>OX461811.1:48633087-49833087 GCA_949802685.1 Dicyrtomina minuta | reverse complement strand
CACGCCCATGTAAAAAGATAGGCAACTTGAATCCCTACCCCGTCATCCTTAGCGTACAACTTAATTTATGCACGCTCCCTTGAAAAGAACACTTGAAATGTCAAGTCATAAGAGAACCAATGCCAATGCCGATGGCCAATGCTAAATTTAATGCCATGAGATGAATTTCAAGTGAAACTTAAAAAATAAAATAACAGCGTTTTGCATGTACTAGGGATTTGAAATTTGAAGATGCAATATAGGAGCCATATGTTATGTGGGTGATTTTTTTAAGTGAACTAACAATGCTACCGTAAAGCTTCTAATATTTGGAAGATTTTGCATTCAAAGAAACGATTATTTGAAAGATTTTGCATTTAAAAAAAACGATTATTTAGAATATTTTGCATTAAAAAAACAATTATTTGGAAGATTTTGCATTAAAAAAACAATTATTATTTGGAATATTTTGCATTTAAAAAAAAACGATTATTTGGAAGATTTTGAATTTTAAAAAAACGGTTATTTAGAAGATTTTGCATTTTTTTAAAACGAATAAATAGAAGATTTTGCATTTTTAAAATAGAAGATTTTGAATTTTTTAAAACGAGTAAATAGATTTTCCATTTTTAAAAAACGATTAAGTAAAATATATTGCATTATTTTAAAGCGATGTAATAGAGGATCCTGCATTCTTTTTAAACGAATAATTAGACAATTTTGCATTTTGTTCGTTAAAAAACGGCAATTTGAATATATTGGACGCTGTATATATTAGATATATCTGTAGTATTATAGAAAATCCTGAATTTTTCAAGCAAAATCAACAAATTATTATAACATTTTTTTAAGCTTTTCAAGAACATTTTTAAAATAAGAATAAATTAATTTGAATATTTTGCACTTTTCAAAACTAGTGCATTCAAAAAATATTTTGCAAATTAGAAAATTCTTAATAAATTGGAATATTATTTCACAGCTTCCAAAAAGGAAAAAAAACACTTGTCGTATGTCAAGTATATGGCTCATATTGCATCTTCCAGGAGGTTCCAATTATGCAAGTGACAACGTCAACGTTATATTGTATTATGAGACGCATATTATTATAGCTTTACATATTTACCTCCCCTTCCTACCACCATTAAGCCATTAACTGTTCTTATGTGTGCCTCTAATTGAGTAGGGGAGGGAGGGGGGGGGGCGAGCGGAGAGATTTAATTGGAAGGGCAAGTTAAGTATTTACGTCTCTTGATGAGTTATTCTCCAGATTGATTGAGTTACTTTGTTTGTGTTCCAAACAGAATCCAGCCGAGAACAAGACTGACAATGAGACGGCGGAGGAGAAGATTTACTTTTCTTCGTACTATACAACATATTTAGAAAATGTTTCTTTAACAGTCAACAGTATATGTATAATTTTTCCCCTGTATCTGTATCCGAACCGAACCAGGGCCAGAAGACCCGAACCCCGAACCATGGAACAGTCTTCACTCAGAAAATTAATCGTTTTCCTTTTCTCTAGTCTCTCTCGTCTCAGTCCCCTCACTTACACATTACACTCAATTATTCCTTTTCACTTTCAGTCTAGTTCAACATTTTCATAATAAAATCCGCCAAAGAAAAGGACGAGGATCCGATGAAAAGCGCACTCCATGTTCCATGTCGTCGTCGTCGTCGACACGAGAATTTGAAGGGATCCAGAATTTCGGTTTCGGTTTTGGTAGCGGAACCGGATTTCGGATTTCGAAGCCAGCTCTCGTAAACAAAAGGTATAAAACTTCAGCTCACTTTTTACTGAGAGACCTGAGACACTGTACTGTGTACACTTACTCCGCGAAACTGTTTATAATTCAGCTAATTAATAATGCTTACCTACGTAATTTAATCCGGAGCCAATTAGACGCTGTTGACATTAATTGTATTGTTCTTCTTCCTTGTCCTTGTTTTCTGTTTATGTGGAGGACGAAATAGAGACGCTAGCTATTTATATTTCTGTTTGTAAAGGGCACGACATTCTGTAGGTAATTAAATAAATGCGCCCTGTCGGACATTGAGTGTAAATGTCAAATGTTCTATAATTAGTTTTTATGGTTTTTTAATGAAGGAAAAAATTCCAATTACGTACCATATATATACCTTTCCCATTCCCACGCCTTTAAAAACAAAGGTAAGAAGATGTTAATTAGATTAGCTAGATTGACATTAATTTTTAAAAAACATTCATTAATTGCCTCTAACGATAATAACAACAAAGAGGCAGTGTATAAAATGTTCTAACTCCTATAGCAGGGAAGGGACATAACACGCGCGCCGACTTTTAAGTCAAGTCGAATAATGTGCGTTATACGCGCGTCTATATAGTAAACGTGTGCCTAATCATTTTTGTCGCAGGTTGGCGATTCGCTCACACTGTACACTCACACAGTTGCCCGCCAAAATTTTAAAAAATTCGAATTTTTGATTTTTGAAACAAACCTACTTATATGTATATAGCTCCTACAATTTTCATCCGACTTTCAAAAAGTTTTGTGAACTGTAAAAAATTATCTGAAATCTGGGCATTTTGAAAAAATTTGAAAATCGTTTTCAAAAAAATATTTTACAAACCGATTTTTTACATGCCTTTTTTAGCTTCATTTTTCCCCTTTTTTTCATGCTTAAAATTTAATCAGTAAAATCGTATTTTTGCATAAAATCAACACGGATATTTTTATTAATTTGTATTCAATACATATTTTGTAAAATTCACGTACAACGTATTTATATATATATTTGGCAAATCCAGACATTTTCAGTATAGTTTTTTTAAACATGAAGTAAGTAGATTAGCAGATTGTAGGAAATCGAATAAATATTACAAAACTATTTATGGCATATTTATAGGATGAGAACGAATCGAATTATGTTAAATTATATAATAATCCTATTAAACGATGCTACAGAAATACAATTTCGCCATGTGTACATATTTATATGTATTACTATTATACATATATTACGCAATAAATAACAACCACAACAATAACAACAAAGTTTAACTACATGTAGTACGAATTAGACATTTTTCAAATTAATTAAAATCAAAATCTAAGGCGGTGTCGTAGTCGTAGTCGTAGTGGTAGGTGCAGTCGTCGGCGGTGCTGGTTTCCACCCAACAACAACATTATTATCCCGGTTATATTTTGTCAGCCAGTCTGACAGTGGCTTGAAATATTTGACAATCGGCTCAGAGCTCATCTCACGAGTCCCTGTCATCGCTTCAAGTGCGTCCGGCCAAGATTTGGACCTTCCAATTTTCAACATGGATCTGTTATAAATTAAAATAAATACAAAATAATCACCATATAATTACTATAATTAATTTGTTTTCTACAGCTCTATACAGATTGTACAGCTGACATCATTTATGGACCATTTCCAATGGCCTCGCTACGTGATCTACTCACATTTCTTTTATTTGTCTCAATTTTTTGTCAAATCTGAGGTCACTGACATTTACTATTGATACCTCTGTATTCTGTATAAAAGATGAGTGTAGGTACTATATATGTACAACCTGATTTCCATTTATATGTTATTTTTTCAGTCAACAGTGACCCCCTCTTCAGATGTTCGCATACATTTTAGATACAAACAATTTCATTCCCATTATTGTTATTCGATGCGGAATCCGGGATCTTTTCCTCGTTTTTTTTATCGGGAATTTTCCCTGTAGGTTCAATAGGAACTGTGGACTGTATAAGGGACGAAAGGAAATGGCCAGTGAAGATTTTATAATGTCAATACAGACTATAGAATTTAGACAGAGATAAGCGCACGTGCCTGCTTCTGCAGTTGGACCTTCCACACACCACATTGTCCTTTTTTTCTATTCTGTCAATCTTAATGCTTATGCCTGGACGTATACAGTAAAAACCACTATCACAAGATGAGAAGTTCAATAAAAATCGAGCCTCGATCAGGGCTCAGTACCGGTACCAGTACCGGGACCCATCCCGGCAAATGTTCTACAGAACCTCCTTAGCCGTAGTGACAGTCAACAACGTGGATATTGATGGCATCTCATGTTAAAGATCAGGGCAAGATAATGCGACCAGCACAGGCAGCCCCTGCTGCTTGAATTTTCAAAAATCATGTAAATGGAACATTTTGCAGTTTTCAAAAATATGTAAAAAGAATATTTTGACTTTTCAAAAACATGCAAAATAAATTTTTTTGTACATTTCAAAAAAATGGAACTACAAAATTTTTCACTTTTCTCAAAACATGTAAATTGAACATATGTCACTTTTCTGAATCAAGTAAATCGAACATTTTGCACTTTTCTAAAACATGTAAATACAAAATTTTGCTTTACCAAAGAAAACCATCAATAAAATCTAAATTGTGGTTTTTGTATGGAAACAAATTCCTGCCTAAAAGCAATTCTTTCGTCCGGCCCTGTTAAAGATAGCAATTTGTGCAATAGTGGTTATGCTGGTGAAAAAGGGAGCTCGGGATATTTCTATCAATGACATCATTCATGGACGACCCCTATGATGTGCATATTATTTTGGTTTGTTATGTTTGCATGATATAAATTGTTACTGCTAAACTGTGTCTGTACAAAATACCGTTGCACATTATTGTAATTGTAACGGTACCGGTACCGGCACCGGGACGGGTCCTAACCTCGGCCTCAGTTCTGCTTGTTTACGCTTGGGTATTATTATTGTCACTGATATTTGAGTATTCGTTCCAGAAATGACTTAACATATTTTATTCTGAGAGCTCCATAAGAAAGAAACGTGGAGGTTTTGGGACTGAATTATGATTCCATGGAAGTCTCCGTCTCCACACAAAAATGGTTTTCAATTTACTTCCTCACTATGTGTGTACAGCATAGAGCCCTGCTGCTGTTCAAGTATTTTATTTAGACGCTCAACTTTTGAATGGTTATGGTCACAGGGTCGGCCTCGGCCTCGGCGGAATGGGGAACCATAGCAAATACCAGAGGCAATGCATATGAAAATGTCCACAAAAAATCCAAATCCAAACAGAAGCAGTAGTACGTAGCAATAAGTATTGCAATAAAATAATGTTGAAAGAGGTACTCTACCAGATCACACGGATCTACAGTTTCTTCTTTCTGCTGTGTACTTTCTTGGGGATACTGAATTTGAATGGGAATTACATTCAGGTCCATACTATATCCATTATATTATTATAGTCTCCAAAACTCCGCAGTTGCAATAATAATTCTAGAATCAGAATCAGTGAAATATATTGACCACTACCGGTCCCGGTCTCGGTTTCGGTCCCGGTACTATATTATGGTTCCGGTAACGATCGAGTATTGCAATGTATGATCTCGGCCTCTGCCTTTAAAAATGATTAAGCGTAGCGTATAGTAAATTATATTATGTAGGTAAAACCATCGGAAGACCATAGGAATCCTTTAGACAGAGCTGAGACTGCGAGATGACCAGCAGGCCAGAAGTATGGAAAACAATGAAGGCTTTGCAGTCATAATAATATTTATGTTGTGTCTTCCAGCTTTATTTCAACTTTCCATGGACCTACTTACTTATATCGTCTGTGAAGAAGCAAAATGACCCAACTCCAATTTATGCCAGAATTAAAATTGGTTATGTCAAATGAAACATACTAAATCAGAAATATGGGTAAAATGTGTTAAACACGGGTTTTTGAAAAGTCGAAAATGCTTCATTTACATGTTTTTTGAAAACTGCATAATGTTCTAGTTAAATGTTTTTGAAAAGTGTATAATTTTCCATTTACATGGTTTTTTAAAAGTTCAAATGTTCTTTTTACATGTTTTTAAAAAGTGCAAAATGTTCCATTTACATATGTTTGAAAAGTTTAAAATGTTCCATTTGCATGTTTTCGAAAAGTGTAAAATGTTTTATTTGCATGTTTTTGAAAAGTGCATAATGTTCTATTTGCATGTTTTTGAAAAGTGCAAAAATTTCTATTTGCATGTTTATGAAAAGTGCATAATGTTCTATTTGCATGTTTTTGAAAAGTGCATAATGTTCTATTTGCATGTTTTTGAAAAGTGCAAAAATTTCTATTTGCATGTTTTTGAAAAGTGCATAATGTTCTATTTGCATGTTTTTGAAAAGTGCATAATGTTCCATTTACATGCTTTCAGAGCCATATTTTAATTTTGTTTCTATAGGCAAAAATGAAAATGGGTCGTTTTGATTATTCAAAAAGTGGATATATAACAGACCGCCAAGTCAATAATATGAAGCATAGCATACCATTATTACTAATGCGTTTATTATAACTCTGGATTTTCTGCTGCAACCCAAATTAAATAGCGACGGCAAATTGCAGCTATATCTGTGCATCACTCTCTTATCCTGATGTCTATGTCTATGACCTGGCTAGAAATCTGTATAGTGCTACAGCTGCTTGGGGCCTGAAGGAATGGGACTAGGAATTATGCATATATTTGGAAATCCCAAATATTTATTCTTGGAAAATATTTTAATTGAGATACCCCGCTGGATTCTGTTATTAATTATTATGAGAAATGCCTTCTCCGTCCTTCTCGTTTGTTATTTGTGGGGTGTTACAGTATTTCAGAATTTTTAGGATTTCCTTTATTTCCTCCCATTAATTTTTGAAATTTAGATTTTTACATATGCCCATACTATTTCGAGAGGTGCTAGCCATTCTTCGCAAATAATAATACTTATATCTATAAAATACGATGACTACAAACCACAAGAATGCAATATACTCTGCTAAACATATAGATTTAGCATTCTAAATTACATATCGTAAATGGAGTAACAAAATGACTCATCTCCAATTTAAGCCAGAATCAAAATGAGCTATGTCCTAAAAAAAATTGAGAAACATGCGTAAATTGTTAACTTAAGAGTTTTTGAAAATCGTAAAATGTCCCAGTTAGATGGTTTTGAAAACTGCAAAATTTTTGATTTACAAGTTTTTGAAAAACTGCAAAATGTTTGAATTACAGGATTTTGAAAACTGCAAAATGTTGTATTCACACGTTTTTGAAAAGTGCGTAATGTTCTATTTACACGTTTTTGAAAAGTGCGTAATGCTCTATTTGCATGTTTTTAAAAAGTGCAAAATGTTCTATTTACAAGTTTTTGAAAAGTGGAAAATGTTCTGTTTAAATTCATATTTAAATTAATATATATATAAATAAAATTTTATTTATTACAATTTTATTTGTAGATAATGGATATTGTTTTTAGCTAAAAAGGGATATGGGTCATTTTGGTTCTTCACGGACGGTTTTATATAAACCTTGTAACTTTCCACAAGTGCATTGCTATTTAATTATTGCTTCCTGCTAAAATTTAGACTTATAAAAAGAATGACGAGTAAATAATAGCTATACCGTAAAGCTCCCAATAACTTCCGGGTCTCTTTCAACTCCCGGTTCCGCAATAACAATAACTCCTGGGATCTTTTTGATTGAATCAAATGAAGAGGATTTTATTTTCGTAAGCTATAACAAGGTTTCTCATTAATCCCAGGTCTAAAGCAAAGGTTGACGTACCACCCCCTGGGAATTATTTGGAGATTTACGGTACGAAGGTTAGACGCTTTTGAATGCCTAGAAAGAATGGCTACCGCTCACTTCATAATAAGCTGTACATAGTACAAAATTGTGGAGATATTCTGAAACTGAAAACTGATTTCAGACATTTCACTCTACTTACGTATACATCTCAAATCGATTCAAAATCCAAATATCAAAATATAGCAAAATTAACTTTGATTTCGATGAACACACATGAATTAACTGACATTCTTATCTGTATAATATGTACACATTGTAGCTCCATTTTTCAGTTCCAGTCATACATGTTCCTATAGAGAAGTGCCTATCTCTTTTTTGAGAATGTGAAATTAAATACAAATGGGCAAAAGTACACCGTCTGAATTTGTATTCCATTTGTTTCTACATGCCAGGTTTAAATTCAGATCTGGATCTGATTCTGATGCAGTCGCAGTCTCATTAGTCAGTTTTATATACCGATATTGAAGAGTTTCTTGGCAAAACGGGTCAAGCCCATCAAAGCTCATTTTCCAAAAACAACGAATAATGAATAAACGGTGACCGGATTATTTTTTTGAACACAATTTACTTCTACAGCTACTGCAACTGACGAAGCGTTATTACAAGCGCTTTCGTAAATCTAGACTGACTGTGGAATTTTTAGAAAATTTTCAAAGATTTTAATTTGTGGACTGTTTCCGTTTTGCCTCAAAACAATAACTTAACATGGAGTCAAAAGTTCGGAGATGAAATTTTAATCGTTTTGAGTGAAACCAAACTTTTTTAACTTTCAAACTTTTTCTTGCATAAAAACATTTACGCACGGCAATTGTATTCTACAAACTACGAAAACACTGGAAAACTAAGTTTAAATCACCAATGCAAGTTTTAGGTGGACTTATTATCTCATTTTTACAAAAATCATTTAATGGGCTTGACCAGTTTTGTCAAAAACTTCTTCATATGTGTAAAAGTGCATAAATAACATTCTCTCAACCTTGGTAAATTCTGGACACAGAGTTTTTTCTGACTCCCAGAAATTATTGCATGACATTCCATTGCTAAAACATTATACACATGTTTGAGAGTCACACGTGACCTGAAATTCAATCCTACTGATATATCCATACCTCATGCTTTTAAATTCAAATTGCATAATGTGAGCTTGGAATTCCGATTCCGATTTCGATTCTGAATGTCGATCTTCTCGATGTCATTCCAGTAGTGCTATTCTATTCCGTTACCGTTACCGCTACCGTTGCTGGTCTCGGATTCACTGGCTTTGAAGCACACACATGAGACATGAGACCAGACCGAAACCGAAACCAAAACCAAAACCGAACAGAAGTCAGCTGTGTCTGGGTTTGGCAGTGTATTAAATGAAGGCTAAAACGAAAACGAAGCGAATCTCTACGTGTTTCTCTATAATATTTATCTGTGTATATAAACCAAACATGGACAGAAAACAAGCATTTACGTATGCATATAGGTTTTCAGTTCTGTTAAAAACCTCGTAATGTAATACAGATAGGCATTTGATTCGATTATTCCAGTTTTTGTGTGTTGAAAATGAAAAATGATTGATCTTTCATCTACATAACACTATGAGTTTCGAATTCGAATACGAAATTCGAAGCTGAATGCTCAAAAACTCCAAATAAAATAAAATAAAGTACGACGAGAAGGATTGATCATCGCGGTTACAAAGAAGTTCTAAAAAAAGGAATCTAAATGCTGAATGCTTCGCCCAGAGAATTTTTTTTTACTTTGTTTTATAATACTTGAAGAATCAAAATGGCAGATATCCATATCCATTAACTTTTAGCTAAAAACTAAAAACAAATTACACCATCCACAAAACTTATACACTCTTCAAAAACTTGTAAACAGAAGCTTATGTGTTTTTTCAAAAACATGTAAATAGAGGGTTATGCACTTTTCAAAAACATGTAAATAGAAAATTATGCACTTTCGAAACACATGCAAATAGAACAGTTTGTACTTTTCAAAAACATGTAAATCGAACATTTATGCAATTTTCAAAAACAGCTAAATTGGGCGTATTACAGTTTTCAAAAACGGTTCATTAGGGCATTTTGTAATTTCTAAAAACTCGTTATAAACATTTTACATGTATATATATTTCTCATCTAGTATTTTTTGACATAGCTCATTTTAATTCTAAGCTTAAATTAGATGTTGGAAACTTTGATTCTTCACAGACGATGTTTCATTATGTATCGACTACAGAGTCTTTTACACGATCTCATGATTCATGAAGGCAAGGCACTACACTGTGAACTACTAACTTACATAGTACCAGCACCATAGTGGACTATTATTAGAAGCCATAAACCATAATATTATGTTGGTTGGTTAGTGATGCAGTGTCAGTGTCAGCAATGTATCAAATTCAGAGAATTCGAGAACAGTCAAAATGCTTTGTACTTTGTTGCATGTACGTCTCGCTTTGGCTTTGAGTTGATTTTGTTGCGGCATCGGAATTTAACTTTGACTTTGCTTTCAACTTCAACAATTTCCAATGTCGTTGTCTCCTACAATTTCTGCAGTCTACGCTTCAAAATTTGATACATCGAAACCAAAAGTTTGTACAAAAAAGGATGGCACTATTATTTATAAAAAATACGAACAAATTTAGCAAGTACATACAAGAAACTTGAAACTCAAATGTCCACACTATTTTTTGTATAGAAGACTATAAAAGATTTGAAGTTGAAAGTCAGTAGTTGTTGTTGTTACTTTGGAAGCCATACGCCATACATAGAGGATCAAATCAACGATCTCAACATTAATACACAGAAATATAGGGAAACCTGGTGGAAAATTGTGAAAAAACGGGGATGTCATCCTTTGCCCTTTTTTCTGGCATAAGTTTTCGTTTGTGTTTTTAATAATAGATGTGTATGCATGTAGGATGATAGTAATTATTTTGATACACCTGCCGAATTTCCTATATAATTCTTTTTCAGTCTCAGTTTTAACTCTCAATATTTTCTAACCGCTTATTTTTTTTGACTACGATATTTTTCCATCTTGATTTGTGAGGCGTTAGCAGAAAACCGACATAACGACAACGGCAACGACCACACCGACAAGACAAGAGGGATATAGGAGGGAATTCAATCGAAAATACACTGAAATTGAAATCTCGATCTATTATATTATGACATGACGTTTCATCTCCTCGATTGCATGACAACGGCAGGAAAGGTTTTGTAAGGAGTGCTATTGACGGGTCCATTTGTCTTACACGATGTTCATGTCTCAAAAATAAACTCTTTTCTAGTTTTCGTTCGTGTGTGCTCTCTGGAGTCTGAAGAACTGGGCTGTTCTTTTCTAGTATCATTGTGTACAACCAAGAAAATCAACAACCAAACCCAAACTATGGAGGCTGACTGACTGCCGCTGTCACTGCTCGCACACATCTTCCCCCTAAAATTCATTTCGTAAGTGATTCGGAATTATAAATAGATTTCTAATTTCACATTTTCAAGGTTAAAAGGTTAAGGTTTACTGACTGTTAACGTCAAACGCTGACTACTGTTGACTGTTTTGTTCGAAATAGTCCAATATACCTTGATTTTGGATCCATTCTGTATCAGTATGTACTGCAACTGCAATAAATGCCTAGATTCGATATATCAATGAACTTCAATGAAGCATATAACGTAATTATACTAATCCCGTTTCTGCCAAGGAAAATTTAAACTGAAAACAGTAAAAAGATAAACAGGAAATAATCCAATCTAAATTGGGAATTAGTTTCTACTTACACTTGGACAATTCCTTAAAAATGGAACACGCAATGAACAAGTTGAACATTTTAACTTGAGATGAGACAAGGAGGAGGACGACATACAATTTTTTGGGTCAGCACGTATACAACATAGTTTTAACGACCGCGCAACAAAGTTGTCGTTGTCGGCCAAAATAAATTGCCCCCACAGCTATTATAAGTTTAGTTGAACTTATTTATACGAGTGAAAGCGTAGGACACTTTTTACTAGTTAGATAAGTGACACAGTGACATCATGCCCTGCCCTAAATTCCAATCACACATTGAAATTTTTTGTGATTTTATGGCATTAAATTTGTATTCACAACTGGGGTTTTTGGTTTTACTCTGAAAGTCTAGATATGTATTTTGTTAAAAATAAACTTCGTTCCGTTCCATTGCGTTGCAGCAGGTTTCAGTTTGCAGACAAAGTCAGTCAGTCACTTAACTTGTGTCTTGGTCATTTTCGATTTTATTATTTGCATTTGAATGGAATTAAAAATTTAAATTCTGTATCGCACCAGAAAATGGCGCCACAGTTTTTACTGTTTAGGGGCCGCACAGCAATGACGCCACCTAAATTTATCAATTTACTTCTTGTACCCATCTACCCACCTAGTCGCCCTCTTAAGCATTGCGTAAATAGCTATCTTTTACATGGGGTGTCATCTTCTTTTAAAGTGGATGATGTCATTTGTGCCCGGCCCCGTAGTCGGTTTCAGTCACGGCTTCAGTGCTTTGAAATGCTGAGCAATACAGCAGCACATGGCGTCTTATTATTCCACTGCAGTTCTTGTTGGCTGTGCACTGATCAGCCTGCAGTTTTCAGATTTGCTGATTTTCCGAGTGTAGCTAAGGGAGCGTCCAGACATGATGTCATAATTTCGTCAATTGTCAGACTTCCCCTTGTCCCAAACGTTAAGCGTTGAGCACATCGCCCCTTTTCATACCGTTAATGACATAAATTGGGAACCCTCCCGTACTGACTAGTGAGATTTTAGCCTAAAGTAATAATATATTTTTTATTTTATTTTAACAAGTTTTATACTCTTGCCACTCGCACTCTTTTGGGTTGTAAAAAGGGGACAACACTTCCAAAATGTGTTTTGAATACTGAATAAAACCAAGTAATTTAAGTGGCAAGTGAGTGAGACCACAATGAAGACATTTCATTTTCATGTAATAATCTCGGAAAAAGTTGTTTTATTGTTATTGACAAGCAAGTTTAAAGTTTGTTCTGTTACTCGAAACTGTACGTACACAGTTTACATATCTCAATCTCAAGGACACAGGACTTAAGTGCTTTGTTGTTTGTATCTTTGTATGGTCGGTCCTTTGGCTTTGGCAGATGGGCTAGCGTGGTGGTGGTGGAGATTTTGACGAATCTCAATAGTTTCGTGTTTCTCGGTCTCGGTTCTAATGTCAGGTATACCTTACGTATAGGTACTATGCACCTAAGTTCTTTAGTTTTATTTTGTTGTGCTTTACTTATGCAAATACTTACTGCTGCATCTATTCAAAATTCCGATCCGAACTCGGGGACTGACAAGACAATGACAACTGAACTTACTGAACTGATTTCCTGTAGTGAATAACACATAAATGTACTTACTTTTACCCAGTGTTGACTATTCAAGACTAAAGTTAGCTCACTAGTCAGATTTCGAATAGTAGAGTATAGCTTCTGTTGCGTGGCATGAAAACATATATCGTCTGTGAAGAACCAAAATGACCCATATCCAATTTTAGCTAAAAACAATACCCACTATCTTCAAAAATATTGAAACATGTCTTGAAAGAATTTAAATAGAATACTTTGCACTTTTTTTAAATATATAAATAGAATATTTAGCACTTTTTAAAAACATGTTATTAGGCCATTTCACAATTTTCAAACATATGTAAATAGAAAATTTTCCACTTTTCAAAACTATGCGTGAATAGAACATTTTACGCTTTTCAAAACCATGTATATAGAACAATTTTCACTTTTCAAAAACTCGTAATTAACATTTTAGGCATGTTTCTCATTTTGTTTTTATGACATAGCTCATTTTGATTCTAGATTAAATTGGATATGGGTGTAATTTTGGTTCTTTACAGACGTAGTATAGTAACGTATATATTAAATGTGAATGTACAATATGCGAAATTTATAGGTTTGTTTGCATATTTCTACTAGGAAAAGGAGACCGATGCAGATACTGACTCAGACCGATACAGAGACCGATACTGGTGACAATGCCAAGAAGAACAATTCAAGGCAAGATGGAAAACGGAAAGGAGACAAGGAAGGACACGAAGGACCCGACGACGACGAGCTGTTGGTCATAAGACGACTGGAACACTGGAACTGGAACTGGATGAAGTTGGAGACTCGAGACTTGTTACCGTTAAACCAGGTTCCATACCATTTTCTCAGTATAAATATAGACTCTGGAGATTCCTATGAACCGACTTCTTCTGTCTACTGGAGACCACCAGCCACCAAGCTCTCTTGATAAAGTACACGATAAGAGTTTTATCTCTTGTATATATTTCGAGCCAGTGTTCAGCCGTAAATTAAGGGAACTGTCTCACTTCCCCTACTTGGGAGAACAATATAGCCATAGTCTCATCTACAATTTTATCACGATTGTTTTAGGCAAGTCATCGTCATCACCATTATTTTCATCTATGTTTTACTTTGAGCATCTTTAGTTTAGGAGAAGAGAAGCGAGGACAAGACGAAGAAGAACGCTGCTGTGGCTCTGTTTGGCTCTTGACTTTGGCTTTGGCCTATAAGCTTCAAGGCTCCGACACCGGCTCCGGAGTTTGAAGGTACTTTACTTCCAACAACTTTTCAACTTTAACTTATTCCCAAGTTTAAATTACATTGTTTTACTTTTTCTTTCGCACTCTCAATGTTTCTCTATGTTTTAGTAATTCTTTATCAGAACCAAGACTGTTGCTGTTCTCTCTCCTTCCCCTCCCCCCCCATGCCTCCTCATCTCGACGCATCCACTCTAATGTACTGTTGACCGTCCGTTAATGTTCCTCGTCCTCGTCCTCGAACTTGTGAGGAGTCAAAAGCTCTCTCAGAATTCAAGAATCCAGCAGCAGAAGTTCCGTTCCCGAGTCGTCGAGAAGCTACTGTAGGATGTCTTCACTTAAGTCAGTATAAATCAGAAGCTTAGTGAGAGACTGAGCCAGGACAGCCAGAGCCAGTGCCAGTGCGACCGCGATTCCGGGTCCGGGCCAGCAGGCCAGGACCAGGACCAGTACCACCACCACTAGAAGAGGAAGGAAATAATGCGGAGAACCCGGAGAAGAAACGATATATACGCGATGCGATGGGATGGCAGTCTATTTAAAATGTTAGGAGCAATTTTTCTTACGCCTGTCACCCCATTATTTTACTATCATTATCATCTCGTCCTGAATACGGAATCCGATGACGATGTGTTTTTCAACAGGATGTCGGATGTGGATGTGGTCTACTATATAGTGTATCAGTAGGAGTCGGGACTGAATTATTATTTTGGACCATCATTTTATCATTCCCAGAGCTGAATTCATCTGTTTACTCTGTATCTAGAGTAGTAATCTACAAAAGAGTGTCTCCTGAATTAATGGTATTATTTGAGAATCAGAAATTTTGTATGTTATCGCTGTATGACGCTCTCAAATGGGGTGTTTCATCAATTTTGAAATTTATTTGGTGTGGCAACAGTACTATGTGCTCTATGTTACTCTGTTCGGGTTCTGTTAACTGCGTAGGTAGTGGCAGTGTTAACGTTGGACTGATGGCTTTTAGTTGTGTTATACCTATACCTAGTTACTTGTATAGTTGTATCGCATGTATATATCGCCTTGAAATAATTTAGTGAGTGGGCTGTGACATACACCGTAGTTTATCGGTTGGGAAAACGTACTTCACCGGTGTTGGTGTCGGTGCTGGTCCCTGTACCGGAGACCGGAGCCGGAGTCGAAGCCGAAGCCGGTCCGGTACTATGTCTTTAGATCTTTCAAACGTACTTAATGGGATCCTTGCATATTACATTACAGTACTAGTTTGAATTGCTCTACAGACAGCCCACATTGTATACGGATGTATCCGTTACAATTTACAATTACTTTATTATTCATAGAGGAGCCATAGCAAAGGCTCACTAGTCAGTTCCGGTAAAGGAAAAAGAGCACCAGCACCAGTACCAGTACCAGCAGCAGGAGGCTCTCAGATCATTCCGATTCCCATTCCGTCCCGATTCCAAATTACGATTACACGTTGAAAATGTTCTTTGTGTCGTCTCACAAAGTTACATTCAAATTTAACTGAACTACCTACTTGTTTCCTTGTATGCTTTGTATGTACAGGTTTACTAGTGCTTTTGTATGGGACTATAGGACCAAAGAATTGCTACGGTTTTACTGTTATGTTCGTTTTCGTTCTAGTCCTCTGTTGTGCACAAAACAATGTAGGTAGGTAGGTAGTTTCTAAGAACAATAAGGACGCGCAATTTAAATCGTAGCATTCTTCTAAAAAAAATCAGGCATCGTCCTTTGATTTTGATTTCATTTGAAATTGTCGTTGTGAAAAAAGCTAGAAAATAATAATACTGCAGGTAGTATAGGTAGTAGGTAGTACGTTCTCTCTCTCTGAAGTTATCTAATAACTTCAGTACTCCAGCAGTGTGTGAATGATTATATCAGTATGGTCCAGTAATTTTCTTTAAAGCTCATTAGCATTCATATAAAATAAAAGAAGATGTCTTTGAAGTGTAGAGATTTACGTAGATGCGTAGGTAGAGCTACATGCAGTGTTTGAGATTCTATGAAATGAAGATATACGCATGACGCATGTATCTTCCAAACCTGAGATGTTGATGAGAAATTTGGGATTTTGAAAGAATTTTCTATTTTCTGATTTTCTGTTGTACCCGTAGCGTTTTGCGTAGGTAGGATTATTATATTGAAGGTTTTGGTTATTATTTTATACTATATCGTCTATTGAGAACCAAAATGACACATATCCGTTTTTAGCTAAAAACAATATCTGCTATCTACAAAAATATTGAACCATGTCTTGAAATCATTTAAATAGAACAGTTTGCACTTTTTAAAAACATGCAAATAGAACATTTTACGCTTTTTAGAAACATGCAAACAGAACATTTTGCGCTTTTTAAAAACATGTAAATAGAACATTTTACACTTTCCAAAAACCTTGTAAATAGAACATTTTACACAGTTTTAAAAACATGCAAATAGAACATTTTGCACTTTTTAAAAATTCATAATTAACATTTTACGCATGTTTTGCATTTTGTTTACATGACATAGCTCATTTTGACTCCAGGTTAAATTGGATATGGGTCATTTTGGTTCTTCACATACGATGTTTTTGTAGCATTGCTTTTCGTTCATTCCTTCATTTACATATATTATATAAAGCTGAGACGAAAAAAAAGGAAAGAAAATATAACGAATTTTTGTTTTGATTTTCTTTTTCTTTTTAGAATTTGTTATATTTTTTTTGGAAGAAAACTTACGCAAGTTTATCGCCAGCAGCTAAAGAGCCGTAGAAGTCACAGTCATAGAGCGGCTCGTCTTTCGGATATCCCGAGGCATCGCACAACGTCTGAGCAAATTGAAATTGAAGTATGGTCCGAGTAAAGTATCGAATCATATCGTAGTCTTGAGCAACATGGAAAATCGTTGGACCGTCCAGAACATCACCCGGTCTGGAGCCGTTCCCGGGTGGCTTCACGCCCACAAGATCATGAGCTTCCTCCCAAAATAAAGTATTCCACTCTTCGACAGGGACGGCTGGGCTACTTGAAAAAATCTTCCAGCGCCACAAATCATTCAAGTAGTGGAATGGTAGTGTAGATACTGTCGTGAGTGATTGACTGAACAGGTAATTTATTGTTATCTCTATGGGAAAACACAAGGAGGGGACGTAATTAATCATTTGCATTGGACGATCCATATAGAAAGCGGGGGAAGCTCATTGAAAAATATTGATATTACGCGAGTTTGGATCATGATGAACGTATAACGTATAAATTAGTACCAGACCACACTTCACCATAATTGATAAAATTATTGCAAGATTACGACTACGAACTACGAAGACGAAGACGACCACATAGAATATTTTAACATTCTCTATTATGTATGTTATTAATTATGTATTAGGTATTACACGTTATATAAATCAAATCGTCTGTGAAGAACCAAAATGACCCATATCCAATTTAAGCTACAATCAAAATGAGCTATGTCGTAAAAACTAAATGAGAACCATGCGTAAAATGTTAATTAGGTGTTTTTGAAAAACGTCCTATTTACATGTTTTCGAGAAGGTGCAAAATGTTCTAATTCCATGCGTTTGAAAAGTGTAAAATGTTGTATTTGGATATTTTTGAAAAGATGCAAAATGTTCAAATTCCACGTGTTTGAAAAGTGTAAAATGTTGTATATTTGCATATTTTTGAAAAGTGCAAAATGTTCTATTTAATTGCTTTCAAGACATATTTGAATATTTTTGTAGATTGTTTTTAGCTAAAAATGGACATGGGTAATTTTGGTTCTTCACAGACAAAATGTTTAAATTATAAATTATCATTCTATAAGTAATACTTTATAGGCACTATACATTTTCGAAACAAGCAAAATGTTCCGGTTCTGGGTAACAATTATTATTTAGATAGCGTCATTTATTCTTGTCAAAAATAGGTATGTAAAAATTACGCTTTTAGAAAGCTATTGCCAATTAGAATGCTATTGCTTCCTTTTTGCCCTTTTAAAAATGCAAACTGCACTTACTGCACTCGTTTCAAAAGGTTCAGAATGTTGTAATTAATACCAGGGCCGGACGAAGAAATTGCTTTTAGGCATATCAATTTGTTTCTATAAACAAATTAACATTTTGATTTTATTGATGATTTTCTTTTGTAAATCAAAATGTTGTATTTGCATGTTTTAGAAAAGCTGAAAATTTTCTTTTCACTTGATTCAGAAAAGTGCAAAATGTTCTATTTACATGTTTTGAGAAAAGTGGAAAATGTTTTATTTCCATGTTTTTGAAATATACAAAAAAATTTATTTGCATGTTTTTGAAAAGTCAAAATATTTTTCTTTTACATATTTTTGAAAACTGCAAAATGTTTCATTTAAATCTTTTTTGAAAATTCAAGCAGCGGGGGCTGCCTGCGCTGGCCACATTATCCGGATCCGGCCCTGATTAATACTACTACGGGCACGGGAATTAATTATTTTGAAAAGGACAATGTACCCTCGTTAAATGCTTTAATAGAAAATTTGGGAATGTTTTATTTTATATTCGAGGTTTAAATGTATGTAGTGCTAAATTGTAAATTGAATGCTTTTATAGTGCTCTCTAAAATGTGGTTACTCTCTTCCTGGGTCCTGTGGACACATTAAACAATTTGCACATGGCTCCTGACGTTAGATCTTCAATGCTCAATCGTCAATGACGAAGTACATACAATAAATACATATTGGCCTAAACCTGCTGACAGACACACGAAAGGCGAAAGGAAAATACTCTGTGTGGAAATTATAATGCATAATAAAATAAGGTTTTAGTCCTGGCCTCATTGAATTAATTGATATTAATGCAAGTATAATTAATTAGAGAAAACAAGCTTGATGAGTTTCTATTAAATGGGATGTGTGTGTGTGTGTGTGTGTGTACTAACCTAATGCATGTACCTATATACATGTGCAGGGCCGGACAAAGGCATTTCTTTTAGGCAGGAATTTGTTTCCTTACAAAAACCGCCATTTTGAATTTATGGATGGTTTTCTTTGTAAAGCAAAATGTTGTATTTACATGTTTTTAGAAAAGGTGCAAATGCCCTTTTTACTTGATTCAGAAAAATGCAAAATGTTCTATCTACATGTTTTTTGAAAAAAGTGGAAAATGTTTTATTTGCATGCTTTTGAAATTTTCAAAAATTTTAATTTGCATGTTTTTGAAAAGTCAAAATATTCTTTTTTACATATTTTTGAAAAGTGCAAAATGTTTCATCTACATGTTATTTTGAAATTTAAGCAGGGGGGGGGGGGGGGTGCTACCTGCGCTGGCCGAATTATCCGGCCCTGTGTATATATGCCTATTTCTAATTTGTAGATTGTAGTTGTTGGAGTTGGAGCAGCTAGTATCAAAAGTAACTGTGTGTGCTGTTTTCATGGCGATGTCCTCAAGCAGCTTTTACACGGACTGCCTGTCTATCTGAATTTTGTCAATATTTGTTTGAAGCCTTCAAGTACAGATGTGCTCTAGTATAAGGATAAGTTTATAGTGTTCTCGTGTGGATTCGTCGTGTCTTTACGAAGAGAAGAGGGTGCGGGACATGGGGCCGGAGCCGGAGCCGGGGCCGGGGCCTCCCTATGCTGCCAACTTTGGATTGGAAGGAAAGTAAAAGGTTTGCATAATATTTTGATTGTGTATTTATGCTTCTAAGTTTATAACTGATGAAATTTATTACTCTCTCTCTCATCTCTCTTGAATGCTGAATAGTCAAGGGAAATAGCTCACTTAAAGTGTTATTTCATTTCTGTCTCTTTCTATACTGCTCCGTACAGATACTCAGTGTGAGTCGGACGAGGACGAGACCTCCCCTCCATTTCCTATCAACATCAATATCAATATCAACATAATAAGGCGGCGGGCTGCGAGGCTCATATATTGTACTACGATTCTACGATGACGATGACGAGGAAGATATGCAGTAGTGAGTGAGATTGGAATAGAAATCAGAAGCACAATGTGTTGTCTATAAAGAGATATCGTCTGTGAAGAACCAAAATGACCCATATTCAATTTAAGCTATAGAATTAAAATGATCTATGTCATAAAAACAAAATGAGAAACGTGGGTAAAATGTTAATTAGGCGTTTTTGAAAAGGGTAAAATGTTCTATTTACATGTTTTTGAAAAGCGTAAATTGTTCTATTTGCATATTTTTGAAAAGTGTAAAATGTTCTAATTCCATGTTTTCGAAAAGTGTAAAATGTTCTATTTACATGTTTTTGAAAAGTGTTAAATGTTCTATTTAAATGATTTCAAGACATTGGAATATTTTATTGATAGTGGATATTGGTTTTAGCTACAAATGGTTCCTCACAGACGATATATCATTGTTGAAGATGGGATACGAGCGAGAATATTATTGTTAAATTCAAAAGATGATGTATTTTTGTTATTCCTTTTCTACATGCACTACGAACATTGAAGTAATGTGAATGCTACTTTCAAAACGTTTAAAAATTTTGCATTTTTTGTATCCGACAAAAGAGTGTGTAATTTAAATATTATTTTTAAAAACAAGCTAAGACAATTTAAAACTCTTTTTTTATTGAATCTTCCTCAATGCCTCAATTAGATGTTGAGAATTTTTGGCTTAGAAAATAGCAACAGTTGTAATTTAACGCATCTTCAAAAAATCGAAATTAAATAATTTACATAATCTTAGTAAGAAGAAAAAGCTGACAAATTGAGTAATGAGCTTCACCATTTATGTTAAGCATAAAATATTATGTCCTAACAGAAAAAATACGAATTTAAATAGCTTAATAAAATGTTCTTTCACAAATCTGTAAATACCAATGTTGACCACGTTCAAAAAAGAGTATAAAATTGCAATCTGCGTTTAAAAAAATGCAAAATAGTATCGTGTTTTGCTTCTACACGTACAGGGCCGGACCAAGGAATTGCTTTTAGGCAGGAATTTGTTTCTATACAAAAACCCTTCATTTTGATTTTATTTATGGTTTTCTTTGGTAATGCAAAATGTTGTATTTGCGTGTTTTAGAAAAGTTCAAAATGTTCTTTTTACTTAATTTAGAAAAGTTTAAAATGTTCTTTTTACATGTTTTGAGAAAAGTGGAAAACGTTTTATTTGCATATTTTTGAAATGTCAAAATATTCTTTTTACGTATTTTTTAAAACTCGAAAATGTTTTATTTGTATATTTTGAAAGGCAGCGGGGGCTGCCTGCGCTGGCCCTGTTCACGTAGAATAATATTCAACTACCATTTTTTGCAACCCGATAGTTGAAATTAAAAAATATAATCTGCCTGCATTGTCTATAATATATGGCTTGTATGAATTCTACCTCAGAGATTGAGAGATAAACACAGTAGTATAGTATAGACTCGGAGAATGAGAATGGGACAGGTGAGAGACAAGTACTAAAGCTTCAACTCGAAAACTTCAACTTCCAGCTGAGATGGAGTTGCTTCGGTTTCGGTTTCGGCTTTGCTTTTGGCTTTGGATTTCTAAATCTCTACACGACATACTATTCCGTAACGTTTCTATGCAAGTTTCCTATGAAAGTTCCCCCCTTTCGATTTCGACTCTCTATACACACTCGAGATGAAAGCCTCGAGATATTTATTTTTATCATAAAAATCTACCTACCGTTCACCATAGCCCACCACCACCATCACCACCAACCACCACGAATGCCGAATGCCGAATGCAGCCTGTTTCAGATATTTCAGTCTCGTTCTCTCAGAGTACTACTACTCATCAAAACTCCAAAGTCTCTTCACGATAGCGAATAACAATGTATACCATGTAATTATATGATGCATATCGTCTGTGAAGAACCAAAATGACCCATATCTAATTTGAGCTACAATCAAAATGAGCTACTACTAACTACTAACAAGCAAACCACTTACTATGATTCCTCGGGATCTGGAAAAGCATAGCCAGAAACGTTTCCTTGGACCGTAGAATGAACGAATAGTGTGATAACTCGAGTGCATTTTGCGCGGTGCTTTAGCAGCAGCCCGCCAAAGTTAAAAAACGAATTTTTCAAAGTTTGGCACGCTGTAGCCTCTACAGTTTTTGTCTGATTTCAATGAAACTTGCAGTTTTGTGATGTTTAGACTGTTATCTAAAAAGTAATTTCTGGAAATTTTGAAATTCGAATTTTTTTAATTTTTTCGAAAAATTAATAAAATGTCATACTTTTGAGGCCCATATTTTAATTAAGATTTTTTGATTACAAATTAAAAATTCGAATTTCAAAATTTCCACAAATTACTTTTTAGATAATAGTCTAAACATCACAAAACTGTAAGTTTCATTGAAATCAGACAAAACTGTAGAAGCTACAGCGTGCCAAACTTTGAAAAATTCGGTTTTTTTGAACTTTGGCGGGCTGCTGCTAAAGCACCGCGCAAAATGCACTCGAGTTATCACACTATTCGTTCATTCTAAGGGCCAAGGAAACGTTTCTGGCTATGCTTTTCCAGATCCCGAGGAATCATAGTAAGTGGTTTGCTTGTAAGTCATAAAAAAAAATGAAAAACTTGCGCAAAATGTTAATTTATTAGGAGTTTTTGATGCCAAAGATGCGTTATTGATGAATGTAAAATGTCCTATTTACATGTTTTTTGAAAAGGTGCAAAATTTTTTAAATCCATGTTTTTAAAAAGGAGTGCAAAATTTTCTAGTTCTAGTTCTAGTCTAGTTCTAGTGTTTGAAAAGTGTAAAATGTTCTATTTTCATGTTTTTCAAAATGTGAAAAATGTTCTTATTCCATGTTTTTGAAAAGGTGCAAAATGTTCTAATTCCATGTTTTTGAAAAGGTGCAAAATGTTCGTTCCATGTTTTCGAAAAGGTGCAAAATGTTCGAATTCCATGTTTTCGAAAAGGTGCAAAATGTTCGAATTCCATGTTTTCGAAAAGGTGCAAAATGTTCGAATTCCATGTTTTCGAAAAGGTGCAAAATGTTCGAATTCCATGTTTTCGAAAAGGTGCAAAATGTTCTAATTTTATGTGTTTGAAAAGTGCAAAATGTTCTATTTAAATGCTCTCAAGACATATTTGAATATTTGTGTAGATAGTTGATATTGTTTTTAGCTAAAAATGGATATGGGTCATTTTGGTTATTCACAGACGATATGGATGCACAGCTATAAAATGGTTTAGTAATTTCCTTCCAATTCCACCAATTTATTCCTCAACTAGTATTTAACAAAATTAGTCTATTCATGTCCATTCTCTCCTATATTTCTATAGCTCGCTTATATACGACTGTACATTGTACACGGGATCGGAATCGGGATCGGGACGGGAATGGAAATCTATGAAGGAAATTCTGCTCGTCGTGAGTGAAGCTGTGGGAACCTCCAGTACCGGTACCGGCACCGGTACCGGTGCCTTTCGTAGAGGAAGGATCCGGATCGGAATCAGAATCAAAATCGTATTTTAACTTGTTTGTAGTATTTTCCTATTCGCATTTCGTGTATGCGTGCTCTCATTACATAAAGTCTAAATAATAACGAAAGCGAAATGAGTGCTCCATGCACTCAACTGTGTTTGTCTGTTTGTCTGTCTTTAAGTCGCTTGAGTTGTGGAGCTGTTCGAGAGGCTTGGTGGATTATTTCCAAATAACATTTTGCGGCTATCATTTTGTATCGTTAATTCTCTTTAATAAGGCTGTCTCTGCGGTTCGTCGACGAGGAGGTTTCGGTGTTGGTCTCGGTCTCGGTTTCGGTTTCGGTTTTCAAAAGCTCATTTCGGGTGAACCAATAATAACCTATAACTGTAACCCTAAACCTAAACGTAACCAGGACGGGACGAGGACCGGTCCCGGGTTTACATCGAGCTGTGTGTCCGTATGTCCCGAGCATCATACTATAATAATAATACTAATAATAATGATGATAATAATGATCATGATAAATCTGTGTAGGTTATTTGCGGAACGTCTAATCAAGGAGCTGCTGGAAGGTACGACACAACGACAGAACAGAACGGAGTTGCCCCTGTAGATAGATAGCAGATACGGACGCCAACAACCTGCCCATGCTTTACGGTTTACGCTGTTCACGGTTCCGTTTCAATATTGTTATTAGGATGACAAAAATAATTGCGTAATAAATAGAAATTTACGTAATACAACTAGTAGGTATGTCACATTGCCATTTGGAACTACTGTGCGAGCAACTGAGACGACACGACATACATAATAATATTATTAAAAGCAAAGCCTTCCCTTAGTCAGTAAGGGATCGTCCACAAATAACGTCGTCAAAACATCACCATTTTTAGGAATTTCTGCCCACCTGTCGCCTGTCATTACCTTAAAACAATTTAGTCAATGGTTATCTTTAACATAGGATGTCATCAGTCAGTGGCTAAGTAGACCCATAGATCCTACCGATGACGTATGACGTCATTTGTGGACGATCCCTAGGTAATACTGATGGTCAATTGAAAATTACTACGCATTAATTTAACAATGAAAGTCAAAATGTGAAGGGAATCTGTCGCGTGTTCTCGTATTATCAATGCAGGGTCGGATAATACGGCCAGCGCAGGCAGCCCTTGCTGCTTGAATTTTCAATAAACATGTAAATGGAACATTTTGCACTTTTCAAAACCATGCAAATAAAATTTTTTTTACATTTCAAAACATGCAAATAAATAATTTCCCACTTTTTTCAAAATAAGTAAATAGAACATTTTGCACTTTTCTGAATTATGTAAAAAAAAATAAAGCATTTTAAACTTTTCTTAAAACATGTAAATAGAACATTTTGCTCTTTTCTCAAAATATATAAATAGAACATTTTGCACTTTTCTAAAACATGTAAATACAATGTGTATTTTGCTTTACCAAAGAAAACCATCAATAAAATCAAAAAGGTGGTTTTTGTATGGAAACAAATTCCTGCCTAAAAGCAATTCCTTCGTCCGGCCCTGTATTAATAGCGATAACAGGTCTTTGTGTTTTAAAATGAAATTTTGCATTTTTACATGTGACGCTTTCTCTGTGCGTATATAAACATAGGTTTAAATTAAAAAATTTTCTACGCAGAATTGCAGTCAAAAGAAATAAAAGTAGTAGCATACCATCATCAGCCAAGAGATCATCAAGAAGTCCAATGGCGTACAGATGCTTCGGCGTGGACACGCACATCGACATCAGCTCACCAACTGCCTATGTGAAATGAATTCAGAAGCAAACCAACTTTTATTAACTGCAACTTTTATCATATTCTTGAAATGTGGGTAAGTATGTTAATTCGCTATAAAATCCCAACAAGTTTTTGATGGTTATTTTTGAAGGTATTTTATAATGTTGAATGAAAGGCGGTGGTGGTAGCGGTGGTCGTGTGCTATGTTTTATTTATATAGAATTTAGGATTTTTTACCTCGTGGAATCCATCGTTGGCACCGTCTCTGAAAAATAGGAAAATAACAGATATGAAAACCGGTGATAAAAAAATGCGAGTAGTCTACTATACAGCGTTAAAATAGCCCGCCTATGGTTCCGGTTCCCCGGTCGGCGTCGGCGGTCGGTCTCAGTCAGTCAGATTCACGTATATATCACAGTAGTTAAAACGAAAGGGGATATATATTATGGGGGATTTCTGTATAAGTTAAAAAAAATCCGCTACGCGTGACCTCAAATTGACCACTAGAATAGTGTGTGTGTGTGTGAGCGTAAATAGAACTGGAGACTGGAGACATGGGGGGAAGCTTAGTGTGTGGAGTCAACGGGGAGATGTCCCTTTGACATAAATCAGCCATGTACAAGAATGAATCACTCCCAGATGAGATCCAAATCCCGTACTTTCTCCCTATGACTCTCAACTCTCTCAACTTTGAATAGAAGAATTTCGCTTGTGTGTCCAACTACAATATTGTATCTATTTTTGTGGCTTTTTACTTGCAGTGTTCACAGTGTGTGAAATGTGGAGGGCGTTCGGTACTTCTTTAACTGAAGTGGGTGTGTGGTTCTATTCTTGCTATGCAATCGCAATCTTCTCCAATGCTCATGATTATATACAATTTATTTCGCGTTTACTTTTATTTGGTTTGGGTATAGGCATATGGAAGGGTTGGTTTGGTTTCGATTTGTTTTTGGTGTTAGCATAGGCTCTGTGTCTATTGCCAGGGTCGTATGATAGGGCCAGCAAAGGCTGCTCGCTGCTTGAATTTTCAAAAAACATGTAAATTGAACATTTTGAACCTTTCGAAAAACCTGTGAAAAGAACTTTTTGCACTTTTCGAAAACATGTAAATGGAACATTTTGAACTTTTCAAAAACACGTAAATAGAACAATTTTAACTTTTCGAAAACATGTAAATGGAACAATTTGAACTTATTAAATAACATGTAAATGGAACAATTTGAACTTATTAAAAAACATGTAAATAGAACAATTTTAACTTTTCGAAAACATGTAAATGGAACAATTTGAAAGTATTAAAAACATGTAAATGGAGCAATTTGAACTTATTAAAAAACATGTAAATGGAACATTTTGAACTTTTCAAAAAACGTATAAATGGAACATTTTGAACTTTTCAAAAACCTGTAAATGGAACAATTTGACTGTTCAAAAATATGCAAATAAATTTGTTTTTGTATATTTCAAAAACATTAAGATAAAGCATATTCCACTTTTTTCAAAATATGTAAATAAAATATTGTGCACTTTTCAGAATCAATTAAATTGAACATTTTAAACATTTCTAAAACATGTAAATACAACATTTTGGTTTAATGAAGAAAATCTTCAATAAAATCCAAATGGTGATTTTTGTATGGAAACAAATTGCTGCCTAAAAGTATAATTCCTTCGTCCGGCCCTGTGGATGTGGAAATTGGTGTAGGGGAAGAACTGGACTGCGGGAAGAAACATCTCAAGTTTTGAAACTGTGGAAAGACGCGGAAAATTTGTGAGAAGTGGCGTGTGCCGTGTCAAATCTATGTGACAGTTTAAGCGGAAGATATGGGAAATGGAAGTGAGGGTCACCTCCAGGGATTCCTACACAATATTTTATTCTGCCCTATGCAATGCCACTGTCCACTGCCTTTATATCTATACTACTATACTTTACATATAATTATATAGCTGCGCTCCAAATGTTTGGATAAGTGCATAGGGAGCGTGCATAAATTATGTGATACTCAAAATTTTTAAAATAAAATATTTTGCTTAAATTTTATAGATGTATAAAAAATTTGTTGGCGTTATTTGGACGTATGACGTCAGTAGAAAAATGTGCGACTCTATTATACCTGTCTATTGCTGTGTATTATCGGTATATGCGTATAGGTATATAGTTACTGTGATAGCTATATATCGTCTGTGAAGAATCAAAATGAGCCATATCCGTTTTTAGCTAAAAATAAAATCCGCCGTCTTCAGAAATATTGAAATATCACGATCTTGAAAGCTTTTAAATAGAACATTCTACACACTTTTCAAAAACATGTAAATGGAACAATTTGCTCTTTTCAAAAAACACGTAAATGGAACAATTTGCTCTTTTCAAAAAACACGTAAATGGACCATTTTGCACTTTTCAAAAAACATGTAAATGGAACAATTTGAACTTTTCTAAAACAAGTAAATGGAACATTTTGCACTTTTCAAAAACATGTAAATGGAACATTCTGCTTTTTTCAAAAACAAGTAAATACAAAATATTGCACAGTTTAAGAACAAGTAAATAGAACATTTTGCACCTTTCCAACAACTCGTAATTAACAGTGTACGCATCTTTCTCATTTAGTGTTTACATGACATAACTCATTTTGATTCTAGCTTAAATTGGAAATGGGTCATTTCATTTCTTCACCGTCGATACGTATATAAGTATGTTGCCATGATTTCCTTGTCAAGTGTTGTGGGAAAGTGGAGGGATGTTATCGGACAGCGGAGGAAATCCGTCAAATTAATCATATGGAGGGAGCAAAGGATGAAAGAGCGGAGACAAATATGGTAAAGGGAAAAAATGTCTCTCACTCTCAGTCCTGATGACGCTCTCACACATTTTCCCTGCTACAAAGTATAGAATCAAGATTTATGGTAAAATGTCTCTACCAAATACATACAAATATGTATTTCTTATTTCCACATTTTTTGTTGTTGAAAATTTCGTAAATGGGGAATTTGGAACATTGCATTGCGGTGCGGTCTGCGGTCGGTACTTTGTCGTCATTCCGATTCTCGTGTCCCTTGTCATGTTCTTCTTCTGCTTCTCTGAAATTCTATATGCTTTGTAAATCTCTGATGCCATATAACATCCACGGATATATAGACAGTGACAGTGGTTAATACCGTGACCGTCTTCTGTTGACTACATTTTTTAGTTTTCCGGTTTTTGCGCTTCACGTTTCGCTGGTTTGGCTTTGGCTTTGGCTTGTACACTGGCTGACTGACTGACTGACTGACTGAGACGAAAACTTGGTTGGAGTTGTTCACTTGAAGTTATCGGGGTAATAAATAAATTTAAAATGAAATGTTGTGGATTACCAACTGATTTCAACTCTGAATTTTTGAACACTCAACTTTCTTTAAGGATATGTCATGTCTGTCTTTGTGTCACTTTCAATGTACAGTATATTTTAGTCAGTTATACTTCATACAACTACTGATATATGTATTATGCAATACTCACGTACGACGTACATGCATGAAGTTATCAAATTTTCGCATGCTACATATTTATTAAGATTTCTTTCTGTCAAACTTTGTGGAAGGGACTGCCGTTTTTTTAAAGCTTGTTTTCAAAATTAATGTCGCTGTGAGTGAAGAAACAAAATGGGTCATGTCCAATTTTGGACTAGAGGTAAAATGAGCTATGTGACATAATAAATTATTTAGGATAATATGCTTAAAATGTTAATTGTGTGTTTTTGAAAAGTGTAAAATATTCTATTTGAAGGTTTTTTGAAAATTGAAAAATATTCTATTTGCTTGTTTTTGAAATGTGCAAAAAATCTTATTTGCATGTGTTTTGAAAAGTGCAAAATGTTTTATTTACTTGCTTTTTGAAAAGTGTAGAATGTTATCTATTTACGTGTTTTTGAAATGATCAAGTTGTTCTATTTATATGTTTTTGAAAATTAAAAAATGTTCTATTTGTGTGTTTTTGAAATGATCAAAATTTTCTATTTACATGTTTTTGAAAATTGAAAAACTTTCTATTTGCGTGTTTTTGAAATGATCAAATTGTTCTGGTTATATGTTTTTTAAAATTGAAAAATGTTCTGTGTGTGTTTTTGGAATGATCAAGTGGTTCTATTCACATGTTTTTAAAAAGTTAAAATGTTCTATTTGCGTGTTTTTCAAATTTGCAAAATATTATATTTTCACGATATTTTAATGTTTTTTTGTTTTTCAACTAAAAATGGACATATCTCAGTTTGAGTCTTCACCGAAGATATGTTTGGAGTCTCAAGTCAAGGATATTTTCAATAACTTTAAACCATAAGGTCAATCATAAGGTCAACCACGGATCCAGAGGGGGGAGGAGCTATGGTGCATTATTCCCCCTCCAAAATGGAATTTTTAAACACATTATATGTAGATATAATATGCATGTATGCATGTAAGTGTAGATAATATGATCATACTAGATATTAAGCTGTTTAATTCTTTCAACTAAAAAAAAGTAAATTACCTGTACACAGTGGGTTGGTCAGAGTATTGCATAAAATATTGAATATGACCCATTTCGTGATGTACCTGGAATAAGAAATTGTTAATTAAAATTAATTAGATTATAATAATAAAATTATTAACTTTTTTTACTATACTCCTACAGTGAATTTTGTAGTACAAGAAATTAATGTGCGTTATGTTTTGACGCTATTTTATAATTAAATGAATCAAAGGTTTTTAAATATACTAAATAAGTAATATCTTACCGTTAAAAAGTCGTCAAACACAATTCGGGTGCACATCTTAATTCTGAAAAATGTATTTGAAATTTTAAAAATTTGAGATTTAATATTGAAATTAATACAGAAATTTATTTCTGTTAATTTTATTCCCAAACTACTTGAATAAAATATTTGGAAATTTTATTTGAAAATAATATAAAAATGTTATCATATAGTAATTATATTTTTAGACAAGTAAATTCCACTGAAATTCATTGCAAAAATGCCAGTGGCTGAAAATGGTTTAAACCGGCAAAAACATTCTACTGAAATTCATTGCAAAAATGCCAGTGGCTGAAACTGGTTTAAACCGGCAAAAACATTCTACTGAAATTCATTGCAAAAATGCCAGTGGCTGAAACTGGTTTAAACCGGCAAAAACATTCTACTGAAATTCATTGCAAAAATGCCAGTGGCTGAAAATGGTTTAAACCGGCAAAAACATTCTACTGAAATTCATTGCAAAAATGCCAGTGGCTGAAACTGGTTTAAACCGGCAAAAACATTCTACTGAAATTCATTGCAAAAATGCCAGTGGCTGAAAATGGTTTAAACCGGCAAAAACATTCTACTGAAATTCATTGCAAAAATGCCAGTGGCTGAAACTGGTTTAAACCGGCAAAAGCATTTTACTGAAATTCAGTGCAAAAATGCCAGTGGCTGAAACTGGTTTGGTTTAAACCGGCAAAATTGAAGATTGTTGTTAAAAAGGATGTAACACATTTATTAGGATTCTTAAATTAATTTAATTGCTTTTATTTATACCTGTAATCCTTCGCATCATAGAAATCCCAAGCCGTCGCATGACAGACAACTTCCCGATCATCCGGTTTCTCGAGCATGGACAGATTAAAGAAAGTGTCCGGAAGGGGCTTGAGTCCCATGGATGTGTAGAAGTTATTTGCCGTCTCAAACATTCGCTGAACTGTGTAATTTTGCTTGATGAGGTTCTCTGTCACATCCAATGAGGGCTTATCCGGGTATGGGACAGCAATCGAATTCAAATTCGTCCAGAAACGTCCCCACATGTCTCCCAGAAGATGCTGTGGAATGGCCCCTGTCAATATTTAATCAGTTATTAAGTCACTTTTATGGCGCAATAATTTTGCAGAAGCCAACTCCCAAATTTATTCCTTATAATGCAATACCACGTATTTTGAAAGTGCAAAATCTACTATTTAAAGTTCTTTTCAAATTTCAAATACTTCGAAATAGTTACAAAAAATATTATTTACCTGCAATCCACTTTTAAGTAAAATCAAAATGCATTATCTACAAGTAATTATAGTTCTAAAAACATGTAAATAGAACATATTGCAATATTTAAAAAATATGTAATTAGAATATTTTACACTTTTCAAAAAAATGCAAATAGAAAACTTTACACTTTTAAAAACATGTAAATGGAAAATTTTGCATTTTTAAACTCGTGAAAATAGAACAATTTACACTTTTAAAAACATGTAAATGGAAAATTTTGCATTTTTAAACCCGTGAAAATAGAACAATTTACACTTTTAAAAACATGTAAATAGGATATTTTAAGCGTTTCAAAAAATGTTTCAAAAGACCAATAGAAATTTGTAAATATTTATTTGTAAATATCTAACCAATGTTGTATGGGCTGCGGCCAAATCGACAAAATGAATAAATTATTATTATTATTAAAAGAACATTTTGCGCTCTTAGAAAACAAACAAATATAACGTTTTACAGTTTTCTAAGACTTCCAAAACGAATATTCTGCACTTTTGAAAAACTTTTAAATCGAATATTTGGCAATTTTCAAAAACATGGAATTAGAACATTTTGCACTTTTCAAAAACATTCAAATATAACATTTTGCACTTTTAAAACTCTCGTAATAACTCGTTTTACGACCTGGCTAATTTAAATTCCGGCCTAAATTGAACATGGCCCATTTTGGTTCTTCACTCACGGTATACAAGATACATGATTAAGCACTGTATCAATTTAATCAAGTTAACTAAATCCCCATTAAAAATTAAAACCTCACCATCGATGGTGATGTTGTAGTGCTTCTCAAGTTTGTGCCGGATATAGGCATGAAGTTGCTCGTACAGAGGGAACATAGTCTCGTATAATTCCTTGACAGTCTCATCATATGGCACTTCCCCATAGCGGTCCCTGAGCTCTGCCCCATAGTCTGTAAACCCACGCACGACCGCCAGCTTATTTTTCAAGTCCGCGTACTACACAAAATTTTCAAAATTATCATCAAAATAGAACAAATTACAAAGGTCATTCATACAACATTACAGGATATGCGAGCATCTGTATTCTGTATCCGTAATTGGATGCTATATAACTTTAACTGTACAAACGTTGTTTGAGAAAAAAGAAGAAAATTCCCCAGCATTAAAATCAGTACAAAACCACAGCACTGCCATGCCATAATATGTACTACTATTCCACCCCCCCCCTCCACCCTTCAAATAGGGGGGGGGCAAACATAAGTAGATAAGTAATAAGTAATCCATATCGTATGTGAAGAAAGAACCAAAACGACATATATACATTTTTACATTTTCAGCTAAAAACAATATCCACTATCTACAAAAATACTGAAGTATATCTTGAAAGCATTTAAATACAATATCTTGCACTTTCAAAACATATGTAAAAAGAACATTTTACGCTTTTCAAAAACATGTAAATAGGACATCTCGCAATTTTCAAAAAGATCCAAATAGGACATTTTACACTTTTCAAAAACATGTAAATAGAACATATTACACTTCAAAAACATGAAAATAGAACATTTTACACTTTTTTTAAACATGCAAATAGAACCTTTTATACTTTTCAAAAATATGTAAATAGAACATTTTACGTTTTTCAAAAACTCGTAATTAACGTCTTAGGCCTGTTTCTTATTTTGTTTTATGACATAGCTCATTTTGATTCTAGCTTAAATCGGATATGGGTCATTTTGGTTCTTCACAGACGATATGTTTCTATTCCATTTTATAGAAAAACAAGGGCTAAAGCCCTTGTTTTATGGCAGCCTTAACAGTAACGTTAGGCAGTTCTTGCCGGGTCAATTTATAACCTTTAAATTAAGGGGAGGTAGCCGTGAAAGAGTAAGTAATGAGTAAGACTTGTAAATGTTAATAAAAAATGTTTCAGGCGAAAATGCCTCCAGGCGATTTTCAGTTTTTGAAAAGTACATTTTTTGAATTTCCCGCCAAATTTTAAATCCGAAATTTGAACCCGTCAGTCAAAGAATGCAGATATGAACGATATACCAGTGAAACCGGAATTAATAGGCGAACCTATTGAACTTGTAGTTCGAGGTCAGGTCATGATTAATTTTTAATTGTAATTAAAAAACTGAATTATTTTTTTTTCAAAATTGAGTGATGGTAATGTATTATATATCATTTTAAAGCCCTTGAAAAATTAAGAAAACGGGTATTTTGTTTTAGGCTTCGGACGCTTGAAAAAATATTTAGGCGGAATTTTCGAAAAAATTGACGTTTTTTTTAAAAAAAATGTTGAAAATTTGTGAGTAAAATCGTGCAGAGTCCGTTATTTGGATTCTACTCGTCGTTACCTTTCGAATGGTATATAACACTTCAAAATGGGCCAAATATTTCGATATCGTGAAAAATCCGCTAAATCATGTAGATAGGTAGGAATTATTACATGGAATAGAATGTATAGGGAATTGCTAGAGAAAGTAAAGTGAAAGCCCGTCTCGGTAAAATGTCGAGCTTTGTATTTAATGCGCATAATATGTCCTATTCAATACAAGTTCAAGTCTTTCATAAATAATAAATTATGTCTCTTTCTCCTTTATGATTTTTGTATTTTGCCTTTGACTTTGAATTCACTTTCTTCACCGGCACCGACACCGGTACCGGTACCGGTTGTGGTTTCAAAGCTCCACTTCTCAGTCAGTATAAAGGATAAAAATAAATAGGGAGGGACTTGAGACGGGAATTGAATTAGCAAAAATGGGTAAAAAAAATGAAAATATAAAAGCTAAAAATGCGGATATAGGAATTTTTATAACAAGGTATGACATCTTTTTGTATAGTAAAAAATCTGTCTCTTCTTGTGAGTTCTTTTCATTTTTTTTATTTTGAATCATATAATGATCTGAGGATGAATGAGAGGATTTGTGTGGTTTTCATACTGTATATACGGAATTTTAAATTTGGAAATAGGTACTGCTCCACAATACGTATGGAGCAGTCTCTAAGTCAAGCTGACGAAGTTAATGTAGAAAAGCAGGCACATTATAATCCTTGCATTCCGTACTTTCTGGATAAATACCAATTAAAGAAGCTGGAGGTGATTGGACTTCTTGTTGGTGCTAGGGGCTCTATAACAGGGTTCTTCGAATCATTTCGCAAAGATTTACGTCTCCCATCAAAAATGATTGAAGAAATTGTAGTTGCTACAATTCGTGGATCATGCCGAATCGCCCACAATCATTTATATAATATGAATTTAGTCAATAGTTGATTATTTACAATAATGTTATCTTTTGTTTTACGAGAATCATAATTAATAACGTGCATGATGTGTTTTGTTCTTACTGTGTCTTTATGGCAAGCGTAATAGTGCGCCAGTTGTAAATAAATATTTACTTTCTCTCTCTCTTGTGTATATGGGAGATAATGTATGTCCGTGGAAATACTATAAGGATTGATAAATGCGTATGTTTAGAAGTTCTAACCACCTTCTGCATTTTACTTATTATATGATATAGAGCCTGACAGCGGAGAATGTAGTTTCACTTTCCCGTGGAAAAATGAAGTATTTTCAGAATGGACGTTTTTGAAAGAATTTTTAAAAAATGTTAAAGGAACATTAATTTTAAAAAATATCACAATTTTCGAAATTGCGTATTCAGGACATTTTAAGCCTTTAAAAACATGTTTTTCGAATAATTTGACTTTCGTAAAGCAAAGAATTTAAAAATATATGACTGTTTTTAAAATTGCGTAATTAGGACATTTTAAGCCTTTAGAAAACCTGGTTTTGGAATAATTTGACTTTTTTGAAGCAACTTATTTAAAAAATATGCGGCGGTTTTTAAAATCGCGTATTTAGAACATTTTAAGACTTTAGAAAACATGTTTTCCGAATAATTTAATATTTTTAAACTTATATAACTTTTAAACTTATTTTTAAAATATAAACGACACTATTTAAAATAAGCTATTTAGAACTTTTAGAACAGTGGGCCTTTAAAAAAGCCTTTTTTGGAAAATTTTAAACTTTTTTCGAAAAACGTTCTATCAATTTTTCTTTAATATATTCCCAAATAGAAATGCATAGAGATGAACTCCCTTTTTAAATTTTACTTAAATTACAAATAATCAGAATTAAAAGGCAGACTCCCCCAGTAATGTATACAAACTAATATGATGAACATTGAAATAAATTAGCCAGTCCCATGAACGCCAGCCCAAATGAGACTTATTATATAATTTAAAAAAAACTCCCTTTCTAATGATAAGATTCTGCTGTTAATTACCATTCGAATTACATGTTGTACCTTATATATAAAGCTATGCAGGGGTTTAATTCTGTAGGAATTTGAAATTTTAGATTTGGCGGGAAATTTAAGTATTAAAACATTGAAACTTTGAGTCAAAAATTAATTTTCGCCATCTCCTTTACGGATACCACACCGTTGCGTGACAGAACTTTAACCATATAGCTTGAAGGCTTTCCTTATGTTTTTATGTAGTCAAGAACCCCGCCCCCCCCCTCCCGCCCCCAAAAAAAGTCCAATCCGGTTTGAGTTTAAGTTCCACAAACTAACGACATGGATAGAAATGAATGAATGATTCTCTATTACGATTAATTCTTGAGAGTAAAATCATTTGGGAGAAGCTTAAAGCGAGTTCAGATCTCGGGACTTTCTCCTCCGCTTAATGAGAAAGTCATCTAAAAGTTACCAAGTTAAGCTGACATAGTGAGTGAGCCAATATGAAGCTAATGCCGCAAAGCTGAAGCCTAAAGCCAAACTAAAAGTGAAAGTAAAAGTCGAAGCCGAAGTGAAAGTCAAGCCGATTCTAAAAACCCAAAAGTCTATACACACACGCACAGCTATATTCTAAGTAAAAGGACTGAAAAATTCCTGAAACTGGGACGACGCCATGAGAACCATTAGGAAAGGAGAAAACGAAAACGAAAGAAATCGCGACTGATATTCTCGTCAAGCTACACTTATTCTTGTAGACTTTCTCATTTTCAAGAGTTTGATTCCCTGTAGATTCGGCATTAGAACTACTATGCTATGATGGTACCCGCGTACCTACCTATCTACCTGTGTCTCCCAAGTTCATGTGGCTTGAGTACCTTGGATTTGGATTTGGATTCGGTCCGACCACTTTTACTCTTGTACTTTCACCTTTTTCTATTCTCTATTTAAAAACCAATTGGAGCTCGTTAGTCACCTGGTTTCATTTCAATAATTTCTGACTTTCTCTCTATCTCCTTCACTGAGAAAATCTTTACATTTCTAAAAACTTTTTTATTTTTCCGTTTCCGTTTCGGCTTTGGTTTTAGTATATGGTTTGTATTTTTTTTCATGATTTGTGTGGTTTAAAAAATTTCCCATAATTGCACACGGGCCCATTTAATAGTAAATTGGTTTGCAATAGTACAGGTATCGTCTGTGAAGAATCAAAATTACCCATTTTTAGCTAAAAACTATCTTCAAGAAACTTAACATACATATATCTTAAGAATTAGAAAAAGCATGTACATAGAGCATTTTGCAATTTTCAAAAACAAGTAAGTGAAATATTTTGCACTTTTCAAAAACGTGTAAATAAAGCATTTTGCACTTTCCAAAAACGTGTAAATAAAAGCATTTTGCACTTTTCAAAAAGCAGTTAAATACACCTTGCAAATTTCCGAAACTCTTTAACATTTCATGTATTTATCTCATTTACGTTTAATGTTTCATGAACTTAGCTCATTTTAATTATAGCTTAAATTGGATATGGTTCATTTTGATTCTTCACTGACGGTATCTGCCATTTAGGAATTTTTACCACGAAATGCAGTTTAATTCTTCTCCATTTCTTAAATTCGTCTTATTTTTTTTTACAAATTACACACTGTGTATACACTGAGGGTGTAAAACACTTAAAGTGCGGGAAGAAAATTAGACAATTGGATGGGAAAAGTTTTTGTTATCCCACGCGTACCATTTTCTCTTACGCTATTTTCTAGCTACGTTTGTCTTCATTTTTCTAACTTTCACTTTTCAAATTTTACTTTCATGGAACAAACAGACGGGACTTGATTCTTAAATACGTAAACATAGTTAAGTTATAATTTGGTGGAACAAATGACCGACGTATACTGATAGTAGTAATCAAATTATTTGTGTTATTTATGTGAGTCTGTTTGATTACATACAGACTCAGAAATATGCCATTAAAAATTCTTAATCACACTTTACCTCAACGTATAAAGGCTTGAGTTTACTTCCAACTGAGTCGTGCCATCCGTTCCAGGCCAATATCCGAACGTCTTCAGGTGTATCAGTTTTTCCTAAAAGATTTGTGAGGTCGGGCTCCAGCGGCATGTCCGTCCCGCCAATGTTCACTTTTGCCTGAAATTAAACAATGATTAAATATGAAAGATTGTAATAATTGTACTTTATTATTATTTTGCACAGAAAATTATGACCTTTAACCCTTTGACCCTATGACACATCAGCTGGCAGTCTCCAGCTAAAACTTATCTTTATAGAATAAAACTAAAAAATAGGAAGTTTAGTTTAATTTATACACAACGAATTAATTATATTTCAAATATTTTACAACCAAATTATTAACAGCTATTATACAAAAGTAAAAACAAAAAATGTATGAGGCTGAATTGTGTTCAAAAATTGTTTATTTAAGTAATTTCATGGAAATTTTTAAAAATTTAAAAATCATTTCTGCAAAATTATTTATCTGAATATCGAAGGATTGATTTTCAAAAATATTGTTACTTTAATTAAGAGTGGCGAGTGGAAGGAAGGTAAAATATTTTAGGTTTTTAGGTCGAAAAATATCGCGGTACTAGCAAAATTATACATTTTTTAAAATGCAAATTATGATAATTAAACTTTCTAATAATGTATATATACTAATATATGAACACTGTTTTGAAAGGTCAAAAGTTGATTTGAACACTTTTTTGAAAGTGCGAAAAGTTGATACGTACACTTTTTTGAAAGTGCAAAAAGTTGTTATGAACACTTTTTTGAAAGGTCAAAAGTTGATATGTACATTTTTTTGAAAGTGCAAAAAGTTGATATATACACTGTTTGAAAGTTCAAAACTTGATATGTGCACTTAAAAATGCTAATAAAAATGATGAATACTTTAAATAATATGAAAATACTAACACTTTTTTTTGAAAGTTTAAATTGTGATAACTACACTTCGTCAATTCTCATATAATGACATATGAATACTTTTTTGAAAGTGCAAAAATGGATATGTACACTTTTAAAAATACTAAACTTTAAAAAAATACACTTATTTAAATTATGGAAATCCTGTTATTTGTACTGTTTTAAAAAGCGCACATTTAAAAAAACATTTTAAAAAACTGCTTTAAAAATTGCAATATTGGAAGCTCACAAATGAAAAAAGCTATATGGCTATATATTATATACAAAATTAAAATTTTGAATATAATTTCAAATAAATCAGAAATAGAAAATTTAAAATGAGTGCTATAGGAAAATATATGAACAAAAAAAACTAAAAAAAGAATATAATTTTACCGTGCCGTAAATGTCTCCCATATCAGAGATAATGGTCGTGAGTTTCTTCATGTCATCATCTGAGAGTGTTTTGCTCCCTACGGACTCGAGTTGTCTGAGTGTATCAGCTGAGAAGGACGTCGGATCAAATTGAGTTGACTCCTGGTATGACTCACTGTTGAATTTCGTGAGGAGCAACGATGCTTCTATCTGTTTAAAAAAAATTATAGTCATATATCAAATATTCAGTTCTTTCTTAACAATTTCTTTTTAATTTTAAAAGAATTTACTCTATTTTTTCCATTTATGTAACATTCACTTCAAAAAAATTAAAAGTTTTGTTTTTTTTAAATTTCAAAAAGAATTTTTCTTACCGAAGCCTGTGCGTTCTCATCCGTTAAATTTGTATTATAAGCCCAGTCTGCAATCACCATTTTATTTGCTAGCTTTGCATAGTCTTCATTGTAGCGTCTAAGAAATTCTCGGGCTTCCGCTTCATTTGCATTGTCTCCCCTGTTACATAATTAAAAAGAACGTAACATATTATAAGATTTCGCAAAATTAAATTGATAATAATTAAACCAAATTTAATAATTCGAAAATGTTATATCGTCTTTGAAGAGTCAAAATGACCCATTTCCATTTTTAGCTAAAAAAAATTTCTACTATCTACAAAAAATATTGAAACATGTCTTGAAAACATGCAAATAGAATATTTTACACTTTTCAAAAACATGCAAATAGAATATTTTACACTTTTCAAAAACATGCAAATAGAATATTTTGCACTTTTCAAAAACATGCAAATAGAATATTTTACACCTGTTAAAAACGAGTAAATGGAATAGTTTGCACCTTTTCGAAAACATATGGAATTAGTACATTTTTCACTTTTTCAAAAACATGTAAATAGGACATTTTACATTGTTGAAAAATATGCAAATAGAATATTTTACACTTTTCAACAACTCCCAATTAAAATTTTACACACATTTCTCATTTTGTTTTTATATAGCCCTTTTTGGTTCTAGCTTAAGTTGGAAATGGGTCATTTTAGTTCTTCACAGACGTTATGCTTTCATATTATAGTATTCGCCAATTTATAAATTGGAAAACTAAAAATATGTAAAAATGTACAAATTTTGCTAAAACCCGAACCCGAATCTGAAACCAATTCCGAATCCGATTTTCTTTCCCAATTAACCTGCATTGAAAAGTTCGGTTGGAAAGTTTAAATGCGGGTTGTTGAACATATAGGACCTTGACACGAGTGAAAGCTAATTAGTTTGAAATTAAAAGCTGCTTTCACTTTTAGCTTTAGCTTTGAGCTAGTAGACCCCCATTCTAAATTATATCCCTCTATACTTATACTAATTACTGTAGGCCGCAAAAACCTTACCCTCCAAAAGTTCAAGTTTTTTAATTACATCAGGTTTTTCATAGCACAATATTTTAACTGTATCAAAACTAAAATGTACCGGCATCCTGCAACTGACAAAACTTTCATGTTACAAATAAGGGATGGTCCATAAATAACGTCACATAAATTAGCCCTCTTTTCACAAAGGGCTCACTCACCCCCATGCCATCACTTTAACATTGCTTATAAGCGGCTATATCTTTAACATAAATGGCATGCCTTCCTTACTAGAACCTTCCCGGTGACCCTTCTGGGGACATCATTTATGGATGATCCCTAATTGCTACTGATATACATAAGCCAAACTTTCTCCACTTTCACCAGTATCAGTACTGGGTTCAGTATCACATCTGATACTGATAGCCTGTACCGACGATGAGAATTTTTTAAGTTGCATTACTAAATTACTAAATAGCCTCACGTTATTCGTATTGGAATACGAATTTTCATTAAAAATGGGAACAATTTATTGATGAAATATTTTTTCCTTAGGAATCGTCCACAAATAACGTCATCGAAAAGCTCATCCATCAGCTTTTAGCCATTGCACAAATAAGTATATCCTTAACATGGGATGTCATCAATATGTCCAAGTAAACTCATTGACGCTACCGATGAAATCATTTATGGACGATCCCTTACTACAAATTACTGCACAGGGTGCATATGGTAAGTTAAATGAAAATTCTTGACGCTTATTTTGTGCAAGGTTCAATTTTTTTTTGCTGTTGTTGTTGTTCTTGTTGCAACTGTTGGTTTTTCTTACTGGAAAGTAATTAACTTGGACGGTGTAAAAAAAATCTATTAAAGAATCTACAGGTTACAGGTAGTCGCTCTACTGCGTCGGTGATCGTAGGCTCTAGCAAGACTTTGATGTAATAGCGATGGTCGATGGAGTTAAATTAAATTCCATAATAAAACATGAAAAAGAATTTATTAAACCACCTATGGATTATGGCTTAGTATTTAGTGTAGACATTTTTGAAAAAATAATTAGGTTACATATTTTTGTTTCACTTTTAGTTTAAAAAAAATAGTTTTACTTGCGTTTCCACCTGTGTATAATTCATGGCTAAACTTTATATATCTGCAAATTCTCAAAACATTTTGACTTAAACTTAATAAAATATGGCAAAATTTTTCGTACAAGGAGTAAAACTTAAAAGTGAGGTAGGTAGGTAGGTAACGTACTCTAAATTAAACTTCAACCATCTCCAATTTAATACAAATAATAAACCAAAACTAAAACCAACGCCTACGTACATATAGCGTAAGAAGATTCGCGATTATAACAACATTTGTGTCTTGAAACTATATATATAACCAGATAGCTCCGTATAATTATCTGGATTATGTATGCACTATAGAAAAGCAATGTTGTATAATAAACATATGGCTACTGAAGACTCAAAATGACCCGTTTCCGCATCTTTCATGTAAAAACAAAATGTACTATCTACAAAATAAACTAAAAGCTATCTTGATCATAAGAACGTATGAAAAAATATTTGGCACTTGGACTTTTGGAAAATCTATAAAAATAGAACAGTTTGCTCTTTTCCAAAACATTTAAACGGAAGTTTTTGCACATTTAAAACGTCTTGCAAATAAGACGTTTTGCACTTTTTCAAAACATTAAAATGGAATATTTTGCACATTCAAAAAGAATTTCAAATAAAACATTTTGCACTTATCAAAAAACATGTACATAGAACATTTCGCACTTTTCCAAAACATGCAAATCGAATTTAATACACTTTTTAAAATCGTGTAAACTGAACATTTTGCAAATTTCAAAGCTCAAGAAAATACAACATTTTGCAATTTTCTAAAAACATGTACCTACATAGAACATTCTGCAATTTTTAAGGATATGCAAATAGAATATTTTGCACTTTTTAAAAACATGCGAATAGAATATTTTGCGCTTTTCAAAAACATGCAAATAGAACATTTTGCACTTTTTAAAAACATGCAAATCGAATATATTGGAAGTGTAAAAAGAACATAATGCTAGTAGAAGATTTTGCACTTTCAAAAACTTAAAAATTAAGTTAAACATTTTTTGAATTAAATTCAATCTTTAATTTATCAAAATTTTTTACATAGCTCATTTTAATTCTATAGCTTAAATTAAATTGGACATTGGTTATTTTGATATTTCACTCATTGACAATATATCCACATATTCTGAGAAGAACCAGTCTATCATATGTACATAATATCGACTCAACTTCTCCAAGGCATTAGGCACTAGGTATTAGGAATTAGGCATTACGTATGTATGACATGCACAGAGATACGGCCGCCGCGGTTTGACGTTTCCCTCAGCTCACACGTGTGTACTTGGGAATTAATTAATTAAAGTTGTTGCTCTTCCAGGATTAGCAATTACTACACATAACGTCAGTCTATATACCCTATGCCCTATACCCTATATATAGTCTATATAGCAAACTTGCCCAGGTGCATGCACATAATAGGTATAGCCGTTGGTGTTTGTAGGTGCGGAACAGAAGGAAGGGGACGGCATTATTATAAAGCCAAACTTCAAATTTCAAAGTTCATCCCCACCCTACATACAGACCCGTACATATTTGAGACTTCCGTTCGTATCTATGGGAAATGGGAGCGTATGTATTTAAAATGTAAATTGTAACTCTGGTTTTAATTCTACAACACTTGCAAAGTTGTTAAAAGTTAGTTAGGCGCAGCCTTTCCTTGTAACAATGCCTCAACCACCAACCACCACGACCAACTTCCATACTTCCAATTCTTAGTATATATTTCCCACCATATTGCCATCTGCATTGCTTATGCCTCGCAGGGAAGGATAATGCGGCCAGCGCAGGCAGCCCCCGGCTGCTTGAATTTTCAAAAAAAAAATATTTGCAAATGGAACATTTTGCACTTTTGGAAAATAAATGTAAAAAGAATATTTTGACTTTTCAAAAACATGGAAATAAGACATTTTGCACTTTTCTAAAACACGTAAATAAAATTACTTGCAGATTTCAAAAACATTTAAATAAAATTATTTGCACATTTCAAAAACATGTAAATAAAACATTTTGTACTTTTCTAAAACACGTAAATGGAACATGTTGTACTTTTTAAAACATGCAAATAATTTTTTTTGCACATTTAAAAAACATGTAAAAAAACATTTAACATTTTTCTCAAAGCATGTAAATTGAACATTTTGCACTTTTCTAAAACACTCAAATAAAACATTTTGATTCCTCAAATAAAACCATCTATAAAATCAAAATCATGGTTTTTGTATGGAAACAAATTGCTGCCTGAAAGCAATTCCTTCGTCCGGCCCTGATGCCTCGCCTATGCTAGAAATATGCCTATGCCTACGCATAGGCATATATGTATAGCCGAAAACCTCACCAAAGATGGAAATTAATTTTAAGGCCCTATATTTAATTCTAATAATAAACTTGCTGACATTTGTTTTCCAAGAGTGAAAGTAGCATAGTAACATGCATGTATATATAGGACCGTGCATATTATCTACAGATGGTTGGTTCTGGATCTGGATCTCTTGGCTGACTTTTGAAATATAGACAGAAATTCAGGAAGGATCGTCAATTACTTTTACTTGTTTAGAATTTCATTGGTTTTCATTTTGGCTAGTAGACTGTGCCATCGTTGATTGGAAATTGTTCAGTGTTAATTTAAGGCGTACGGATGTAGGTACATATTATATATTGTTTGTAGCTAGTATATAGCGGTTGCTCTTAGTCCCGTGGCCTTTATAATTTAATTTTAGTATAATTTTTTACAATTTCAAAGTTGTCTATTTTTGCTTGATTTTAAAGTGCAAAATATTTTAAAGTCTGTTTTAAATGGCTTTGTTTCAATCTCGTTTCTTTTAAACCGGCGCAGTGTGTACGCAAGTTTTGAAATAGAATTTCTTAAAAATTAAAATACTTGCTTCATGATTGCAATGTTTTTTTTAAACAAATGTTGTACAATTTTTAAACTGCCTTTTGTAACTGTAAAATGCCAACAATTTTACAATGTTTTTGAAAAGGTGCTAAATTATTAAAATCTCTTTTTTTGAAAGTGTTAAATTTTAAAAATCGCCTTTTTGAAACAGTGTTAAATTATTAAAATTTTTTTTTAAAACATTGTTAAATTATTAAAATCGCTTTTTTTGAAACAGTGTTAAATTATTTAAATCTCTTTTTTTGAAAGTGTCAAATTTTCAAAATCTCTTTTTTTTAAATAGTGTTAAATGTTAAAAATAGCTTTTGTTTTAAATAGTTTACAATTTTTGAAATAGTTAAAAAAAAATATTGTTAAATATTTAAAATAGCGTTTTTAAAAAGTGTTAAATTGTAAAACTAGCTTTCTAAAAATGTTTTAAACTTTATAAAAATAGCGTTTTAAAGAAAAGCTGAATTCACTGTTTTGCAATGTATTTTAAAATACCTACGCGTAGATAATGTGGACCATGCGAGGACGTGATTTCAAAAAGGTACAAAATTGTTTTCTAATATTACGTATATATATTTTGTAAGAATTCCAAAGATTAAAAGTTGCCATGTATCATTATCACACTACTGCCCGACTTAAGAAATACAACTAATTATGGTTTTATTTTTAAACGGTGAGGTGACCGTGACCGGCGTGTGACTATCGATGACCTGCATAGGCTTTAAAATTTTGCATACCACAATATCTATAATATGTAGTGTATTAAATTGTAGTGGGAGTCTCGTCGAGTCGTCAACTTTAACTGTCCACAATCTACGACGGCTTTAAAAATCACATAAAATAACTGTACATCTCGTATCAATACTTGATATGACTATATGACTGTAAGAATAACAACGACAACGTCGTATGTCGTATTTGTGTTGATGTGATGCCGATGGCTCTAAAGGAAAAGAAACCATCCGATTAGACAGGTTTTTCTTTTGTGTCGTAAAAATAACATGTAAGAAATAAGGTTGATTTGAATAAAAGACGACAGTCAAGATTATTAACAGAGTTGGCGCTGATAGCAGAACCGGCTAAATGACCTCTTTATCTCTCTCACTGTTTCTCTTACTGTTACAAATTTTTGTTTCCTATGCATATAGGTGGGTTACTGATATATAAGTATCTATAATTCTGACAAATTGAAAAAAACACTAGGCTTTATGGTGACGGCAATGCAATGACGTCACACTTTGTCTGTGCGCTACATTATGGGGATTGTCTGTACTTTTTTTTGAACAAGGTGACAATATTACAGGCTTAAAAAAATCAAAAATGAGTCAAAATAAAACTTCGTACATGTCGTCTGTGAAAATGAAGAACCAAAATGACCCATATCCAATTTAAGCTACAGCCAAAATGTGCTATGTCATAAAAACAAAATAAGAAAAATGCCTAAAATGTTAATTACGAGTTTTTGAAAAACGTAAAATGTTCTAATTTCATGTTTTTGAAAAGGTGCAAAAATTTTCTAATTTCATGTTTTTGAAAAGCTGTAAAATGTAGTATTTAAATATTTTCAAAATTGCAAAATATTCTATTTAAATGATTTCAAGAAATATTTGAATATTTCTGTACATAGTTGATATTGTTTTTAGCTATAAATTGGATATGGGTCATTTTGGCTCTTCACAGACGATATAGTTTTAATAGGATTTATATACGTACCTGACTAATTGTCGCCTTCCAGAACTTCCAGCCACGACCATGAAGATAATAGCGACGGTAAAAGTCACGTATTTCAATGTCACTCCCCCCATCATTATCATCATGAGCACGTAGGGGCTTTTTTGTGCTTTTTTTAAAATTCACGAAATAAAAAATAATTATGTATTACTATTCTAATAAACTCTGCAATTAATTTTTATTAAGGAAATTATGCTCTCACCAGCCAAATAAAAGTACAAAGGAAATAACAAATAAGCGTTTTAATTGTCACAAAGTATTATAACGTAGTTTGACAATTATTTCGAAATTGAATTAAAAATATTCCATTAAAAAATTATGTGTATTGTTTTCCCATTTAAAAAAAACTTCCCAAAAATGCTTAAAAGCTTCCTTATATAACTGGCGTCCTAAATACGTTAGGCTACGCTATAGAGAACGTATATAAATATCTTGTACACATGTATATTTTAAAATTATAATTTACCTTTCAAAATCAAAACTCCAGCTACTTAATTTGCAACACACACACACAATCCACCACTCACTCAGTCACAAACTGTATAACTAAAATTATAGAACTCAACTAATGCAGTGGCTCAAAACTGACAAGTGAATTAGCACAAGTTCATATATAGGCAGCTTCATAAGTAAAGTGAAGTGCCCGAGGTAAATTGTTTGTGGGCTGAGTGAGCAGAGTAAACAACTGGTACTGGTACTGGTCTTAAGTGCGGGACGAGTATCTGTATTTACACACAGGAACAACACAACAAATTTTGTCAAAGCGTTTAATAAAGCGAGACACAAAGGGTAGAGGCGTGAGGCAGTAGATAGATTGTAGATAGAAGTTGCTGCACTTAAGATAAGGAACGAGTCGTCCCCATCATATTGAACGAACGAGAAAACCAGATTTAAATCTAAACACAATTTTGTATCAGTATCAGTGAAGGTATGTACACAACGAGTAGAACACAGCTTTGACTGGAATGCTAACGACAACGACAGACGAGCGAGTGTGATGTGTACAGGAGAATAAGTCAATCTGACGATGAGTTTTGGAGAAGTTGTTAATTGTTTCAAGATTATATGAATTATGAATTATGTTAATTGCAATGTCTTCTTATGTTGTGCGTGTGTTTAGGTAATTAACTAGCATTCTGTCTGATTCTGAGTTCCTGGTCCTGACTGCACTGTAAGAAGTGGAATTATTGCTATTACGCTATAATGGCAGTTATTACTTGTCTAGTTAATATCAAATCTTCTAAGGTGGCTTATAAATACAATAGAAAACTCCCATGCAATTTACCAACTACGAAGTAATGACAGATGGATCCCACGAAATAATTATTAACATTTAATTGAAAATTGAAAAATTAGGAAAAATTACATAGACATTTCTTTGAACAAGTTGACTTCTTGCTTTCGATGAATGAATGTTATTTACTACGTTAAATCGTAAGGAATGGTCCATAAATGATTTTAGCCAATTTCGAGTAAGTGTAAGGAATTTTGATCACTTTTGTTCTAACGTAATTTGTGAACGGTCCCTTTCTTATTGCTTTAACTGCGGTTAGTTGTAAATTCGAATGAGAGCGCACGCGCTGTGCTCTGGGTCTAACTTATTTTTGGTTAGTGGAGATGCGTTAATTAATTGTGTAAACAGTTTAGTTTTAGTTAGTAATTAACGCGTTTTCGGACCGACTAAATGCTTTTATTTAAATAAAATCTGATCTGGTCCGGCCCTGTCCTGATCGCGTCGTTCCGCTTGTTTTTTGGTCCAATCCGGTCCTGCCCAGCGTATGGTATGATATGGTTCGTTGTGGTTGTGGTCCAGTACGTACCGATCAGGTTAGATCCGGTTCGGTCCGGTGCGCTACGGTGCGCTACGGTCTGGTTTTGTTAGGTTCGGTCCGATTTGGTTTAGTACTTTCCGGTCTGGTTTGGTCAGGTTTGGTCCGGTTTGGTTCAGTGCTTTAAGGTCTGGAATTATCCGGTTCGGTTCAGTACTTTTCGGTCTGGTTTGACCAGGTTCGGTCCAGCTTGGTTCAGTACTTTCAGGTCTGGATTGGTCCGGTTCGGTTCAGTACCTTCCAGTCTGGTTTGATCAGGTTTGGTCCATTTTGGTTTAGTACTTCGTCTAGTTTGGTCAGATTCGGTCCGGTCCGTTCCAGAAGTTTGTTGAGAATTTTTAAATTATGCTGAAATAAATGCTCTCATAGATTGGTTTGGTCCGTTCTGGTTCATTATTTGACAACACACTAAATCTATCAATAGACCGGTACATACAGAACACTAAAAATGTGCATATAAATATGTTGCTTTGAAGGGAAATCGAGATATTTTCAAGCTTGCCGAGAACAAGAACCAAAATACTGAAAATACAAATGCACCACTAACCTACAAAAACAGCTACGATGTCGAAGGTTAAGTTTGAAAGGAAATCATTGGAATTAATAAATTAGGAGCAATAACACGAATAATAATTCTTGTTGTGTACTTTGAAAAACAAAGGAAACATTACAATTACAATATTTAATGTGAATTTAAACAGTCACGCAAGTTATTTAATTTATGGAATTTGTAAAAGTTTTGTTATTGACAAGGATTTTATGACAAAATCGAACATTACGATATTGAATATGATACATTTTAAAAGGCCCCTCCTCCACAGTATGCCGTCATCGTCGTAGGATGGAAATTGAAACCACAGATATTTCATAATTTTGTAAACTGAACTAACCTCCTTTGAAAATTAAAAATTTTAAAAAATTTTTTGTTTTATCTATAAATGTTTGTGTTAAAGATCTTTTAATTTGATTGTTTTATTCCTACCTATCTACATAATTTACCGGAATTTTGAAAATTTGGCAATACTAGACCAATTTCATCGAGCCATATATCATTTGAAAGGTAATCACTAGTAGAATTCAAATATTGGAACGAGGCTCACGTTTTCAAAAAACTTTTTCAAGATAACGGTGTTTCTAATTTTAGATTTACCATAGAATGTACTGTATGGGCCACAACTAAAAACAATAAAATGGTGTCTGCTTATTTTTAAAAAGCTTTCACAATGTATCACTCGTAAAATCCTTTAAATTTTTTAAATTTTCAATTATGTTTTTTTGAAACCATTTAAAATCTAATAATACGCGTTCGTGCACACAAAGTTATTTAGATTCGTTTAATTGACACCGTCTGAATGGTATATCATATCTTAGTGTACTAATTTACCGATAGAAATCTTCATTTAACACAATATTTAATGTTTTAGCGGGAAATTCAAAAATTGAAATTTTGAATTTTTGGACGTGTTACAGAAATAGAATGTAAATAAGATAGATAAAATAACTAAAAACACACTGTGCGGCTTAATTGCTTCCCTTAATTTAAAACTAGTTAATTGAAACTAAAACTTGGCGGCAAATTCAAAATGCCTACTTTTGCTGTTAAGGCTAATATACGATTTATAGGGTTTTAGTTCCGTTAGTTGATACATAGCATAAATATAAGAAGAATTGTTTGCAAGCGCATAAAGCAAAGCGATTAATTTGAATGAATTTTCTTGTAAGAGACAACACACTAGATGTGAGTATACCTGTCCACGGCAGGCTGTTCTACACCTCACCTCCTTGCAGCATTATCACGGTAGGACGCGCGAGAAGACTAGCTGCGTTCTTTCTCGCTTAAAAAGTGGCAGAAGTTAAAAAAAATGTCGCTATTGCAAAGAATCAAAATGGCCCATATTCATTTGTATCTAAAAGGAAATTACATGCAATATCTACTAAAACAAATAATTTCTGGTCTTAAAAGAATGTAAATTAGAAACTGTTGCACATTCTAAAAAACTCGTAAATAGAATATTTTGAATTTCAAAAATTATTAAATGGAATATTCTGCACATTTCAAAAAGACGGAAACAAAATGTTCTGCACTTTAAAAAACATGTAAATAGAATATTTTGCACATTTTAAAAAACACTAAAATCCAACATTTGGAAGATTAAAAAAAGCGTAAATAGAATATTTTTTACATTCGAAAACAAAAACACGTGAATAGAATATTTTGCAATTACCAAAAACACGTAAATAGAATATTTTGCACATTCCAAAAATACGTGAATAATATATTTTGCAATTTTCAAAAACCAGTAACTAACCTTTTGTTTTTTACTGACGATTGATGATGTTTAACCTTTTATATATTAATCTACTTTTTGACATTCATATTTAGCTATACGCATTAAAAAATTTCTTTTATGTATATTACAGTGCCAGAATGCACCCCACTATGATAAAAATGAATCGACTGGTTTAGTCCTTATGTTTATGCATTAGATTGGACGTACGCTATGCTTATATGCAATGTACATAAAGCGGGCTGCTAATATATTATGTGGAGACGAATACATGTAACACCCCTGGAAGTCTGGTACACACTTAAACGTATGTTACTGGAGATTTGCTCTGTGATGTTATATTTAAATGCCAAGTTAGGACAAGCAAGGAATCGACGCACTGCAGCAATTGATGCTTTCTAATAAGTCTTGGCCAAGATAAGAAGTTTGACTTCTGTAAGTGATGGCCGGTTTGAATTTAGTACGTCAAGACGAGTGAGAAATCGATTAAAAATACGACGTACGAATTACGGCGTACTAAAACGTAACTGAAATCCTGAAATATTTATATATACTATAATAATTTTATATTTATATCATAATACAATGTTATTTTCAAATGTATTGTATATTGTTACACCAAAATTGCAATGCATGGTATTTCCTGCAGTAGTGCACTACGGGCACTGTTGTAATTCTGACCCGTGTACTATTATAGACCCGTAATATGTCACATAATAGTTGTAAAGTTTACTCTAATGGTAATTGGTTCCCCAAATTGACATCGGTAGCAGTAATTGCTACTATAGCTTAATCTCAACTGCCTATACTCAGTAGCACATGTTTTTAAATGCAGTAGTATTTGAACAGCGCCTAATTATCACCATTGGCCGTTAGGGATTCCATTAGTTAAATAGACCCGTGTGGTATTTCAACTTCTACCTCTCAGACGACTGTGGTATAACAGACCCGTGTATAATTACATGAAGTGTTGTACCGTATTTTCTCTAATAGCATGCCCTTCGTACTAATCAAAGTCAAGATCTGTACCCCTAAAAAAGGCTTAAGCTTTAATTCAGTTCAGGAAAAAAATAATGAAACCCCGCTTACTGTTAAATATAAGACAGCAGCCCTCGCTTACAATAGAAGAAAAAACAGCAGTTTTATTATTTACATCCACACGTTTTGTTACTCATCAAGGTTTGCTATATTGAAAGTTATAAGAGAGGAAACCGGAAGAAAGGCTGGCAAAGATACATTTGGCATGTGAAGAAATGGCAGCTTTATCTTGGCCAGCCTTCTCTTTTTGTTGCCTCTAACGCTAACGCTAGCAATGGCAAAAAGGTATAAGAAAACGAAGCTTATCACGAGACTTTACGAGCTTGATTAATTTTAAACAAATACAGCATTAGGTCAAATGAAATACAAGAGTACTTTGTCTAGTTTTTTAACTTTACAGTTTTAATAAATTTAACTTTCCGTTAACGCTGTTACTACCATCAAACTGGCCAGTGCAAACTCAATTAAGCCATGCCTTATCAAGAATCGTATATAATAATATAAAGGCAAATCATCCTTCAATCATCTGCAAGACAGGCAAAACCCCACTGTAGTGCTAATTGCTTGTGAATTTCTTCTTGTGGTCCATTTTGCATTTCTAACGTGTGACAGATTATAAAAAATTAGGTGTACGTGATGAGCTGTGCGCCTAAACAATTTCTACCAGTTGCTACGTAACTGTGTACAGCACAATGAAATCACCTAAACTTGATTCTTTTAGTTTTAAAACTATAATTCATTGTACGGATTAATGGACAACTATTATAAAATTAATATTAACAGTATTAAACTTACAAAACCTCCCACTTCTATCTAGCATTGCGCTTTCAAAATCAACGCCTCAAGGTCTAATGTCCAAATTTTGGAAGTAGTCTAGTGAAATGTCGTGAAGAGGATTATTGATATGACTGAAAATTATTTCCTGGTTATCAAATTTTTGTCTTACTACACTAAAATGCCATTGCTTTTAATGTTAATGTTTTAATTAAGTTACTAGAAAGAGGGTAAAAAAATCTTGCTACTAAGAGATCGGCGCGATAAAGCAAATAGCAAAACTTGCATGCTACTTGCAAATTTATTCTACAGATATATTTATTTACGAACGTCACAATTATGTATTTTGTTTGGTTGTTAACTAATTGGGGCAGAAAAACATTGTAGATGTTCATATATTTTTTGTTATTTGCTAAAAGGTCATCGTTTACAGCATTAAGTTCAATCACGCCTTCAGCTTCGTTCAACTCGCCCTCGATATCAATTTCTCCAAAATCACACACAGGAATGTAATTTTTACATAATGTGTTCTTATAGTATAAGTGTTCTATTTATGCATCTGTGGAAAAATTAAAAGCTTCTACAGCTGAGTTTTCAGACAAAATATTTCAAGTTTCACTATATCCAACAGTTGCTTCTTTTTCAGTAGATAGTTGGATTAGTCTATTCTTAATAAAAAGTTAGTGCAAAGGGTTTTACTGAATCCCAAAATCTATAAATTGATCATTTTAAGGTCGAGAACGATCTGTAGTATAATAAAAAAATCTTAGTATAAGCTATGCATTTGTTGTACAACTCAGACGTGTATTTTTCATACAAAATAAAGTCCCAAAGATTGTTTTGAAGTGCAGCTACAATTTTTCTGTGCATTCTTTTTTAAAGTTTTTAGATGATTCGCCTCTTTTTTATATAATGCTATTAAATTCATTACGGGTTTAGATGAAGATCTGATAAGTGCCAAATCAAACGGTTAGTGTGAGTTTATTGAAATTTGAAGTTTGAAGTCAAATTGGGTCAAAATCTATGTTGTCAACATTTAAGGAACTAATAAAGTGAGAATTAGAGTGTGATACTCTATGTAAAGTTAATTTGGACCTGTTTTTTAAATATTACTCCAATTGGCAAGCCATTAACATGTTTCCTTTAGAGTCAACAATAACAATTTTATGCGGTGCCAGTTTAATGATTTCATAACATCTCAGCTGAGAATAGCATTTTTTTTGGTAGTTTAATACATTTTTTCTCACCTGACGATAATAGCTTGAGTTTTGTAATCACTATTCAACATGTTTTATAAGATTCTTTAATTAGTTAATGCACAAGGCCAATAAACGAAGGAGATTAAAATATCTTCTGATCTACTCAAGGTCATGAGAGATTTGTTTAATTGAGTTTGTTTTAAAACAAACTAGTAAAAGTTTTTGTAATAAATTGAACAAAGAATGCTTGGTAAAAGCTTCTTTGTGCTACTACATGATAGAAAGTCATTTAAGAACTGATTTTGAGATAGTAATTATTTACGATGTATTGGTAAATGTTCGAGAATACTAGATTCTGCAACTATCACTATAGAACTCGAAACGAACAGTTGGCAATTTGAGCTAGAAGGTGGATGTACAAGGGTATCTTTATAATAGCTATGTGCCTTTTAATTCAAGACTAGAGGCACTAAATCAGCATACAAACGGCAAAAAACTTTGGCAGCAACAGTACTTTGAAGCTCAAGTTCATGGTGTGCACACTGCATTTTTGTAGTCGGCAGTTTTTACAATAACCTTTTATTGAGTTGGCGATAAACTTTTTAAAGATTTTTTGCAATTTAATAAACTTGCGTGGTTGTTTTTGTAAGCGGGGGCAAACACTAGGGCCAATTTTTCCACTGGGGGGCAGGAATATGCTTTAACAATGTGCTTTTGTTTTCAGGGGGCACTCTGCCGCCCTTCTTGCCCTCCCCGGTTCCGACGCCACTGATTATTAAAATGCTTCAAATCTAATATTTGGTGAATTTGATGTCGATTGGAATTCCCAGAACAGATAGGTAACCGTATTTATTCAAAATGAGTTATAATATGTATTCAGTGAGTGCGAGTTGGTGTATATATAGTTTAGTGGTGAAAGATTCCCGGGCATGGAAGCAATTAATTGCAATATTTATTGCCTAACATGTGGACAGTATCTTCAGTCCTTGTATTTTTAAAAGTAGGTTTATATTTGAGATGTGTGCTTTTTTCCATTCATACATGAGTTCTAATGCATATTTAACAAGAGTGAAAAAATATTTCCAATGGAAGATTCCCACTTCTACTGATTTTCATTTGATTCAAATGACTAAATATGTACCTACATTAAATCGTGCTCTTCTGTGTAGCATGCTTCGTTTTGTATTGTAAACTGCATAGCATGTTATTTGCATAGGTACGTTAGTAGCGTAATAAGCATCACGTTAAGTGCCAGGGCCAGGACCTTGGGATTTCGGCTTTGGTCTTCCACACCAAACAAAGAAATGGTAAAGTTCTAGATTTTAACTGATAGTGTATTAGTACACCAGGCCAAGAGCCAGACCTAAAATACGTAGCAGATATAATTTGTATAATACATAACGCCTATGAAGAACCAAAACAAGACATCCATTTTTCGCTAAAAACAATATCTAATATCTACAAAAATATTGAAATATGCCTTAAAAGCATTTAAATAGAACATTTTACACTATTCAAACACATTATGGAATTAAAACATTTTGTACCTCTTCAAAAACATGATATTAGAACATTTTGCACCTTTTTGAAAATATGGAATTAAAATATTTTGCAACTTTTCAAAAACATGGAATTATAATTTTTTGCACCTTTTTTAAACATGGAATTAGAACATTTCGAACCTTTTCAAAAACATGTAAATAGGACATTTTACATTGTTGAAAACATGAAAATAGAACGTTTTACTTTTTTTTAAATCTCCTAATTAACATTTTACGCATGTTTCATTTTTGTTTTTATGAAATAGGTGATTTTGATTCCAGCATAAATTGGAAATGGGTCATTTTAGTTCTTCACAGACGATTTTACTACCGAATACTTAAGCTCTCTACATTAGCTATATTATGATGATTATGTTTCTCTCTGCAGTATATAGGTTAAAAGGGGAACGTCATAGATAAGCGAAAAGTTTCTGTCACAGTCACAATAATTACGCTAGAATTCTACTGTAGTAGAATGTGCATTCGTATATAGAAGGAAGTAGAAACTGTGTGGAAATACATAGAAGGAGAAGGAGTGGAAGTCAGAGGGGAAAATGTAATATTTGTAAAAGTTTTGTAAAATATTTCTCTCTCTTTGTTCTTCACTCTGACTCTCACTCCATTATCCTCCCCTCCCCCTCCCCTCCCCTCCCACTCTAATTATAATTATTAATGTTTTTCTCCCTTTTCCGTCTCGACGTTCTCAGTTCTCCTCCTCTATTCATTGCAATTGGGTTGTTGGCCTTATCAAAAGATTTGTAAATTAAAATTTGCTCATTCCTCTGCAATGGTGGAGCCTCTGTTAAATTATCTGTAATCTAGAAAACTACTCCAAAAGTACAGCTCTTGAATGTTTAATGCGGAGCACTGCAACAGATTAGTAATTACCCTTCTCTCTTTCTCCGACTCCAGCCGACTTTTTCAACTTCAAGTATTTCTAAATTTCTACCGTAGTTTCTGTAGTAGTACAAGGGCCTATGTAACAGTACACGGGTTTGAGAGGTATGATTTAAATACACTGTAAATACTGACACTGGTACCGGTCTATTTAACCTGCATGGGTACTAATATATTATGGTAGAATATTAATACCTTGTTATAAAAGAGTGCAAAAAGTTCTATTTGTGAGTTTTTTAACAATGCAAAATATATAATATGCTATTAGCGATTTAAAGAAATGAAATATGAACTATGTACGAGTTTTTTGAAAAATGCAAAATGTTCTGTTTACGAGTTTTTTGAAAAATGCAAAATATTTTTTTTACTGATTTTTGAAAAATGTAAAATATTCTGTTTACGAGTTTTTTAAAAAATGCAAAATAATCTGTATACGAGTTTTCTGAAAAATGCAAAATGTAGCGTTTACGAGTTTTTGAAAAATCCAAAATATTCTGTTTACGAGTTTTTTGAAAAATGCAAAATGTAGCGTTTACGAGTTTTTGAAAAGTACAAAATATTGTGTTTACTAGTTTTTGAAAAATGCAAAATATTCTGTTTACGAGTTTTTTGAAAAATGCAAAATGTTCTGTTTACGAGTTTTTTGAAAAATGCAAAATATTTTTTTTACTGATTTTTGAAAAATGTAAAATATTCTGTTTACGAGTTTTTTGAAAAATGCAAAATGTTCTGTTTACGAGTTTTTTGAAAAATGCAAAATGTAGCGTTTACGAGTTTTTGAAAAGTACAAAATATTGTGTTTACGAGTTTTTGAAAAATGCAAAATATTCTGTTTACGAGTTTTTTGAAAAATGCAAAATGTAGCGTTTACGAGTTTTTGAAAAGTACAAAATATTGTGTTTACGAGTTTTTGAAAAATGCAAAATATTCTGTTTACCAGTTTTTTGAAAAATGCAAAGTGTTCTGTGTACGAGTTTTTGAAAAATGCAAAATATTCTGTTTACGAGTTTTTTAAAAACTGCAAAATGTTCAATTTACTCCCTTTCAAAAGTGCAAAATGTTTAATTTTCATTTTTTTAATAAGTGCACAATATTCTATTTACGTATATTTTTGGAATGTCGAAAACATTCTATTCATCTTCTTTCAGAATGTGAATGTGGATATTTTAATGTATTTTACAGATAGTGAATTTTGTTTTAGATTTTAGTTAAAAACTGCATTGTTAGAAATACGGTACAACTCTAAACTGTAATGAGAATGGCGTCTAATTTTATAGGTATAGGTTACATAATAATTGAACATGGTTTAACTTGTAGAAGAAAGAAAACGAGGTAGGCTTGTACCCATGTTACTATTTTGTAAATGGAAATCCCTTTGGCGTTTGAGTTATAGTCTAATCTTGAAATTTGTGTTTTTAAGTTCTATTTTTTATTTTTACTGTTAACCTGATTTTGAAAGTATCACTGTGATTGTACTAATAAGTTTCTTTGAACTCTAAAAAAAAACAAGGGCCATTGAAAGGTAATTTGCACTTGAAATAAATGTGTAAATAAGGTACGTAGTCTGCATTTTGAAGAAGAAACTAACTGTTTTCTTTGGCTTACAATTTCAAAGAAAAACTGAAAACAAGATTACATACCAAGGTACCGTAAATCCTCTACTAGAACGCCACGCGTTGTAATAAAACTAATAGAGACCCGCGTTCTAATAGAGACCCGCCTTCTATTTGAGGATTTACGGTACGTAATCACTGCCCTTCAAAAAAGTAGAAAGTATTTTTAAAGTTTTAAAACTTCCATACTAATTTAATTTACTGCAATATTTCTAAAGCTAACAAAAAAATCATTTGGCTTAAAGTCTTGAAATAAAATGTTTTGCTTCTACTTAAAAATAACAGTTGATAGCTTTATTTGCAACTCTTCAGCTATGAATATTTTGTAATCTATTTTAACTGTATTAAATTGCCTTTGTCATTTTCGTTGACTTTTTAACATGCTGACGTGTGCGATTACGATTACTGATTGTTGATTACAACTGTGCGATGACGTGAATCAAGAATAAAATAAAGTTCAAACCAAACTCCGCATTTGTCTCTGTCACTTAATGACTTTGACTGACTGACTGATACGAGATAAAAAATGAAATAGGTACATATTGCGATAGTGCGATATTTTGTGATAGCATATTATGTAGATAGCAGTAAATATCTCTTGTCAAGTTGACACCTGCAGCAACGCCATAATTAACTACATATTGTGAGTGAAGAATCCAAATTGCCCATTTTTAATTTAATTAAGATAGAATTAAAATAGGTTATGTCAAAAAACTATAAATGACATAGATGTGTACAATATTAATACCGAGTTTTTGAAGAGTGTAAAATGGTTTATTTGTGAGTTTAAAAAAAAATGCAAAATATACTATTTGAGAGTTTCTGAAAAATGCGAAAATATGCTATTTACGATTTTTATAAAAATGGAAAAATAGGCTATCTAAGTGTTTTTGAAAAATACAAAAATATGCTATTTACGATTTTTTTACAAATGAAAAAATATGCTATCTAAGAGGTTTTGAAAAGTGCACAAATATGCTATCTAAGAGTTTTTAAAAATGCAAAAATATGGTATCTAAGAGTTTTTGAAAAATGGAAAAATATGTTTTCTAAGAGTTTTTGAAAAATAGAAAAATATGTTTTCTAAGAGGTTTTGAAAAGTGCAAAAATATGCTATCTAAGAGTTTTTGAAAAATGCAAAAATATGGTATCTAAGAGTTTTTGAAAAGTGCAAAAATATGCTATCTACGAGTTTTAAAAATTGCAAAATATTCTGTTTAAATTTTTAAAAAAATTGGATTGACTTGTTTTTTACAACTGCAAAATATTCTATTTAAGTATATTCTTGGAATATGGTAAATTTTCTATTTATCTCCTTTTAGAAGAAAGATATTTTAATGTATTTTATAGATACTGAATTTTGTTTTAGCTAAATTTTGAAATGGGTGATTTTGAGACTTCACTGACGATATATATGTACATACGCCTAGTCACACTTTTTGGCATAGGTATGTATAGTAATAGTAATAGCAATAGTAGTGGACGCCAACCCTTGAAATTCTCGAATTAAAATGTCTATCATTCAAACTTGTGCAACTGTTTAATTTATTTCGAAACAAATCCATCCCCCCTCTGTCTGTCTTTACGCTTAATAAGTTTTATTTTAATTTGTATTTATAATATTACAGCCCCAAAAATTTAGATTACATTTTCGATAGATTAAAATCAGGGCGCTCAATGAGCGTCGCAAACTTTCGACTTACATTAGAAACTGAATTGACTGGAAATGGAAATAAATAAGAATATTTTGCCTTATTAAATTTTAAAGAATTCTGAAGAACTGTAATTACCATAGAAAGCGGAGCAGAAAGCTGAAAAGTTTCTCAAGTTTGCGCAAAAGGAAATAATCATAACATTTAACTCGCTAATTAATTTATACCATGCAAATAATTATCCCTATGATTATGCATTATATCCATAGAAAATAAAAAATAATTATCAAGTTTTGGAATAATTGATAAAGCTGTATCATATTTATTATTCATAATCACCTTTCCATATAATTATATGTATATTTATTTAACATATATATTCTTATAACATATATAGTCAATAGGTTGATTTTCATATTTTTGATTTATACACATTTAGTATCCATGTATAATATCAGTATATCCTTATCCTTATCGGTATCGGTATCGGTATATGAGTGTATCATTGCAGTGTTATAGTAGTTTTAGTTGGAGCCGTATAGTTAATTACAATCAGCATGTATGTACGAACATGTATACTTATGTCATTACGAAACAGCTGGGATTTCGCAAATCGAAATGTCAACGAAAATCAATACGAATTGAATAGTTCCGATTCCGAATAAAATATGAGGTGAAATTTAAATATATGTTATATATTATGTATTTTTAATAATTAATTGTTAATTCTGTAGTTAATTAATACATACTTAATTAGCTTCCCCTATACATATAGTAAACATACACAGTATCAATAACACTATGAAGGAGCGTGCATAATTATGTGCTACATTTTTTTGGGGGACGGGTGGGTTTTAACTAGCTGCCTATTCTTTAATATGGGCGTACATACAAAAGAAAAAGAAAGGTGCGGGGTAGGATGTCAAAATTTCTGATTTTTGTATCACTTAATTTATGCACGCTCCTCATTGAGGAGGTTCTTACATAAGTTTTTACACGTTGCTACACGACGTATTGTTCTGGAGTACTGATACAGAGATACTAGTAATTTTGAATTACAATTTACAATCAGTACAGATTACACAACAGGTGACTGACTGACTGGTTCTTGGTGACAGACACGTATGATTCTTTGAGTAATATTATAATTTTTTACGTATTTTAATCGTACTTGTATTCGTAATCCTAATCGTAATTTTTGTAATACTAGGAAGCATACAGAATACAGATTCACAGGTAACTTATAGTATGTATGTTACGTGTATTAATCTATACCGCCTTGGAATATATATCTACATATATCGATTTTTTCTACAGTAATTACCTATACCTATAAATATTTTAATTTCGTACATTACATTATATATAGGTATAAATCAAAAATCCATATAGCATCCACCATATTACTATCGCTAAATTGTAGGCAATTTTATTTAAATATATTATTATTATGTATGTAATTAACCGTATTTGCCATTGCCATATGTAAATCATATACTGTATATTATAGTACATACTTAAATACTTATGTACAGCTATTTTTTTTAAATTCTACTAAAATTCTAACGGGTTATATATAGACAACATTCAGATTTATAATCAACAACGGCAACGGCATCGGCATCGGTATCGGCAATTGGACTTTTTTTTACAGGTAAGTTGTGTAATCAAATTTTCGTATTACATCTGAAATGTGGATTATTGAGTGTGTTTGTTCGAATTGGAATTCGATTAACTAACCACATTTATAATAGTAGATAGTATTTATTTATTTACAGATATTTACAGCGTAGTGGGTCATAACTATTATCTTGTAGAATTGTCACCTGCCTGTTCTGTAGTAGCTTAGTATATGAGACAATATAGGGCAATATTACCATTAAGCAAATTATTAGTATTACAGGTATTACATTTAGACAGATATATCAAGTATTTTATATGCAGTGGTTTTTTTATTATTGTGTTTTTTTTGTTGTATTTTTATACGACTTTTAATTTTTGTAAAATTTTAATGTGAGTTATTTTTTAGTTTTTTTGGTTGTGTCAGCTGTTGAGATTTTATTATGAATTATGTATTTTTTACAAAAGGTTTGTATATAGTTTATAGTGTAGATTTATTTTGCATGTATAGATAACTTGAGTGCGTTGCCTTTACATTTAATTACATGCTAATTTTGGTAATTAGAAATTAATTACTTTTAAATATAGTTAATATATCAGTATATATATATATATATATATATATATGAGAATATGAGTATGGCAGAATGTATGCCAGCATACACAATTTATTTTAATTGTATATAGTTATGATTATTTAATGTAATTTATTTTTTAGAATATATAGTTAATTGATTTAACAATTAATTTCTAAAGTACCTAGGTTAAATTTTAATCTCGAATTATTTTTGACTATATGGACTTTCTTCTCTCTCTCTGGATCTCTGACAAACTTGGTTGCGGATAAACAAAAAAGCTCGCACAGTAATCTCAATCTCATAATGTCAAACTTTTCATATTTTTCTACCTATTACCGTCACCGTACCGTTAGCATTATTAGGATGTATGTAGTGTGTGAGGAAGTGAGGGCATAATAGAAATAATTAACCACAGTTAAATAATTAATTACAATTAATTAGTAGTACACACATACATAATTAGATCCTATAATATATCAGTAGTAGTAGTAGTGCAAAAGTTTCAGCGCTCCTTCTTGTAATTTTTCAAATATTATTTAATTATTTCAATCCACCATTTTTATTTTTGGAAATATTTTTTAATTACTATGGTTAATTAAATTTTTGGATTTATTTTGGAAGGACAGTCAAAGTCAATGATGAAGAAGCCCAATAAGTATATATAGTGAGTATAGTCAGTAATCTTAATATTCTTAGATTACTTTAGGTATTGTCATATCAAAATTTCCTAAGATTTATACAGTTAAAGTTCTGTCTCTTTTCTTACCTCTTTTTAAATTTTAGTATGTACCTAACTGTAGGAAGTATTGGAGTACATTAAATTCTTTCTTTTATATGTATATGACTATATAGAGATACACAGTATAGTAATAGTAGTAGTAATTATTTAGTGGTAGATCAAAATCTTTACGCTGGCTGAATTTTTATTGGTTTGAAATATTTTTGAAAACAACTCAACACACGATTTTTAACGGTTGTTTTTTCAGCGCTAAATTTGAATTTACAGTTGAACATTCTCACATTTCATTTGAAAGGATGCAGTATGTACTTCACAAAATTGAAAATGTTGATGCACTTCTACTAATTAGACAACTCTAATTATTTTGATGACATGTTTTATATTACACTTAATGGATATTCACGTACATATAGTTTTCTAATTAACCTATGACCTATATGCATTTTAATATATATTTACAACTGACAATTTTTATGTATTTATGTAGGTGGTACTATTATAGAATAACACGATTGGAGTATATGGACAAATTTTAGAGTTCAATCCTCGCATCCTCATGAGATGCTTTTTTAATATGTAGTAGCACTGTCTATTTAATCTGTGTATAATATCTGGAGATCGTTTCGTCCATTATCGGTTTGGGCATCGTTACAGCCACGTAAATAGTGTTCATCTCCCATATTTAAAAGTTTCACTCACGACTCACTGTGTCCACTCAACGAAGACGAAAAAAAACAACACGCACTGCATCTCTTATTTTTCACATAATAATTTTCGAAGTTTATTTTGCACGTGCTATTAGTAGAAGGACCGCTGGAAGAAATAGTAAATCAATAAGTGTCCTATATGTGTCACGATTATTTTTATTTTGGGTGGTAAATAGTGAGAATTTAGTGTTGCATATTTTCAAAATTTAGCAGTGGCATCCTTGGAAAAATAAACAAAATAAAATCATAACTAATTCATAGTAAAAAAAAACAAAGAAAAGTTTGTATATTAGAAATTCCATATTACAGGCGTAGGTAGTGTATAAATGTACTAAAAATAAAAAGCAAGTGTGAGATGGTGGCTGAGAATTGTTTTTAGTTTTTTTTCATTTATAAATAGTACTAATAGCATCATGACGAAGTTCGTAGATTTCATTTCCACCTGGGCGTGACCAGTTGGGTCTGTTATTTTTAGGCCAGCGGGAAGATGTGGTGGCTGAGGTTGAAGATGACGTTGAGGGATGAGGATGGGAGAGAGCGGCTGGATTTGGATGGTGCTTCCCGCCGCCACCGCCAGCGCCACCGCCACCATTCATGCCAGTCGTACTGGTACTGGTACCGGTACCGGTAGCGGAGCCACTATTATTATTAATCCCACCACTGACACCGATACTGCCACCCCCGTTGAGGGAGACGTGGACGAGCCCCGGTCCCGGGAGAAGGGTGGAGGGTGTCGCGATTTTATGGCTAGAACTGGCGTAGCCATTGTTACCTGAGGAGGAGGAGGAGGAGCTAGTGCTATAGCGCGGGTAGCTAGTGGCGGCGGCGAGGGCGGCCGCAACAGCTGCTGATGAAGATGATGAGAGTAGTTGGGAAGATGTGGAGGGGACGGGGGCGGCCGCCGTGAGGAGGGGCTCGTTGTCAAAGGACAACTGGGCTGAGCTGGGCTGGACAGATGAGTTGAGAGCATCTTCATAGAGGGAGGAGTCCCGACGGACTCGGTCCAGTTTGGCCAAGTGACACCAACTCTCCGGCCAGACGTCCTCGCCCAGGAAGTACAGCACGAGCCAGCTCTGGAAATGGACAAGATTACAATAAGAATTAGATATTCAGGCTGTGTAATTACCGTATTTTCTATCATAATGCGCGGGTCTGTAATAGTACGCGGGTCTCGGAGGTCCAAATTTGATATACGGTACATTAAAAAGGTAATGTGTACCATGTAGTAGCACGCCCCGCGTACTTTTCAAGTTTAGACCTTTCAGACCCGCGTACTATTAAAGACCCGCATACTATTCTAACACACCTCTCAGACCCGCATACTATTCAAAAACACCTCTCAAACCCGCGTACTATTCAAAAAGACCTCTCAGACCCGCGTTTTATTATAGACCCGCGTACTATTCAAACAGACCTCTCAGACCTGCTTACTGTTATAGTCCCCCGTACTGCGCAAACAGACCTCTCAGAACCGCGTATTATTATAGATCAGAGTACTATTATAGACCCGCATACTATTCAAACACACCTCTCAGACCCGCGTACAATTCAAAAAGACCTCTCTGTCCCGCGTACTATTTTAGCCCCGCGCACTATCCAAACAGACCCTTCAGACCCGCGTATTATTATAGATCCGCGTACTGTCATTTAATAGTTGTATAAATAAACCTGTGTACAATTTAATCAGAGACTTCTCAGACCCGCGTACTAATGTAGACCCGCGCATTATTCTATAAGATTATAAAAACCAGGCCAAGTACAACTACAACTACAGTGACATCCAAAATCCTAAATCCTCACGATTTGTCAAAAAATATTCCAATAATTCATTCTTCTGAGAAGCTTTGCGCTCTCCACTCCCAGAAAAAAAGATAAGAAATTCACTATGTACAAAGTTAAGTCACCGCAGTCGCCATTCGTTTTCGTTTTTTTTTCTTTTGGAATTAAAGGAAAATCCATACCGCAGCCTACAAGTAATACTTCACCTCTATCCTCTCTTACAAAGGAGACTCTTGACTTTCACTTTATACGAGAAGACGAGACCCAAAACCGCGAAATCAATTCGAATTAGAATTTGAACAGAAACTCTCTCTAGCACATGAAATAAATGGAGCCAACTGGACAGATATGGGAGTAGAAGGAAGATGGAATTGCACTATCTGTATAGGCAAAATCCCGTTGACATTCTTCCTTTGCCGTTGCTCGAAATCCCAAATAAATATAAAGCATGCCTACAGAAGATATTGGGAAGACTCAAAATGAACCATATCCAAATAGTTTTAGCTAAAACGAAAATGCAATATCAACACCCAAAACACTAAGATATCTTGACTCTTAAGAATATGTGTAAAACGATATTTTGCACTTTTCCAAACAATGGAAATACAACATTTAATACTTTTTAAAAAGATGCAAGTAAAAAAATTTGCACTTTTCGAAAATATCTAAACAAAACAATTTGCACTTTTCAAAAACATCCAAATAAAACCATTTGCTCTTTTAAAAAACATCCAAATAAAATAATTTGCACTTTTAAAAACAACCAAATAAAACATTTAGCAAATCTAAAACAAACTTGCAAATAAAACATTTTACACTGTTAAAAAAACCTTAGGTAACATTTTATGCACCCCATTTTATACATTTCACTGACTAAATGTTTTGACATACATAGCTCATTTTAATTCTTGCATAAATTGGAAATGGTTCATATTGATCCTTCACTATATATAGCGATATGGTAGAAAAAAACTATGATACATTTTCACACACATACAGACACACGAATAAAAAGAAAAAAAAGAAGAAGAAGAAGGGAAGTCAATGATGGGGATGACAATGGGTGATAAGGGGAACATAACAAGCTCACTTCGTCTCGGACTTCATCTTGGACATGAAATGAATGAAGAAACTATTTTTTTCTCCTCGCTCTCCCCACATCCTATGTTATCTTAAATGCATGGGCCACCTTCCTCTCATCGCTTCCACTTGGAAATCCAAAAGTCTCACATGGTGAATGAAAGAAAGGGGGGAAAGTGATGGAAGTTGGTCGTCGTTCTGGTTCTTCTGGGTTGTATATAGTTGTACGTTGTACAGATCGAGGTAAAGGGATAAAAAAAAGTGGCTAAACCAAAGAGGTACGACCACGGCAACGGCATCGGCCACGGTGGCCTCTAATCTACAATGATAGAGTTTTTTCCCCCTTTACGCTAAACCCATTTTCTACTTCATCAATCAAAGACTTAGTATGCGCTGACAGATTTTTTTTTGCGTTGGAGGTGCTGCTGCTGCTGCCTTCTCAACAAAAAAAATCCTGGGAATTTATATTAACTTTTTCTAGCCATAGCTTTCTCCACTTTCTCCATTCTCTACTATACATTTTTGTAGCGTGAGGTGTGAACCTTTGGTTTCCGGTTCCGGTCCTGGTCCCCTTTATGGTTCCGGTTTCTAGCTAGTGGTTATAATTATACCTGAATTTCCCTCCCCCTCCCCCTACCCCATCATTAGTGGTCAACCCTCTTGAAGAAAGTATTTAATTTTTTTTCAGTTTCATATAATTGACTGATTGTTTAGATTTTTGCAAATCTGAAATTGGCAAATTTTGAAATAACTGCGCGTACAATTAGGTAATAATTCTAATTAATAATTTTTTCCTCGCTTTTATAATTTAAAAAAAATTATTTGACGCGCCAAATTCAAATAATGTTATGGCATCTATTTACTGTACTGATAGCAGACTATAAATTGCAGAATTTTGCAAAGCATAAAATGCATAATTTTAATCCCCTTACTATTATTATGGAGAAGTGCAATAAAGTGCAGTGTGCAGTGGTTTGAAATTATTTAAATTACCTACAATAAGAAACAATGGGTTCGGAATTTCATTTTTAATTGTCTCTAATTTTCTGGAACGATGGAACGTCTTGGCCGTACGACAGTCATCGTGATTGGCGGGGACCAATTGCAGTTTTGACTCTGCGGGTGGCGGCGGCCACCAAAGTTCCACTGCATCCCCGTCATTTATCGATTAATGATGATCAAAATGATAACGATAACGATGACAATAATGAGGATGGACACATAAAGACAAAGTGAGACACTTTGGGACATCTCCCCCCCTCTCAAAAATTTCATATCTGGGACAAGCCTTATACCCATACCCTAAGTCATTATTTGCTTCCTATTGGCTGTCATTACCTTTTGTGCAGTGTGGATATGCCTATGTATAGACTGTCAAATGTGTGGAGTCGTCTGGCTAAAAGTGCAGTAGGAGTCGCTCATAGATGACGTCAACAATACCGGGTCGGTGAGTGCTCGCAATAAGGGATGAAACACATTGTTTCCGCTTTCATTATAGACAAGGACTAAGAAATAGTGGCCCTTAATTTTAGGAAGTCTTTTATGGACGATCTCTCTAGAGTTATTATTAAGCTCATTTAAGTACACACATAGTGTATGAACCTTTGTATGCAGGTACATGTCTGTTTTACTTCTACTGCGATAACCGTAGTTATGGAGCTGCAACTGTCTGTAAATGCAAGGACATAGACGTCTCTCTGTAAAATACTTAAAACACGTAGAAATCTCGATTGAAGTGCAAAAACTAGCAAGTTTAAGTTAACAAAGTTATAAAAAAATTTCGTTTCAACCATCATCAATGTAGAAATTAAATTTAAAAAAATAAAAGTGGCGATTTTTAAAACTTTCTAAAACAGTAGGATTCGCCCTAATGGTAATAGGGTCTTTTGTTTTTAAATTAAAAAAAAACTTGTATCTTCTTGAGCACTACAGCAACGTACAGTAGAGCTAAATGGGTCACATTGTAGCATTATATAGAACCAAAATGACCCATATACAATTTAAGCTAGAATCTAAATGAAAAGCTTATTTTTCATGTCTTAAAAACAAAATGAGAAGCATGCCTAAAATGGTAATTAGGAGTTTTTGAAAAGTGTGAAATGTTCTATTTATATGTTTTCAGAAAAGTGTAAAATGTTCTATTTTCATGTTTTTGAAAAGTGTAAAATGTTCTAATTCCATGTTTTTGAAAAGTGTAAAATGTTCTATTTGCATGTTTTCGAAAACTGTGAAATGCTCTATTCACATATTTTTTAACAGTGCAAAATATTCTATTTAAATGCTTTAAAGACATGTTTCAATATTTTTGTAGACGGTGGATATTGTTTTTAGCTACAAATGGATATGTGTAATTTTGGTTCTTCACAGACGATATGTCCTTACTGTTAACCCTTTATGGTCGCAAAAATATTCAGGGTCTAAAATTAAAATTTGGTAAATATATGGGTCATTGTAGAAAAAAAGTTTGAAAAATCTCACAATGCTCCAATTGCTTTCACGGTGATTAACTACCTAACTAAAAATAACATTGATATCATAAGAAAATTTGTGCCTTAGATTTTCGATTTAACTTTGAACATTTTGAAATAATAGGCACGACATCATAGATTTGATTGTGAAGCCAAAAAAAATCAAATGGGAATGGCTTGTTTTACACATTCAGCGACAGTATGTATATGCAATATTTCCTTATGAAGTAAATTTAGAATCATGTGGATAGTGAAAGTAGTGAAAGACTGTGGGTGGTTGGTTAGATGACTGGATGGATGGTATGGTGGGTGGAGTGTTGATGGTATTAAAAGGCTTATAGAAAATTACAGTCCCTTTCCCCTCCAATATATTCTCGTTTCGTTTGATGAAAGTGCCAAAATCTAAAGACCACCATAAGCCCCATCCTCATCATCACCTTTTCTACTCAATTTACTTTCCCCACTTTCACTCACTCACTTTCATTACTTTCACCACTTCAGTCCCTATATATGAATCCTATAATGCGCCCAAAATACCAAGCGACCAAAAGCCTATATAGGTACTCACAATCACTCATAAGTCATCATCATAATTCCCTACAATTTTTCCAATTTCAAAAATACAAAATTCACATTCATCCAACATTCTCCCATTTAAATTTGACTTTTTTTTGTATTTCTCTCGCGTTTTTCTTTTATTTACTGATCTACACAAAGGAATGTGACAGCGTCTATGGCATATTGACATCCTTTCCCAGTCCTTCAATAAAATTCAAGGGACAAGTGAACAAAGAATTTAAATCAACCTCAAATTAGTTTTTTATTCTTCTGATCCCGCAGTAATAATGGAAGACTCGGGAAAAAGGGTAAAGCATTTCATTCAATAATCAGGTGCGTATTTTAATTTCGATGAAAACTACTGTAATTTTATCGAAACTATTTAGGAAAATACTTTGGAATATTTCAGTATACATTATTATGGGGGTGTAAATTCTATATTTTAATGTGATTTTAATCAAACTCTTTTTGCTTTCTTTTTTGTATTTTATAAACAAAAACTCATTTTTATTGAGTAGAGTATTATAATCGTCATTTATTTTTAAAACCTATTTCCATATGTTTCTAGCTAAAAACAAAATGCACTATCTACAAAAAACTAAAACACCTTGATTCTAAAAACATGTAATTATAGAATTTAAAATTTATGTTTAAAATTTTTTAAATTATGCAAATAGAACATTTTGCAATTTTTGAAAATCATGCAACTAGAAAATTTTGCAATTTTTGAAAATCATGCAACTAGAACATTTTGCAATTTTTGAAAATCATGCAAATAAAATATTCTGCACTTTTCATAGGCACGTAATTACAAATTTTTGCACTAATAAAAAACATACAGCTAATAAAATTTTTGCACGCTTCAAAAAAAAATGTAAATAACATATAGTTTACACTCTTGAAAAACATGCGCATAGAATTTTACGCATATTTCAAAAACTGTTAAAAAAAACATTTTCTCCATTTCAAAAACATTTGGAACTTAAAAAAAGCGTATCAATGTAATATTTTGCACTTATTAAAAAACTCAGTGAGTAGCATTTTACGCATTGCATTCCTTCTCACTGAGAGTGTATGTTTTTTCAAATATTATGTTAGCATTTTATTTATTTAGCACATTTAAATTCGTGCAGAAATTTGAAATGGCTCATTTTGATTCTTCCCTGTCCATACACAACCTTCTACGTTAAAAAGAAAAACTTGTAAAAGAAAGCTACACACCCACCTACAAAAACTAAAAACACTCTGCCTTGTAAAAAGACCAAAGACATGTCTAATATAGAAGTCCGTGTTCTAATCCAAAGTTCTACTGATAATTTTAACATACTGACAATGAGCTTCTTGTTGTGTCTGCTGTTCCAATTCCAGTTCCTACTCTTCTCATGTCTGATTGTCTGTCTGTGTGTGTGTGTGTGTGTACTTAAGACACTGAGACTCTGTGTACGTGAGTTGTGCTGGGAATAAATGAGACTGACGTATTGTAAAGTAATCTAGGAGTACACACAATACTGAGCAGTTGTTGTCTCGTTCGTCTGCGAGACTCGCCGTAAGTATAAAGCCCATAAGCAAGAGACTGAGAGGCAAGGAAGCGCGGAAGCCTATAATGTTCAAACAGTAAGACGCACGTGCTTCATTTCCCTCATGTATCATTTACATACATCAACAGCTTCTCAGACTTTGTACACCGAGCAAATCCAAAGCCATGTACACACACACACACATCTCATGTGAGCCTCATTCCCATTCCCAGTCCCAGTCCTCACTCAAAACAACGTACAACACACAACGTACAACCAACAAGGAACAAGCGGAAGCCTCTTCCAGTACGTGCTCCAACCTACAGACAGACACTTCCACATGAATTGCCATTAGCTAAAGCCATAGCATTTATTTGGCAGGGAAAGGCAAAGGAGAAAGCATCTCTGTATCTTTGCACGGTTTCGGTTTCGGTCTCGGTTCGTGTTGTTGAAAAGCTAAAGCCGTCCATACACACACACACAATCAGTCCAGGCCGAAAACCAGCAGTAGCAGCCCCCGCGTATGTTCAGCACGGACCCGTTTATTGTCGAGCCAACATTGATATTCCGGCGTTGTTCCCCCCGGCTCCTCTTTGTTCCTCTAACCATTTTGGACTCCTCATATTTTAGACAAATCAGACAGTTATGTCCCTGTCTCTGTACTTTTTACTTTCTTTTTTTACTTTCTCCGTGCTTTCCCTAACTTTCACTACTTTCACTCTCACTTTTACTTAGCTCCTCTGTACGCTGTGGACTGTGGACCATTACGTATGTATGTAAGTTGCGTGTGCCATCTGTGCAAATAGCCAAAGAAACAGCAACAGCAGCAACATAGAGACACAAGGCTCTTACACCGATTAGCAGCACCAGCAGCAGTGACAGGAGAGACTCGAATATGCAAAAAGGCCATTAAATGCACGTACAGCAGTGGGAATGGTAATGGGAGTATGTACAAGTGTGTGAAGGAATGGAGGCTAGGGGACAGGTGAAAATAGGTGAGGAGAATCCTATTTCGGGCCTCTGTCGCATTCGTCTTTCTAGCCGTAACCGTTACCGTTACAGTTGTTGGTCTTTTAGCCACGTCATATATCGTGTGTGAAGAACCAAAATGACCCATATTCATTTTTAGTTTCAGACAAAATGGACTATCTACAGAAAAAAATTAAAATACCATGTTCATGAAAACATGTAAATAGAACCTTGTGCACGTTTTAAAAAACAAGTATATAGAATATTTTGCACTTTTAAAAAACACCTGAATAGAATATTTTGACCTTTTCAAAAATATGTAAATCGGACATTTTGATCATTTTATAACCTCGTGATTAGCATTGTTAGCATGTATCTTATTTACTGTCTTTTTTTGACATAGCTCATTTTAATTGTAGCATAAATTGGAAATGAGTCATTTTGGTTCTTCATAGACGATATGTATTTTAGCATAGAATTGGGACAGTAGGCCATAGGCCAGTCAGTCACCCTAGCAGAGAATTAGCCCTGTTAATTAGTACTTTCTCTAAATATTTAATGTGTATAGCAATTTTGAAAAGCTTCCAGCTGGTTTTAATTTTTGTTTAATTTTTACAAAAACAGGATTCATGATGATATACGCTAATTTGATGCTTGGTTTACTACCATGTAGTTGTATACTGCATACTACTTTATAACATTGTATGACCGTATACGTATATAGTCATAGTGTGCCATAACATAAGACACTTACATTCCATTGATTTACGAACACTAAAAGACGCACTAGACACCGGACTGACCTAATTGGTGATGAATAAATGAAATGGTATGTACCTATTCTTGTATCCAGAAGACGAGGCGCGTGGATCATAATCGTAAATTTTGTAATTTAGTAATTTTAATTTCCCACTGGTCTACTAAAGACGGAGAGGAGAATTGCGCTTAAGAAAATATAGAAGCCCTTTCTACAATATGATTTTGGAGGCGTTAGAGGGCCATAATTAGAGGAATACAAATAGGAAAAACGTGTTATGCGTTGTTATGCGTATAGAATGTACAGTAAACAATAACATTAACGAAGCACTATATCGTCGGTAGAGAACCACAATGACCCATATCCAATTTAAGCTGGAGTCAAAATGAGCTATGTCATCAAAACAAAATGAGAAACATGCGTCAAATGTAAATTGGGACATTTTGAAAAACGTAAAATGCTCTATTTTTATGTTTTTGAAAAGGTGCAAAATGTTTTGTTTTCGAAAAGCTGCAAAATGTTTTAATTCCATGTTTTTGAAAAGGTACAAAATATTTTAATTCCATGTTTTTGAAAAGGTACAAAATATTTTAATTCCATGTTTTTGAAAAGGTGCAAAATGTTCTAATTCCATGTTTTCAAAAAGGTGCAAAATTTTCTATTTCCATGTTTTCAAAAAGGTGCAAAATGTTCTAATTCCATGTTTTTAAAAAGGTGCAAAATGTTGTACTTACATATTTTGGAAAAGTGCAAAATGTTCTAATTTCATGTTTTTAAAAACGCTCTCAGGACATATTTGAATATTTTTGTATATAGTTGATATTGTTTTTAGATTAAAATGGATATAGGTCATTTTGGTTCTTCACAGACGATATACACCTCTATATACCTGTAACTATAGCGACACCTTGAACAGCTGGCTGGCTATGGCTAAAAGGAAGGAGGGTTGTAAGGTTCATAAGTATTCAATCATAACTTAACACAAATGAATGTTGAACATCTTCCTATTTTGAGTGTCATAGCTTATGGTGATCATTCATAGAAATTTGGGCACATTTATTTCAAAAAAATTAATTTGCGAAATTTAAAATTTTATAAACTACCAGTCAGCTAAAATATATTGTTCAAAAATTCCTATAGTTTAAATTTTCTAAGGTTTCACTTTACATATAAATAATATAGTTTTGCTATGTACCTATATTTTTTGCAACAAATTGTTTTTGTATTATTGAATCAAGTCACTCGTATAGTTTGTAGTATTCCTCACAGACAAATGGTATTAATTTTCATGTCAATTTCGAATTCCCAATTTCAATGTGCTTCAAAATTCAAAGGTAAATCTGTAGAAACTAGCTGACAAGTCAAAAGTGTGTCTTTAACTGCTCTACACGCTGATTTATTCGCAGTGGAAATGTGCCACCTACAGATAAATGACTTGAGCTTTGTAGTACTGGATTCTAAAATTGCATAAATTATTAAATTCATTTTAAAAAGATGAAACAAGTGCATACAATATATGGAGGGCATAGGTGACATTTGGCAGGTAAAGACGAATGAGACAGGGGAAACTAATTTAAATCAAGTGCCAATTTCAAAAAAAGTAATATACATACATACTACATATAAATTGCAAATAAATATTAGTGCAGTTGTAAATTGATATAATGAAGTATATGTATATCCTCTGTGAAGAACCAAAATGACCCATATCCAATTTAAGCTACAATCAAAATGAGCTATGTCATAAAACAAAAGGAGAAACATGCTTAAAATGTTAATTAGGAGTTTAAAACGTAAAATGTTCCTATTCTATGTTTTTAAAAAGGTGCAAAATGTTCGAATTCCATGTTTTTGAAATGGTTGCAAATATTTTTTTTTTGAAAAGGTGCAAAATGTTTTATTTAAACGTTTTTAGTATCAATATATTTAAATATTTTTGTAAATAGCTGATACTGTTTTTAACCAAAAATGGATATGCGTCATTTTGGTTATTCACTGGCGATATACATTAATTTTTTATTACATGTTTAACCTGTGCTGCCTGTGCATGTGATTGCCTATTTCACTCCAATGATCGATCCTATCACTGAAACACAACCCAACTAAATAGTTCTTTTTGATAATAAAATTCGGCAACTTTGTGCCCACAGAAATACTACATCTGAACTATAAAAATCTCCTAAATTACGTCTTCGGAAGTAAGTAATTATGTCTGGGTTCTTTCTATGGGTGGTAGTCTTCGTTAATTTGTCATTTCATGTCACGAGCCTACGTGTCTCCAACGCATGTGTATAATCCTAATGTACTTACAAAGGAACTCATGGCAGATCATGTTCCACTATTGGACAAAGAACACGAACAAGAATAAGAAAAAGGCAGGGCTCATCCACAAATGATGTAAAAAAAACTCTTACAAACAATCATCCCCCCTTCTTATAACTTCTTTCACCATATGTAATATTACCACCTTTTAAATACAGTAGTTTCCTCAGTTGATCCCTTCCCCATCCCCTATTTTACCTACGTAATTTACGGATGGCCCCTAACATAGTACCTAATTCTGAGGAGAGTGGGACGGGGCTCGTAAAATAATAATAATATTATAAAGTAAAAGTAAAGGTATCTCCGCGTCTCGTGTGACAGGAGGCAGTGTATAGGCATAGGCCCAGTTCCAGTTGAATGTGGAATGGAAATGTAGTGGGTGACAGTCTAATGGAAATTACTCCTAGCCAAAATCCTTTTGCACGCCATCCCATAATATGCCAAACTAAAAGGACAGATAGAAAGAAAGGCGTCAAGGGATCACGCATAAATATTGTTAGCGCAAACGAGGGGGCGAAGGAGGGGCTCAATTTTGAACGACCAAGTTTACCAACTTTCACCCGAATAAAGTTGTATTGGTTGTTTTAAATTTCAGCTAGCGTTGTCTATGGATGACCCTTAAGTACGTGTGAGTTGATTTGAAAGTGTGTGTGTGTGTGTGTGACCTGGGAGAGTGAAAGAAAGAAGGAGATAATGTCGGAGAAAATAGAATTCATGGAATGACATTAGTGACAATGAACAAGAAAAAAATTGCTTTTAATCTCATATGTGTTCTCAATGGAGGGAAAGGAGAAAGCACGTTTTGTATTCTATCCCATTTTATTTCCAAGGAAGGAAGTTGCAGTACAAGCCATAGAATATTTAAACTGCTGGAAACTTTCACTTTTTACTTTCACTCAATTCTAACATCCTGTCTGATGTCTAAATTCACTCAATTTTGGAATTATGTTGATAATACTTTTAGAAAGCACGTAGAAAATCCAATGTAATATTTTGCAACTAAAATATTTTTAAAACTTTTTAAAATTTATGATGGACATTTTTGCTACTTCAAGCCCGAAGGCAGCATTATCAGTGATATGCCTAGTGAAGCAAAATACTTGAGTTTCGGGATGGTTTCACTTTACATGGTCCATGCCGTCGCCTTCACCGTCACCGTCTCTTCCAAGTTGGCCCAAAAAATCCTCAATTTGACTTTTCAATGTGTAAACGACGGCAAAAGGCCATCGCATAACACATTGGGACTGGAGCATCCCGTACATACACAAATACACAGAGCGTGAAAAGTGACTCCAACTGTGGCCTCGTTGAAAATCAAGAGCAACTTTCTCTCTCACTTTCTATCTCTGAAGATTGTGTGAATGCCTTAAAGACTTGTCCTCCTCATACAGAGACCGATAGTTGAGTCCGTGTCTATTTGTATAGCTGTATGTAAATAAGAAAGGGAGCGAAGAAAAAAGGTTTCATGTCTTTCCATGACACTCTCACGCTCTGTCTCGTAGTAACTCAAGTCATCGGCACCATCCATTTCATCTCTCTCTCTCTCTCACACACACAAGATGGACTACCATCAAATCACATCCAATCCCTATCCAAGTCTATTTCATACCACTCCTGCTTTCTCCTGCTTTCTTCTGGCCCTGGATCACTTTCACTTTGACTTTTACCGTGGACTTTCTACTTAAAAAACAGAGTTTTTACACAGCGTGGAGATGGATAGATACTTTATTTGTAGACTCTGACATTCCCTTTCTTCAACTTTTATACTCGTTTTTGCACCCTCGTCACGTGATGCTGTTTTTGTATCTACACGGACGAAAGACGAGATATAGATTTTTTTTATTCCAAGAAGGGTACAAATGGACTGAAACGTTTACATTCATTCCTTGCCCCCTTTTCTTTTGCGTTTTCGCTGACTGACTTATCGTTAGATTAGTGGGCATCGTTCTCGTTTTCGTTTTTAGATCAAACGGTTCCTATTGCTACCAGTTCCGGTTCCGGAAACGGGCCGGATAGCATTGTTCATGTAGAGTATCACGTCTTTGCTTGCTGTAGTAAATGGGGCCAAAAAAGGAAACAAACCTGCTCAGTACTGTCCAATTAGCTTTCACTTTTTTTTAACAATGCAGTGGATCGTCTATCTGTAGTTGTCTGCGGCAGTAATAAGCTTGATTTTATGGTTGTTAATTAAGTTTTAATGAGAAAAAGAGCTGTTCACAAGTGGCGTTAGAGACAGTTTTGTGAGGAAGGGGGAGGGCAATTTTTAGCAGTTTTCATTATACAAGAAATTACAACCAGGACCGTTGCTAAAGTCCTACCTTCGTACCTATGCATATTTTTCTGTAGGAGACATATTTATTACAGTGGCGGCTCTGCGTCTTTAAGTCAAATCTAAACAAAATTTCAAAGTGAAAGCCAGAGAAAAAGTTAAAATGCCTGCCCTGCAAGAAAAGAAAGTACACCTACGTCATCCCATCACAGTAGATTTGGTTTCGGTCTTGGGTATGTGCCTCACATATCAGGTTCGTATGGGAGGCCACGAGGTTAGGAACTCCATATAGATGGAAAGTGGGATGGTCGCAAGAGATTGACACACGGCACGAATTCTCATGTAAATCTTTCATCAATCTTTCTTATCCATTGTGTCGCTTCTTCGTCTTCTTCTTTGGGACTGGGACTAAGGAATTATTGGGTAGGGACCGACACTGGACGGCAAAAGAATTTTCTTTGCTTCTCCTTTTTCCAAGGAAAATTCAAATTCTCTAGTAGTCTACATGACAAATACCTCGCGTCGTATCAACTACTACGAATACCATCATCATCACCATCACAATCACAAGAAAAAACCAACTTGCTTTCTCTTGTATCTATTTTCTTACTTTCACCACTTTCTTCACTGTCTCCACTTTCACCATACAAATAACAATTTTACATACCAATCCTTCCCAATCCTCATCTATCTCGTATTTCTATTTCTATTCAGTCCATTTCAAAGGCAGAACACAAATTGGGTTTTTCACACGCTTCAAATTGCATATGGAATTTCTAGAGTGTGATGTGCTAGTGTAGTGATTTTCTTGGAAGAAAATGAAAAGGAAAGCTAAAAAAATATATTGCATTAATTTTATCGTAACCTTACACACCAGTACCAGACTAGGATACTATATACAGATACCTTTGTATGAACATAAATGTGCTTTCACTGTGTTCTATATATACCGAGTTATTGTTTTTAGAATTTTCTGAAATTCTTATTTAGAAAACTTAAATTGAAATTTGAATTTGAATTCAAATTCTTAGAGTAGAATACAATTGTGACTAGAAAATCGAAGCTATGTATAGGAAATGGAAATCAATTCAGATTCAGGTGAGCCTATAGTTTAGTATTCCGTTAACGGGTAAGTCAGTCAGTCATTGAGGAGAAGTGAAGTCCTTTTTGATTTTGATTTTTTTGATATTGTATTCTAATTCAGAATGAGCTTTGGGACTGGGACATAGAACTTAACGCGCATGTTAAAAATAAATTTATACGATTTTTTGTTTTATATTTCTAGTTTTTGTAAAGGTGGCTTGCCAAATACATAGTTCAATCAACTTATGCAAATTTTCACAATTTAAAAATATAAATCTGTAACGAAAAAAGACGTAAACAAAAGCGAAGCATTGAGTGTTGTGTTACGGAGGCGAGTAAAAGTTTTGAAAAAAAAACATAATTTTTGATTTTTCGGAAAATTCAAAATTCCGCATTTACTGTTACAGCTGCCATGCAAAAAAGAACATTTAAGTCATTGTTTATAAAGTAAATTAGTATTTGAAAATTCGACAAGGATGACTCACCAAGGCTATATTTGCGAGTGTGGCAGCCAGCTGAAAGAAAATGGAAGTAGAATTCTCAAGAGCCACAACGCCCAAGAACCACATGATGGCCAGGAGAGGCAGGAGCATGGCGGATGCTCGGATTCCACTGCTAATTATTTTACCGTCCAACGTGTCTTCATCCACCTCCCCTACCAAACTCCCATCCTCCCACAATTTTCGGAGTGCCAGGAGATGACGGAGAGAGAGAACTACCAAAAATGTGTTCAACTGCAAAAATCAAACAAATCAGAAAAATAATTTTAGAATTTTTCATTGCTTTCTTTTCATTACAATTAACTAAATATATTCGCTCTTGTTTATGTTCCAGATTTAATTTTAAATATGCATTTATAATTAACCAAAAACATGATGATGATGCAAACCCAGCCCTAGGTAATTTGTGCCATATCGTCTGTGAAGAACCAAAATGGCCTATATCCATTTGATGGTAAAAACAACACCCACTATCCACAAAATTATTGAAACATGTCTTTAAAGCATTTAAATGGAATATTTTGCACTTTTCAAAAACATGTAAATAGAACATTTTACGCTTTTTAAAAACATGTAAGTAGAACATTTTGCAATTTTTTAAAATATATAAATACAAGATTTTTCACCTTTTTAAAAACATGGAATTAGAACATTTTGCACCTTTTAAAAAACATGGAATTAGAACATTTTGCACCTTTTAAAAAACATGGAATTAGAACATTTTAAACCTTTTCAAAAACATGTAAATTGAACATTTTACGCATGTTTATCATTTTTTTATGAAATAGCTCATTTTGATTCTAGCCCAAATTGAATATAGGTCATTTTGGTTCTTTACAGACAATATATTGCTTTTTTTAAAATCACACTGTATTTTTACGTATATGTCCATGTACATATGCAATCTGCACCTTTTAAAATTTAAATGCACTGGCGCACTCTGAAGCGTCATCTCACGCTGAATATAAAAGCAAAATTCACAGAAATGACAAGACATTAAATCAGAAATTTTACAATAATTAGCTTAAAAAATTGTTATCTTCGTCATATGCAAAAAATAGCCTAAAAAGCACAAGTAACCTTCATCCATAATGAAGTAAAGTGACGGGGGACTGAGGCGGTGTGACGTAAGTGGTGGCAAATTTCAAGTTAAATTAGTGCCGTCCTCACTGACGGCTAAGACCGACCTAACTTTGTTAAGTCGGAGAAAGGTGTTGCATATGTAGACAGGGCCCAACTAAAGTCTGGCCTAAGTTAGGACAGTAAACTCCTTTCACCGTCCTAAACACTGGCTTAGCTGAGCCACTTTTTGGTACCAGCTTAACTTAAGTCACCTGCACGAAACCAAGTGCTCTACAAGCACAGAACACCGCGTTATACATGCCGTTGTATGGCCTAGTCTCTTCCTGCCCCATAAGCATGTTTTTCTGTCCCATTCAATCCACTTCTTTCCACTTGTTAAATATTATATTAAATTAACTAATAATTATTATTATTAATCATAATATATAATAACTATAAACATAATTAACTATATGTATTTAATATAACATATAATTAATTAACATTAAATACGTTTAATTAACTGAAGATATTTCAGTTAAGATTAGACGAAGTTGAATTTGGAAGTTCAAAAATCCCGTCCAAATTAAGGCGGTATCAACCACGAAATACCGGGAACGACTTTGGTGTTTGTTATTATTAACAAGAAATACATTTTTGGTTTTGTTATTGTCACTAAATTTTTGCTACTTATTTCTAAAATATCCTGAATTGTTTTAAAACTATTTAAAGGATCGAGAAATCTGTTTTGAAAATGCCAGGTCACTCTTTAGCAACCAAAAAACGTCAAAGATCGAAAACGAAAGACGAAAGAGATTGAGGGGCCACAACAAATTCTGATTGAACTGTACTCCGATTATTTGAAATTATTTGGTTAAAATGAATGAATATATTCCTTAAAAATGTATGTATGAATTTATTTCGTAGACACTATACCCAAAAACTTGAACATTTGACCCGGATGCAATAAGCTGGAAAAGGTTTTGAATTTGTTTACCCATGAAATGGTCTTCAGCGTTCAACAGACTAATTAAAGCTTAGTTTTTAACTATTTGTGCTATTATGCATGCCTGTGTAGTACTGCCTCCTAGTTAATCTATTTTTGACGCCTCAATCAGATTCATGTCTTTTATGATTTAATTTAATAATAATTAATTCTATTTTCTTATAAATAATTTAATATAAACTGTGGAAAGATACACTTGGTATTCTAGAATTTTAAAATTCCCGTCGATATAAAGGCGCCAAATCCTTAAGTCATCGAGTGGCAGTGGGGACAGGCTTTGTCTTGAAGTTAGGCCGAAAGTGTCTTAGCAGGCAGTGGGGACAATTCCTATTATAAGTCGGGCTTAACATAGGACTTCAGTGTACTATTTTAAGTCGGACTTAGCGCAGTGTGGACGGCACTTTAAACCGTTGATTTTTGTGTAAAAAAGATGAAAAATCCCATCTCTCTATTTACCTGTACTGATTCTGAACATTATCTTTGAGAATCAGTGGTCCATGACGCGTACATTAGATTAAATAGGAGCGGCTAAAAATACATTTTTGATGAGCTCTCTTTTATCTAGTACCACCGGTACCGGTACCGTTACTGGTACGGTTACCGGCCCACCTCGATTGTGTATCATACCTATAGGGGACAGTGCAAAAAATACACGAAACCGAAACCAGAACCAAAGGTAATCATCTTCATAATTCCCACGTGAGATGGGCTACACATAACTATTCAGAATTTATGAATTACTTGCTGCTCACTCGGTGGTTAGACGCAAGTCATAATCATAACCGTGAGCGCCCAGTTTGATTAAATGTGGACATTAATAACTATACATGGCAAGAGAATATATCCAGGTACCTAATTACATACTATAAGTAGCACTAATGGTGGACATTTTACATCGTATAATCGCACTCGTAAGTCATGACCAAGTAGATTATAGCCGCTTCGTTTACCTTAGTAATAAGCTCGCAAGATGTAAGATTAAATTTATTACTGATCGAAATACATAGAAAAGTACTACTGCTGCAGACTTCAGGCAGTTGTATGGCTGTGGCCGTTGCCAGTTAAACAAAATGCAGAATCCGTACCGGTACAATTTCAAACTAACCCTGTCTTTTCCGCATAATCATCTTTTTCTTAATAAGGGGTCATCCACAAATGATGTCATCGAAATATATTTAAATTAATTTCTAACACCCCACGAGAAAGTCGCATCTAATGACGTGACAGATTAAAATATGTATTAATATTGTATGTATTGTTTGTATTTAGTACAATATATTTTATTAAAAAATTGAAAAATTCAAACATCCCACTTGTTTTGTATGGTGAAAGGTTAAAGTAAAACTACATACTACATTTTATTCAGAATTTCCGCCACAAAATTCCTTTCACCCGCGCTCCTACTGCACAATACGTAATTTATTATTCAAATTTTAAATTATTCAAATTTCTATAACAGTTGACAACGCGATATTGATGCATGTTTTTTTATGTAAAAGTACTTTGAACAAAAAAAATTAAAGAAATATAAAGACAACCTCCTCGTGCTACATTTGGTTTTACTGACGGCTCAAGAAATTTTTTCCGTCTCTCGTGATTGATTGTGCTTGTGGTTAAGAATATTACGAGAAAAGCCAAATTTAAATTTAACATTTTTTAAAGGTAGGCCCAAGGGATTAGGAGACACTGCTATGGGTCGGGGCCGGGGCCGGGGTAGGAATTGTGTGGTAGTGGTAAAGGCATATAATATGAGCCTATCCTATTCGTGGCCGTGTTCCTTTGGGTTGTGGGGTTCGGGGAGGGGGGGGGGGGAGGGTAGTAAATTGAGGAAGACATTAAGATGTGGGAGCTGGTGAAAGTCTCGAAGGGAAACAAGTGACGTTTCCAACGACAGCCCCTGACAATGACACATAAGTCCAAAGCACCTGTCTCTCTATATATGTCATTCTGAGGAAAGTCATAGAGTAATTGTACAGAATTAGAGGTAAGGTATATTACATGTAGCACTGCAGCCATAATATGAGTTAGCCACTATCTCATCTCTATTATATAGTATGTGTATGTCGTCTGTGAAGAACCAAAATGACCCATATTCAATTTAAGCTACAATCAAAATGAGCTATGTCATAAAAACAAAATGAGAAACATGCGTAAAATGTTACTTAGGAGTATTAAAAAAACCGAAAAGGTGCAAAATGTTCTAATTACATATTTTCAAAAAGGTGCAAAATGTTCTAATTCCATGTTGTCAAAAAGGTGCAAAATATTCTAATTCCATGTTTTCAAAAAGGTGCAAAATGTTTTAATTCCATGTTTTTAAAAAGGTGCAAAATGTTTTAATTCCATGTTTTTAAAAAGGTGCAAAATGTTTTAATTCCATGTTTTTAAAAAGGTGCAAAATGTTCTAATTCCATGTTTTTGAAAAGGTGCAAAATGTTGTATTTACATATTGATAAAAAGTGCAAAATATTTTATTTAAATGCTCTCATGACATATTTGAATATTTTTGTACATAGTTTATATTATTGCTTTTAGTTAAAAATAGATATGGGTCATTTTGGTTCTTCACCGACGATATGTAGTTATATTCTATTTACGAAGCAAGTCTGGATATTGTTATGTGTAATTCTCACTACGATACAGAAGATAGTCAGTCATGTGTTAAGAAAAAGCCTTTCAGATTCCACACAAATGTAAGCCATTGAAAATATAATATCGTCTACACGCTTATCGTTAGAAAAATATTAGTGATAGTATTTAAATAGCAAACACTATTAATCCACCCGTAACAGTAGACACTGCTAAAAGGCGTAGCCACGGACGCGGTAAGCTACTCAATTCTTGAAGGTAATACGTTTTTTACTGATATCTCTATTAACTTAGGTAATAGCAAAGGCGGTACACTCTCTAACAAAAAAAAACTATTACAAAAGAAAAGGACAAGGCCGTCGGCAACATTTGAAAATTATAACAATTTCTAATTTCACTCTCCGAATTTTTTAATTTTACCAATAAATCGGTTTAAATCAATAGTAGTTTCTGTTACAAAACTGTTGAGGAAATTTCCAAGCGAGTAGTCACACATTTTCCTGTCCAAATCTTTGATATTTAAACTTTATTTCTGATTTATAATTTGACAAACAGGCATGATATATTCATTTTAAATGTTTTAAAGACGCTCAAAGAAGTTGCTAATTTTTAATTAGGTATAGTCCTAATTTATTTAAAGCTTCATAATAGCGTATACTGTGTGAATAAGGTCAATCCTGAATTTTGAATTTTTTAAAACACAAGCCTAAAAGGTATCATGGATGGCGGTCTAAATAATTGTGGTATTCTCTCTTCCCTTATGACAAAGTAATACATCACTGACCTGGCCTTTGTTGTTGTTTATTTGTTGTTACAGTGTCACGGTTTCAATTTCAGATTCTTTTAAATGGAGCGTACAAATCTGTACATCTAAATACATGAGTGTCCCTATATTCCCCCTGGTCCTGCGGCCGGCAATACTGCCCCCACAGCACAGGCCCAAGGCTGTACTGGCTGGACCGTAACCTTAAAAATATACTTACGTCTGCTGTACCCTGTACTTAAAAAGCTGCACTTTCCCTTTTGGACAAGGACAAAAGAGAAAGTACGTAGGGGCAAACATAAATATCCCGGCCTGGCACTTTCACTTCCACAGACAGAGACCCTGTCAATGTAACACTAACAACTCTCCCTTCGCCTGCTACTACTACTGGTGAGCTTTTATATCTCCAAAGCGTAGGAGGTATTTTCTTTGTACGGAAATAAAGATATGTATAGGTACGTACTATTTATTACATGTAAGCCCGTCGCACGGGGATGGATTACAATGCTTAGGGGTATAATTACTATAAGAAGGTGTATTCGGATTTGAAGCATGTGTACTGGTAGTAGCAGGAGTAGGAGCAGTAGCAACGCCATTATAGCAGCCATAATTACGCTATACTGGTACCAAAGACAGGGCAGGGACGATACCGCATCTGCCGTGTTTTTTTCTTGTCATAGATACCATGTACACTCCACGACAGAGCGTATCCTGAGGAAAGAATCAAACTGGTCTATATGCATTTAAAGGCTACAATTAAAATAAGCTAACATTAGCAGATCACTTACTATGTCTCAAGATTTATAAAAAATTAGCTAAAAATTAACTTTGAATATTATAGTTAGAACGAGTAGTCTAGTTACTCAAATGCATTCGTCGCTGTGAAAGTTGCAAAATGTTCCATCTTCATATTTTTTAAAATGTGCAAAATGCTACATTTATATGTTTAAAAAAGTTCAAAATGTCCGATTTAAATGTTTTAAAAAAGTGCAAAATGTTCCATTTATATGTTTTAAACAGTGCAAAATGCTCCATTTATCTGTTTTGAAAAAGTGCAAAATGTTTCATTTACATGTTTTGAAAAAACTTTTTACGCTTTAAAAAGGTGAAAACTGTTCCTCTTTTGTGTTAAAAACAAGCAAAATGCTACATTTACATATTTTAAAAAAGTGCAAAATATTTCATTAAAATATTTTCAATTATTGCAATTAAAATGTATGTTTGCTTAGAGATACAGAATTGTTATCTTAGCTGAACATAGATGTGAGTTATTTTGAGTCTTCACACACTATATGTACTTGTGGCTATACTATACGTGAGTTCACTGTTTAAACTGCGGAAGGCGAGTGCTGGAAATTTTCACCCCAACTTTCGTCCTCCAGCACAGTATGACTCTGGAGGACCATGAGCCATGACTTGCTCCATTGGCCCACTGCCAAACTTCTCCTTTCCTTTCTATCTATTTTTCTATGAACACAAGTGTGTGTGTGTGTGTGTGTGTGTGTGTGTTTTACTATAAACTTTCACTACTTTCACCCAGTGAAGTTTCTGCTATGAGCAACCCTATACGCGGAAACCAGGATGCAGCTACGAACTACGGGATGAGAGAGAGAGAGAGAGAGAAAGCGATATGAAAGGAGAGGGAAGGCAGAAACAGTAAAAAAAAGCAAAGAAAATACTTGAGGTCTCAAAATACTACATTCGAATTCCTCTTTTTCTCCACGTTTCCTTCTTTAAGTAACTTTTACTTTAGTTTCACCAGGTTTTTTCTTCGTTTCAGCTCAGGGCTTTCCTTAATCGTTAATACTCTCACTCTCCCTTTCCTTTCCCCTATTTCATCTCCTTCTTTTACTTTACAAGTTAGATTTTTCTTTCATTCCTTTCTATTTCCTTCCAGTTGGCGGCAGTCTCCTCCTTGGTCTTCATTCACTTTTTGGGGCGTGAGATTTGAATCTTTTGGGGGAAAACAAAAACAAAAAGAGCCACGGAGCATATCGTGCATTCCATGCTTTGCATATTTTTGTTTGAATGAAAAGAAAGAAAAACGAAAAAGTCTAAGCTGCCCGCACAAAATTATGAAAAGAAACTCTACACAAATATCTACGTACAAAAGAGGATTTTGAATTTTCAGAATATGAAGCAAATATAATTATAAAGATTTTTTCCGTTAATTAAAATACCATTTAGTTGTATGCATATAATTAAAATATTTTAGTTACGCAGTTTTCTAAGAACCCTCATATTTTTCCTTGATTTGGCTAAAAACGTTAGCGAAGGAAGGAAACGCATTTACCTATATAGATGGCATATTGTCGGCCAAGAACCAAAATGACCCATATCCAATTTAAGCTAGAATCGAAACGAGCTATGTCATTAAAAAAAGTGAGAAACATGCATAAAATGTTAATTAAGAGGGTTTGAAAAGTGCTAAATGTTCTAATTACATGTTTTTGAAGACTAATTTCATGTTTTTAAAAGATGCAAAATGTTCTAGTTTCATATTTTTGAAAAGTGCATAATGTTCTATTTACATGTTTTTAAAAAGTGTGAAATGTTCTAGTTACATATTTTTGAAAATTGCATATTTTTATATGTAAATGCTTACAAGACATATTTCAGTATTTTCTTGGATAGTTGATATTGTTTTCAGCTAAAAATGATATGGGTTATTTTGGTTCTTCACATACGATATAATATTACGCAAATTGTTGCTATGACTTTTAGCACCATAATAATTAAAAAATTATTTTCAACGAATTTTAAAATCTACCTGGAGAAAGTTAAAAGTGAAAGTTTTGATGTTTTATTTTCGACCTGAATTATTGCTTAAGTTTTAGGAAGTACAATGGCCACATAGTTGTACACAGTGATATTTCATGGATTCCATTAGGATCCGTAAGAAGTATAGGGAGTGAGAGGCGGACTTAGTCACTTTGTCATTTTAATTTATAACCTATATGCCCTTCCCATCCAAAGTCCTCTCTTTTACGTTCCTATTCATGTTCTAAACATTTCTTTAAATAATCTCTAATGGGTTGCCTATGCTACAGTTCATACTCTGATGGGTTTTTTGTCTTTGACTTTCCTTGCATAGTCCTACCGTCTACCAGTTTCAGTTTCAAAAAAGGATGTGTATAGCAGTAGTGTAAAAACTAGGTAAAGATTCATTGAGCTTTTTAAATTAATGGCAGTGTCAGTGTTTTTGTATTAGTGTATTAGCCTTCGTATTGTTCATATTCTTATACATGCCCCTACAAAAGGAATGGACGGAGTACAGAAATAGAACTGGAAGGAAAGTGAAAGTCAAGAAGAAAGCACCAAATGCGCGTCTCTCACATTTTCGACGGCGGACTCAACTTTGGGCTTCATTCTGGGATTGGCATTGCCTTCTTCCATCTCTACAATTAGCATGCTTGAGTTCATCTAATTCACAAAGACAAAATGTGTTACATTTTTTGACAGAGACTCCACGAGCAGATTCGTATATATTTAGCTCTTCTTTGTTCCAGATCATGTTTCGAGATTCTGGAGATTCGGATTCTGTTTTTTTGAAGTGTACAGACATTTTTCACAGCGTTTATTTTGTGTTCTGTGCAAATATGTTATATTTTATGCTCTGCGTTCCTCTTAAGGCTCAAGATTCAAAATATTATATCTCCATATATTTAACTGCCTGAACAAACATCTACCGCATGATATAAAAAATTGCGATCTTGTAAAAGTTTAATTGATAATACAAAGCTATTTTTTAAAACATTTGGGAGAATACAAACACAAATATTAAGCATGCTTTCTCTGTAATTTTACTTTTAAACGCTTGATTAGCTAAAATTAAGTCATATTGTCAGTGAAGGACCAAAACGACCCATATCCATTTGTCGCTAGAAACAATATCCACTATTTACGAAAATATTGAAACATTTTTTAAAAGATTTAAATGAAAATGATTGCACTTTTCAAAATCATGTAAATAGGACATTTTGCACGTTTCAAAATCATTCAAATAAAACATTTTAAACCCTTCAAAATCATGCAAATAGAACATATTGCACGTTTAAATTCATGCAAATAGAATATTTCACACTTTTAAAACTCATGTAAATAGAACATTTTACAATTTTCAAAATCATGTAAATAGAACATTTCACGTTTCTTAAAATCTCTTGAATAGCATTTGACGCATGTTTTTCATTTTTTTTTATGACATAGCTCATTTTGATCCTAGTTTAATTTGGATACGGGTCATTTTGGTTCTTCACAGACGATATGTTTTAAATTTCGTATAAGTAAAACAAAATTGTAAATAGTGTTATATGATTCAGAAATTTCTATTTAAACCAAACATATCCCACTGAAACGAAAACCGTACAAGTGCAGTGGACTTTGCACATGTACAAACACACGTAAGTGTGCTATTCACTCCATGTTTTGTCTTTCTATTAAATTCCACTTGTTCTTTCACTTTCAGTTTTCTACAGAGAAAGTTAGCTCATGGAGATAGAAAAGCATAAGATACATGAGCATGAGTATCAGTAGCAGTTTAGAGTGGCCACCCACTTACACTTCCAGTCTCATCTCGTCTCTCTCTCTCTGTCTCTCTCTGTAAGTCCAGTAAAAAGTCATATACTGACGAAATACCCCATATAGCACACACACAGAGTGAAAAATACTGAATATGCTCCTATACATAATATCTGGATGTAGAAATAGAAATAAAGGACGTGAGTGAAAGTGAATGAATAGGAGGGGAAGGAGGGAGAGTGTTTGGATTTGGACGAAGACAAGGGAAATAAATTAAGTGGAGGATAAGAATGTCAGATGAGCTTTGTGTAGTGGAGCTTTAATGATATTCATAGGATAGGAATGCGGCTGTCTTGTGGAGCGTGAACCATCTCTAATATTTTATATCTCTACGTCCTCCCCTTCCACTACCACTTCCACCCGCGACCATACACCCGCACCCATGCTATACCCTATATATATATTTATCTATGAACTGAAACGCATAGTATTTGATCAGCGACTAAAGCAGTATGACGTATAGTATGACCTCCTCTATTTCTATTCCTATTCCAGTTCTACATTCTACAGCACAAAATAATATTTGCTGATGATTTTAAAAATAAATAATAATACTGTGCTCTAATAAATTTTACACGTTATTTAGCTATTAGGCATCAAGATTCGCGGTTTTATCACAAATTTTAACAATGACGTAATACATTTTTTGTACTGTACTGGTTGAGCACCACAATAGACGGTTCAGACTTATTCCAGCGTTTTCAAAAATTTTGATATCTCATATCCTACGTATTTAACCTTAGTTCTTTTTCAATGCTAATAAAACGAGTTCAATTTGGATTATTTTAAATTTAACTGTAGCACCTGGGAAGAATCAAAACAGTGCAAATCAAAAAGCTAGAATTAAAATGAGTAAAATGCTAGTTACATGTTTTTGTAAAAGTTGCAACATATTTTATTTATATACTTTTTAAAAGTGCAAATTCCATTCTTTTACATGTTTTTGAAAAGTGTGTAATGTTCCATTTCCATATGTATACGTTTTGGAAAAGTGCAAATTATTCCATTTGCGTATTTTTTAAAAGTGCAAAATGTTTTATTTACATACTGTTTAGAAGTGCAAACTCCATTCTTTTACATGTTTTTGAAAAGTGTGTAATGTTCCATATGCATACGTTTTGGAAAAGTGCAAATTATTCCATTTGCGTATTTTTTAAAAGTGCAAAATGTTTTATTTACATACTGTTTAGAAGTGCAAACTCCATTCTTTTACATGTTTTTGAAAAGTGTGTCATGTTCCATATGCATACGTTTTGGAAAAGTGCAAATTATTCTATTTGCGTATTTTTTAAAAGTGCAAAATGTTTTATTTACATACTGTTAAGAAGTGCAAACTCCATTCTTTTACATGTTTTTGAAAAGTGTGTAATGTTCCATATGCATACGTTTTGGAAAAGTGCAAATTATTCCATTTGCGTATTTTTTAAAAGTGCAAAATGTTTTATTTACATACTGTTTAGAAGTGCAAACTCCATTCTTTTACATGTTTTTGAAAAGTGTGTAATGTTCCATATGCATACGTTTTGGAAAAGTGCAAATTATTCTATTTGCGTATTTTTTAAAAGTGCAAAATGTTTTTTCTCTCATCTTTGTAAAAAGTAAAATTAAATTAGTTTACATGTTTTTAAAAGGTGTGCTATATATTTGTATCTAAAAATGTATTTTATTATTTGTTTTAGTAGGTGGAGCATATTATTTAGGGGTAAAAAGTAATGTATGACATTTTAAATCCCAACATTTTGCTTCAAACTGCGCGCAAAATTTACAAAATACTGTTTACTATACATCACACACATGGCAGTACGTCTAAACTACAGTACAGGGTGCGGTATTTGGAATTTTAATGTTCACTTCACAGCGTGTAGGTAACGGTAAAAATTTGATAGGTTTTTTATTTTTTAATAATGAATGCCACTACAGAGAGAAACTGTGGCCTACGGATGGAAAAAGGAGTACATAGAGGGAAAACGTGAATAGAACTCGGTTTTCTGGTGCCTTTTGAGCGTGAAATAAGCGGCTGTTCTGCGCGGTGAACTTTATAGTTTTAAGTACAATGTGTGAGTGAAGTGTAACCTGAACAGTTATACGGACCATGGCTGCATTATAGTGGCTTCGATGTCGAGGACTGACTTTGCTTTCTCTCGTTCTCCAAAGCTAAAACATTCGGCAGTCATTTCTACTAGTGGAAAAGTAGAACCGCCACCATAGAAGAACCGCTAGAGACTTGACGAGTGCTCGTAGTTATACATACGCAGCCCACCTACAGAAGATTGCCCTACCTATCTACTTTCTCTCTCCATTCCGGACCAACATTTGAGACTAAAATTGTAGTAGGCCGGTACCGGTACCGGTGCCGGTACCGGTGACTGGAGTTGGAGTGAGCGAAGGAGAGAATGTCGAGACTTTACGACAGCTCATTACCGGCCTAATCTCCCACTCATGTTATTTCCCATTCTCTGCTTTCACTCTCAATCCCACTCCCGCTTTCCCTTCCGGCTTAAGTACCTTGTACTTATTACTGAGCACCTAGGAAACTACCATTTGGATAATCATAAGTATGGCCCACGGTAACGGGTTACAGCTCCAGCTTCGGCTCCGGTAACATCAACTTCAACATCAACGGTGGAGAAAAAGGACCTTCGAAGAAAGAAAAATATCCAACTACATGCTGATGCTGTACCCCTCAGCAGATTCACATTGTTTGTGCAGTACATAGTTCAATACTGGCAGTAGGACTTTCACTACTTTCACCACTACTTTTACTTTGGCTTTCACAAAAATAATTTTTAATTTTAATAAAACTCTTGTAATTTACCATTGTACATTCCTACTTTAGTTCTTAAAAGTTATGTTTTTAGTTCTATTTTAAGTCTAGTTTCAGGTTTTCAGTAATGATGAGTTTCAAATTGCAGCATAGTCTTTGAATTTGACTACATTTGACATTTGGCACGAGTACAGTAAGGAAAGGCGTACTTTTAAATTAAGTGTCCACTGAAAACCGATGGACTATTTCCACCAACTGTCAACAGTATTTTGGTTGCAATCAGGAAAATACGAAAAAAAATACCCCACCTTTTTTTCAACCTCTTTTATGTAAAATTTAGGGTTGTTCCTCATTATTAGGATTTCCCTGTTATTTTGTCCTCTCATTATTATAATTATTATAATCAAAGGAACTTGTACGCTGTGTGGAAAGGAAAGGGAATGTGGAATCTACTAGAGTGGACGGACATGTAATTATTTCTATTTTAATTGCAATTTATGAGTGGGAATGGAAGGGTCTTAATATTATGCTTCATAGTACCACTTACCCCTTTTCAGGAGGGCAACTCTATAATTACGCAGTCTAGGACGGATGTAATTATCTAAATGTATATCTAGAGTTGACATTGTTCGTATAGAGACTTATTGTTCAGTACTTTCTATACTTTTGCTGCTCTATATAAATTTTAGATCGACATTGGTGGTGGTTGGTGGTGGTAGTGACTGCCAAGATTTTTTAAGCCTGGCACTGCTGGAGCTACCTCATGCCTGACGTGACTCTATGGTTTCGGTTCGGTGGGATGGTGGTGATAGTATCTTAGAGTCATGGGGGCGGCTGTGTGGATGTGGATTGTCCACGGGCCAAAAGATATATCAAGAAGGCTATGGGCATGTAGGTAGGTGTGCATGTATTTAGAAAGTTTGTAATTAGGGAAGTGTATTATGATTATACGTACCGTGATTGAAGAATCAAAACGGTGCATTTCAAATTTCAGCTTGAGTTGAAATTATCTATGTCAAAAAAAAACTAAATATACTATTTACAACGTTTTTTAAAGTGCAAAATTGACTATTCACGTACGTTTTCGAAAAGTGCAAAATGAACTACTTGCAACTTTTTGTAAAGTGCAAAATTGACTATTTACACGTTTTTATATTTATATAACTACTTAAACATTTTTTAAAATTGCAAAATGAACTATTTACACATTTATTAAAAGTGCAAAAGGTTCTTCATACATGCTTTTTGAAAAGTGCAAAATATTCTATTCACATGCTTTTTGAAAAGTACAAAATGTTTGATTTGCATGGTTTTAGAAAGTTAAAATTCAGTAATTTATATTTACATGTTTTTAAAAAACGTAAAATTTTTAATTTGCATGTTTCTCAAAGATTTTCAACTAATAAATATGGATGACTTTGATTCTTCACAACCAGTGCATTTGTAGTATGCACTACAAAGAATAGAGAAAGTACAGCTGTGAGTAGAGAAATGTCGTCTGCTCTGGTTTCGGACGAGGTTTCAGTCTAACAGTTTTGGTGATATACAGTGGTGATATGTATCGTACTAGTGTAAAGTGGTGAGAGGTAAAGTGGCTGGAGAGAAAGAATGGAAAAAGGGCAGGGTAGGGAGTATGTAAAAGTTGGGATTTGGATCGGTTTCGGTGTGAAAAAATTCCCATAAAGGACACCAAGAGACTCAGAGTCATTCTTCCATTAAAACGTATATAGTCTAGGGGAAACCCTCGGAGCAACCTCCTTTTCCTTGTCATTGTAGTGGCAATTAGCCTGTAAAAATGAGCAGCTCTCACTTGACCCACAACCATTTGCAATGCAAATAAATACCATTTATGCCACTTCTATTTCACTTGCTATAACTATATGTAGTTTTAGTCAGTCTCCTTCGTTTTTTTCGACTTTTCGCTTTCTCTTTCAACTTTTTCTTTCTCTTTTACTTTCACCGCTTTCACCACTTTCTCGTGTTAACCTATTGTGTTTATATTTTGCTTAGAACTACAATAACTTTTCCCCTGTGTAACCACATAATTATACTCTTATTTTACAAATGTTGTATAGATATCTTTCCTTCTTTTGTATATTTAGTTTACAGTGTTCTTAAAATATATATCTCGCCGCCACGTTTGTACATTTAGTCTTCAAAACAAACATATTTAGAGACGATAGTAATTGTTTTAAGAGGGTGGTTTTAATTAAACACTCACAGTTTATGACTTACAACGCCGCCTGAAATAACTTTGCTAAAAATTAAACTAGGAAAAGGTATTCTTAAAAACAAAGGTAATTTTTTGTTAAATTATTTTTTATTTTTTAAACATAGTTTTTAAAGTTAAAAATTTAAACAGTTATTAAAATATCTCGAATTATTTGTCCTAAGGCAATTAATAGTTGTTTGTTTTTATGAACCATACGTCAGGTAATGTTTGTTCTAACTGGGCAATGCTTCACATTTAATTTGGTATTTACCTAATAGACAAATGCAAGATAAATTAAAGAAAGAAGTAAAACTCAAATTCAAGCTTTCACTAAGTTTTTTGTTTATGCCATAAAACACTTTGCAAAATATTTTGTAAACTTTTGCACACCCACAGACTGTGAATTCTACGGAAAAGTATCAAATGTAAATTTAGAAATGTTTCCCATAATATTTTGTTGCCCTCAGGTTTTATCCCTACAACGAATTTCTCTACATTTCTAATTTGTGTGACTATGTTTTAATTAAGAGAACAACATTGTGAACAACAGGAACACAGTATGTATATCTCGAAATTCAATTCTAATACAAAAAAGTGAGGAGAAAGTTAAATTTTTGAATAGAGTAGTGCTTCCCGCATCCTTCCTAAAAGGAAGATCATCACAGTATAATAAAGATAATTTTTAAAATAGAATTGTAAAAGTGAAAGTTGTGTGTGTAAAAAATGGTGGAAAGAAAGTAACTTTCTCTTTTATACAAAAATAATAGTAATCATATCCTGCTTCGCTTTTGCATATTTAGGGGCTATACCTCCAGGGAATAAATGAGAATACAACTATAGCATCGTTTATATAAGTGAAAGCACCCATGTAAAAAACTAATGAAACTCCCCGTGCATAATATTAAAAAGCAAACCCAACTATCTGCATATATTATCTTGTAATAATAAACCTTACAATTCGCATGATAAAACATAAGGGTAGCCTTCATTTACTATGTATGCCTATCAAGAGAGAAAGTATCTTGCTGAATAAACACATAATATATACACAATTAATTCATATACTTATTATGCATAAATCCATGTGTTTTATATTTCATGGTTCTATATACCACATACTATATACAAAATTATAGCAACAAAAAAAAAATAGAATGAGAAAATTCCGCCTTCATGAATTTTATATGAAGTCAAAATTCAGAGTGGAAAAAAAAGAAGACATGTGCCTTTTAAAAAAGGAGAAAAAGTCCATCACTTCCACTTCCACTTACGCAGCTACAACTACAACAGCTCAGCTGTACAACATGTAGGGGTAATGTTAATGCAAATATATAAAAAAAAATTATATGAAAGAACAAGTCATAAAGAAAGGAATACATTGGAATTTTTGGCTTTGGAAGTTTTGGAAGTGCCACCAGCGTTAAACTTTTGAGTTTGAATTCTGACTTGAGAACATCGTAATCGTAATCGTAATAAATTATACATATTATTTTTTTTCCTCACCACATTTCAAAATAAAAATGAAAAATTTATGACAAAGAGAAAGGAGTGTGTGTGTGTGTGTGTGTGTCTTTGAGTGACTGAAGTACACTTTGAATATCAGAGGGATGATCAGTCTATCCTTTTGTATGTACACCATATGAAATGGGCTTATGGTGAAAGTGAGGAAAGTATAGAGCTTTAATATGGAACTGAATATCTGTACAAATGATTAATTCATCCTGACGGCGACGTCAACTTTGCGCTCTCTTATAACAATTCTAAGAATTTTTCATTATTTTAACATGTATGTACACACGTGTGTTTCATACGGACGGAAAGACGTAGTCTAAGCATGGGGCTGGATCCGGCCGGATCACCATTTAATATGCAAAGAACATACAACAGAGCTTGATACGAATGACAGAGCTTGTCATACAATCTTTGTACTTTCACTTTTTCTCTAAATTGTAATAAGGATTTTATATAAGGCAAAAAAAGGGAGACTTATAATTTATTTTATATTTATTTACACTGTATTTCTTTCAAAATTCAAATCAAACATTTTTTAAATTTGACAATATGATTTATTTTGGTTTAGAAAAATCATTTAAAATATAGTAATTTCAATCTTTTTTTAACCCATTGTAAATTATAATTTAAAGCACAAGAAGTTTCAAAGTTTCAAGAACCACATAATGTTTTTGTGTGCCAATAAAGAACTTCAATTTGAATGTAAACACACGCGCCAAATCTCTATCTCCGTGGCGCTGTTAGTAATAGAACAAATACACACACACTTACAGGCAAAAAAAAGGAAAACAGGCATATATGCAGGGCGGTCGTGTATATGCACAGGCACCTAAGCCTAAAATATTTTACAAGTAAGTACAATTTCTATTTGCCTTATAAGTGGCTACATCAACTTTCCATTAGCACTCGTATTTTGTAGTGGGCCATTTTCCATTTCATTTCATTATTCAAATATCTCATCTCCCTTTTATCTATCATCCACACATTCTCCAATCTCCTCAAGAAGACGAACTCAACAAGAAGGAAAAAAAGGTCCTGGGAATTTGCATTTTCAATAAATTTTCATATTTGAATTTATCAATTTTGAGTGGTGGGGAGGGAAGATGAGATGAGAGTATAGTGCCTATGTCAAGTGTTTCTGTCTCTCTCTGTGTACGTTGAGATCGTAATAGTAATCGTAATCGAAATCGACGTCGACATCCACATCGCCCACCACCACCACTGCCTAGAAATTGAGCGTATTTGTATTCCTTATTCGTCCTTTACATAAAAGAGAATATCGTCTGTGAAGAACCAAAATGACCCATTTCTCATTTATGCTAGAATTAAAATGAGCTATGTCAACAAAATACAGTAAATTAGATATACCTAAATACCTACATGCTTACAATGCTAATCACGAGTTTCTAAAATGAGCAAATTGTTCTATTTGCATGTTTTTAAAGAGGTCAAAATGTTCTATTTAAGTGTTTTTTTAAAATAATAAGTAAAATGTCCTTTTTACAATATGTTTTTGAAAAGTGCAAAATATTCTATATACATGTTTTTGAAAAGTGCGAAATATTCTATTTACAAGTTTTTCAAAAGTGCAAAATTTTTTATTTGCATCGTTCTGAAAATTGCAAAATATTTTATTTACATGTGTTTGAAAAGTGCAAAATATTCTATTTACATGTGTTTGAAAAGTGCAAAATATTCTATTTACATGTGTTTGAAAAGTGCAAAATATTTTATTTACATGTGTTTGAAAAGTGCAAAAAATTCTATTTACATGCTATTTGAAAAGTGCACACGGTTCTATTGACATGGTTTTATGAACATATTATTTTAATTTTTTCTGTAGATAGTACATTCTGTATGAAACTAAAAATAGATATAGGTCATTTTGGTTCTTCACTGACGATATTCTCCTGGAAGATCACCACTTGGAATTTTCCCCATTCACAAATGCACAACTCAAAAGGTTTTAGCAAATACAAATAGAAAGCTGAATCCGAATCCAAAATTGTGAAGGAATCCTTTTAGCACGTATCTTTCTCTTTTCTTATGGCTTTCCCTCCACACACACACAGATGCAGAGATAGAGATCATACACATAGATACTTTCATTTTCACTGTACGTCTGACTGAGCCTATGCTTATATGGACCTATGGGATTACGTAGGATTTTAACAATGGAAATGGCCCGCATGATAGAAGCTCATATTTTGGAGTATGTAAGTATAAACAGCTGTTGCTACTGCTACGGCTACGGCTACAGACAGAGACAGAGACCACACACTGGCTGACAAGATTAAGTACATAGATACTGAGGATAGATAAGCCTTTTGACGTCGACGTTTTTTTGGCATCCCACTCTTGACGTTGAGTGTCTCGAGACTTGCTGTTGAAAAATTAGAATTTTTAAAAGCAAAATTAGATAAAATGGAGACAGACATCATCTTCGTCTTCTTCTACTTCTTGGGACATATGATAGGAGACTAATGCGAGTGTCAATGCCAATATATAAGACAGCTCTCGATGGTTCCGGTGAAAGTCGGAAGCCACAGGCATAATATGCTAGGTTTAGTTTGTGTTGAGTGAAGAATCAAAATCACAAATATTCAATATATTATAACGTAGAATTAGAATGAGATATGTGGAAAAAAAACATAAAGACAATAAGATGAAGTGTAATGTGTGGAATGTAGGCTAGACAGTTTTTAAAATGTGCAAAATGTTCTATGTTTATATTTTTTGGAAAAGTGAAAAATGTCCTATTTTTATGTTTTTAAAACATGCAAATTTTACAGTTTAAATGTTTTTAAAAAGTTCGAAATTTTCTATTTACACGTTTTTAAAAAGAGGAAAGTGTTGGTTTTAAATGTTTCTCGAAAAATGCAAAATATTCTATTTGTATGTTTATGAAGAATGCAAATTTGACATTTTAAATGTTTTAAAAAAGTTAGAAATTTTTTATTTCCACGTTTTTGAAAACAGCTAAATGTTGTATTTAAATGCTTTTTGAAAATTGAAAAATATTATATTTGGATGTTTTTAAAAGTGCAAAATGTTTAATTTCCATGTTTTTAAAAACTGTAACATATTTTATTTGCACGGTTTTTAAAAGTGCAAAACATTCCATTATTACATAAGTTCAAAAAACTCCAAGATATTCTGTTTACTTATTTTTAGAATCAAAATGTTTTAATTATTTTGTAGATAGTCCATTTTGTTGTTGAGAAATTTGAAGTCTTCACTGGTGATATGCATATTACAGAAAGACTGAATGACTGTGAGCCTCTATGTGTGTGGGTAATACATAAACCTCAGCTGATCTGCTTATTTTGTATATTCTGTAAGAAGTACATATATAACCACAGCACTATAATATACAAGAAGAGATATTTATTTTGTCAAGAATTTCCAATTTAATAATCTCATCAGTAAATATCCTCACGCGCTCTTTAGTTCTTATCCAAATAGAAGCAGGATACAGTTCATTGGAATTGGAAACATTTCTAGTTTTATAGAACTACTCCAAGAAATTAGGATTTTTATTTGATTTGAGATAATGCAAGAATATTGTAAAAAAAGGTAACTTAAATCAATTTAAGTAAATTAAATTATAAAGCAAATAATATCACTCGGTCAATACAGTGATGGATATTTGAACAGATTATGACTTATTAGTAAGTTTTTAAATTTTTAAAATAATACAGGTAGAAGAAGAAATCAAAATTTTGGCGAAATTTCTTTTGCCAAAAGTGTTTTGTCTCCCATTTTTTAAAAATTCAAAATCGTGGTTTGGATCTCTAAAACTCATCCTTGCACAATGCCAATAGGCATTAGGTAGGTACTTAGATACTTTTAAAATAACCAAATCTTCATTAAAATATTTGAATCTTATGCAAATCTTTGTAAATATTTAATTTGTCCTACAACTACACGTATATAGAAATAGAAGGAAACCTTTTCCTTTTTTTTAACAAAATCTTTCTTATACATATGACCCACTGTTAAATATTTAAAACCACTAAGCGTATGTACATGGTATATATTGTTATTGGTTCTAACCACTTATTGTTAGAACCCATTTTGAAAACATAAATTCTTTGATATTAACGCATACATCAAACGACCAAAATATAAAAAATGCTCCACATGCATCTCATTACTTATATAGGAGCCCACTGCAATACACATACGAATGTGTATAATGCATATTATGTATAGCGGAGGAAAATCAAGAGATTACGATTGATAAGCACGCTCGCGTCTTCCGTCTTGGAATATAATCTAATCCTTAGTAGTGAGCTTAAGCCATTCCTATATAATATGTATATACATACACTTCTTTCCGCTTTTCCCACCACTTCAAAAATCTTCAGTCTGTATGTTCTTAATGTGTGGATTCTGGAGAAAGTGGAAAAGTGAAAGTAGGGAAGAGAAAGGAAAAAGTAGAGCTGTGTAAGCTGATTAACATTTCTTAATACATAGATAATACTCTCCAAGGATAACGATAGCCGTAACGATATGCTTCTTCAGACCAGGACCAGGACCAGGACCAGGACCAGATCAGAGCTACTCGGGAAAAAAATAAGGGCGCTTAGAAGTATCCATGGAATTAGTACTTAAATTAATAACACACTATGGGTACATACTAAAGGATTTATCGTGAACGAAGAATCAAAATATGACCTGTATTTTTAAAATTTAAAGCTGGAATTAAATTCAGATATGTCAAAATGCATACACTAAATGAGATATATGTAGATGCGTGTATTGGGCCAATTACGTGTTTTTGAAACGTGTAATATGCTATATTTAAATTTATTTGAAAAGTGCAAATTATTTTATTGGCATGTTTTTTCAAAAAGCAAAAAAACATATATACTTGTTTTTTAAAAGGTGGAAATTGTTTTATTAACATGTTTTTTAAAAGGTGCAAATTGTTTAATTAGCATGTTTTTTAAAAGGTGCAAATTTTTTTATTAGCATGTTTTTTAAAAGTGCAAAATACTCAATTTATGTGTTTTTTAAAATTGCAAAATTCTCAATTTACGTGTTTCTTAAAGTTGCAAAATTTTCAATTTACGTGTTTTTTAAAATTGCAAAATTTTCAATTTACGTGTTTTTTAAAATTGCAAAATTCTCAATTTACATGTTTCTTAAAGTTGCAAAATTCTCAATTTACGTGTTTTTTAAAATTTAAAAATTCTTAATTTACGTTTTTTTGAAAAATTCAATACATATTCTACATATTTGTATGTATTTTCAAAAGTTCAAAATGTTTTATATGCACATTTTTAAAAAGAAGTAGAAAATTCTTTTTCAAAAAATAATTTGCACTTAATTTAATTTTATTTTTACAATCAAGATATTTTTTTTCTAGACAAAGCTTTTTCTTTTTAGTTGAAAATAAATGTTGGTAATTTTGAGTCTTCACTCCCGGTATATGCATATTAATCCAGTTCCGTCTCCCATATGCCACGGCCACAAGTATCCATGCAGTTGATACTAACGTTAGTAGTATATGTATGTACATTACACATTTAAAAAAGAGTAGGATTGGGATTTATGTTAAAGCTTTAGAAAGAAAGTGTGGTCCTGGTCTCCCTATGCCCACCCTACTGCCACTTTAACTCGAAGATAAGATGATCAAAAATGATATGATTATGATAGTATCCCAATTTCAATCCCAAATCCCAACATCCCACACCCATTCTCCCTCATATTGTTCTAGTCATGTGGTCTGTGGTCTATAGCTAGTTTTTGTTTTCTTTTTTTTGAAAAAAAAGTAAGAAAATGTGAAGCCTTTTTATTCAATTAGCAATGTGGTACTATAAAGATATGCACAAGTTTAGACATGCCAGATGGGGCTCGATGTAGCAATGTGCAGACATACAGTGGCACAGTATGGCTTCGAGGCCGGTGCCGGTGGAACGGAAACCGTGACCGCCGAGGCCGAGGCCGACCGCCAACCGTCATGCGAACATCTTTTCAGTTTTTTCCTGCTTCCCATCTTGAGCTAATGTCTATAGGTTTAAGCTCCTTTATTCAAAATTCAAAGGCTCTATATTTTTCCAAGTGATTGGCTAGCTTCGACTTTCTTCGACTTTGGCTTTCACTGGCTTTCACTTTGAGTTTTAGTATATGGTTTTGAATATATGGGAAAGGGGCTCTATTTCAAGTCAAGATTGAGTTACATCGTTTTATTATATTAGCTACATAACGTAGAGCTATATGGATATACATAGCTATACATAGGATGCTCGACAACAAAAGGGAGATGAAAGGGAAGCAATCTCGCATGTTGGGACTTGAAAGATGGGAGATAATTAGATAGATGAGGTAGGTAATTTTTAATTTGTGGACTGAACAAAACTGCATTAGAGAACGAAATATAATATAATAGGCTATATGCATAATTAAACTGATTATACCTATATTGTATGTGAAGAACCAAAATGACCCATATCCATTTTTAATTTCTAACAAAATGCACTATTCACCGAAAAAATTATAATAACATGTTTATGATAGCATGTAAATAGAACCTTGTGCATTTTTCAAAACAACAGGTAAATACAATATTTTGCACTTTTAAAAAGCATGTAAATAAAATATTTTGAACTTTTGAAAAGAATGTAAATAGATTATTGTGTGCTTTTAAAAAATACTTGAACATAATATTTTGAACTTTTCAAAAAGCATGTAAATAGATTATTTTGATCTTTTGAAAAACGTAAAAAGAACATTTTGCCCTTTTCAAAAATCATGTAAATAGAATATTTTGCTTTTTTCAAAAAGCATTTAATGAGAACAATTTGCTCATTTTGGAAACTCGTGATTACCGTTGTAAGCAATTACTGACTTTTTTTGACATAGCTTATTTTGAATCTAGCTTGAATTGGATATGGGTCATTTTCGTTCTTCAATTCTTCATAGACGATATATCTTATGTGTAGAAATAATTATATAGTCTATATAATATGGCTTTTTAGAAATAATAAAAACCTATACTATATGGATTATAGAAGAGAAACATACAGAAAAACAGACACAATAGCAGTCATAGTATATTTTAAAATGTCCTACTGTACAGTAGAGCGTATAAACATTAGTATAAATGGCATCTATATGTATAATGGTAATGGTAATGGACCTATTAATTAGGTGGAAAATTGACATGGTCTCATTTAATTAATAAATCATTATTCACAAATTATAGCCTAATTTGTATAATTACAAGAGAGACAAAATTGGATTTCAATTTTAACTCTAGATAATGAGCAGACTGAAATCAAATTACATTATACGCTATTAATTACTGACTCCAATTTTCTATTGAATTAACAACAATCAGGGAATCAGGAGATTGACTTATAAATGCCAAAAGGCACGAAAATATCCAATAAAATTATATAGTCAAATAGTAATTGACTACAGACATTTTGATGGACATTTTATCTACATCAGGATTTTAGATGAAAACGCGTCACAATAAGCCAACGCGATATCTATTAATCTCACACGGGGCGTCGTCTATCCTTGGATATACCTAAAAGTATGTTTTGCAAAGTGTATTTCACTGTAGTTATATTCGGAGAAAGTGGAGAAAGCATTCAGCTGTTTTACTTTCTCCACTTTCTTCCACCCTATTATCATTAGAACAATCAAAAATGGAGATCTTTCTTAACTCTTGAGGATCGAAAGCAAAGTTGAAGGTTATTTTTTCTTATTTAAAAAAACTATCAAAGGTTCTCTCAATCCATAGTAGTTAATCTTGTGACCTTAGAAGACAAAAAAATCCTAGGCTTAGGATGTGAAGCAGAACCACAACCACACAGCGACAATTCAAATCCCACCATGTATGTACATACATAATGGGGAAGAAATACGACGACAAAAAAAAATAAATGAAAATGCAGCCAAAAGAGAAAACCAAAACCGAAACTATCCAACATTAAAAAAAAAGGATAGAAAACTTTATCTTTTTTTTTGTATGAGTTTGTATACATACTTTAAGGCTCTAACCCCCACTCATACATATATGTATTGATAGATTTGGACTTTGGACTGGACATATATTAGCAAGGAGACAATACAGATTACAAAACCAGAGAAGCAGGAAGCCAGTGAAAGTAAGCCTATGTGCTTAACTGAAAGCCATAGATGATCATATGGTCAAATAATCTCGGAAATGTGGGGATGCCAAAAGTCTCTACAGTTAAAGTTAGACCAACCGAGAACAGGGACACAAAAGGGCCGTATATTGCGGCCAGCGCAGGTAGCCCCCGCCGCTTGAATTTATTTTCAAAAAACATGTCAATGAAACATTTTTCAGTTTTCAAAAACATGCAAACTAAAACATTTTGTACATTTCAAAAACACGCAAATAAAACATTTTCCACTTTTCTAAAACATGTAAATTCAAAATTTTGCTTTACGAAAAAAAAACCATCAATAAAATCAAAATAGTAGTTTTTGTACGGTAACAAATTGCTGCCTAAAAGCAATTCCTTCGTCCGGCCCTAAACAGAATGAGAAACATTGCGTTGGATTATTGTGGAATCCCTATATGTCCTGAATTTATATGTTTGAAAACGTTCTTTTTTAAATCTGAATCTAAAAATGCTAAGCTGTACTTTTCTCATTTTGAGTAGTATAATCTTACGAATCCAAAGCTTAAGGAAAAAAATTACAATTATGGACTGTCTTCTTATGTGTGTGTGTGGAGATAGTCTCCTATATAATCTGGATAAAGCGAATAAATCTCTATTATGCAGTGCTGCAGTATGTGCCGCGCTCTTTGAGCCTCCTTTAAATTCTCGTTGACTAGGTCGTGAATAAAATAAATAAATCCTGCATTCTAAAGAGGCACACATTTAGATTCAATGCATGCAAGGCATTTTTAAACAATTAGTACGCGCAAAGTTTTTTTAAATTTGGCGGCATATCAGCGAGAAAACTTAAATATGTACACATATATACACATCAGTGGAAGAAACCATCAAAATTGAATAATTTACAACCACTGAACTGCCTAAACCAGAGGTACTGATAACTGCCAGTAAAAACTAATATTGTGAAAGCAAGTGAAAGTAACGCCCTCATAGTAGAGAACGTACGTGCTTATGCTTGTGGGTGTAATTAGACATATATATAGTGCCTATCCCAAGTCCGAATACCTTCTTAAAAGATCACATTCGTACATGGTTCGTAGCAGTGTATGATTTGCAACTGGGAGGGTGACACTACGACCCAAGATAAACATTGTTGAAGTGCCGACATAAAGAAAAATAAATACAAGTTTTACACATCTACAGTTTTGTGAAACCCCACCCGCCTTACATTACAAGGATGTCAAAGCCCCTTTCTCTTTATGGCCATTGAAAAATTATAAGGAATGTACAGGAATTTTACTGTACTTTTAGAGAGGCAAACACCATCATACAAAAACACATATCTGTAGATCGCTTCACAGTAGGTATACTAGTACTGGTATAAGGATGAGTGATATATACAGTGGCTGACTACAGCGGACGGACGCTGCTGGCACTGACGCTGACACTGGCTGAGAAAATATTTTGATGACTTTGAAAAATAGAGAGTAAAGAGAAAGTCCGTCGGAGTGAGAGTAAGTCAAGTACAAGAAGAGAAAGTAAGTCTATCTTTGTACTTTGTAGTAATAGTAATAATACAGAGGGAGAGAGATCATCGCAATGACTCTCTTGTCTTTTCGGTCTCTCCGCTTTCTCCACTGCTCCGCACCGCCTTCACGGCTCTCCACTACCCTACAATCTACAATACTCTGTTCGCTACACTAAACACAGATTTTCCTCATCAATCCTCCTTTGTAATAACCTTCCCCATTTTTCTGCTCATTTTTTCTGTGCTTTCTCTCTTTCTTTTAAGGGTTCAGCTTGACTTCATCTTTATAATGTACTTTTTTGTATCAAAATTCTGAGTTGAAATCGAATGTTCTCGGGCAAAATGTTGTAGGAAATACCCTCATTCGTATGTACAACAATGAGTTATAAAAGAATACAGAAAATAGACTACAGAACGAAACATGTCTCTGTCTGATGATCTCGATGTGGGAGACTGAAATCAGAAAACCGAAAAATGAGGATTTTGAAGAGCGCTCTCCTCCTATTTTTCTTATATCAAACCACCGATACTCACGAAACCGTTATATGAGGAAAGTGTAGAGGAATGCGAATGTCATATATATAGTCATTCTACGCCATTCTAGAGGAAAGCAAGAGAAAGCTACAAAATATAAATCGTGAGTTTTGTTTTCAGCTTCACAAGATTGACTCACATTCTATATTTTAACCGTCATGTCAAAAAACATAGTATGAAAATAAAGACAATTTGATGCTTTGTAAGTTGTAAGTCAATATTTGGAATGAAGTGCTCACACAAGCCACTCGTAATTTTTACTTGAACAGAGTTATGTTAATTCAGTTCACTCTATGTTTTTGAAAATATGCAAAATGTTCTAATTTCATGTTTTTGAAAAGAGGCAAAATTTTCTAATTTCATGTTTTTCAAAAGAGGCAAAATGTTCTAATTCCATGTTTTTGAAAAGGTGCAAATTTGTGATGCTGTGTAAAAGTTGCAAGTCAATATTTTGAATGACACAAGTCACATATAATTTCGACTTGAACTGAATGAAAGTCAGATGTCTATATAGTTTAAAAGCTCATGTCAAATAATCAATCTCAATTTAAATATTTTTGAAAAGCAAAGAAAGTAAAGAAAGTATACAAGCATGGTGGTGCTATTGAAAGACCAATAAATAAGGGATGTATATTTGTAAATCTTTTCAAACCCCGTCAATTAATGCATTTTTTAAAAATATTTTTAAAATGCCTCTAGAATGAAAAGATGCTAAAGTTTCTTAACTGAAACAAAAGCTCTACTACATTATCCTTCAACAATTTTGCAAGTGCTTCACCCATACAGTTACTTTCACTTATGACGTAGCACGTAGTTAAATGTATATTAAAATATTCCTACGCCTTTGCACTACAATAATCCGTCAAACTTTCACCCTGGGGAAAGTCGGCACAATATGCAGATTCCATAGTATAAATGAAAGTTTTTAATTTTTCTTAGAAATTCCATGGAAAAGAAAGGAGACAAAGAAGCTCTATCATAGATCACGGTTATCGCTATTTTCCCCATGCTTTCTCTTGCTTGAAATTTTCGACATTTCCCCGCAATGTTTCAATATTTTTTTCCCTCAATAATAAAATTAATGAAGTCTTTGAAGACCTTTGCTCTCTTATGCAAGTATATGTTTGCATGTATACGGAGGCAGGTTGTATGTTCTATTACTATCAGCTTTATTACAGTGAGCTGACGTTAGCGGTTGGCCTTGACGTTGGCCTGTCAGTTCCTGTAACAGATTAGGGGATTATTATGGACATGGAATTTATTACTCTCCATACGTAACATATGTAGCTCCTGCATGAACGTAGCCAAAACAATAGAAATCGAATACAACAGGGAAGCATTTGTAGGTGCATACATATATGTTCCTGCAATAGCTATATATATACATAGTTGTGGCAAGGGCTTTTGGTTTGGTTGGCATTTTCTTTTGTGCGGTGTGTTGTACGTACGATTATAATTTGCGAATATACATATAGACAGTATAATCCATGAGTGATGCATTGTATACAGTAATTTTTTTCTAGCAAAATCCCTCTTGCTTCTATATAAGTTACATGTTTGTACATAAATTCAAATTAGATCGATGCACCGCAATACACGTAGGAATGCATAATATTATTGATGTATTTGAAATGTTTACATTATAGTGCTTATTACTAGTGCACTGCTGCATTTGCAGTTGCATTGGTATACAAAAGACAGAACAGAAAATGAAAAGGGAAAAAGTGCAAAATTTATTTTGTGGTCAAAATTATTGTTTTCTAGTGTGTTATCTTTTTAATTTAGAAATTTTAAGATTTAAAAACAATTTCAAACACTTGAGAAAGACAACTTACTCAGGGCCGGACGAAGGATATGGTTTTAGGCAGGAATTTGTTTCCATTCAAAAACCACCATTTTGATTTTATTGATGGTTTTCTTTGATAAAGCAAAATGTTGTATTTATATGTTTTAGAAAAGTGCAAAATGTTCCATTTACTTAATTCAGAAAAGCTTAAAATGTTCTATTTGCTTAATTCAGAAAAGTGCTCAATGTTTTATTTACATGTTTTGAGAAAAGTGGGAAATGTTTTATTCGCATGTTTTTGAAATGTAAAAAAATATTTAGTTAGCATGTTTTTAAAAAGTCAAAATTTTATTTTTACATATTTTTGAAAAGCTGCAAAATGTTCTATTCACATGTTTTTAAAATGTGCAAAATAATTCATTTACATGTTTTAAAAAAGTCAAAAATGTTCATTTTACTTGATTCAGAAAAGTGGAAAATGTTTTATTTTCATGTTTTTGAAATGTACAAACAAATTTATTTGCATGTTTTTGAGAAGTCAAAATATTCTTTTTACATATTTTTGCAAACTGCAAAATGTTCCATTTACAATTTTTTGTAAAAACTCAAGCAGCAGGGGCTGCCGGCGCTGGCCGCATAATCTGGCCCTGAATAAACTGTCTAATGAAGAATGTAGGAAGAGCTTTATAAGCTTGGGACAGTATAGAACTATGACTAAGAATCTGTACATAATTATAAGGTAAAGAACTATGCTGAATGTAAGTGTTAGTGATTTCACTATGCTTTCATTGACATTGCGGTTAGCTTAGGTATATTTAGTGGGGAAGGGAGAAAGGGAGAGGCCTATACTGTCCCAACCAATTTCCACTTTGGACCGTTGAGAAAATGGAAATGGTATCTCTTCATTTCTACTATACTACAATATGCCATGCAGTTCATGAGAGAAAGTTTGTCTAGGCAAAACATGAAAATGGGAAAGTCAAAGACTTGTCTACTTTCTCTTGTCTTTAGTTTGAGTCCTCTGTCCTTTCTCTATTTCTACGAAATTCTGAGAGTTTAAATTTTAGACAGAATACAAATCCAAAAAAGAGCCAACGCCAAAGCTGCTGCATAGAAGAGTCAACCTGCCGTCGCCGTCGCCTCCTTTCACTCTGATTTCCAATGCTATATCCTCCTTAATGATATGCAGTGGGAGCTTTTATCGCTACTAACAGACAAGTCGTTAGTTTGCAGAATTAGAAATCAAAGTAGTGAAAGGGGGAGACCAACTCCCAACCTACCTACGCCTCGTTCACTTTCTCTTACAAGCTCATCTGAGGGAAACTACAAGTAACTATCTGTAAGTACTGAGAAAATTATTACGACGATGATGGCCATGGCCAGGTTATAGCCGCTCTTATAGACCTATGCCTATGTAGTGAGGCTGTATGTGTACTGCACATAGCGTCTGTGAAGAACCAAAATGGCCCAAATCCAATTTAAGCTCGAATCAAACTGAGCTATGCCATAGAAACATATTGAGAAGCAAGCCTAAAATGTTCTACATTTACATATTTTTGAAAATTGCAAACTGTTCTAATTCTACGTTTTTCAAAATTACAAAATGTTTTATTTTCTCGTTTTTGAAAAGTGCAAACTGTTCTAATTCCATGTTTTCGAAAAATGTAAAATGTTTTATTTGCGTGTTTATGAAAAGTGCAAACTGTTCTAATTCTATGTTTTTGAAAAGTTTAAAATGTTTTATTTGCGTCGTTTTGAAAAGTGCAAACTGTTCTATAATTCAATGTTTTCGAAAAGTGTAAAATGTTTTATTTGCGTCTTTTTAAAAAGTGCAAACTGTTCTATTTAAATGATTTCAAGACGTGTTTCAATATTTTTGTAGATAGTTGATATTAGTTTTAGCTATAAATGAAAATGGGTCTTAATTTTGGTTATTCGCAGACGATATTCAGTTACAACTTTCTAGATTACAGCTACTGCTACACACACAAGCACATACATGCAGAAAAGTTGGTGGATAGACGAGGAGAGGGATCGTGTCGTCTTACTAATAGCGCCTTTTAAACTAAATATATATACTTAACCTATACCCATATGAATTCTCTAAAATGTCTGCAGTATATGTATAGGGAGCGTGCATAAATTACGTGGTACGTCGAGGAGGGGTAGGGGTTCAACTTGCCTATCCTTTTACATAGGCGTACATACCAAAAAGAAGGGGGGGGGGCAGGGGGTTCAAAATTTCCAATTTTTACACTCTGTAATTTATGCACGTTCCCAAGGGTAAAGGGATACGCAATTGTACCGTGTTGTACTAAGTATCTACCTATAGAATGTTTGGTATTTTTGATAGTGTCGTCGTCGTCGTCGTCGTTGACGTGTAGGAAGTAGTGGTAGAAAAAAAAGAAAGGGGAAAGCAGGGAACAATGCGATGGACTCAATCGGGCCAAGTTTAATTGCATTATTTATCACATGGCATGATAGAGAATAGACCTATAAGAAAAAAGAAGGACAGCATCCGGATCCCAGTATGAGGCCAATACAGTCGTAGTATAGTTGAGTATAGACTGGTTCTGGTATATAGATGGTGGGAGTGCTATAGAGTGTGTGGAAACGGAAGGAAGTGGATTGATTAATGAGCTACATCTCACTTATCTATAATTTGGGCGGAGCAGAGGGGAAAGACGATCATTCAATAATATCATTCCAACCCATTCAATCCATCCTTATTTCTATATGCTTCCATCATCACCATCCCTCCATTGTTCCTATATACGTAGCTCCTAAATAGAAGGCTACACTGTTACAGTATTAAAGACGCGACTTTCATTTCAAATACAAAAAAGTGTTTGAAGTGAATAAAATACATATTACTCGTAAAATACTACTCATTATTTCTTATACTGTATGGTAGAGAGACCTGGCTTTTCTTTTTGAAGAAAAACAATTCCGATTTGGATTTTAATTTCATTATTAAGGAAAAATTATATTGCAATAATAGAAACTTCAGATTTAGAATTCAGGTTGAGGAAATCCTAAAATCAAGCCTAAAATGTTCTACATTTACATATTTTTGAAAAGTTCAAACTGTTATATTTGCATGTTTTTGAAAAGTGTAAAATGTTCTATTTTCATAGTTTTGAAAAGTTCAAAATGCTGTATTTACAAAATGTTTTATTCAAAATGTTTTGCAAGGTTTTTGAAATGCGCGAAATGTTCTATTTGCACGTTTTCTTAAATGTGCAAAATGTCCTATTTGTACGCTTTTTTAAATGTGCAAAATGTTCTATTCACACGTTTTTTTAAATGTGCAAAGTTTTCTATTTGCAAGTTTTTTGAAACGTGCGAAATGTTCAATTTGCACTTTTTTGAAATGTGCGAAATTTTCTATTCGCACGTTTTCTTAAATGTGCGAAATATTCTATTTGCACGTTTTTTGAAATGTGCGAAATATTCCATTTACAAGCTTTCAGCATCAAGGTAGTTCACTAGTTGTTTGTAGGCGGTGCATTTTATTTTTTTTAAATAAAAATTGACATTTGCCGTTTTGAATCTTAGTTTTTTTCGCTACGTAAGGTTGAAATAACTATGGAGATGTTCACATTATTCTATGCATGCATTTTATAGAATTAGAGTTTAAAAAGCTCACTATAAGTACATCGCTGTACATGTAGGTAAGAAAGTGTAGCACTTGAGTGGAAAGCTTTATGTTTTTTGGCGCGACTATTGTGACTCTGCTGCTGCCTTTTGTTTGGCACTTTTGGCCTTCACACAACACAGAGATGAAACAAAGGCTCTGTACTCCGTGTGTGAGTGTGAGTGTGACAGTGTCCGTCCTTGAAAGAACGAGGACCAACCCACAATAACATGATAATTAGGACTGTAGCTGAGGCATTATTCACCCTTGAATTTCAAACGTTGAGTTAATTGTGGCTTGGCACTTGTCTCTATATGGATGGTCTCAGTTCTCACATTTTGCTTTGTCTTTTTCCCTCGTTTCTGGTTTCTATGAGGCTTCAGTTCTGGTGACTGGTTCTGGTGACTGGTGAAAGGACCACCACCTTTTTCCACGTAAACTGTCCAAACCACATCACATCACACAGGCGGCCAACAACTTTGGAAACTCTCCGCAGTTTCTCGAGTCTGGGGAAATAATGGAAATGGAGAGTGGAGCTTCTGTGTTTCGGCCAGATTAGTAGATGGGTATAAATTGTATCAAAGGTGTAAATGACGTTGATTAAGATATGTAGCTACGTGGGTAGGTCTAAGCTTGGGTGTAATAGTATATACCAGTTGTGTGTACGTGGCGTATGCAGCAGTGTATATTGCAACTGTCCAAGGGAGTTATTTCCCTCACGTCAATTACAACGGACAATTCCCTTTTCACATAATCCTGCTCCCGTCCCGTTCTGCCCATAACGCCAATGGTCATTCATTTCCATGAGAGAACAAGAGCTTTTATCTCCAAGTGAAAAGACTCCAAAAGTGTGCACCCAAAAACCAATGCAAAATACTAAAATACTAGGCGCCACGGTAAAGTCAATTATGTGGAGTTTTCATTTTTTTCAGTAGGGAGATCAGTTAAAATTTTTCAAACGTATGTATACCTACCTAAATAGAATATTTTGGTTTTTCACAAATGTTTAATTTGAGCATTTTGCATATTAAAAAAGGTGTAATTAGAACATTTTACAACTTTTAAAAACGTGTAACATTAAAACATTTTAGTTTTTTCAAAAGTTTTTAGTTAGAGCATTTTGCATTTTTTAAAATATGTATTTAGAACGTTTAAAAATTATTTTAAACGTGTAACTAGAGCATTTTGGTATTTTCAAGTGTTTAATTTGAAAATTTTGCAATTCAAAAAAGGTGAAATTAGAACATTTTACAAATTTTAAAAACGTGTAATTAGAACATTTTGCATTTTGCAAAGATACGTAATTAGAAAATTTTGAAATTTTCCCAAAACGTGTAATTAGAACATTTTGCATTTTGCAAAGATACGTAATTAGAAAATTTTGAAATTTTCCCAAAACGTGTAACTACTGCATTTTGTATCTTTCCAGTTTTGATAGTTACCAATATTAAAAATGCTACACTTAGATTCATTTGAAATATGGTAATTACCAAATTTACTGTAATACTAGACCCTACCACTATTTAAATTCCTACCTCCCAGTCACCTGTCTACAACTAAAATTACAGGCCCGTTTACTGCCATATACTATAGTGTAATAAATAGACCCGCTCACTATTCAATCTCCAACCTCCCAAGCCCGTCCACTATTACAGGCCCGTCTACTTTTCCAGGAAATATGGTAATTATGCCTAACACCACGTGTCACTACGGTAACTTTTGGACATTCAGCTGCAAAGTATAACTGTAGAAGACTATGGCCATTATTGCTTATACATGGGCATTTAGACAATTAGCTCTACAATGCTATAGATACAGATGGGAAGGTATTTAATGGGATCGGGATCGGCCAGTAACTAGTTCACCCAGTCCCAGTGCCAGTGGTTAAAAAAGGGAAAGCTAAAAGCCAAAAGCACAATAGGACCACAACAGACACTGTTACTCGTAGCCCAGTCACCAGCTCCAGAGAAGTTCCCATTATTTATTTAATGGCCTTTTGAATTTCCATTTCAGTTTTCATGTGGTAAAACTACGTGTAGGATAATGCGATGCACCCAAGTTCAATTAGCTCCTATGCAAATACACTATGTACATACGGCAACAACCAAAAACCAAACAGACTTAAATGCATACACATATTATAAGTACATACCTACGTCAGATATATGGGATATACGCTTATTTGCTATTACGATCGCTATATTGTCCAGTGGGCAGTGGGAAATAAAGTACGCGCAAGGTACATCCAGAAGAAACTTGGAGATATATAGGTATGAGAGCTATATAGGTATAGAGAGTGAGTTGTATATGCTCATAGGGAAATTCTACTTTCTATTCAGTACGTGATCTCCATCTGATACTGATATCCATCTGTAATTATAAAACAGGATTTACGATAAGCTTTCTCATTACCGTCCTATTCAACTCTCATAGAACAGCGCAGTCCAATAACCCACCAACGCAAACCAAGAGAACAGCAGCAGCAGCATTATTATAATTACATATAGTTGCTATGGATATGAAGCGTATCGTGAGTGAAGAATCAAAATGGCGCAAGTCCAATTTCAGCTGGAATTAAAATGAGATATATCCAAAAACAAATTGTAAATGAAATAGGTGTGTCAAATGGTAATTGAGTTTTTTAAAAGTGTAAACTGTTTTATTAACATGTTTTTGAAAAGTGCAAAATTTTGTATTTACATGTTTTTTAAAAGTGCAAGCTATTTTATTTACATGTTTTATAAAAATGCAAACTGTTCTATTTACAACATTTTAAAAGTACAAACTGTTCTATTAACATATTTTTGAAAAGTGCAAACTGTTCTATTTACATGCTTTTTAAAATTTGCAAAATATACTATTTTCATGTTTTTGAAAAGCGGAAATTTTTCTATATTCATGTTTTCGTAAAATGCAAAATATTGCATTTACAAACATGTTTTTGAAAATTGCAAAAAGTTCTATTTACATGTTTTTTAAAAGAGCAAATTGTTCTACTTTCACGTTTTTGAAAATTGCAAAATATTTTCTTGGCATGTTTTCGTTTTCGGGATCAATATATTTTATTTAGCTTTTTGAAAAAGTACATTTTGCTTTGAACTGACAATGGAAATGTCCTATTTTGAGTCTTCACTGACTTTATTTTAGCAACTACACGCGCTTGTATTAAGAACATTACATTTGCATCACACAGGGTAGTATGCAGTGAATATAGCACATATAGAAAAATGAAAAAATACCACGGAAGCGAAACGGTTGTTTCCATATCTAGCAAATTACGATAGGATACAGTACAAAATGCATAGCAAAAATAAAGCCAATATAAAACAATAATTACGTTTTAATACGCGTTATGAAACTTCAGCAATAATTTGTGTGCATTATGAAAGTATCATTATAATATCATGTCATATGAATAAAATTGCTTCAAATTAATTTGTATTTAAATAACTACCAGAACGAGAAGAGACTCATCCAGTCTCCATAATTGTTTATAGTTTAACTTGCCCAATTCTAATTCCATTATATTTTTCATAACCATTTCAAAAAATTTCTATTTAAAATTTTAAGCACCAACCATTGCAATAAGATCAATGATTATAACCTTCGCGCTGTAAGTCATTTTGAATTCTGTTGTACTCCCGCCATGAAGTGTAATGTGCACTTTTCAAAAAACATGTAAATAAAACATTTTCCACTTTCTAAAAATATCTAAATAAAACATTTTGCACTTTTTAAAAACACGTAAATAAAACATTTTGCACTTTTCAAAACATGTAAATAGAATATTTCGCAGTTTTTAAAATATGTAAATAGAATATTTTGCACATTCCAAAAATATGCAAATAGAACATTTTGCACCTTTCAAAAACATGTAAATAAAACATTTTGCACTTTTTAAAAACATAAAAATAAAACATTTTTTAATTTCAAAAAACTCAAGTTTAAAGTTTAACCAATCAATCTCATCTAGATCTTTATGTAAGTACATAGCTCACTTTCATTCCAGCTTAAATTAAATTAAATATGGGCCCAGTCACGATAGATGTCATGTTCATGAGAGCAAATGCGCATGCTATATTTAAAGTCACGCAGTAGATTTAAACATGACCGCAGACATATGTCTCCATCCATTTAAATCCACACAAAAAGGTCTGATTTGGCAATTTAGGAAACTCTCCCTCTCTTCCAGTGAAAGTTCATTTTCTCGACTTGACTTGATTTGATTGAATTACTGAGAGACCAAGAATAAAGTGACAGGCACTATTTTAGCCCCCTCTCCCCACCTCCTCCCCACTTGACATTTTGTACACCGACTTTGACTTTCTCCTACAGATATTTTGCAATCCAGCATCTACCCTGTAGAGCCCAGACCACAATTCCACATTTAGAGGCTTTAAACCAAAAAGAGGGAAAGTGGAACTTTAACCGAGAGACTTTCTTCCCTCATTTTGCCTCATTCAGTCTTATAGCCGAGACTTATAAGACCCACTGAATTTTGGGAAGAAACCAAAAAACTCTCCCACTGATTCAATAAAATAAAAAGAGAGGGAAATTTCAAGTTTTTGGAGAAAGTTAAAGTTTCTTAGTACTGAAAATAAAGTGGCGGCCAGGAACGGCACCGGGACCGGGACCGGTTGGGGTGAAGGAAGCCAATAGATTGCGGTCTCATCCACTCACATCCACTTGTATTCATAGAAGATAAGGCAGAGTTTCAATTTAGATTTGGACTTTCACTATTTTCCTGCCTGTCCGTTTCTCTCAGTGTCTTGAGTAGTTATTTAAATTTGAATCTAAAAGAAGGGAGTATATCCTGTAAAATGTAGAACCCTGTAATAGTTGCGGGTTTCCAGTCTGGAGTTGATTTGAGAGACGGCTCGCGGTTGTACCTCGTAACAGTACCAGTACCGGTACTGGGATTGGTAGCCAATCCAGATACTGTTATTGGGTTCTATGGGCTGAGATCCGTAGCTTGTGATTGTGTGATGGGCTGTATTTCTGTCTGCTTTTGTAGAAGCGGATTTTGGATTTTAGGAGGTACTTTCACTTAAAAGCCCAAACATACATGTTATGTAGTGAAGGGCTCAATAGAAATAAAGGGAGAGAGACATTCCTTGAATATATTTGAATTTATGGGAGAAAAGAGAAAGTCTGATTTTGGAAGAAAGTGACACTGCACTTTCCACTACTCGATTCAATTACCTCTAGTTGCTCAACTAAATAGTTTTGGTTACCCTTCTGATTGTCAATGACTTCATTTCTCTATTCTCTGTCAAAGTTTATCATTCGTCAGCCAGTGCCGGTGTCGGTCGTCTTTGTAGTGTAGAAAATACCCAATGTATTAATGTATTCATTTTGAGTGAGTAAGTAAAGAATTAAAACAGCCTAGATGCAATTTAAGGTAGGATTAAAATAAGCTATGTTAAAATTAAAACTATAGGTAAATGAGAATGTTATGCATGAAATGTAAAACCCAAGTTTTGGAAAAGTGCAAAATGGTCTATGTAAATGTATTTAAATAATTAAAAATGTTCTGTTTACGTGTTTTTACAAAGTGTTAATCGCATTATTTGAAATGTTTTTGAAAATTGCAAATTGCTCCATTTAAACGTTTTTAAAAAGTGCAAAATGTTCTATTTACATACTTTGTATTAATTGTTTTGGTAGATAATGCATTTTGTTTTCTTATGTAAAAATAAATAAAGTTCATTTTGAGTATTTGTCTTCAATGCTGATATATCTTAATAGAAGAAACAAAACAACCCATTTCAAGCTGCCTATGCCTATACCTACAACAGCGTCTACTATGGACCTAACTACTCTATCCACGAATCGTACGATTACTAAGTGTAGAAAGTAGAAATATATGTTCAAGATGCAGTGACAGCGTAGACTATGCAGTAGCATAGTACAGATAATTGCCTGAAAAAAACTATTTTTAAACTACACAGCTCTTCCCACCATTTCTCCTTTTCTGACGCTTAAATTTGCATACAATTTCTTTTACTTTCTCTCCTTCTTAACGTTTTCCATGTTCTGCAAATATACCATACCTATACCAATATACACATAGCTTATCCCTATGCTAAACAGATGTGTATAAGCCTTTTTTTCCAGGGCTATAGTGACATAGTGAGGAATGAGGTAGGACATGTCTTTGAGCTTTCCTTCTCGCAGGAAGTGAAAGTAAGGCGGAGATAGACGGACGCCTTTGTTGGTGATAATTTCCTTTAACAACTCACATTAGCTTCATCGGAACCAGAGAATAAAACATTGCACATTTAAAAAGAATTAAAAAGGGAACACAAAGTTGTTGGATCAACTTGCATTTTGTGTTGCAGTTTTGCAAAAGTGTACTCCACCATTTGCACTTTCACCCTTGAGGACTGCAAATTCATATACAGCTGTCAGCCCATAGTCCAGGTGCGTCCTACAGCACAGTACAACCCATACGGCTACTTTTTTCTTCCCTACCACTACTATTACCAAAGGGCAGAGTGGGAAGGCAAGTAGAAAGTCCAGGAGAACGTGAAAGTTGGAGATGCAGATGCCCACTTTGAAACAAACTTGGCCGTCGTGGTGGTTGGCCGTCCTATTAAGTTTTAGTCATATATCCTGAGAGAGTGTAGAATGCTCGTAGCAGTAAGAGTAGCAGCACTCGACTTTCTCTCTCGTCCCTTCCACACAACACATGGCATTATATTTGATGTACGGCAATACACAAACACTTTCGCTGCTGGCGAAAGTAGACCAAAATATTTCCCACATAACTTTCACCTGCAACATCTTGAGAGTCATATTCAAGTTCACTTTCACTGCCGACAGTTGCCAGTTGCCAGTCACCAGTCACCATGCAGTAGAGCCGCCTCCTTGAGTCAGTCCACTTTTACTTTCACCCTTCAGATAGCTATATGATTTGATATATAGCATAGTCGCCTATAGCCTATGGGAACTGTAGTTATTATAATATGCTCTTTAGAAAGTGCTACTTTCACTTTTTCTGCTTTCCCTTCAGGCCGTGTAGAATATTATGTGAAGAACCAAAATTGTGTAGCTAAAAACAATATCTACTATCCACAAAAATATTCAAATATGTCTTGAGAACATTTAAATACAACAGTTTGCACTTTTCAAAAACATGTTAAATACAAACATTAACACATTCAGCAAACATTTTAATAGAACAATTTGCACTTTTCAAAGCCATGAAATTAGAACATTTTGCACCTTTTCAAAAACATGGAAATAGAACAGTTTGGACCTTTTCAAAAACATGGAAATAGAACAGTTTGGACCTTTTCAAAAACATGGAATTAGAACATTTTGCGCTCTTTCAAAAACATGAAATTAGAACATTTTGCACCTTTTTGAAAACATGGAATTAGAACATTTTGCACCTTTTCAAAAACATGGAAATAGAACAGTTTGCGCCTTTTCAAAAACATGGAATTAGAACATTTTGCACCTTTTCAAAAACATGGAATTAGAACATTTTGCACCTTTTTGAAAACAAGGAATTAGAACATTTTGCACCATTTCAAAAACATGGAATTAGAACATTTTACACTTTTCAAAAACTCTTAATTAAAAATTCACACATGTTTCTCATTTTGTTTTTATGACATAGCTCATTTTGATTCTAGCTTAAGTTGGATATGTGCCGTTTTGGTTCTTCACAGACGATATAGCATTATGTAACATAGACGGTAAAAATTAAATAAGGGATGGTCCATCAAGGATGTCACACAATTTATTAGTACTCTTTTAGAACCCACCCTAACCCCAATGCTATTTTTATATCATATCACAAATCCAGGACAGAATATTATCTAAATAAAACAAAATACTGACAATTAAGATGCACTTTTGACCTCAGCCCAAACACCAGATTCCAAACACGGCCCATTTTCAGTTTCTCAGTCAGTCAGATCCGGGAGAAAAGTAAACAAGTGAAATAATGCAAGTGGCATAGGTACATAATATTATTGTGCCCTTTTCACATTTCTGTTTCGGTAGCTGATTCTGCAGTAGAAGAACGGACCACGTCCACGCCAATGACCGCATCATATTATCCCAATATTAATACCGATCATACATACAATGCACTCGTAAAGTTATTACACGTGAGCAGGGGCGGAGCTAGAAAAATAAATTTGGTGGCGGGCAATTCAAATATCGGTCGGCCATCTTGGCTAAATGTTCCTATATTATTATGGTATAGCCTATACCTATGTTAAAAAATTCAGTCTGCCCTGTTGCCTACCGGCCACCCCCAACGTGGCCTTCACTGGATCCGCGCCCCCTTCCGTAAAAACAACAAAAGTACATTCAAGATTGAAGAAATAGAAGAGAGAAAGAGAGAAAAAACGAAGAAATCTTTAGATCGGATTGCAAAATTAAGGGAGCGAGTGGAGCGTCTCCTTCCGTAAATTGTCTGGCTCTGAATTGTGAATCAGGAATCAGACATCAAAATTAGACAGGAGGAAACGTCTACGAAAGACGTGACTCACCTATGAAAATACAAACAAATAACCACAGAAACGCTCAGTAGTCACAATATAACCAGACCAGATCCAGAACCAGACACAAGCAATCTTTTTTGTTTGAATTCTTTGTCCTATTTTCCAAGACGTTAAGAATCACATGCATATAACTGATAACAGTAAATACAAGAACATGTTATATAGCAAATCATCATCGAGTTTTTAAAACTTGCACAATGCCCTTTTAACATTTTTTGGATAAGGGTAAAATTTTTTATTTACACGTTTTTTAAAAGTGCAAAATGTTTTATTTACATGCTTTTGAAAAGTGCGAAATGTTTCAATTGCATGTTTTTCGAAAGTCCAAAATGTTTTATTTACACATTTTTTTGAAAAGTGCAAAATGTTTTATTTACTCATTTTTAAAAGGTCCAAAATATTTTATTTACATGCTTTTATAAAATATTAAAATATTTTATTTACACGTTTTTAAAAAGTGCAAAATAATTTATCCACACGTTTTTTAGAAAGTGCAAAATGTTTTATTTCCACGTTTTTAAAAATTACAAAATATTTCATTTACACGTTTTTTAAAAAGTTCAAAATATTTTATTTAAATGTTTTTTAAAACGTGCAAAATATTTATTTAAATGTTGTTTAAAAAGTGTAAATAGTTTTATTCACACGTTTTTTAAAAAGTTCAAAATATTTTATTTACACGTTTTTAAAAATTTCAAAATGTTTCATTTGCGAGCACCCTCTGGTGTCTGTATACATAATTACTCGCGGGTGCAAAGCAAAGTTTGATGTGCAACTTTTCCCCGGGAAGTAATTGAAGTTTTTCGGTAGCTACTACGTCAAAGATACCGAAAGTAAAAGTAAATAAGGTAAGAAATCTAAACAATATGTATATGCATTTAGGTAAGAAATCCAATCGTTTTGAAATCATTCTACGGAGATCCACGCAGGTTAAAAAAATAAAAAAAGATAAAAGTGTATGAAGACCCGGCTTTGGCTATGGTTCACAGTGTAATGTTAATCCCCCACTTGATTACCATTAAGAAAGCATTAAATTAAGATTTCATGGCCGCATGGCATGGCGTAACATTAATCCTGAGCGACTAAGGAACATTCCTACTGACAAATTGCCCATTCCCATTTTTTTCCTTTTTTTTTAACATTTCTGCAGAATTCTGCACTGCTTTTGTGAGGGGTGCAGGTCCGCATAGTCACCGGGTACTTTGAGTTAGTGAGGAGAGAGATATTATAATGTTAATGGCCTAATGTTTTTTTTCGTGAGCATATCCCATATGAGGATCGTCCATAAATGATGTCGTGGCGTGTATCCACTCACAGACTCAAACAATGGAACTTTTTTTAACATTGCTTTATATGGAGGGGTTTTTACGACAAGGACTCACCCACCCAGACACAGAAGATGAAAGATAACGTCATGTATGGACGAGTCCTAGTTACCTTCATTAGTACCACAGTCCCTATTACCGTTACCGTACAGAACAGATGTATGTCACCTATACATAGATAGTAAGTAGTCTGTAGGTACTTAATCTGGAGGGATATTATAAGACCCGTACCGACATTCTGTAGACTGTATAGAGAATAGCGTAAATTTTCTTGGAGTAGATACATGTGTAGGACGCTTCATTATCTGCCCTTGTACTTGTACTGAAAATCTGACAACGACATAAAAACGGAAAATTGTACAGCAACTCAAAAGACTTTTAAAATTTGCTGGTAGAATTCGTCCGGGTGATGTAATGCTTTCTCATAAATAGACAAAACTAAAAGTTACGACGAGCCTGGCGGAAGAAATCCAGTGTTCAAGGAAGACTCCATAGTCAACGTAGTGTACGTAGTGTAGACAAAAGGTAATAGTCACCGCCATTTTGAGTATGGCTTCAGTTTATATTTTATTGTATGAAGATACAATACTGGACATTGCATTGGCAGGATTTAAATATCAATAATTGTTAGCTAATTGTAAGTACAAAATAAACAAATAATTAAAATACCAAGATCTTAAAAGAAAGCATGTAAGCAAAGCGTTTTTTACTTTGCTATGTAGATTGATTAATTTGCACTGTTTTAAAACACATGCAAATAAAACATTTTGCAGTTTAAAAAAAATACAAATATAAAATTTTGCATTCTTTTAAAAACATATTGTATAGGTAGAATAATTTGCAATTTTATAAAATATGTAGATACAAGATTTTGTACTCTTTTTAAAAACAAATAGATAGCATAATTTGCAATTTTCAAAAAACATGTAGATAGCATAATTTGCACTTTTCAAAAAACATGTAGATAACATAAGTTGCACTAAAAAAAACATGTAGATAGAATAATTTGAACTTTTCTAAAAATATATATATAGAAGATTTTGCACTCTTTCAAAAAACAAGTAGATAGCATAATTTTCACTTTTCAAAAAACATGTAGATATAATAATTTGCACTTTTCAAATACCATTTAAAGAAAAAATCTTGAAATTTAAGAATTTTTCTGATTTAGTTTTTTAAAAAAAGTTTGAAACGACAGTTTTCCTATTCTATAAAATATCCTGTATTTCTTGTAACACCTCCCGGCTATTATTTTAGTACACTGAAAAATCAGGTCGTACACCGGTGCCGGTTGCTATCATAATTTTGAATTCGTTTCCCAGGGAGTTAATAGAAGAAATACAGTAAACACAGAAAATGGCTTTATGGCTGTATGCTACATAATTTACATAAGTAAAATACATTTAAGCCATTCACAATAATATTTTCAACCATAACCGTTTGTTCTTGTTTCTTCCCAAGATTCCCTCATCCCAAACAGACACTCAACTTAGTACTGTACAAATAGGCCATGTTATGCAGTAAGGGAGCGTGCATAAACTACGTGGTACAAAAAAAACAGAAATTTGAAACCTCTCCCCCTCCTTTCATTGGTATGTACGGCTACGCACAAGGATAGGCAGATTGAACCCCTATCCCCCACCCCCTCAAGACGTATGACATAATTTATACACGCTCCCTAAAGGTTAGAATGAGTAGAGCAGTGGAGTACCTATTGGGTACAAGGGGCATAATAAAGCATTCGTTGAGTTAAGTTAAATGCTAATCTGACTGAGAAACACATTTACAATTTCATTATTTGAAATGATGCTGCTCCTTTAATATTTTGAATTTTGAGTTAATGCTTTCGAAGCCAAATTCGACGGGAAAATTCCTCAATTTCAAGTCTTAAACTCTCCTTGTGCAATCTGGTTTCAAAACAGAAAGAGGAGACGACGACGCCCGTAAATTATTTAAATGCACATTTTCACATTTCCAGTCAACCTCGGTTTCGGCCTACAACGACCACACCACCAGCCAACAGAACCAGATCTCAAATTATTAACACTCATAATATGTATTAAGTACCTAAGTAAGTAGTTGTATGGACTGTAATGGTAACGACCACCGTACAGTAGCTCTACTCTGTCTACTTAATCTAAGTTAATGGAATTCATGAAACGATTTAAATGGACCTGGGGAAAGAGTTGCAAGGCATTTGCTTTATATTGCTCCCATCATCCCTCATTCCTCACATCAGAAGTGAAGAATCAAAATGGGTCATTTCCATTGTAAGCTAAATAACAAAATGCAGTATCTACAAAAGACGCTAAATATCGTGATTCAGAATGCATGCACTGATATATAGAACATTTTGCACCTTTCAAATGAAATATTTTACGCTTTTACAAATACATGTAAGAAGAACATTTTGCATTTTTTAAAGTACCTATGTAGGTAAATAGAAAATTCTGTACTTTTCAAAAAATGAGTAAACAATGCATTTTGCACTTTGTAAAAACATGCGAATCGAACATTTTGCGCTTCTGAAAAACAAGTCAATTAAATATTTTGCGCTTTCTGAAAATATAAAATTAAATTTTTTGTGCCTTTTAAAAACATGAAATTTGAACATTTTGCACTTTTTAAAATTGTTTCAATTGAACATTTTGGACTTTTTAAAACTGTTTCAATTGAACATTTTGCGCTTTTTAAAACTGTTTCAATTGAACATTCTGCGCTTTTTAAAAACATTTAAATTTAACATTTTGCGCTTTTTAAAATCGTTTAAATTTAACACTTAGGGCTTTTTAAAAACATCTAAACAGAACAGAACATTTTCGACTTTTTATAAATGTGTAGGTAGAACATAGTTTGAGGTTTTCAAAGCATAATGCAAAATTTGTCTGATGGTGAGTGCTGTCTTTGACATAGCTCGTTTTCTTTTTGCTTAAATTGGATATGGACCATTTTGAGTCTTCACCAGCGATATTCAAACGTTTCCACGAGTTATGACAATGGCATATAGCAATAGTAAACGTAAGAGTAATGGTAACGTTGGGGCTATGGTAGTAATGTACATGTAAATGTGCATAAATTAATGAAGCCACTTTCCTCGTGTAAATCTGCTTTACCTTCTGGATAGCCGTGTGGTTAAGCATACAAATATTATTACCACACGGAAAATAATTATCACTATTCAATGCACCGTCGAGTTCGAATGTAGTTTTTCTCTGTCGTTATGTCGTGGAAACAGTTAATAAAATCAGAGAAAATTCCACAAAACTTGAGTTTTATGTATGGACAAAGAAATCAATCTTAGAAGTTCCCGGTAAAACTAAAACAAAGGTTAAGTAACAAAGGTTTAAGTCCCTGAGTCGCAAAGTTGCTTCACTTGATTAGTAATTTGTGCTTTAATAGTTTGGTTATTGCAAACGTATGTGTGTCGTTTTTATTTATTTTAAATTTTAAAGCAACACAATAATATTTTAATATCGTGAGTGAAGAATCAAAACGAACTGTATTCAACCTAAGCTAGAAACAAAATGAGCTATGTAAAAAAACAGTAAATAAGATAGATGCGTGAAATAGTAACCATGAGTGTTTTAAAAGTGCAAAATGCTATATATACATGTTTTTAAAAAGTGCAAAGTATTCCATTTACATGTTTTTGAAAAGTGCAAAATATTCCATTTACGTGTTTTTCAAAAGCACAAAAAATTCCATTTATACCTTTTTAAAAAGTGTAAATAATTTCAATTACATGTTTTTGAAAAGAACAAAAGTTTTTATTTACATGGTTTTTTAACGCGTAGAATACATTTTTGTCATAAACAATATTTCCATATTTTTTTCTACATAGCGAATTTTGCTCTTAGCTGCAAAAAATGCAAATAGGCCATTTTGAGTCTTCAATATAACCTTTAAAAACATTTTAAAATACAATGAAAAGAATATAAATATAGATACAACTTTTTGTTTCATTTGATTTTATGTAGAAAATTGAAAAAGTACTGTATATCGCCTGTGTATTATAACAGGATATAGGTATAGGTTATGGGAATTATTCTCTACGACTGAAGTTTTTACTTGTGCAAAAAATATTAGTAATAAACATATATAGCGCATTCATTTGGAAATAATATGGAGCCCTTCTCCCGGTCCCGCTCACGCTCACGCTCACGTACGACCAATTTAGCATGTAAAATGCAAAGAAATGTGCCGTGAAGTGAAAGTAGTGTGGGGAAACACCTTTGTCTTTTGGACTACAAATAATTAATGGAATGGAACGGCGCATAAACACAAACACAAATAATTAGAACCCGTGTGTCACAGTGGAGAAGAGAATCGGAATTTCCGATAGTTAGGCATCCGGACTAATTTGTATTTGTTGTCGCTATACGGTGCTCCTCCAATAAAGGGAAAGGCGATGAGAATAATAATAAATCGCGTTAATTAAGTTCCAATTAACACGTATAATGATAATGACCATCGATCCTCCGCTTTATTCATGCGACTACACATACTCCAGTGACGCTCGTACACACCTCAAGTATCTTCTACTTAATGCACACGGAAGCGTGCGAATACTACAAATGTTCTGTACAGAGGATTCTATAATGCCGTAGCCGTGTAGCCATATTCGTATTCTGGTCCTGGCTCCGTCTGGGTGATTTAGGCGCCTGTATACATAACGCTGCATATACCAAAAATACATTTAAATTTAAACCGAAACAGAAACAAATTGCAACAGAGCCAGAGCCAAACAACACCAAATTGAATCGATACAAACTGAGAAAAAAGGATATACCTAGCTATAGGTCTTGAGTGAAGCGTCAAAACAACCCATTTTCAATTAAAAGTGGGATTATTAAAATGGACAAAATGTCAAAAATTTCATTAATTGAGAAAGAATGTAAGGGATCGTCCATAAGTGATGTCATGTCGGTTCGGTGGTGGGTGAGTCTCGTAGGATATTGATGACACGCCATGTTGAAGATAGCAGTTTAAGTTTTAAGTAATGCTGAAAAGTTTAATGACATTGGTGTGGTTAATTTAGGAGACATTATTTATGGACAATCCTTTTGTTTGGGGATTTTTTGAAAAGTTCAAAATACTCTATTTACACGCTTTTGGAAAGTGCAAAATATTTTATTTACACGCTTTTGGAAAGTGCAAAATGTTTTATTTACACGCTTTTGGAAAGTGCAAAATGTTTTATTTACACGCTTTTGGAAAGTACAATATATATTTTATTTACACGTTTTTGGAAAGTGCAAAATGTTCTATTTACATATTTTTGAAAATTTTAGAATCTTCTATTTACGTTTTTGGAAAGTGCAAAATGTTCAATTTGTTTATATTTTTAAAAATCTCAAAATGTTCTAATGCCCACATTTTTGAAGAGAGGAAATAGCTCCATTTGAAATGTTTTAAAAAGCAATAAAATTACAAAATATTCTTTTTTGACATTCTTCACTGGCGACATATGATTTGAAATTCCGAATCTGAATTTTGTCGTTATTTTTATAGCAGAAAATATAGGAATATCTAAATCACATCAACTCTGCCAAACAAAATCTTTAATTCTTAAAAACATTCTAAAAAAAACCCCGGCCTTGGACGACGCTGCAGTGGTAGTGGTGCCTGAACTAACAATAATAAATAATAAAAAGAAGTCGAGGGGAAGACCGGGACTGAAGAAGGAAAAGAAAAATCTAAAGGATGAGTGGTGGCGATGGGAGGGACAGAGAGTTAAAATACTACTATAGCTATAAAATTCTCTCTCATTAATTACAATAGGGAAGGGCTCAGTCCCAAATTTCCCATTTCCATTTCCCTCAGCTTCGGAATAAGACAAACAGATACCTCTCAAATTCTCAAGGTGAACCGAGGGGGCAACAACCGAAGCAGAACACTGAACGAACCGGCCAAAAACCTCGCTGGAAAATTCAATATCTACACATTTGAACACATACGATATCGTCTGTGAAGAACCAAAATGACCAATATCCATTTGTACAGCTAAAAAAATGTCTACTATCTACAAAAATACTGAAATATGTCTTGTATGCATTTAAATAAGACATTAGGCAATTTTAACAACTATGTAAATCGAATATTTTAGGTTTTTCCAAAACGTGTTAATCGATTATTTTACAGTTTCTTAAAACGTGTAAACAGAATATTTTATGCTTTTCAAAAACTTTTCACATTTTAGTTTTTTAACGCGTGTAAATAGAACATTTTATAGTTTTTTAACGTGTAAATAGAACATTTTTCAGTTTTTTAAAACGTGTAAATAGAACATTTTACAGTTTTTTTAAAACGTGTAAATAGAACATTTTACAGTTTTTTAAAACGTGTAAATAGAACATTTTACAATTTTTAAAATCATGCAAATAGAGCATTTTAAACTTCTCAAAAACTTTTAATTAACATTTTGCGCATGTTTCTCATTTTGTTTTTATGACATAGCTCATTTTGATTGTAGTTTAAATTGGATATGGGTCATTTTGGATCTTCACAGGCGATAATATGCCACACATATGTACATTTAAGTTTACAATCACAAAAGATTTTTCCATATATTTGAGCAGTTGGCAAATCCAACGACAACGACGAGGTAAAAAAAATGTCATTAGCAATTTCATCTTGATTTTTTTCTAACAGCTGCTTCAATCTTTAAATGTTCCAAACATGCCTAAATTTGTATACATTACAAAAATATACGGCGAGCATAGCACTCTTTTAAAAATTCTTAAACTTCCTATTTAAAAAAAAATGATGATGACTTTTGGAGAGGAAAGGAAGGATATCGATATGTAATAATTATCTACATAAAACGAGACAGTATAGCAGCAGCACAGTTTAAGTTGTAGGAGGCAAGCGGGTGTTATAGTGCCTATAGGAAAGAGTCACTATACCCGCGTAACCCGTTCCGTTCCTTGTTGGCTCGTTCGTTCGTTCAAGTTTTGGAGAATTAGTTTTAGCGGAATACTCTATCGTATTAGTTTTATGGCGTACATAGTGACGCTGGATTCGGACGATAAAGACCCGGTAATATTTCTTCTTCTTCATTACTGATTTTAAAACAGATATCACAAAGGCTGTGTGTACATACATAATTACTACTATGCAGTATATACCGATAGACGCTTAATACTTTTGTTCAGGTATATATAGTAAATATCCCTCACTATAACTGGGAACAACTATAGGATATACAAATGTACATATTAGAAGATAGTTAATAGTCAGCAGTTAAGTTTATAGTACAGCAGATTTACAGTAGAGAGACATCGCCTGTGAAGAACCAAAATGACCCATATTCAATTTATGCTAGAATCAAAATAAGCTATGTCCTAAAAACAAAATAATAAACGTGCGTATAAATTTAATAATGAGTTTTGAAAAATACGTTAAGTGTCCTATTTTCATGTTTTTCAACAATGTGAAATGTCCTATTTGCATGTTTTTAAAAAGGTGCAATAAGCTCTAATTCCGTGTTTTTGAAAAATCGCAAAATGTTTAAATTCCATGTTTTTGAAAAGGTGCAAATTGTTTTAATTCCATGTTTTTGAAAAGGTGCAAATTGTTTTAATTCCATGCTTTTGAAAATTATAAAATGTTCTAATTCCATGCTTTTGAAAAGGTGCAAAAACTTCTAATTCCATGTTTTTGAAAAAGTGCAAAAATTTCTAATTCCATGTTTTTGAAAAAGTGCAAAAATTTCTAATTCCATGTTTTTGAAAAAGTGCAAAATTTTCTAATTCCATGTTTTTGAAAAAGTGCAAAAATTTCTAATTCCATGTTTTTGAAAAAGTGCAAAAATTTCTAATTCCATGTTTTTGAAAAAGTGCAAAATTTTCTAATTCCATGTTTTTGAAAAGGTGCAAAATGCTCTAATTGCATGTTTCTGAAAAGGTGCAAAAATTTCTAATTCCATGTTTTTGAAAAGGTGAAAAATGTTCTATTTAAATGCTCTCAAGGCATATATGAATATTTTTGTAGAAAGTTGATATTGTTTTTAGCTAAAAATGGATATGGGTCATTTCGGTTCTTCACTGACGATATAAGTTTTCTGCACACACAAGTAAATTCCTATAAGTATATTATACTCTTACTAGTTTATAGTTAGTATATAATAGCATAGTCTGTTTTGCTTGGGCTTTTTGGCTATGTTTGGATTGGAAAGGCCGAGAAGCAAGTTTCACTCTTGAGTCTCAGTTCCCAGTTCTCCGAATCTCCCATAGTCCCAGTCCTAGCAGAGCAAATTAAGTAGGTATCAAATATCAATATAAGTGAAGATCACTTCCTAAATGAACACAAGTTTTAGGGGACGACGAGGAAAACAAATCAAAAAGTTTTTGGAGATGAAGAAAAGGAGAATTAGCCGACTCGCGGAGCAGTCCCTCCACAATCTATAAAACTCTACAAAACTGTAGAAACTATAGAAAAACAAACGGAATTTTGGAATATATCACTAAGTAAATGCATAAAGGCTTCATCCAAATCCAGGTCCGGATCCAAATCCGAAACCGGATTGAGACCAAAAATCCCTGTGCTGCTTCTCTGTCTCTCCTTAGGAACGACAACGACGACTTTTTGGCAAAGGACAAGAAGATATTTGGTCAGAAAAAAAACTAAAACTACCTATTCCTATACATATACTTTTAAAATTGACAAAAGGTGAAGGAACCCGGTCCCGGCTCCGGCCCCGGCCCGCGGATGAGGAAATGCTCCACGTACATATTTAACTACCCTACATTATATACAAACACCAATACTATAAAATACCAACGCCAACGCCAAAGACAAATGAAGAGTTTATTGGCAAAGCAAATTTTGCAGGAACAACGAATTATGAATAAAAGGTGACAGGATTATTTTTTGCAACTAAATTTTTTATACAGGTACTGTAACTGACGAAGCGTTATTACAAGCAGTTTCATAAATCTCGACTGACTCTAGAATTTTTTAGAAAATTTTTAAAGGTTTTAATTTGTGGACTTTTTCCGTTTTGCCTCAAAATCAATAACTCAAAGTTGAGACGAAAGTCCGTGAGGTGAAATTTTAATCGTATTGAGTGAAACCAAATTAAATCACGAATTTATCTTTTAGGTGGACTTATCCCATTTTGCAAAAACCATTTAATGGACTTGTCCAGATTTGCCCAGAAAAACGAAACTTTGCCAATTTTTAAAAATTGGTTGAACTCTGACCTCTACCATTGTACACAGTAACGTATCTAGTTGAATAGTACACGTAACGCAAATAATCTCAGTTTTGAAAAGTACGACTTGACCCCTGTTTGCTAAACAATTCTTCAAATATATTATGTACAGTGAACACTGCGCGAAAAATCTTCCTATAACTTCGTTCAGTCAGTACAGGAGATCTTCTATACTGAAGAATATGGTATACATATATAGAAGAAAAAGAAAACCAATTCGACTTGGAGGAAAATACGAAGGACGACGCTAAAGACAGAGAGAGAGAGAGAGAGAGAGACTCTGTCTGACTGAATGTGAAGAAAATCCAAATGGAATTCGAATCAAATTAAATCCTCCTTCAACTTTCCTTTAGAAAACACAAGAGAGAAAAGTGTAAAAGTAATGCTCGCGTTAATTCTCACAGTTAATAAGAAGAAGTGAGTATCCCCCTCCTCCGAGGCACATGAGAATGACGGAGTGTTCTTTCTATAATCTGTATGTAGTTGAGAGTTGTTGCCCGGTCCCGGTGTCGGTCCCGGTGTTGGTTCTCAGTTCCCGGTCCGGGTCGTTAATCGTCCTCCATTTAATTCAGCAATCCCATTCAATTCAATCCAATCCCTCTTCTCTATCTCTCTCTCCCCTTGTCATCTTCAAAGTTCCCATCCATAATTTCATTTCCAATCATTTCATTTAATTTACAATCGTAATTTTCGTAATAGTTGATACTTAATAGAGTTACACGGGTAGAACTTGGGATATGGGAACTCACAACTACTGATAAAACTTTAGTTTCCCTCCGCATCTCCATCTCGATTCTCGATAATGTGTCTATAGGCACCCGCCGCGATCCGAGTCCGAATCCGACTACTGCAAATGACATTGCATAGTATAATACTACTGGGCCCGCCGCCCGCTACTTACTTGATAATGGTAAAAGTACACACATATCTGAAATAATGTTGAGGCACGAGGAACGTCACAAACATTGAATTAGTCAAGAAGATTGATCAGGTACTTTTGATAGTTTAGTATTTTATAGACAATAATAAAAAAAATCCCACGTTGGATGTGACGCTGTCTGAACATCAGCCCTGCATCGGATGTCGGATGTCGGATATCAGTATAGAAGGGGAATATTACTAACAACTAATAACTGGTGCTGTACCGGTACCAGAACCGGAACCGGTACCGGTACCTCGTACGCTGCTCTTCTCCAAAAGTCAAAAGTCAAAGAAGAAGGCCACGTCAGACAGAGAGAGAGAGAGAGAGAGAGAGAGAGAGAGAGGGCCCAGAATAAGAATGACTGTAATATAACTTTTATTCGAAAATTTCTTTTAATCCCATTAGTAACTTCAACTTGTACTTCCATGTATAAGTATGTGTCTTCTCTCGTTCGTCTTCGTCTTGAGTCTTGGATTGGATCTTGAATACGCTTTTTAAATAGCGTATACATTCGTATATACGGTGGCTGAGAGCTGAGGTCGAGGTAGCATCACGAAAATTGTTTGACATGAAAGTCGTCTTCGTCTTCGTAGTCGTCTTTTTAGACTTGTGATCTTCTACGTTCCATTTTCATCTCTCTCTCTCATACGCAACTGAAGATTCAACGAGAAGGAAGAGAAATCTCATGTATGTAAAAAGAAAAAAAGTAATAATAATTCTTGACTAGGTATTTCAGTATTTCCAAGCTGGAATTCTTTAATGTTTGAAGACAGGTAGGTATGGGTCCTTTCTTTTCTGTCGACTTCGACGGTGGGTTTCTGGCTCTGGCCTATGTGCAATATTTCATATTTTTGTAGCAGCAGAGGATGAGGACCGAGCATTACGATTAGCCACGATTTCGATCTCGATTTGAAACGCAAAAGATTCATTCTTGACTTGAGGTTTTCTGCAACTGTAGTAGACTGTAGACTGTAGGTAAGTCTGGTTCTGGTTCCACAATCCGAATCCGAATCCGACTGCTGTATCTGGAGGTAGGAATAAAAATCTCAATCTCAAATCTGGGATTCTGAATTCTCAACTACTGGTAATATGGTCGAGATACATAATATAGATTTGTGGAGGGAGAAAGTGAGTGAAAACGCAATGGAATTTGATAGAAATGCTACGTATATGAAATATCTGTGAGAGAAGTACTGCTCATATGTACAAGTATAGATGGTTAAGGAACTGCATACGAACTCAAAAGTAGAATAAAGACGAAGTGGGTCCATGTCACGTTCTTCCTAAAACCAAGCTGTCGTTCGTCGTCGTCGTCGTCCAGGTCCAGTTCCAGTTCCAGCTCCAGCAGCATAGGAACGGAGACGAAAAAGGAATCTGATGGCGTCGTCAGAATCAGAATAACTTGTCAAAAACACACGGTGCTCACCGTGTCTCAGGACTCAACTCAACTGTGAGACTCGGAAAGCCACACTGACATGGAACATATCAGCTCCCTCATCACACAGATTTTGAGATATTCTCCGGGAATCACACAGAGGCCCAGGCAGAAAGGCAGAGAAGAGTCGTCAGTCATATTTATTCCCGAATTCCAATCCAAAATATTTTATCCTCTAAGAATTCCTCGGCAAAAGCTTCTTTGGCAAAAGCTCTACTAATATATATATAGTTCTTGAATTCTTCTTCGATTCTATGAGTATAGGCTGAGACTTCTAGGTGAATTGTGACTTGGATCAAAATCACAGTTGATTTGGAACATAGCAGTGTATGTACGTGACATGATGAGGATGATGACTGGATGACATGTCATTTTATGAGGCAATTTCTAGTTAATTGACTGAAAACACCTACAAATAATCTCAATCCTCAATGGTGATTCAGATCGTGGAGATCGTTCCAGGTGCCGGTGTCGATATCCAATCCACCAATCCTACATCTGCTCCGCAACACTTTTCTTTAAATAACCTATGCCAAAATCAAAAACCAAGAGGAGGTAAAAAAACATAAGAAAATGATACAAATTAAACCACAAAATATTATGATGCTGTTGTTTGTTTCTAGTTTCTGTGACTGTACTTTTGACCAACAAAGGGAAACACCGAAACTGGTACTGGTACTGGTGTCGGGAACTGAAGAATATGGAATTTCCATTGATTTGACCAAGAAGAAAGCAAAACACAACCAAAACGCAGTATAACCAAGCACAGTGTAAAGGGTAATATTAATTAAAGTCAGAGTCATGAAGCTGCAACCGAAATTCGGTATCGAACCGCGACAACCGATGCACCACAACAACAACAACAACCAATTACAAACAATAATAACATCAACATCCAATAAAATATATCAAATCCAACGACACTGTCAACTGTACTAAGAAAGGAAATGTAATGTCGTTGAAGAACTAAAATAGACTATATCCGTACTTAGTTTAAGCTAGAATCAGAAAGAGCTATGTATATGTCAAATAAACTGTATGAGATAGATAGATGAGTGAAATGTTAATATTCAAGGGTGTTTGAAAAGTGCAAAAATGTTGTATTTTTTTTTAATACTTACTCGTTTTTTTAAAATTGCAAAATGTTTCATTTACATGTCTTTGAAAAGTGCATATTGTTCCACTTACATGTTTTTAAAAAGTGCAAATTGTTCTATTTGTGATTGGTCGTTACGTAACGACCAATCTCCGTCTTTCCTTTTCCTCATCTTCAAATCAAACCTTTATCCGTCCTCACCACTCTTCGTTCAAAAATTTAACGCGCTAAGTGTAAACATTCAGTCACTCATCACTCATTTTGAAACACCTGAAGAAGAAAAATATTCGAAACGTTGTGTTCATATTTCAGAATAAAATACATTTAAGTGACTAAAAACTATCAACTAAATCGGTGAGTCCTACCCTTCATTGTTTTCCTATTTGTGATTGTGCAATGTGATATTTACACTCACTAAAAATTTTATGGCTGCATAATATGATAAAAGTTGCATGCAAGCAACGTATTATTAAAATTCAAAATTTTGTATCTCACAATGCTTATGAAGCCAAAAGTACGGTATAAAGTTTCCGTTATATCTAAAAGTACCTTATACATACGGCAATTTACAGTATATTGCACGTCGTTTTCAGTAAAAAGTTGAAAGTAATAGATATATTATTGGTAATTTTGATTCTTCACTCACAATAAGTATAAGTAATCATAATAATAATCAGCTCTGTCAACTGTATGCACGTACTTTTACTAACAACTAACAATACTGAATACTGACTTAGTGACTAGTGTGGCTTTAAGTCAACCTGTAAACTGTTCCCCGAAAACGACATCGGAGTCGGATGTAGTTGTGCAGGTGGTGGGTCGACTTTTCGACGTCCGACATCCGAGCCACACACGCTTTCATCAACAAAGATTTATATTTATGAGAATTCATTAAGCGTCTTCTAGTTCCCCTTCAGAAAGTATTCCTTATTAAATATAACTGCCTAAACGAATTCGGGACCTATACAGCAGGCAGGAGGCGAGAGCTGAGTCGAAATCGAAAATCTTATGAAAATTTCTCTTCGAAACTCTTCGTCTCGAGTTGTTCGACTTACAATTCTGGTATATTAGTATTAAGTTTGCTCTTTTCGCCTGCTGATTTTGATGCTGCTGGTTGCTGTTGTTGTTGATGATGCCTCTGTTGCTATTGTTAGTTGTCGCCGTCCCTTGGTTTTTCTTTTGATATATCGCCCTTTCTTGCTGAGTGTACACACGCTTCAAAAAAAAAAGGATTTTAATTAAAATCTCACACTTTCACATTTACATTTTCCTTTTCATTTTCATCGGGAACGAAGAAAGTAGAAAGACCAAGAAGAAGCACAAGAAATGAAGTAGGAAGCAACTCCTCAAGTTGAAATGTTGAGAATGTATGCAGAAAAACCAAAGGGGGAAGAAGTCAAAGTTAAACACTAAAACTTGGACCCACGTAAAGCCGAGTCGAGCCGGTGTGGACGTGTCGACAGTCAGGATTGGGGATGATATAATATGAAGAAAATGACGACCAACTTTTTTTTTACGAATTTGAATTCAATTTTGAAAAGTAAACAGGAGAACAACGGAACAACGAGAAGGAAAACGAAGATAGAAGAAAAGAAGTATGGGAATGGTCAGTAAATGATGTGATGTGAAACTTATCATTCTTTTAGGACGCACCCATTCCCATGTTATCACTCTACTAACATTACTTCAATACTGCATGGCATCAATAACCTACAGCCTACAGAATCCACCCACCCTTCTCTTGACATCATTTATGGGCGATTCCAAGCAGACTAGCAGCCGAACATTGAACAGCACTGACAGAAACACAGTGGAGAAGAGAAACTGGAGTCTGGAGAGAAAAAGTTATTTACTAAAAACTTGAATTTTCCCCCCTTTTCATTTTCAATCTATCAGCAGTGGTGTGTTTCCCTCTTTTATTTATCCATCAACTACTCCCCAATTACGACTTGTAGGACTAAACACACACGCAGACAACATACAATTCACTCTTCATTGTTCCTAGTTTTCAGTGAAATATTGAAAAAAAAAGAGAAAAGAAAAGAATAAAGACAGCGCGACTCCCACTCCAACTGACGAAACCGAAACGGGCTTTTTTTTTAATATCGTACCGAAAAAAAGGGAGAGAGAGAAAGAGAGAGTCAAAAGTTCTTTAAAATTCAGCACCTAAAAACTTTTACTTTGAAGTCTACTACACACTTTGAACTTTTTTTTACGTAAGTAGAGAGGCTCGTCGTTTGGTTATGTGTGTTATTATGGAATGGTGTATGTGTGTGTGTGTTTGGAGGGCGACTTTGACTTTGACTTTTGAGACGTTCGTTTTCCTCGTTTCTACATTCAATGTTGAATGTTCAAAGGACAAAGGATGAAGAGCGAGAAGGAGAAGGGGAACAACGAAAGATGAAGATTAGAGATGAAGATGAACTTTCAGTTTAAAAGAAGACACGAAGAAAAAAAAAGAATGAAGAGAAGATTTGAGTAAGAACATATTATAAAGAGCTTTAATTTCGTTTTTTTGAGAGATGGAGAGTGAAATTGCTATTTTTGCAACTATTATACACCCACATATACCGGGACTCCACATCTGACGTCAATTTTACTTGCTATACTTCTCACTATCATCAACTATCAACATTACTATTAACTATCAAGGACTGGTACTGGTGACTGGCTACTCAGAGTCAGAGCTGACTGTGTTGGCATAGGCTCCCAATTAGCATAAAGCCAATGACGAGGACGGATAGGACAAGAAATTCTTCAACTTAATAATGTTGACTCAAATATAGGACAGATGACAGAAGACAGAACAAAGAAAGCTAAAACTACCGGGCACCGCACCGGCTGAAGTTAGATTCTCCAGTTTCAGCTGCTTTCCTTCTTTTCGGCTTCGGAGATTACGTACAGAGCTACCAACGAACCAACTACACAACTCTCAGAACTAATAATGATGAATTACGCTCCAGTAATTTCTAAAATTGTCTACTTACATCGCAAAATGTAACACTACCAGCCACCAGACTGATCAACTGTTGACAGTTGATGATAGTAATTGCCTAATTGAAGAAACTTGTACAGAGGTCAATCATCATCTTCCATATTTTGAACTCTAATTTATTGTTATAATTAGATTTTTATTATCAGTTGACTATAATACTAATCCTTAGCAAAATCGACAGTGAAGACTATAAGAATCTACCCATCCATTCTTAGGCAAACACTAAATACTAAATGCACCATCTGCAAAATGAAATTAAAATATCGCTTGATCCTTATAATATAGTTGGAGCAGGTATATAGAATATTATGCACTTTTCAACAACATCTAAAATAGTATATTTTGCACACTTCAAATACATATAAATAGAACATTTTGTACTTTTCAGAAACGTGTAAATTGAACACGTACTTTTCAGAAACGTGTAAATTGAACATTTTGTACTCTTCAGAAACGTGTAAATTGAACATTTTGTACTTTTCAGAAACGTGTAAATTGAACATTTTGTACTTTTCAGAAACGTGTAAATTAAACATTTTGTACTTTTCAGAAACGTGTAAATTGAACATTTTGTACTTTTCAGAAACGTGTAAATTGAACATTTTGTACTCTTCAGAAACGTGTAAATTGAACATTTTGTACTTTTCAGAAACGTGTAAATTGAACATTTTGTACTTTTCAGAAACGTGTAAATTAAACATTTTGTACTTTTCAGAAACGTGTAAATTGAACATTTTGTACTTTTCAGAAACGTGTAAATTGAACATTTTGTACTTTTCAGAAACGTGTAAATTGAACATTTTGTACTTTTCAGAAACGTGTAAATTGAACATTTTGTACTTTTCAGAAACGTGTAAATTAAACATTTTGTACTTTTCAGAAACGTGTAAATTGAACATTTTGTACTTTTCAGAAACGTGTAAATTGAACATTTTGTACTTTTCAGAAACGTGTAAATTGAACATTTTGTACTTTTCAGAAACCTGTAAATTGAACATTTTGTACTTTTCAGAAACGTGTAAATTGAACATTTTGTACTTTTCAGAAACGTGTAAATTGAACATTTTGTACTTTTCAGAAACGTGTAAATTGAACATTTTGTACTTTTCAGAAACGTGTAAATTGAACATTTTGTACTTTTCAGAAACGTGTAAATTGAACATTTTGTACTTTTTAGAAACATGTAAATAGAAATATTTCTATCATTTGAAAAGCTCGTAATTAACATTTTACACATCTTTTTCATGTAGTGAATTTTGACATAGCTTTGAGAATTATGATGCCTCCACAACTTAATTTCTGTATATTGCGTTGTGCTGTTTTGCAACGTCCCAGTGGCATTTCTAATCGATTTGTCGAATTTGCTGTTGCGGGCATCACTTAACCGGCCTACGTATCCGTTAACAAAGAAAAGCCTAAAGTGCATATTTTAGAGTGCACATAAAATCAGTATAATTTTGATACCTTTGAGAAAACTTCAATATACAGCAATGGTGTTTTAAATATTTTAGGTTTTCCCATGATATTTAATGTGTTTCCAGATTTTTACAGCAGCTTTAAATTGAAGCATCGACGGTTTGAATTCAAAACAAACTGATTTGTTATTCATAATTATTCGAATCATTAATTAACTATGTGATCTGTAACCCGCGGTCATAATCGGTTCATGGCCACATATGGCTTGATCCTTTTGCCATTCGAATTTCAAAATGTGTCAGCTTATAATTGGTTAATTCAACAGATGTCACATATAGCTGTCAGCAGTAACGAAAACAAAGCGTGGTAATGAAATTTATATTGCAACATATGGCTGTACGTATATTTTTCAGTTGTCTCAAAATCTCTTCAAAAAATTATTTTATTCCGGAAAATGACAAAATACAAAAACAAACGAAGATGGTGATAATAGTGATTAGTCAGATTAGTGATTATAATGCATACTGATAGACATACTATAGGGTCCCATAACATATATATGTATATATGTACCTAGTCTAAAAGGGGGTAATGATACACAGAGATGTTCTGTCGTCATCACTCTCGTCAAGAAAGAATTACATGGAATTTAAGAATTTGAAACTCCTTTTGGAAATGTGAGATCTCCAGTCAACTAAAACAATGGGGATAACATTCATTCCGTCAGATCTTGAATGTCCTTTTTCCACGTTTTCATTTTCTCTTTCATTCACAAAATTCTATGAAGAACGAATGTCAGACTGCCTCTAAGATTTTCCATCTTGACTCTCAGATTACAAATTACGTCAATTGTCATATGTCACTGGGACAAGGTAATGATTTAATCCGGAATTCAAAGATTTTCCCTCCAAATCCATTTCCTTTATACATTCCCATTCAGTTTCAGACTATGAGTATGATAAATGAAATGGAAATAAAAGGAATTTGCCAAACTATATGAACACTATGTGTCAAAGACCAAATGAAGATGTTTTTGACAAAACGGGCCAATATAAGTCCATCAATCAGCGAATTTAACAGGAAAAACTTGAATAATGAATAAAAGCTGACCGGATTTGTTTTTTGAACTCAATTTATTTCTACAGGTACTGTGACTGTAACTGACGAAGCATTATTTCAAGCAATTTCATAAATCTAGAGACTGACTCTGAAATTGTTTAGAAAATTTTCAAAAATTTTAATTTGTGCACTTTTTCCGTTTTGCCTCAAAATTAATAACTTAACATGGAGTCAAAAGTCCGTGGGATGAATCGTTTTGAGTGAAACCAAACTTTTTTTTAACTTTTTAACATTTTCTTGCATAAAAATATTTATGTACAGGAATTGTCTTCTACAAACTACGGAAGCCCTCAAATTTAGCAAATTTAAACCAGAAATGTGTGTTTTAGGTTGACTTATACCATTTTGCCAAAAAAATCTTCAAATATACAAAGCACAGAAACTTAGAAGTTAGAAGTATGCATAAGAAGGAAATTATATTGTGTGACTAATATTCTATTATAAATATGTGCATCAAAAGTTCAAAAGTCAAATTTCTAATTCTAAATTGTGATTGCTGAGAGCCCTTTCAAAAGCAATAAGCTTCAAGTTTCCATTTTGATTCAGTCGCATATAAATAAATTATGTCAAATTTTCTTTATTTGCTTTTATACCTCCTGACCTTCTACGACTTCAAAGATACTCCGAAACTATCTTTTGACTGACATTGAATTTGACTGAGAAGCCAGAAGTACGCAAAATTTGTATAGCTTTACATACACCGATGTCATATAATGGATATCAACTCAAGTTTCAAAGTTAAAAAGATTTTCTCAAGCTAAGTGTATGTAGAAATTTAAAATGCAGGACGAATTAAGTAAATGTGACAATTTCTAAGTGATTACACAACATTCAAAAATAATTGAAATTCCAATTTAAAAGCTCATCAAAAGTTTGTATGAAATCCCATTTCTTCCCATGAACTTTCATTTGGACCTGTCCTCTCCAATTTAAAGTCCCGAAATTGTGTAAAAGTCGTTCTCTCTTTAATCTTATTTTTAGCTCAGGAAACACACTTTATGTTGCATGTGGATGACTTCCAAATTCTAATCAAAGTCTATAATAATATGTGAAATTCAATTACTAACTTTCTGCTTGTTAAAAAGCATTTGTAAAAATTCTAAATTATTCATTCAGTTCAGAACTGTCGTCTTTGATATTCATATGTGTTGCTATGCATAATTCAATTATTAACATAACTACATGTTTTTTAATGTTTCTTGTAGTTGTATTTGATATTAGTTTGATCCTGCACTCTAAACCTCTCGCACCGGCACGACACGGCTATGACTTTGACGCGCGGTGATAACGAAAGAAGTGCATACATAAAAAAGGAATTTATCTCGATGATATAATTTAGAGAGCAGAATTTTCCGGCAGAAAGATAGTGGCTTGGAATACGAAACTCTGTGATCTAAAGTTGAAGCTGATGCCAAATCGAGGCTTGAGACGGAAACCCGAAGCCCGATAAGACACCGATGAAGTTTCTATCTCGAAATTCAATTATTTTAAAACAAGACAATCATTAGCCCAGAAATGGAATGCCCGTTGCCCGTTGCGTGCGTGTGTAGTGTATCTGTAAGGTGCATAAACCCGTGACTACCTCCTATCAACATCAACAACAAACTATTGACTTTCTTGAGCTGAATTTGTTGAATTGAATTGAATACAAAAACTCGTTCCATTTCTACGTCTCGAACGAAGCTCTGTAGCAGATCCTCAACAAAACGACGGGCACATCAACACTTTTGTAAAAGACAGACACACGCCAAAATGCCACTAGTAAATTTCAGTAGCACACGTTACCTATTTAGCACAACTAAATATGTACAGTTCCCATAACAAAACAAAACTGACAGTAATCAGTCGACGTCTTCGCATAGGATCCGTATGGTGAATTGGGCATGGGAAAGTCAAGTAAAGTTACAGAAGAGCGATTCGGTTTCGGCTTCGGTTTTGGTTGATCGGGACGTTCGTTGATCGTGATCATCGCATCGCATTCAGATATCGCTACCGGTCCCGGTCCGGTCCCGATGCCGATGCCGGTGTTTATAGTACCAGCAGGGTCGGAAGGAGGAATTGGTTTTAGGCAGGAATTTGTTTCCATACAAAAACCAGAATTTTGATTTTATTGATGGTTTTCTTTGGTAATGCAAAATGCTGTATTTACATGTTTTAGAAAAGTGAAAAATGTTCTTTTTACTTAATTCAGAAAAGTGCAAACTTTTCTACTTACATGTTTTGAGAAAAGTGGAAAATATTTTATTTCCATGTTTTTGAAATTTACAAACATTTTTATTTTGCATGTTTTTGAAAAGTCAAAGTATTCTTTTTACGTATTTTTTAAAACTGTAAAATGTTCCATTTACATGTTTTGAGAAAATTCAAGCAGCGAGGGCTGCCTGCGCGGACCGCATTATCCGGCCCTGAGTATCAGAAGCGGAAGGATCCTCAATCGATTGGTTTGGTTTTCTCACTGGTTCTGGTTCTGGCACTGGTTTCTGGTTCTGTTTCGTTTGGTGGATGCAAGAAAAAGTCATTGAATGTTCAGTCTATAATTGAGCGACCAACAATTCTTTCCACTTGTTTAAGTACTTTCAAATCCAGTCATTCCATCCATCTCCTTTATGTCCTTCTCTACTTTTACGAAATTCGACAGACTATACATGGAATATATAGGTACCGTTCCCGTCTACAATGCACGGATCGACTAACGAAAACGAAATCCAACTACTACTACGAGAGAACTACGGGCGAGCACGAAGCGATACGAAACACGAAGCGATGCACACGCTAACGACATATCGAATCGAATTCGAAATGGAGCCCTCTCTCTCTTTCAATATCATGCAGGAGAAGCCGAAGCCGCCCTATAAAAAAAATACGCTGTACACTATACATTATGAAGGTATATGCTTCAACACTTGAGACTCTGGTGGAGGTCTCTAAGGAAAAACTCGAGAAAACTCGAAAACTATTTAACTACCACTTTTAACTGTACTTAAGAACCTACTTATTCCCATCTTTAACCCATTACGAAGCTCCTTAAGAATTCATTCAGGATTCACACACAGAGGATCCAAGGATCCGCATTTCATCTCCAACTCCAACCAAAGGGGAATACAACAAGAAGCCTCTCTCTCTCTCCCAACACCGAAATAATCGAACCGATGCATGCGATGCGATGAGGTGCCTCTCTGTACGACGTACGATGTAAGTACGTTGTACTTACACACTGCACTGTCTTATTTTCCATGAGAGACACGAACAATGAAGAGCATGACTTTCCAACTCGGAAACCGAATCTAAATCCAAATCCAACGGGACAGGCTCAATTGAAAATTGTTGTATGTACTTTAACAATTTCCTTGTAACTTGTAATTCGTGACCGACCGTGGGAAACAAAATTAAGTCATTATATACGTAGTAGATATGATCCAGGTCCAACTTTATGCTCAGCAGGTGTCTAATCTGATTATTTACTATTTACAAGTACACATATCTATCTAATCGTGTTGTAGTTGGTAATCCCTTACACACTGTATTACACACAGTAGACATATTGATATAGCAACAACACCACACAATCACCACTTTTTAAAAGGAGCTTCTTTTGTACATCAGATCAATTAGGGATCGTCCGCAAATGACGTCATCAAAAAACGTATTTTATGACCATTCAGTCATCAGCTTCGATGACGTTATTTGAAGACGACCCCGTAGCAGTAGTTAGTAAATCATGGAAAGTGTATTACAGAGCCACATCAACTCCCCATCGTTATATGAAATAGAGTGTTATGTAGCAGTGACATCATTTATGGACGATTCCTGATATCGTCGGTGAAGTACCAAAATGAGCCGTACATCCATTTTTAGCTATAAACAAAAATCCACTATATACAAAAATATTGAATTATTATGATCTTCAAAGCGTTTAAATAGAAAATATTTTGCACTTTGTAAAAAGATGTAAATAGTTCATTTTGCACTTTTCAAAAATGTGTAAATAGTTCATTTTGCACTTTTCAAAAATATGTAAATATTTCATTTTGCTTTGTTCAAAACTGTGTAAATAGTTTGTTTTGCACTTTTAAAAAAGATGGAAATATTTCATTTTGCTTTGTTCAAAACTGTGTAAATAGTTTGTTTTGCACTTTTAAAAAAGATGGAAATAGTTCATTTTGCACTTTTCAAAAATGTGTAAATAGTTCATTTTGCACTTTTCAAAAATATGTAAATAGTTCATTTTGCTTTGTTCAAAACTGTGTAAATAGTTTGTTTTGCACTTTTAAAAAAGATGGAAATAGTTCATTTTGCACTTTTCAAAAATGTGTAAATAGTTTATTTTGCAATTTTCAAAAACGTGTGAATAGTTAATTTTGCACTTTTCAAAAACGTGTTTAAATAGTCAATTTTGTGCTTTACAAAAAGTTGTAAATAGTTCATCTTGTACTTTACAAAATATGTAAATAGAACATTTTACAATTTTCAAAATCCCTAAATTAATATTCAACGCATCTTGTTTATTTAGTGTTTCTATGACATACGACATAGCTCAATTTGACTCTAGTTTAAATTGGATATGGGTCATTTTGATTCTTCACTCACGATATCACCTTCCCTCACAAATTAAAGTGCCTTCTGTTTCTGTTTAAAGTTGTTTAGTGTTTACTCCTATATCATACTGGACTATAGAGGTAGGCTATACGCTCTTCATAGTACATAGCACTGTAGCTGAACGATAATGAAAAGGACTTATGTATAAAGCGGGAACGGAAACGGTAATCGTCCACATAAAGTAAAACGTGTTCAAAATAATTTAAAAGAATATAATATCCTCCCCCGAAAAGAGAAAGAATAAAAACCAATAAAAGGACCAATTTCCAACACTTCTTACTTTAAAAAAAACTCGAACTTTTTATTTCTATCGCTGTTGATTCACTATCCCATTGCAAAACAAGACCGAACTGAAACCGCCCATAACATGAAGCACCTCCATAGTGTATACTCATACCGTTACCGTTACCACGTTCCCCGTTTTTTTATCTGTAGTTTTATTTTATTTGATCTTCTTTACTACAAACACGGACACTTACAACCGACACCAGGAAGAGACAGCACAGACGCTTCGTCCCGAGTCCCCACCGTCGACATCTCACCAAAGTCCATCCACATAACAGTAACAATAATACTAATAAAGTAATAGATAGTAAAAGAATGGCGCTCCGGAAATACTGAAGACCCCGTCAAAGTGCCGGTATACCGGTGTAACAACAACAACAAATAATGCAACTTAAACAGTACAGTAGATACTGTGAGTGAAGAATCAAAACAAGCCGTTTGCATTTCTTTAGTAAAACTATAAGATGCACAATCTACAAAATAATAAAATTTGCTCTTTAAAATATGTAAATGGAACAATTTGCAAATTTTTAAAAATGTGTAAATGGAAGATTTCGCAACTTTCGAAAATGGAAAAATGGAAAATTTTGCAACTTTCAAAAATGAGTGAATGGAACAATTTGCAACTTTTAAAAACGTACAAATGGACCATTTTGCAACTTTCAAAAATGTTCAAACAAATGGACCATTTTGCAACTTTCAAAAATGTACAAATGGACCATTTTGCAACTTTCAAAAATGTACAAATGGAACATTTCGCAACTTTCAAAACTGCGTAAATGGCACATTTTGCAACTTCTAGAAACATGTAATTGAACATTTTGAAACTTTCAAAAAACTCGTAAATAGACAATTTTGCAGTTTTAAAAAAATGTGTAGATGGGATATTCTACACCTTTCAAAACGATGCAAATGGGACATTTATCACCTGTAAAAAACATGCAGATTGAACAATTTTGCACTTTTCAAAAATCCCTAAAAAAGTAACATATTACGCATCTATGTCACTAATCATTAGCGTTGTTTGAAATAAATGTAGCTCATTTGAATTCTACCTCAAACTACATATGGGTCGTTTTGATTCTTCACTCACAACAAATAGTACGGAGGAGATTCTTTAAAAAGTAAGAATTCTTTCCCACAGATATTTGAACGCGGAGTATTTGGAATGGAAATGGACTCTCATCACGACGTACGATGCGTCATGTGAGGTAAGTCATAAGTTGATCGTTTCATCGCTCCATATAAATTGAATAATAAAAATGAAAACGTCAACGACCAATAAACTACTCGACTAATCGACGTAAGTGTGAGGGGAAGAGGAATAATTGGAGTAGACATGGACATGGACGGCAAATAAAACGTGAGAGGCGAATCTCGAGCGGACATGGATCCCATTTTCCCATTAGACTTCAATGGCCAGGTGCTCACACATATAGTATAACAGGAGAAAGTACCTTGTGGAGCGTGCATAAATTATGTGGTACGTCATGGGAGGGGTGGGGGTTCAACCTGTATATCCTTTTGAATGGACGTACATACCAAAAAACGGGTACGCAAAAAAATTGGGGGTTCAAAATTTCCAATTTTGATTTTTGTACCACGTAATTTATGCACGCTCCCACTATGTCTATACCCATGTAGGTAGGTAATATAACTCAGCGGCTGCTGATTCGTGATTCGTGATCGTACCAAATACAAAATAATAAAAAAAAATTACATTTCAAGAGCTCCACGTTCCCTATGGTACTGACTTGACACACTTAGGGAGCGTCCATAAATTACGTGGTACAAAAATCGGAAATTTTAAACCCCTTCTTTATTTTTTGCCTACCTCTTTTTCGGTATGTGCGTCGGTGTAAAAGGATAGGCGGATTGAACCCCTACGCTCCCCCTCGAAGGTATACCACGTGATTTATGCACACTCCCTCATAGTATGGGACGAAGAAGATGGTAGGTTGCCATGTGCATATGTGGCTGAGTTATGTACGTCATTAGAGTGTCAGTGTACGAGTGTAGAAATATAGACTTTGGTAAATAGTAAATCGAATTCTAAATGTCAAAATGTCGGTGACAAAATTCCTTGGAGGTCATTAGATTGTCTTTCGTTGATTGCCATATTGAATTAGTTCATGTCGGATCTCATGTCGAGTCGAAATTCCAAGTGTCTTTATTATACAGTTGCAGAATATAGAAGAAGCAAAGTGTGAATCAAGCGCAAAAAGTGCTAAATGCGATCTCCAGTTTTAAAAAAACTGGACTAACCATTATAGGGCAATATATATGATATTTTAATTTTTTGTAGATAGTGTATTTTGTTTTCAGCTATTTAACAATTAATTATTCTTATCTTCTAAAAAAAAGTCCACTATGTCATAAAAAATGGTGCAGGTATAACCTAATCACACCAAATAATGTCCGTTCTGCCCGTCAAAAATAAATACGTTTGTTGATGTCGATAATATAATATCGTCTGTGAAGAACCAAAATTACTCATTTTCAATAAGCTAGAATCAAAATGAGCTATGTCATAAAAACAAAATGAGAAACATGCGTAAACAGTTAATTAAGAGTTTTTTAAAAGTGCCATAATGTTCTATTTACATGTTTTTCAACAATGTCAAATGTACTAATTCCATGTTTTTGAAAAGGTGCAAAATTTTCTAATTCTATGTTTTCGAAAAGGTGCAAAATGTTGTAATTCTATTTTTTCGAAAAGGGGCAAACTGTTCTAACTCCATGTTTTTGAAAACGTGCGAAATGTTGTAATTCCATGTTTTTGAAAAGGTGCAAAATGTTCTAACTCCATGATTTTTAAAAGTGCTCAATGTTCTATTTAAATGCTCTCCGAACATATTTGAATATTTTGGTAGATAGTAGGTTTCATTTTTAGCTACAAATGGATATGGGTCATTTCGGCACTTCACAGACGATATACCGGAGTAAGTGGATGGAAGTGTCTAAGAATTATTACAGACAGCACTTAGGACGCTTAATATTTCTATATTAAATGAGCGGAGGACGTCATCGAGACCGAGATCGACTATCTACAAATAGAGTAGAGGTGTTGAAGAGTTAAGCTATAGACCATAGCCTATATCTGTAGCATCCGATCTTATATGTCCCTTTTAAGTCCGTGAGGGAAGTGTATGTGGGTCTGTCCTTGTGTCTAAACTATAGCAAGATGTTTTCCCAGGAAGTGAGTTGATATAATAAGTGGAACACAAAGGGGGGAAATAGCCATGAGAAGACGGGATCGAGTGTTGCTGAAGCCATGGAGATGGAGAATAAGTGAAGTTGGAAGATGTGTTTAGGTGTAAAAATGACGAGATTATTGTCCGTCATGCCGGACGACTCAAATTCTACGTAATGACCAGGCCATGTCTTCATTCAGTGATTTGATCAGTGAGCGAGAAGACCACAGCGTCAGAAGCATCAGTCTATCACCGTCATAGTTGAGGAAGGAAAATAAGCTATATTCATTCATTCAAAAATCCGTATATACATCGTATTGTGCATTTTCAAATGGGCGTAAATGAACTATTTTGAATTTTCAAAAAGGAGCAAAATAGCATATTTTACATTTTCAAAAAGGTGTAAATAGCATATTTTACACTTTTAAAAAGGCGCAAAATAGCATATTTTACATTTTCAAAAAAGTGTAAATAGTATATTTTACATTTTCAAAAAGGAGCAAAATAGCATATTTTACATTTTCAAAAAGGAGCAAAATAGCATATTTTACATTTTCAAAAAGGAGCAAAATAGCATATTTTGAATTTTCAAAAAGGAGCAAAATAGCATATTTTACATTTTCAAAAATGTGTAAATAGCATATTTTACACTTTTAAAAAGGCGCAAAATAGCATATTTTACATTTTCAAAAAAGTGTAAATAGTATATTTTACATTTTCAAAAAGGAGCAAAATAGCATATTTTACATTTTCAAAAAGGAGCAAAATAGCATATTTTACATTTTCAAAAAGGAGCAAAATAGCATATTTTGAATTTTCAAAAAGGAGCAAAATAGCATATTTTACATTTTCAAAAAGGTGTAAATAGCATATTTTACACTTTTAAAAAGGCGCAAAATAGCATATTTTACATTTTCAAAAAAGTGTAAATAGTATATTTTACATTTTCAAAAAGGAGCAAAATAGTATATTTTACATTTTCAAAAAGGAGCAAAATAGCATATTTTACATTTTCAAAAAAGTGTAAATAGTATATTTTACATTTTCAAAAAGGAGCAAAATAGTATATTTTACATTTTCAAAAAGGAGCAAAATAGCATATTTTACATTTTCAAAAAAGTGTAAATTGTATATTTTACATTTTCAAAAAGGAGCAAAATAGCATATTTTACATTTTCAAAAAGGAGCAAAATAGCATATTTTACATTTTCAAAAAGGAGCAAAATAGCATATTTTGAATTTTCAAAAAGGAGCAAAATAGCATATTTTACATTTTCAAAAAGGTGTAAATAGTATATTTTACATTTTTAAAAAGGAGCAAAATAGTATATTTTACATTTTCAAAAAGGAGCAAAATAGCATATTTTACATTTTCAAAAAAGTGTAAATAGTATATTTTACATTTTCAAAAAGGAGCAAAATAGCATATTTTACATTTTCAAAAAGGAGCAAAATAGCATATTTTACATTTTCAAAAAGGTGTAAATAGTATATTTTACATTTTCAAAAAGGAGCAAAAAAGTATATTTTACATTTTCAAAAAGGAGCAAAATAGCATATTTTACATTTTCAAAAAAGTGTAAATAGTATATTTTACATTTTCAAAAAGGAGCAAAATAGCATATTTTACATTTTCAAAAAGGAGCAAAATAGCATATTTTACATTTTCAAAAAGGAGCAAAATAGCATATTTTGAATTTTCAAAAAGGAGCAAAATAGCATATTTTACATTTTCAAAAAGGTGTAAATAGTATATTTTACATTTTCAAAAAGGAGCAAAATAGCATATTTTACATTTTCAAAAAGGTGTTAATAGTATATTTTACATTTTCAAAAAGGAGCAAAATAGCATATTTTACATTTTCAAAAAGGTGTAAATAGTATATTTTGAATTTTCAAAAAGGAGCAAAATAGCATATTTTACATTTTTAAAAAGGTGTAAATAGTATATTTTGAATTTTCAAAAAGGAGCAAAATAGCATATTTTACATTTTTAAAAAGGTGTAAATAGTATATTTTGAATTTTCAAAAAGGAGCAAAATAGCATATTTTACAATTTAAAAAAGTGTAAATAGCATATTTTGCATTTTAAAAAAAGCATTGAATAATCTTTTTTCAATGAATTTGTAATCTGGCACTTTTTAAACAGAGTATTCACTGTGTAACTTTATCACTTTACACTTTACAAAATAAAGGCACATGATTTAGCTAATTTTTATTTTATTTCTTTAAATTTTTTCTAAACCTTTAACATTGTATGCATACTACACTAGCCTATAGCCGTCTCTTAGAGGAAACGTTATGTTTTAATACTTTTAACCAAAATATTTTAGAAAAATCATTTTAGCAAAAACATTTGGCTTGTTTTGTCTATTAGTGAGTCAGAATGCATGCATTCACCAGTGCCAGTACCCAGTAGTACTGGGTAGTAGTAATAGGGATAACATGAGTAAGTACGCTAGACCAACGACCAGCCATCAACCAGAACCACCAAAGTACAGAGCCACGATCATATTCGTATTACTGGAACTGGAGAGAAGAAAGTAGAAAGCATAGGGAGATCTATTGGAGAAAACAAAAGGAGAGAAAATAGGTTTCTATCAGCTCGTGAGCGCCTCCATCACCAAATTAAAGATGTGCTCCTCATATAGAGATATTGCCAACTTTATTGCTATTAACGTCCTTCCATTCCATTTCCAACGCTCATTTCTTCGTCTTCGACTCCGTCTCCGTCTAAATAACTCCTCAGTTCATTCTCATCACCGTCACCAAACAACCAGCCCCTCAACCAACCTCCAACTTCCGTCCACACATCCACCCACTCCCACTCCCGATTACATACATAGGGCCATAGGACACTGAGCTCACTACAGAAGCGACACATCCCCCGCCATGCTTTATTTAATGACTACACAGTAACCGTAAAATACTAACGAGAAAAAAAAAACTATAACTTTTTCATGTTTCGTTTTTTTGTGTGTCTCTTTTATTTTTTTAACTCCGCTGTTGGCTGTGGGAAACCGCAGGACCACAGTCCTTTCACTGTAGATTCGCCATATAATACAGCAGAGCAGAACTGCAGAAGCAGAACTTTAGCAGGAGAATTTACTATAGAGCCACAGTCCATCACACTAATCGTAATCGTAATCGTATCTTAACATGTCCAAATATGTATAGGGGCAAGGAAAATCGTCTGTGAAGAACCAAAATGACCCATATCCAATTTAGGACAGAATCAAAATGAGCTATTTCAAAAAAAACAAATTGAGAAACTGTTAAAATATAGATACATGTACCTATGTAATTAGGATGTATTATATCATATAGACATATTTTCCCTATATAGATAGGAGGTGTTAAATGTAGATACTTGTAACTATACATATAGTACGTATTACATTATAGTTAGGCATACATAATGTAGGATATTGCGTTATGGCAAATCCGTATCATTTCAATCCCGTCATTGGTAAAATAGGGATTCAGCACATTTCATTATCATGAGATGTTCTACTTAAGCAATCATTAGTTTCATGCACAGCTGCAAATTGACTTATCTAATCAGAGATTTAAGTTACTTACAAATTGTAACATCTCCATTAACATGGAGATGAATATTTCAGAATAATTGTCAAACTTTAAGAAGTCAAGTTATTGAGCTTCTCTATACAAAAGCATTGGACATTATTTGTGCTGACGATTCGGGAATGTTCCCTCTCGTCATCCTTCAACTAGCAATTATATTTTATTGTTTTATTGCAGCTACCCAAGCATGTATATTTCACAATACAGGATGGTAGAGTCATATTCATTTCCTCTACAGCATCCGTACTATTGTAGTGACACGTCAGTCGACATTCGATTATACAGTACTCTCATGTACTATTGTACTAAAACATATGTAAACATTGATATATCAAAATTATCCAAACCGAGCCATGCTCAGACCAAAAGACTGAACAATAAACTAATCTTAGACTGATCGCCAGAGCAACAGCATCTTATTTATTTTCTGTTCCTCAGGAACATTTTATTCATCTGAGATTCATCACTTAGCGGTGATTTCCATATAACTATTCATTACGTTATCAGCACGGCTGAGACAGTGGTCACAATTGACCCCGTAGGTCAAGCCTATTTTACACTGATTTATAAAAAGTAAAAGACAGGAAACTTCCCGTAAGACACTGGCCAGTGCACCCGAAGTTTTCCTGTATAATTCATTTTAGAAAACCAAGTTTTCGGTATTTCGTGCTAACTGTTAAATCTATTTGGAAAAGTTGAGCACAGCCGCAATAATTCTGTTTATCCCTTGGAAAAGAATATTGTGAAGAGTCTGTTTAATCCGTTGGGAAAAGACTAAAATATTTTATTTAATCCGTTTGGAAAAGAATATTTATAGATTCTATTTAATCCACTGTGGAAAAGAATCTCATATCCTATTTAATCCGTTGGGAAAAGGATAAAAATACAGATCTATTTAATCCGTTTGGAAAAGATCTCATCTTTACGGCAGCGAGCTAACGACACTACTATACTTAATTAAACCCAAGGAACCGCCTAACCAGCGAATCCAAAGGAGGTTAAGTAAGTAAACTCGAGGAAATAAGCTATCAATTATCCCCTAAAAAGGAAATTCTGATAGTGGAAATATCCGAGGAGAAGAGTAGCTCAGAAGAGGATCAAGAGGATCAGCATTGAAAATTCGAAATTCAAGAAAAGAATAGAATTAACTTCTGAACGCTACGTACCTCCGGTGAGGGCGCACTACCAGCCACTCGCAGTTTCGAGTGCATCAATTATTTTTCTAAGCCCCTCGTGCCCTGGCATAATTTAATCCAGGAGCCATTAACTCAATCCCAGGTCATCGAGTAAATCCTGGCTATATCCAACCCCGAGAAAATCAACTTTGAAATGGAAAGGACGGTAGTGCTACCTCCGTCAGACTCCAAAAGTCCAGGATCCTCATCCGAAGGACTGAAAGACCTAGGACACACGTCCGAAAGGCAGAAAAGTCTAGGATTTTCATCCGAAAGACAGAACAGTACAGGACTCATGTCCGAAAAACAACAAAATCTAGGATCCACATCCGAAAGAAGAAATAGTCCAGGACTCATGTCCGAAAGACAGAAAAGTCCAGGATTCACATCTGAAGGACAGAAGAGTCTAGGATTTTCATCCGAAAGACAGAAAAGTCCAGGTTCCTCAACCGAAGGACAGAACAGTCCAGGATCCTCATCCGAAGGACGAAATTATGAAGAATTCAAGCCTCCGTTCTTCGTAAAGCCATACGACGGAGTAGAATTATACGATATCAAGCGGGTCGTAAAAAATGGAGAGGTCAGCTATGAAAAGACCGTACCCACACCTGAAGATCTCCTGTTGGGGGCAAATCAATACTTTGACCAACAGTACGAGAAACTGAGAATTCATTTCCAGAATGAATTACTCGAAAAAGAACGGCGAATCAAGGAGTTACAAGACTTAATAAGTCCGTTGAAAATTGAGAAGTCCGCAGAGACGAAATCTCAAAATATCCCGAAATTATCCGAGCAAGGAAATTTTGAAGAATGGGAAGAAGAAATTACGAAAGCCGTAACAAACGGTATTAATGAAGAAATCATTAACGGGTCATGGAAAAGACCGAAATATCTCCCATTTCCGAAAGCCATCACTACAGCCATCACCAAAGCCTGGTTCGATGCAGATGCATTTAATCAAGAATTGATTATTAATACGGTCGACACGGACCTACTACCGGATATCTTTCACTGCAAAGAATCTCATGAAATGGTAGAAACCTTCAGAACGAAGTATCAAACAGGACAGAAACAGTCGAAAGAAGACGTAATTTCGCACCTGTAAAACTTGAAAATCACAAGAACGGGCAGTCAATATCTTCAAGAAATACAAGATATTCAGGCAGTTCTAATACAAGACTTTGACGGATTTTCAGACACGGAGTTGGTCAAGCTAGCCCTCCGTACAATCCGGAAGAGGAAGAAATTCTATAGAGATTTCCTCGTCAAGTGGAGCATCCTCCCAAATTACGAAAGAACATTTGAACGCTTAATTGAAGCTATGGAAAGATTTGACATCGAATTCTAAGTCCGAACGGAAGGGACAATTCCCCTTCAGCCCCCATCATACAGGGCCCCAGTTCCCGAAGTCGGAACTGAAGAGAATCAATATGAAGATTCGAAAATCGTTAGGAATCAATCCGAAGATTCCGGAAACGAAAAGCCTCCAACATATGAAGAATTAATTCATGGAGCCAAGTCTGTAGAATTCATAAAATTTGAAACAGCACAGGATAAGTCTGAGGACACAAGCTCAGCCCCGAAAAAGCCTGAAAAGATAAGTTCAGCCGCTCAGAAGCCTGGCATCATAAGCCCAGCACTTGAAAAGCCTGACCCCACTGCGTCAGCACCAGCCACGGGTAACATGAACAACTTCAAATTCGTTCTCGACCCCGACATTGGCAATGGGATACCAAAAGACTCGTCATCACATTCCCCCAGCATTGAAAATTTATCGTCTCCCGCGAAACCGTCTGGGTCGAAGAAATTCAAGAAACAGGAGGGTGCGGGCATCCCCCCTCAAATTACCCCAGACCGACACACGGTCGGAGGGAGTTCAGTCATTCAATATGGAACTGGAAATTTCAAAGAAACTATCCAGTCAACAGAGACGAAGGATACATTGTCATCATTTGACACAAAGACGGACGAAATTCATAAAGCCTTTATGGTCCGTATCAAAATTAAAGACGAAACGGGAGAGAACCATGATACTCCCCAGTCACTTTTCAAGTCCTCGAATATACAGAATTCGGACTCAACTCAAAGTCTCCAAAGCGAGCCAGCGGTCACAGTTCAGCTGCAAGAATTTCCCTATCCATGGGAATTAGTCGAAATGCCCAGTCAATGCTGCCAAGACACATTTGACAAAGCCATGCAATGGCATATGGAAGAAATAGAATTCTTGAGAAAAGCTCAACAATTACAAAGCCCTTCAACAATAGATCCATTGATCAAATTTCCTCAGAACGAGAAGGAGTCACCTCGCAATTCAGAAGGAACGGCATTCAACTCAAATACGTTATCTCACGTCTCAACTCCGGATAAAGTAAATTATACCATAGGAGATACACCGTCAGACAGTGACGAAGAGAGAGACAATGGAATGAATCATTCAGAATTCGAAGATAGAATTCGGTACCTAGAATCAATCCTAGAGAAGACACAGAGAAAACTCTCAGTAATTAAAGAAAAACGAAGCGCTGGATATCCAAGAATATCCTCAGCCCCAGGCACATTAGGAGGGAGTATCATCCCTGCATTTACCCCGTCACAAATACAAGAGGAACTTAAGAAAAATCCGTTCTCGAAAGAAAAAGAACGAGAAGAGTACATGTGTCATGTTTTGACCTGCCTCATATTTTCAAAAGGAAATGAGGAGCTAATACGTCAAGAAGAACCAGAGTTTCCAGAATGGTACGAGAAACTCAAAGCCTCAAGCAAGAGCACTGACATTGAGGACACAATACAATCCTCATCACCGAAGAATACACAATTACCCTGTAATTGGTGTCAAAAGCCAGTACATAGACGCAAACAATGCATGTTACAGAAAACTCAAGAAATGAGTCAGCCCACTCGAAAGTACTGCACTTTAGGATTATCATATAATCCGGAAACGTTCTGCCTCGAAATAGAGAAGAACAACGAAACAATCGAATTGCTCAAAGCAATTCCGAGGATCATCAATAATGAACACGTTTGTTCTCAAGACGGATGGTGCATACCCACCAAAAAGCAACACGCCGAAAACGATGAGCCCTCATCTATTAGTCACCAGGACGAGAATAGAGAAACTGACCGTACACAGAGAGGTCAACAGAATAAAGTACTCATGGTACGAATCAATCATCAGAATTCTCAAGAAGCCCCCACCTCCAGCCTAAGCATATCAAAGCAACCTGGAGGCGAGCAGAGTCTTCAGTCAGTTGAGAAGTTCGATTCACAGACACAAGACCTTACTACAGGCAACTCCAGCAACATGGACAACCCAGGAATAGAAATTGTTAATTCCCTGGCATCACAATTCCACTGGACGTGCGACTCGGGAGCCACAGTCCACATTTGCGGACGAATTGATTGGTTTTAAGGCCCCCTCAAAACTCAAGAGAAGAACCGCACAGTAATCCTAGCAGACGGAAAAGAAGTGGAATCACCCGGAACCGGGACAGTAATACTTGAAGCCTTCAATGGAAGCAAATGGAAGCAAATGGAGATACCAAATGTATGGTATCTACCGAAAGGCTCCAATATATTCTCAGTCAATTACGCCTGCAAGAGCATGGGACTATCCTTTCACGGAAACGAGAATTATTGGGCATTTTACAACTCTCAGGACGAGAAGATGATGGAAGCGAAGACAGTACGTCGAAATCCCACCGATACGGGTTGCTCCATCATGAACTTCCGACATGTTCTACACACAGGAAGTCCCACAAGCCTCTATCACGAGCAAGAATCAGACGAATCTACGGTTACCACCCCCCATTAAGGGAAGAAAACGGGTAGAAGAAGTAACACTGTGGAATCCAAACGAGATCACTCCGCCACAACTTCGGATAAGAAGACAAGTTCCAAGTCTCAAGCGCTAGACACAGCCGTCTCATCAAAGCGCTCCATACGGAATCATTATCACTCATTACCAGAGAAAGTGATATTCAAGGCCTACCACGGCAACGGGATTCAAAATCCGAACAATTATCAAGAGGCAATCCGAACCTCAGAACATTTTCACTGGATCCGATCGATGGACCAGGAAATTGAAGCCCACATGTGAAGTGGCACATGGAAACTTTCTACAATGCCCAGCAATCAGGAAGTATTGAAGACATCGTGGACATATACCCACACAGAGGAAAATGACCTTTACCTTTCTAAAGTGGTCATCATAACCGAAGATGGAAGCTTCATCAGGTTAGACGGTCTCATCACGACCGACGCATGCCAAATAACATCAAGACTTATTTTGGCCGACGCAGGTATTCGCGGGAAATACCTGGCAACTTTTCTACTAAGACCCTCAGCAGAGATGAATCGTACTGAAGGGAAGAAAATTTACTTGGAACCTCCAGAGGGATATAGCCATGGTCATCGACTGGTATATTCCGTGAACTCAAGCCTTAGTGGTCTCGTACTCAGTAATAAATCGAGACACAAGACGCATCAGTTCTTATTACTACTACATTACAAGCAAAGCCAATACGATGAAGACTTGTATATTCAATCCTATACGGATCCCCACGGGAAGACACATCATACTTACCTGTTAATCAATGGACAGGAAGTTCTAGCATCTGCCACACACAGTCAAGATACTTACATACTTGCAGCAGACCTAGAAAGAATGTTTGAAGTGGAGAGAAATTTACTCCCGAATACCTGGATGGATATCGAAATCTCCAGAACAGCATCTTACGTAAGCCTTACACAAGCAAACAAGATCAAACAAGTTTATATTGACTACGGACGTCAACCCACAGAAGAAGCTACACTTCCATACGACAACGAAGAGACAGAAGACTCTCAGTTATTGTCAGAATACGATTACAAGAAGTGTCACAATCTAATATGTGAACTTTTGCAAATTCGAGATGCCACTCGACCAGACATTGCATTCGCAATTGAAAGAATTGAATCCGTCCATAACAATTACACGGTACAAGATTATGCCGCAGCCAAGAGGATTCTGCAATATTTATGGACAACTATGTACGACAATATCCGTTACGCAACGATTCCCCTTGGGAGGGAGAGAGATGTACATAGAGAAGGAAACGCTTCACTCAAAAAAGTACAGGTGGAAGTACAAGCGAAATCGTGCTACACCGTGGATTCAACTGGAACATTACTCCTGACAGGAGGGGTAATCACGCTAAATAAGGCCGTAATCTACTGGCAATCACGCAAAGAAGTAGACAGGCACAAGAATCTAGAAGAAATTGAAGTCAGTAATATTTTTGACTTACACACCCCAGCGGTTAACATTCACTTACAATTATGTGAATTAACAGTACGGAAATGGCTCACACCCATAGTACACCTTTCAGATTCAGACTTTGGATGGAAACTCATCTACAAGCAAGACGACCAAGATCGATGGTCACGGCAGGACCAGAGAAAGCTATGGTACCTCCGAGAAATGGTAGAGATGGATCTCATCAAGCCATTACATGAAAAAGAAGAGCTTCTACAAACAGACCTCTTCGTCAAGGCTGTCACGCCAATCAGACTGGAAATTAACAAGCGGAACCTACGCATCTCAAGCCAGAGAACTCTAGTCAGAGAAGTATTAAACAAGAAATACTTTCAGAGATTAAGTCAAGGTACTCTGAGAAGACCTTACAGAGTGGATCGAATAAGTTCTCCACCCACACAAGAAGCTATCAAGGCCAGGTGGTTCGAAAGAAGAATTCTCACACCTGAAGATAGAAAAGCAATTTGGAAGACGGATTTCCTTCCCAGGAAAGCTGAAAGCAAGGATCCGGATACAGGTACTCAATTCATTGAGCAACCGACAGTACACATGGTATGTCCTAGTGTACGAACCCCTACAAAGAGAGAAAGTGACAAGTCCGAATCGGAGACATTAGTCGAAACCGATAGCTCCAGCAAACGAAGTAAGCCTGGACCATCAAGTGTAGAGGTGACCCAAGACTCCTCGAATCACGATGAATTACAAGAGCACACAGCTGCAATCTCACCTGAGAAAAGAAGACCGTGTACAGGTCTCAGAATGAAGAAAGGACTTCACACAATCCTACTCATAGGATTAATGCTATTTCTCACTATGACAAATGGACGGTCTATTAAAAAGCAACTCTCATCATACAATACAGAACAGAGAACTACTCCACATTGGAATCATTTAAACCCAGCCGCAGCAAGTAAGCCTGGTCACATTTAATCTGTTCTTGGATGGCATTCTCAATTACCTGACAGTGATAGAGAAAGTTATGGGGGATATCAACCTGAAAAAGGACTTCCATTGCACGCCATCACACTCACATCAGAAATCAAAAATCCATGGTTAATCTCAGAAGTAGACGGGACCATAAAGAAACAAAACCGAACAAAAGAATTTTGGAATTACAGACTCAACAGTCACAGAGGTGAGAAGCTAACCCAGCTTTCACCAGACAGTAGCAAACCAAGCCTTCAAACAATTGAAGCCAAGAAAGAATTCCTCACAGCAGGAAGTAAGTACAGTAAATCATACAAATCCGATCATGGCATCCCCCGACCGGGGAAGCAGATCCTTCAGGTAACCTCACCAGTTCACATTGAAGAGGAACCGAATTCAGAACCATTCATAGGAAAGTGTCAAGTTCCGGACTCATCACTGCCAGAGCACATGAATAGGAACGACACTGAATTTTCACTCAAAGAGAAAGCTCTTCGAAGAAAGAAGAATGAATTTGTGAAAATTAATGAAGAAAACCAAGGCCACAGCATAAGCCCTTGTCAATCGACTACATGCTACACTCTAGTACGATCTTGTACGGAAAGTGTTCGCAAGCAAGGATTAAGCCCTATAAAAGGCAGTTGTCCGTTCCACACACTTCTAGTTTATTTCTACACAGAAGAGAAAGTTAACTTGAGAAGTTGGAAAGTTGGGAGTTCTACTACTCTAAGAAAATCGATTGAAACAGTAATCTTCACAGTCAGAAGAAATCACACGCAAGTTTCGCAATTAATTTGGAATGAAACTCAGCATGAGTCTATCGAATTTGTGGACACCGTTTTGCCCCATGGCCTAACCTGCTACATATTTGACGTTTCCTCTATGGGACCAGACACCACAATTCAGTTTGCTACGACATATGAATTAGGGATAGAGAATTTGAAAGTGTCTCTGAATCAATCCATTCAGACTGACATTCCTGACGCCGAAAGGATACTCCTAGGCAAGATATGGATCAATAGACAAGTTTATGAATCCACGCACAATCCAAGGCCAAAAATGAACAGAATATGGTCAAGAAAGAAAGCTTTAACCTCGAAAGCAAGATTCGTAGGTGAAAACACAGGTGACGTCATGAAAGCCACCAACACGAGAAACCAGAAGATAAGAATTGGCGGAAATAAAAAGAAACCCACGACAGAGTGGTTGCCAAGAATAACAAGAATAATTATAATTGCAAAGGAACGAATAGTTTTCACTTCTTCCTCAGCAGAAATCCACGAAGAACGAAATTCAATCAAAAGTGGAAATACATGGAGAAGCAGGAGTAGATCCGGACCTCCGAGAAATGTAAGCATATGGAGACAAAGATGCAGTTCGCACTCTCCAGAATTGATAAGTACGCAAAGGGCAAGTGAGAAGACGAGGACCAAGTCCGTACCTTCCCCAACTTTAATAAGGAAATTTTACCCAGCGGTGGCAATGACAGCCCTTGCTGGAATGACTATTCGAGTTCAACAATCCCAAGCAAGTTGGAACCAAAGATCATTAAGAATTAATTCACGACCCTCAATGACTCGTGACCTAGATCCCAGTGGTAAAGCCTCCACAGGATTTGCTGCAAAGCTTATTACCAACCTTGCAGCCGCAGCTCCGAGAAAGCACACTTACCAGAACGTACGACTACGCGCGAAAGGACGCAAGACAATCTCGGGTAACTTCACTGTTATCGTCGCCACGCCGATCAGGTTGTCAAAGAAATCGGGAAGAATCTATGCAGTCTGGATAACCCAGAAGTTTTTCCCATACCGCTTTTTCATAGAAAATTCTCCGAATTTCTTCCCTCGTTGGAGAAATTCGCCGGGAACCCAGGAAGGAAACAGGACTCAATCTGAATGTATCAAGTCTCAGAGACGTAGGCATCAGAAACTTAGCAAGTACCTGAACAATCAAGCAACTGTCGAAACTTTGAATCAGTTGGCGATTCAAAGGAATGAAAAATTATCAAGTACCAGTATTTGAAGTGGAAGCCACCACACGGAACAATTGAAATGTTCAACAATAGTAGGAAAGGCAAATGAATTAGAAGACGCCTTATGTGAAGAAAGCTTCCGTTTGGAAGACAACCAAAATTACATTCCTTTCTCCAGAATCACGAAGAAAGTCGAAGAAATGCGGTACTCACACAAGAGAAATGCCCAAGCTATCGTTGCCAAGCGACTAGCTGAGGATGACTTAGAAACAGATTCCAATCATTTTATGGAGGAACGATCTAAGAATAAACTGATTCAGTTCAATGTGAATGATGAGCAATTACGACCTTTTTATGTAAGGAAGAGAAATGTCCGAGCTCAAGGGCATCAAGCCTACAATCAAGTAGCCACACCAAACGCACTATATAGTTCATACAGTTTAGCTACCACAGCTACTAATGGTGAAAGTCAGGTAGGAGAAAACTCCGGACCGAAGACAAGCAATAAGTCGATATTGAATTTTGATTGTTTTCAAATTAATCTATTCATCAGTTACAAAGAAAGCCTCCGACAGACAGGAGCAGAAAAACCTTTCTCCAACAGAAAGCCAAGTGACAGGAATGCATATCAACCGAGATATTTGGTTATTCCGAAGTCACAGGGATGTCGAAGAGTCTTTCCAAATTCAAGAGTTTCGGAAGTACTCAGACAGAAGGATCCCCCCATATTGTTTCAACAGCAACTTAGCAACCGAAACAAGATTCAATCAAGTGGAAATAATATTTCAAGTTTTGATCTCCCATTTCCAAATCTACTTCACGAAGAGCAAGGTCTCAATGGAACCCCACTTACTCATGGGAAAGCACAAATACCAGATCAATTTCGAGTATAATTATCAAGCTCACGCCTGCCAAAATTGGAGAATGCGTTACGAGCCAACTAAGGTACAATCAGACCGAAAAATTCAAGGGCATAGGCTAACCCGAAATGCAGAAAAAGAGTCACCAGCAACAGAAACAGACCCTGTACCACGTATCCAAGAAATGGACGTATCTGACATACAGCAGAGACCCGGGCAACATAGGAAGAATGCAATCTCCTATCATAACGAGCAAATTGGTGAAAGCAATAAGTGCTTTCTTCGATATCTGAACTATCCAAATCTATTTTTGTACGGGAAATTTTGTTGTTGGTTCATGAAGTTCAGCAACACCCTATTTCCTCTCTCAGTGACGAGATCGAGGACATCATTTGATACATCTGTCTACCACAGACGTATACCGGAAAAGTTCATCACGAACAAGCTACCTCTCACTCAGAATGCAATCCCAGGTTACGGAGAAAGCACCCTGAAGTTCGACGAGAATAACCTCAGAAGGTTAGGTCTCAGCGACCATAAAGATGTGAAACCAATTCACTTGGATAACATAGAAAACGGGAACCAGGACCTGGACCCGGAAAATGTTAAGTACTTGCAACGGTTCAGGAAGAAAGCCAGCCTGTTTAGGCTTATCGCCGCACAGTGTACACACACAACATTGCACTTACATCAACTTAGAGCTAGGAAATCCCTTGAAATATTGGAAAACGGGACGGTCCGCAGCCTTCATTATCATTATTATTTCATCCACACTCCAGTTGGAATTACAAGATTACACGAATTAAGACTGTACACAGTCAGGAGGGCAGATGCCACTCCCTCGCAGATTTTGAAAGCCGAGTTCTTATTGGCACTATCCGAATTACAAGAAATTGAAATTCCTGGAAGACTCCGTAATATCATAGCATTGAATGATATGTACGAGACGTCGAATCATAAGCCTCACAACGAGCCATACTCTCAAGAAAATTATCTTGAACGAGAACTTCCTAAATTTCATAGATTTTCAGAGGAGAATATCATGCTAGTCATGTTGACGTATGCATTGATTTACTGGTTTATATATGGATTACCAGTTTTTGACATCAAATATCTTCTTTATAATCAGAAGCCATATTTGACTGATATATATCTCCGATCACAGATATTCGGACCGAATAGTGATGGATGGATAAAACCTGGCGAGTCGAGCGATGTACCTGCCGACCAAGACCCAGTACTGACGCTCATCAGCAGCTATTACCCAGATGACATCTCTGCACGAGACACTGGACAGATGGACATATTTCCTACATGGACTGGACAGCCAACAAGTGGCTAGGAGTACAAGACACTCATTTTACTGGACAACATTCTTACAGAGCTCACCTGGATCATCTCATTAGGCAGATTCGATTTTATAGGGAGTAGTAATTATTATTGTATTTTTGTTGAAATCTATTATTGTTAATATTTCAAATTTTATTTCTAGTTCATTTCATTCAGATTTTATTCCAGTTATTATCTTAATAGTCTATATTAGAGATTTATCAATTCTCGGATCATTCATTTTTATTCTTTTACCTCAAATTGAAGGAGGGTGTTAAAATATAGATACATGTACCTATGTAATTAGGATGTATTATATCATATAGACATATTTTCCCTATATAGATAGGAGGTGTTAAATGTAGATACTTGTAACTATACATATAGTACGTATTACATTATAGTTAGGCATACATAATGTAGGATATTGCGTTATGGCAAATCCGTATCATTTCAATCCCGTCATTGGTAAAATAGGGATTCAGCACATTTCATTATCATGAGATGTTCTACTTAAGCAATCATTAGTTTCATGCACAGCTGCAAATTGACTTATCTAATCAGAGATTTAAGTTACTTACAAATTGTAACATCTCCATTAACATGGAGATGAATATTTCAGAATAATTGTCAAACTTTAAGAAGTCAAGTTATTGAGCTTCTCTATACAAAAGCATTGGACATTATTTGTGCTGACGATTCGGGAATGTTCCCTCTCGTCATCCTTCAACTAGCAATTATATTTTATTGTTTTATTGCAGCTACCCAAGCATGTATATTTCACAATACAGGATGGTAGAGTCATATTCATTTCCTCTACAGCATCCGTACTATTGTAGTGACACGTCAGTCGACATTCGATTATACAGTACTCTCATGTACTATTGTACTAAAACATATGTAAACATTGATATATCAAAATTATCCAAACCGAGCCATGCTCAGACCAAAAGACTGAACAATAAACTAATCTTAGACTGATCGCCAGAGCAACAGCATCTTATTTTCTGTTCCTCAGGAACATTTTATTCATCTGAGATTCATCACTTAGCGGTGATTTCCATATAACTATTCATTAGAAACATGCGTCAAATGTTAATTAAGAGTTTTGATAAGTGTTATAAATGTTCTATTTGCATATTTTTGAAAAGTAAAAAGTGTTCTATTTACATGTTTTTGAAAAGCATAAAATGTTTTATTTACATGTTTTTAAAAAGTGTTAAATGTTCTATTTACATGTTTTTGAAAAGTGGAAAATGTTTTATTTACATGTTTTTGAAAAGTGGAAAATGTTTTATTTACATGTTTTTGAAAAGTGGAAAATGTTTTATTTACATGTTTTTGAAAAGTGTTAAATGTTCTATTTACATGTTTTTGAAAAGTATAAAATGTTTTATTTACATGTTTTTGAAAAGTGGAAAATGTTCTATTTATATGTTTTTGAAAAGTGTAAAATGTTCTATTTACATGTTTTTGAAAAGTGGAAAATGTTCTATTTACATATATTCAAAAAGTGTAAAGTTGTCTATTTACATGTTTTTGAATCGTTTAAAATGTTCTATTTACCTGTTATTATATATTAGTAGATAGTGGATATTGTTTTTAGCTACAAATGGATATGGGTCATTTTGGTTCTCCACAGACGATATAGAGCACACCATGCTATAGGAACAGCTAACTTATTCTAAGTAGACATCCTTGACCGCTATCTCCTCGCTATTATATCCTTGGAATCCGCCCCCAATTTATTTTTCATTTTCATAAAATCCTCCAAATCCAAACTACAATACTGATACCGCTACAGCTTGGCTCCGGCATTCCGTGCACTGCGTTAAGGGATCGTCCATAATTTATGTCATCATCTAGGTGGGTGGGTGGGTCCGTTAAATCTCCCCATTTAAGGAAATGATAAAAGTCTTGTCATTTTATTGTAAGGGGGGGGGGTGGTTAATCATGAAAATGCCAGATCATGGATGACATCATTTATAGATGATCCCTGACTGCACTGACGATAATAGTGAGAACTGTACTGCGAGAAACATGAATGAAAATTTGTAAATTTGAAGATTTGAAAATGGGGAAACCACAAGAAAAGAATCAGCGGAAAAGGTACAAAATTATTTCCGTTTCTTTGGTAGTGTGCAGTGAGTGTGACTGTGAGAGCTCAAGAATTGTAAAATTTTATTTCAATTCACATTCTTCACTGAAGCTCAGGGGTCGTCACTCGTCATGTCTCTCATTTATTAGCAAGTCAGCATTCTATTTTCTGCCCTACATTTAATTTATTTTCATGAATTTCTAACCAAGGGCTCGTCCATAATTGATGTCATTGAAATACTTACATTTCTAGGACCCAATTATGACCCCCTGTCATCAGCTTATATAGGCACTGTCAATATAAGACGTCATCATTACCCAAGCAGACACATTGACCCTACGCATGACGTCATTTACTGATGATCCCTAAGCAATGCAATATAATGCAATAATCTCAATAATGTATTATGCAAGATATTATGCACCTTATATATTATGTAGCATGTAAAAAGTACGTATTACGTACGGAATACGGAAGTGGAAGTAAGGAATGGTCCATAAGTGATGTCACCCCCATTTCATCACTTTAAATTTGAGTAGGCGGCTATATATAACATGGTATGTCATCAATGTCTTACAAACTCAATCTTACTAAACTCACTCACATCATTTATGGACGATCCCTAAATACGTAGTTGAATTTTAAATTTTTATTCACAGCACTGCGCTACTACTGACAGGAAACGAGCCTGGGTCTATATCCTCCCCTTCCTCCGCTCTACCTTCCTAGAATGATAAATGAGGGAAAATTTGACAATTTCAAAAATTGGAATTTTTAATAATATTTGCTTATACTTACTTAGGGATCGTCCATAAATGATGTCACGGGTAAGGATATTGTCATTGTGTCATGCCAGACACTGATGACATACCATGCTGGATATAAGCCGTATGTACACAGTGTTAAATTGATGACATGTGGTCTGAAACGAGTGACAATTTGGGTGACATCATTTATGGACCATCCCTTATTACTTTTAATCTAGATGCAGAAACAATTTGATTAAAGTTGAAGTGGTTGATTTCTGACGAAAAATAAAGTAATATCGGATTCATTTAAAAATTGCATGTAAAGCGCATGAAACATTGGTTTCAAAAAATCATAACTAGGAATTCATTTAAATTTACTTGAGACCAGTGCAGTGCTAGTGCCAGTAGTTCTAGTTTAATCATAAAAAATAATTTAATGAGACGTAACAACAGTATATATGCCAAATTTAATCAAACCGAACGCCGAACTTGAACGATGAAATTCTCAAAGAAATTGTATCAATTCTGAATAAAATGAACCAAGGCAATTTTCTTGGATCTTTGGACTTTGGACGTGGTCTTCACTCTGACTTTGACGGTACCGCAAGGAATGTTTACGGATCCAATCCGAATCGTATTTCGGCCACGCTATTGGCTGTACACTCCCTAAGGAACTCTCGAGCAATATTGTAAGTAATGATATAACTAAAGTAGGTATGCCAAAAGGTAGTATCTATATCGCTAAAGAAGATGCAAAATTGCCCATCTCCATAATTCTCACTATTTGAAAGCGAAAATTGCCCATCGTCATTTTTGAATAAAAATTGTGTGCATAATATTTTGTTTTCCAGCAAAATTTAAGGAAGTAGATATTTCTTCTTGCTTGAGAATTGTGCTTATACACTGTATTTAAGTTTGAAGATGGAGATGGGCAAATTTCGCTTCTTCAGTAGCGATATGCATGTATAAGTCTGTATTTGTATTTGCCGTTCGTAAGTTTATGCCTAAGTAAGACTGATTTTGTTTGTTCAGGGCGAAGAAGGAATGCAACGTACGCATTTGATCTGATCGAATTTCACACTACAATGGAGCTGAATTTACATATAGCTCTCCTGTAGGTAGATATAGACACACTCTGCTACTTATGGTTATGTTTTATAGTATAGCATTACTTTATTATCGTTATACGTCTTGAATTTATATGCATATCTGTGGGAGCCTTGTATATCTAATCAGCTCAGAGAGCCTTCCCAAAATGACAATGGCAATGACAGCAGAAGAAAGCAACCAGTACCAGGTTTTGAAGAAGACGGAGTAAATCCGGTGCTGGTCCCGGTACCGGTACCAGTCCCGGTGCCATAGTGACCCGAGACTCTCTTTGTCCCCTTTTGTTTTTGTAGCAGCCTCGCATCCCGGGTATTGTGGATACTGTATAATGTTATGTACACATCCCAAGAAGTATTTGTTTGGAGAGAAGGAATTGGAAAGGTGAATAATTTGCGCCCAAATAATAATATATGGCACTCAATATGTTCGGGATGTAGGATATTTCTTACCCGGAAATTTCCTACCAACCACCAAACCTAGGACATTTCCTACTTGGACATTTCCTACCAACCTCCAAACCTAGGACATTTCCCACCCGGACATTTCCTATCAACCTCCAAACCTAGGACATTTCAAACCCGGATATTTCCTACCCGGACATTTCCTACCCAGACATCTCCTACCCGGACATTTCCTACCAACCTCCAAACCTAGGACATTTCCTACCGGATATTTCCTACCCGGACATTTCCTACCAATCTCCAAACCTAGAACATTTCCTACCCAGACATTTCCTACACGGAAATATTACCTGGAAATTTTCTACCCGGACATTTCTTACCTGGACATTTTCTACCCGGACATTTCTTACCTGGACATTTCCTACCCGAAAATTTCCTACCAATTATCAAATCTAGGACATTTCTTACTCATGTAAAAAACGTACAGCATTTAATTTTTACATTAGGAAAAATTGTAGAAAAAACTTTGTTAAAACTTTCAACGGGTAGGAAATGTCCTAGGTTTGGTGGTTGGTAGGAAATGTCCGGGTAAGAGATGTCTGGGTAGGAAATGTCCGGGTAGGAAGTGTCCGGGTAGAAAATGTCCGGGTAGGAAGTGTCCTAGGTTTGGTGGTGGGTAGGAAATGTCCGGGTAAGAGATGTCCGAATAGAAAAAGTCCGGGTAGTAAATGTCCGTTTACCAATATGTTAGCATTGACACAGGATATATGTCCCAAATTCGGGATCCTTCCTATATAGCTATATGCATTATGTGGTCCTATAAATAATTCGCAGGCTAATATTTCACACCACACGGCATTCAGAATGTAGTTGGTAGTTTGAAAGACAGATGCTATATGATGTGAGTTAGGTACATACGTCATTTACATCACAAAGACAAACAATTTGAATGCATTTATTTGTCCCCTTTGAGTCTATGGATATTTCTTGAGGCGTACTGGTGAAATAGGAGTGGAAAGTTATCGGAATGCTGGGAGTGCATATAGCGTAATTGTAAATCAAATTTTTGTAACGTAACAAGAAAGTACCACCTTGTATAATACTTATATATGCAGATATATAATGAGATTGGGTAGAATTCGTAGTAGATTCATGCGGCGGATGAGATTGGAAAACAAGATAATTGTAACGTGTACGACGAATTATGGTTAAAATACGAAATGGAAAAGCATACTATCTGTCTGGCAACAACAACAGCTACTAATATTCTGGTATAAGATCATGTTTACCACTGTCAAATAGCCTTCAACATTATATTTTGTACTTTTGCATAATTTCACAAAACACAAGAATTTCAAACACATTCAAATAAATTTTTGAGATTTAAAAAAAGTTGTGTAAATATTTTGCTGTATTAAATATTATAAAATTTAAAATGTAAATATCAAATTTTGAATTTTCTACTTTGAAAAATTTCATTGCAAATAACGCATTTTTGTCATTTTCACAAACTTTAAAATATCATATTTTTTATAAGATTTAAAAAAAAATGCAAATATCCTGTTTTACATTTTTCAAAAAATTCTAAACATCACATTTTCGCGCTTTAAAAAAAAGCAAATATCACATTTTTAACACTTTCAAGAAATTGCAAATATCACATTTTTGTCATTTTCAGAAACTTTAAAACATCAAATGTTTTTTAAAATTTAAAAAACATTCAAATATCCTGTTTTACATTTTCCAAAAAATTCCAAATATCACATTTTTAACACTTTCAAGAAATTGCAATTATCACATTTTGAACACTTTCAAGAAATGGCAAATATCACATTTTGAACACTTTCAAGAAATTGCAAATACAACATTTTTACGCTTTAAAAAAAACCAGTAAATTACAAAATTTTGCTGTTTCAAAAAAGACTCAAATAAGAAATCAAAAAATGCTCAAACATACCTAATTTCTCACGTAAAATATTTAAAGGCATCTCTATTATTGTCGTGTATAAGCTTCTTCCCCCAAACCCAAACCCAAACCAGCCCCGGCCCCATTCGTCCCCATTCATTTAGTTGGTTTTGTTTGTAGAAAAAACAACCTATGGCAATGGCTTGTTTTCACTACTTAATCACGACCGAACGGACAGCACGCCGCACATAGGTAGGTACATATCATACTGCCTGGATTCCTGGATTCTGGATAATACTATGTACTCACTCAATCAAGTCCAACTGTGTATATTGTTTTAAATTACAAAAGCGCAAAATTAGACGCAGTGAGTACATGCAAATGCCACATGGGCAGGTCTCTATGCCTCCACCTCGTAATAGTTAGTCAATAGTAGTACATCCCTAATTCTAATCAAAAACAAATATAGGGCAAGAACAAAGAAATTCTGATGAGATTACAATGTGTGTCGTCCTCCGTCGCCGTCGCCGTCCTCCGTCACTGATCAAAGCGGAGGGACCCATAAAATAAATACGTACCCAGGGGCGTGCATAAATTACGTAGTACAAAAATCGGAAATTTTGAACCCCTATCCCCTCCTCCTTTTTTGGTATGTATGTCCATTTAAAAAGATAAGCAGATTAAACCCCTGCCTGTCCCCAACTATAAAAGCAGGTATGGGATCGTCCACAAATGACGTCTCTTAAATCACCTATGTGTCTTAAAAACTTCCCCATTTAAAAGCCCGTGTTAAAAAAATTGCCATTCTATTAATAGGGTGGATGCGGGTTTACTATAAGAAAAATACCATAATGTCATTCATGACATCATTTATGGACGATCCCTCCAAGTCTGTCGGTATCTGTACGTAACGCTTCCGGCGATGATCTGTCTCTCGTTCTATGGACCAGAAGCTACAAATAGCAGCACACAACAGACGACGACGACGACAAGAAATAAACAGTCTAAAAAAATACTCAGAAAAAAAAGAGTAAGAAAAATAAGAGAGTGTCTCCGTAACTTTATAGTTATATAGTAAAATCCAATCGGGATGAATACATGAGTGAGTGCACAATTCTATAGACCCCCGCGCACAATAATATCCACATTTCTACAATCACACAATCCGGATCCGGATCCAGAACAGAAGCAAAACTAGACGGAGGCACTCCAACTGGTACTGGTACCGGTACCGGTACATAGTGCTGGAGCCGTAACCGTAAAACCCTAACCAAAACCCACAATATAAAACCAACCGAATCCAATCCAATCCAATAGACATTTCATTGCTCCTTTTACAGAAGCAGATACGTCTCCCTATTTTCTAATATGACTAAAGGTAATCCATTTCCATTATGATTACTGCGAGTGAAGACATGACGAGTCTGGGTTTGGGTTTGGGCATTCAGTGTGTAGGAATATGTGACGTCACGTACTGTCAATCTCCTGTCAGGGCCGGATAATGTGGCCAGCGCAGGCAGCCCCCGCTGCTTGAATTTAAAAAAAAACAAATTGTAAATGGAACATTTTGCAGTTTTCAAAAATATGCAAAAAGAATATTTTGACTTTTCAAAAACATGCAAATAAATATTTTTACAAATTTCAAAAATATGGAAATAAAATATTTTCCACTTTTCTCAAAATATGTAAATAGAACATTGGGCACTTTTCAAAAAATGTAAATAGAATATTTTGACGTTTCAAAAACATGCACAATAAAACATTTAACACTTTTCAAAAAACATGTACATGGAACATTTTGACTTTTCTAATACATGTAAATGAAGATTTTTGTACATTTCAAAAATATGGAAATAAAACATTTTCCACTTTTCTCAAAACATGTACATGGAACATTTTACACTTTTCTGAATCAAGTAAAAAGAATATTTTAAACTTTTCTAAAAACATTTAAATACAACATTTTGCTTTAGCAAAGAAAACCATCAATAAAATCAAAATGGTGGTTTTTGTATGGAAACAAATTCCTGCCTAGAAGCAATTCCTTCGTCCGGCCCTGCCTCCTGTTGTAACTGTACAAAATGAATTGTGCGGTTATAGATGTAAAATACGGAAGACCGCAGTATAGGAAAAAGGAATCCTGAATGTAGATACATTTCTAGGCTCTAGGTACTTGTCTTCTTCGTCTCCTTTTCACATTTTGAAAATCCTTTCCCTTTCAAATATGTTTACGATTTGGGAAATTGAAATTGAATCTAATGTATGATAATAGTAAAGCAATAGTCACTGTACTGGTACTGGATGAGGATCAGCTGTCTATCTACATAATACAGTACAGGCCATGTGATAACTATGTAAAGAAAGGGCCATGCTATCTGTAGAAATGCAGCTCTGTTCTGTGATTCTATCATTCTGATTACTTTTATACATTCAACTCTGCGTATTTCATTTCCGATTTATGTGGCTATCGATGTATCTACCTCTTGGACTTGGCTATAACTATGTTATATGCTATGCTATGTTATAGTCAGAATCATCTTAACAATAATAAAAGTAGTCTTGACCAATTTTTATTTTTTTTTATTTTCAAGTAGACTCACGATGGACAATTAAAACAGTTTACCGAAATTAAATCATATTTTGTGAGTGAAGAGTCAAAATGAGCTATGTCATAAAAATACTAAATAAGAAAGGTGCGTTAGATGTTAATTAGGTGATTTTTAAAATGTGCAAAATGTTCCATTTCCATGTTTTTAAAATATGCAAAATGTTCTATTTCCATGTTTTTAAAATATGCAAAATGTTCTATTTCCATGTTTTTAAAATATGCAAAATGTTCTATTTCCAAGTTTTTAAAATGAGCAAAATGTTCTAGTTACACGTTTTTAGTAGTAAGTGTAAAATGTTCTAGTTACATGTTTTTAGTAGTAAGTCCAAAATGTTCTAGTTAAATTTTTTTAGTAGTAAGTGCAAAATGTTCTAGTTACATGCTTTTAGTAGTAAGTCCAAAATGTTCTAGTTAAATTTTTTTAGTAGTAAGTGCAAAATGTCCTAGTTACATGTTTTTAGTAATAAGTGCAAAATGCTCTACTTCCTTGTTTTTAAAATGTGCAAAATGTTCTATTTCCATGTTTTTGAAACATGCAAAATTTTCTATTTACCTACATTTTTTTAGTAGTAAGTGCAAAATGTTCTATTTTCTATTTAAGCGCTTTCAAGATAATTAAATATGTCAATATTTTTGCACATAGTACGTAGATTTCGTTTTTAAATAAAAATGGATATGGGTAATTTTGGTTGTAAAGTTTAGTAGTAAAGAAGAATTAGTCAGTCAGTCAGTCAGACGCCGTCCGTAGGACGCCTGGATATTTGAAACCAAAAATGCGCAAAGCTGTGTATGTAGTAAGTACACGAATTTTTACAAAGTTATAAACAGGACCGTTAACCGTTACCGTTAGCGTGGGTATATAGCATTTGATGATACACATATATAATAAATATGAGCATTTGATTTGGTAATATGCAGGTTTTTGAAGGTTTTGTATGTATAATGAAAAAAAACGATGGGGTTTTTTTCTACTGCAGCTTAAACGTAGATTAATACTATAACAAGAAAATTTTGATAGCTTCAAGATATTATGTAGGATACCGTATGGTATATACATAATACCGACTAGAATGCAGTTAAAGAAAAAGCAGTACAGTTCCTCATTAATGGGACTAGTCACTTTATACACTCGTAAGGGGTCGTCCATAAATGATGTTATTGGAAAATCCCAATTTGTAGGACAAGGACCCTATGACGCCCCTGTCACCAGCTTAACGATTGCATACCGATAAATGGGTGTCGTCTTTAACATGGCATGTCATGAATAACCAACTACACCCACTAACCTTACCCATTACATCATTTATGGACGACCCCCAAAGCCCAAGTGGAAAAATATAGAAATGGAAAAAATATGGAAGCTCTATAGCTATATACATAGTCAAATTTGTAATCTCTTTCTCGCCTCGTCTGGCTTTGGCCCATACTGTTTCACTAATCGTGAATTCACATAGAAATCTGTCCCATCCAAACCAAAGAAAAGGAAACCATGACGAAAAAGCGAGATACCCGCCGCCGTCGTCGTCGTCTGTGTAGAAATCTGTGTAGTAAGTATAGAAATAGGAATATAGGCGAAGAAGTATGTGCATTGAAGGAAGACATAGAAGTGCTTGCCGCATGTACAAAAGTACAGTATTATTGAACTGTTTACTCTCTCACATGAATGTAGCCATCCGTCCATAAAAGCTAATGATAAATTGAACCATACAATAAAAACGATGAAATAAAGCCAATAAAGCCAGACAGATTGACTAAAGCAGAGTTTTTCGGAGCCTCCAGAGTCGAGTAGAATGCCCGGCAAAGGAATACGAAGCCGAAACCGAAAAACTACGGGGTCCAAAACCCACACGGAACGGAACGACCCAACCGAACAAAACTGTGTAACTGTGTAAATTGCACTGCTATATAGTTGACGGTGCATTAAAATCATATCGTCGGTGAAGAACCAAAATTACCCATATCCATTTGTAGCTAAAAACAAAGTTCACTATCTACGAAAATATTGAAACATGTCTTGTAAGCATATAAATGGAAGATTTTACATTTTTCAAAAACATACAAATAGAACATATTGCACTTTTCAGAAACATGTTAATAGAACATTTTACACTTTTTAAAAACATGTAAATAGAACATTTTACAATTTTCAATAACATGTAAATTCAGTATTTTGCACTTTTTACAAAACAAGAAAATAGAACATTTTACATTTTTTAAAAATGTGTAAATAGAACATTTTAAACTTTTCACAAACATGTAAATCGAACATTTTACACTTTTTACAAAACCAGAAAATAGAACATTTTACATTTTAAAAAAAACTGGAAATAGAACATTTTACATTTTCTTTAAAACGTGTAAATCGAACAGTTCACGCTTTTCAAAAACTCGTAATTAACATTTTAAGCATGTTTCTCATTTTGGTTTTATGACATAGATCATTTTGATTCCAGCTTAAATTGGAGATGGGTCATTTTGGTTCTTCACCGACGATATACGAACATAGTAATTAATTTCTATCTCTTCTATGGATCTGGCTCTGGTACCGGTACTGGTGCTTCGTTCCTGGTTCTGGTCCTGGTAAGTCACTAACAATGAGTTAGGAGTAGTTAGTAGTTAAAGGATACGGATAAGGGAAATATTACAGATATCAGTAATGTTCATCGTCATCGTCTACATTCCCAGCTTCTGCTTCTATCAGTAGCACTACAGTCTCCAGATATGTTCGTTTAGCGACAGAGGATCCGTAAATATGATTTTCAAAAGCTGAATATGCTATACTTGCTATATACATGAAGATTTTTTTGCCAAAACGGGTCAAGTCCTCCAAAGCCAAAGCAAATGTTACAGGAACAACGAATAATGAATAAAAGGTAACAGGATTATTTTTGCAACTCGATTTTTTCTGCAGGTACTGCAACTGACGAAGCGTTATTACAAAAAGTTTCATAAATCTACAGACTGACTCTGGAATTTTTCAGAAAATTTTCAAAAATTTTAATTTAAGCACTATCCCCTAAAAATGCATAACTTAACACGGAGTCAAAAGCCCGCGAGATGAAATTTTAATCGTTTCGACTGAAACCAAATTTTTTTTTAACTTTCAAACTTTTTCTTGCATAAAAAAATCTACGCACGGCAATTGTTTTCTACATACTGCGAAAACACTGGAAAATGAAAAACAGGATTTAAATCAGAAATGCATCTCTTAGGTGGACTTAGGGCTGGATAATGTGGCCAGCAGCGCGGGCAGCCCCCGCTGCTTGAATTGTCTCAAAACATAGAAATGGAACATTTTGCAGTTTAGAAAAAATGTGTAAAAAGAATATTTTTGACTTTTCAGAAACATGCAAATAGAACATTTTGTACTTTTCTGAATCAAGTAAAAAGAACATTTTACGCTTTTCTAAAACATGTAAATACAACATTTTACGCTTTTTAAAAACATATAAATAGAACATTTTGAGCAATTCAAAAACATGTAAGTACAAAATTATCAAAGAAAACCATTAATAAAATCAAAATGGTGGATTTTGTATGGAAACAAATTGCTGGCTAAAAGCAATTCCTTCGTCCGTCCTGCTCTGGGTGGACTTATCCCATTTTGCCAAACAGCTCTGCAACATAACTATAGCGATGTAACGTATTGAACAGATTCAGAGATCTACCTATGCAAAAATCCCGTCTAACTATACTGGGCTGCATGCAGAAAAGAAAACGAGAAAAGAAAACGAGACAAGAGATAGAAGCAACATCACAGAATCACAGCACATCAAACCACATCATATTATCATATATGTACACGTCTCCCGCATCCATTCATAGAGCATCTCATACCTTACTACTTCAAACCGACACCGAAATTTGTACAAAGATCGACGTGTCTATTCTACGCAGAGTATTGTGAGAGAGACGGTTTCGCTTGAAGGTTTGAGGATGAGTGAGAGATTGCTCTGTGTGTGTGTGTGTGTGTAGCTGTTGACTGAAGACTTTTGTGTAGGTTTTTGTAGGGCCGGGCCGGACGAAGGAATTACTTTTAGGCAGCAATTTGTTTTGATGCAAAAATCACTATTTAAATTGTATTGACAATTTGACAGTTTTCTTTACTAAAGCCAAATGTTCTATTTACATGTTTTAGAAAAGTGCAAAACGTTATTTTTACTTGATTCAGAAAATTTCAAAATATTCTACTTACATGTTTTGAGAAAAGTGGAAAATGTTTTATTTCCATGTTTTTGAAATGTACAAAAAAAAATTATTTTACATGTTTTTGAAAACTCGTAATATTCTTGTTTACATATTTTTGAAAACTGCAGAATGTTCCATTTACATGTTTTGAGAAAATTCAAGCAGCGGGGCTGCCTGCGCTGGCCACATTATCCGGCCCTGGGTTTTTGGATTTGGAAGAGAGAGAGAGAGATGCGATGGATGGATGGAAAGAGACAGGAGAGAAGACATGAAGAGCAACAATAAATTTCCATCAGTATCATCCGATCCGAATCCGGACTCCGAATCCGAAACGGAGCGAATGATGCTCATCTCGTTTGAATTTGAATAACACCCTCTCCTCCCAGCAGCAGCGTCTCCCTACATTCTACATACAATCATAACATGTTCGTAATTTATCTGGCTTTAGAAAGACTTTTCAAAATTTATACACGGAAGCCTTCAGAGCCTCACTCAATTAGGTCCTACGTCCTACTCATACAGAAAAGCATAACAAGCGCTATAAGAAATAAAGGGATGGGATACAGATGCACACACACACACACGAGTGAGCGAAGGAAGATAATATAGAAGGTACAGATTTCCAATGTGAGACCTGAGAGAACAGTCATGTACATATGTCCGTCCAAATTCCAAATAAATCCCAACATATATTGAATTCGCAATTCAACAATTGTATTAGGGGTCGTCCATAAATGATGTCTTCTAAATATCCCTATTACTAAGAGTCCGCTGACCCCCCTGCCTTCCAATTAGCAATCATGACAACAAATATAATACAGTAGCCTGAATTTTCAAAAACCGTGTAAATGCAAAATTTTGCAGTTTCCAAAACATATGTAAATAAAATATTTTGACTTTTCAAAAACATGGAAATACAAAAGTTTGGACATTCTAAAAACACGCAAATAAATGTTTTTACACTTTTCAAAAAATGTGTAAATATAGAACATTTTGACTTTTCAAAAACATGCAAATAATTTTTTTTGCACATTGTAAAAACACGCAAATAAATGTTTTTACACTTTTCAAAAAGTGTGTAAATATAACATTTTGAATTTTCAAAAACATGCAAATAAATATTTTTCCCCATTGCAAAAACACGCAAATAAAATATTTTACAACTTTCAAAAAATCTATGTAAATATACAACATGTTTACATGTTGGTTTACCTAAGAAAACCTTCAATAAAATCAAAATGGTGGTTTTGGTATAAAAATATATTATACGTGTAACATTCTATCTACGGCAAGACTCATATTCTCAACAAATAAGCTTTATTAACCACCTATTAAATACCTTTATTAACGTGGTACTTCCAATCTAAATCTATAGATACATTTCGATATATAGGAATATTAAATAGGAAGGTCAAGGAATGTATCATTTTATGTAAAAACAATTTGCCCAAATCCAAAATCCAACACGAACTTGAACATTGCATGAAAAAGACATTAATAAATCAGGAGACAGCCACTGAATCAGTCACACTTCTATACTTCTATATGCCCAACAGTACAACATCAGCCTCAGCCTCAGCTGATACTACGGATGTGATAAGGCCTCCACACTACAGGGAATATAAGTATTATTATTACTACGCGAAGAATTCGAATCGGAATAAATGAATATGGCATTTGATGAATTGGGACGTCTCTGTCTCTACAAACAAACGATCACCATCACCATCGGGATCAGCAGGAACTTGACGACTACTACGACTGCGAACACGACGACAATCCTAATGTACACAGACATAATCCGTGTCACTACAAAACAAACCAGATCCCTATAAAATAGATGTACAAAAAGACACAGTGTAAACAACAAGGCACATAACCGAAACCGACACCGAAACCGACGCCGAAAACCGAAAAAGATACACACACTAATAATAAGTACTCTGACATAACTATTATGAGTAGGTTCGGGGACTTAATTCATATTCCGAGTAGTTGTAAATAGTGACATTAATAGTGCACATTAGACAATTTACGTGTAGTATCAGTGGAATTAAGAGAAAATAAATTGCGTTTCATTTTCGTGTGTGTGTGTTCATTCAAAGTCCAAAATCTCATTTGCTTCCCAAAGTATTTTTGTGTACATGTGTGTGTGTGTGTGTGTGTGTGTGTGTGTGTGTTCTACTTTGTTTGTTAATATTTCCTCTTCCTCTGTTTCTACTGATACTGATATTTCCACGTATTACGTATACATAATATGAAGAGTTGCTTGGCAAACCGGGGTAAAAGTCCACCTAAAACCTGTATTTCTGTTTTAAATTCCGTTTTCCAGTGTTTTCGTAGTTTGTAGAAGACAATTCCCGTGCGAAAATTTTGTTACACAAGACAAACTTTAAAAGTTTGGTTTGTCTCAAAACGATTAAAATTTCATATCACGGACTTTTTCCTCCAAGTTAAGTTATTGATTTTGAGACAAAACGAGGAAATTCCACAAATTAAAATTTTTGAAAAGTTTTCTAAAAATTTCAGAGTCAGTCCAGAGTTAAGATTTACGAAACTGTTTGGAATAAAGCTCCGTTAGTTACAGTACCTGTGCTGTGGAATAAAATTGAGTTAAAAAAATAATCCTGTCACCCGCAGGGCCGGATGAAGGAATTGCTTTTAGGCAGCAATTTGTTTCCATACAAAAACCACCATTTTGATTTTTATAATGGTTTTCTTTGATAAAGCAAAATGGTGTATTTACATGTTTTTAGAAAAGTGCTCAATGTTCTTTTTACTTGATTCAGAAAAGTGCAAAAAGTTCTATTTACATGTTTTGGGAAAAGTGCTAAATGTTTTATTTCCATGTTTTTGAAATGTACAAAAAATTTTATTTCCATGTTTTTGAAAAGTCAAAATATTGTTTCTACATATTTTTGAAAACTCCAAAATATTCCATTTACATGTTTTTTGAAAATTCAAGCAGCGGGGGCTGCCTGCGCTGGCCTCATTATCCGGCCCTGATGTCACCTTTTATTCATTATTCGTGTTCTTTTGAAATATCGCTTTGATGGACTTGACCCGTTTTGCTGAAAAACTCTTCATAATCCAGCCATGTATCCACACACACAAACACACACACTTCAATTCTATCATCCTCCAATTTCATTTTCATACTTGATCGCATCACATGAGACAGCTTCCCAATTTAATTCTCAAAAATATGTCAAAACACAAGTCATATTCATCACATTAGGAGAGCATAAAGAGTTGTGTATAAAATACTCGTCATATATTGGATAGTAATGCGTACACATGTAATTTCATAACAACAGGGATACAAAAGGCAGGTAGGTATTTGTATTTACCCGTATAAAAGGCACACATAGTAAGAGTAGAAGCTTTTTAATGAAATATAATGTAATGTAAGTATAGCGGCTGATGGCAATAAGGCACACGTCTGTCATATCAGTATCAGTATCAGTATAGTGAGTAGCCTAGTAACGATGAGAAGCTCTCCCAGAGATTCCAGATTTTATCCCCTCGTCATTTTCCTCATAAATATAATTCCCAATTCCAAGTGGAAGTATTACACTCAACTCACTCACTCTCCTTCCTCTTCCCGTATTTCCGCTGGGGGCAACAAAACGACAACAACAACTGCAGCAACAACAACCCAAAAGCTATGCTAAAATCTCCATTGATTTTTTTAATAGCTGCCATTAATTTCCTAATGGGTTTTCATGGATACTTTTCCAGGTTGCATCGAACCATATGAATTCTGGAGACTACTATAATACCGGCACCGGCTCCGGCGGCTGGATCATTGAAACTTTGAAACACCAAAACCAATGTGGACTGTGGACTGTATAAAATATACAGTGGCAGTGACGAAGTAGTAAAAACTGAAATAATTGGAAAAAAATATTTAGCACATAACCCAAACAATAAAAGTAATATGTAATTATACAGAAAAACATTATAGTACTGTCCCATAATAAGTTCTTAACATTTTTTTGAAAATTAAATAGGTTGTATTTAGGTGCGTCAATATGTCCATAGTGTAGGGATTGAAAAACTAATAAACGAATTAAATTGCTACTGCGCACTAAATTATTAAGACACTACTCAAATCTGACATCAATACTTAAAAGATTAAACTGCAAAACATGCCGACAGGGAAACGCTGCACTGGCAACTGGGGTAGAAAAATGGGTTGACACATTGACACAATTTTTAGTAAGTATAGCCTGGGCAATGTAAGTCAAGGCATCGCATCGGTCCACCGTGACGATGTAATCTTCTTAATTTGACATTTCCAAGAAACTACACATATATCGTCTATGAAGAACCAAAATTGACACATTTCCAATTTATGCCAGAATTAAAATGACTTATGTCAAAAAAAGACAGTAAATAAGATACATGCTTACAATGCTAATAATCACGAGTTTCTAAAATGAGCAAATTGTCCCATTTACATGTTTTGAAGTGTAAAATGTTCTATTTACATGTTTTTGAAAAGTGTAAACTGTTCTATTTACATGTTTTTGAAAAGTGTAAAATTTTCTATTTACATGTTTTGGAAAAGTGTAAAATGTTCTAATTAAGCGTTTTTAAAAAATGTAAAATGTCATATTTACATGTTTTTCAAAAGTGCAAAATATTCTATTTACATGCTTTCACTTTCATGAACATGTTATTTTAATATTTTCTGTAGATGATAAAGCATTTTGTTTTTAGCTAAAAATGGATATGTGTCATTTTGGTTCTTCACAGACGATATGACCAATGACATATCCAATAGATAAACTTTATGTATTTATTTACATTATACATACTATCATTAGCACATATTAGTACAGCAAAAATGTCGATAGCGCATCGGACACATCGATACATCCGTACCACCATCAACCATCACTGACAACTTACGTATATGTTTTTTCATTAGGACTGAAATATTAACTGAAATTGGATTGGAAACTGGAACCAGGAACTAACTGGCAAGCTGGAGACGGCGACTGGCTTGGAATTGGTCTACAGTTGACAGTCTGGAAATAGAAAACTAAGCAAAGAAAATGCTTCAATCAACAATCAACCTTCTAACTAACGATAAAATGCCGAACCCCGTGACTTTTCTTGTGACTCTGACTAATAGAGTACTGATGACTGATGTCACCAAAAAAAAGATGAGAAACTTACAATACAAAGAATCAGCTACCAAAACCAGCTATATTTGATACTGGTTTGTTCGTTGGTCACAAGATACAAGATGGAAAACGAGATGACTACAACGACAACGATCAAATGTGACCCTTAAAGTTGTTAGTACACTTGAAATATTATACAAACACAGCACAGCCAGTAACCAGTACCAGTACCAGTACCACGAACAGTACAGTCAGTGGATCACATACAAACTCATCGTCATCATCAGTCATCAGTAGAGTGTAGATATTCTTCAATTCTATTTTAGTTTTGTTAGTTGGAGTTGGCAGATTGGAAATGTTGACTCTTTCTTAGCTTCGGACAAGGAATAAGGAACCATCACAAAAATGTCAAATGTTGCACTTGGATTCTTGGATAGCAAACACTCTCCGCTTCCAATCCAACTCCAACTTCCCATGATATTCAAGATGATTGTTTGGTGATGTTGATGGTCAAGCAAACACAAAAAGACGTCAGCGAAAATAACCTTTTTTCATTTTTTTTACTCAATTAATTCCCCTTTAAATTTTGTAGCTTTTCACGTTCTACGATCGACGTTACTTGCTATATCAAATGCATGTTATTGTGCTCTTGTCATTGTGTAAATACCCACAGATAAAAATAGCCGGTCACCGGTTGATTAATTGATGGTATCTGACGAACTGCACTTGAGGGTTGACCTTTGAGCCTACGGTTTGCTGCAAACTATGTAGGAAAACAACTATCAGCTAACTGAGTGGATGTTGGCTGTGGTCGTAGTTCAAGTAATTAACGATTTAACGACGGTTTCTTTCGTACGCTTGATGTTTTAAACTTACAAATAATTACATTTGGAGATTGTCAACTGCCAGTGGTCAGCAACTGCCAGCAAGGAAGAAGGAAGCCCTGTCACCTGTTTAGCTGACTAGTGAGCACTTTCGAAAAAGCTTTACTTCCACTGATCAGAGATCGTCCACAAATGATGTTACTGGTACGGCCAATGGGTCAACTTTTAGGCATTGATGACATCCAATATTAAAGATAGCCATTTGCGTTAAGTAATGACATTTTTTAAGCTGCTGACAGTGGGGGGTCAGTTAAATGACATCATTTATGGACGACCCCGTCCCCGTCACAAGCTGTGTAACTAACTGTTACCTTAAATACTAATTTCAACTCGCTCACGAATTCCCTACACGCTACCAGTTTAAAACTGTCAACACTTTTTAAAACCATCACAGAGCTACAGAAGTTGATAGTGGAATAGTGGATTGGTAGATTACCGACATTTATAGATGAGACACAGTCAAGCGGAACCCTGTAACAACAATAATAAGACTGACGGCTACCTGTCAGAATTTGTAAAAAATATACTCACACACACACTGACACACGAGGCCTGAAACTGCCTGTAACTTATTCGGATTTAGTGTTTAGTCGACTCATGATGATAGCATGAGCAGGAACCTTTAAGGAAGAAAAAAAATCTGATCCGCTCTGTGTGCCACGAGCTCATGAATTAAGATTGATGACTTGACCCTGTCCAACTAACCGAGGAGCTGTCAAGTCTAAATAAGAAATATATAAGTGAGACTCTGTGCTGCCCTGGCTCCGACTAAAATTGAATCAGACCCGCACCGGAAGATTTAGTAAATAGAAATAGAATGAGAATGATGCCATCAATTGAAGGGATGACATCGTTAGTCCTTCTTACACCGAGACATCGTTATTTCCCTTTCGATGAGACAGGCAGAATAGTTTTACTTTTCTTCTTCTTCTTCAACAGAGTTTTCTATTCCCCGCTACTTTTCCTTTTCCTAGTTTCGTATTCAGTGCCGGACGAGATATTGCTTTTAGGCAGGAATTTGTTTCCATACGTACCTACCGTATTTCCTTTGATAGTACGCCCCGCGTACTATCCAAACTCAAGCGTATAATTAGAGACCCGCGCATTAATAGAGACCCGCGAAAAGCCATTTAATAGTGTGTTAAATAGACCCGCGTACTATCCAAACTGAGGCGGCTACCCCCCGCGTACTATTAGAGACCCGCGTACTATTAGAGGAAATACGGTAAGCCACTATTTTGATTTTATTGATGGTTTTCTTTGGGAAAGCAAAATGTTGTATTAATATGTTTTAGAAAAGTGCAAAATGTCCTTTTTACTTCATTCAGGAAATTGGGAAATGTTCTATTTACACGTTTTGAGAAAAGTGGAAAATGTTGTACTTCCATGTTTGAAAAAAGTGGAAAATGTTTTATTTCCATGTTTTTTAAATGTACAAAAATATTTATTTTGTATTTTTTTGAAAAGTCGAAATATTCTTTTTACGTGTTTTTGAAAACTGTAAAATGTTCCATTTACATGTTTTTTTTGGGAATTGTGGCAGCGGGGGCTGCCTATGCGCTGGCCACATTCTCCGGCCCTGTTCCTATATATTCCGTATTACTCCGTACTTTTGTAGTTTCCATTTCTGGATTCTGGATCTGGAGAATCTCATACAGAAAAGTTATAAACTACATTTTAGAGCGTTATACCTAAGTCCTAAGTAGTAATACCTAGGAGTATCTTTTTGTGAAGAAGAAAGTCGACTTCTTTATTATCGGTTTAACAGCTGGAATGGGAATGCCGAATAGGCTCTACTGTACAGTAGTAGTATCAAATTCTTTCCGTATACGTGTAGTAGTTGTTCGTACTTAGTACTTAGTAGGGCAGTATTTTATACCATGACCAAAGCATGTCTTGAGCAATTAAATTCAATGCACCGTAATGGGACTAAAAGTTTAAGAAGTAGACGTAAGAAGTAGGAAAGTGTCTTAAGAAATACAGAGAAAGTTATCATCGAGGAGATCCAGATATCGGTTCTCCTACAGAGATATACATACGCGTAGTCTTGTTGTATTATTCGTTCATCGTTGCATTGCACTTTCGCATTTTCCCACGGGGGATGACGAACAATATAACTACTACTACTTAATATACCTATACGTAGTAAGGATATAGTTTATGTGAATAATATTATTATACCTTTAAAACATTTTCAAGCTGACTTACTGACTTCCACTTCCCCTTTTGTTATTATTACAGACACACTTTTGGAAAAGAGAACCACCTTTTCTCGACGACCTACTACACCAGTTTTTTTTTGTACTGGGACCGATACCGGGAACGGGACCGGGACCGGGTCGTTCTCCCTTTTCATTCTCGACTCCAACATCCTTAATTTACACACGATAAAATTTGAAAACTTTATACAGGGTCGGGTAATGCGGCTATCGCAGTTAACCCCCGCCGCTGCTTGGATTTTCAAAAAATATGTAAGTGCTTAAACTTACATAGAACATTTTGCAGTGTTCAAAAATTATGTAAATATACATTTTTTGTACATTTCAAAAACATGCAAATAAAAATTGTTGCACATTTCAAAAACATGCAAATCAAAAATTTTGTACATTTCAAAAACATGGAAATAAAACATTTTCCAATTTTCTCAAAATATGTAAATAGAACATTTTGCATTTTTTTGAATCAAGTAAAACGAACATTTTGCACTTTTCTAAAACATGTAATTACAACATTTTGTACTTTTCAGAATCAAGTAAAAAGAACATTTTGCACTTTTCTAAAACATGTAGATACAACATTTTGCTTTACCAAAGAAAATCATTAAAAAAATCAAAATGGTGATTTTTGTATGGAAACAAATTGCTGCCTAAAAGCAATTCCTTCGTCCGGCCCTATGACTTTATACATGCTTTTATTCCGGACCTATATGCCTATAAGCCTGTAGATAGGTTACTACAAGAGAAAAAAAAGATAGCAAAGTTTGGAAATTATGTTTTTTTGAGTGTATACTTAGCCAAAAGTATGTATAGTTTTCATTTTGAATTTTTGAGCACATTCATAAGTAATAGTAGGTACTTTAATATTAAAGTTCAAACGTGAGACTCTGCTCGAGACAACTAAGGAATGAACAAGTGTAACAACTATAAGTATTTAGTCCGTAGCTCCATAATTCTCGTAGTTGATGTTAATAGTGCGATGCGGAGTCCCTACACGCGATACACTGCATTATCTATAATCCTTTCTTGTTAAATTGAAATCTTCTCTCCTCAACTAACTACTAAGTTCTACTTGACCAAGTTATACTTTTGTTCTTCAAAACTTGCATGAATAACTGCGGTGGTGTCTCTCCCGTTTTTGCGACAATCCGAAAACGAAATCCGAATGCCGAAGCCGGAGCTGGATTTTGTAAAACTTTTCTGTTCAATCTCGAAATCTGGGATGCCGGAGCCGGAGCCGGAAGATTGAAGATTTTCAATTAACTTTGTTAATTAACAATTAATAGTTTATAGTTAATGTTTTCTTTTAATTTGGATTTAGCGATGACGATAAGGAAGGACAGTTCTATTGTTCTGTACAAAAGCTTCAGTCCAGCATCAACCGGTCATAACCGCATCGCCCATCGTCGTCAATCATCAAGAAAACCGTTGAGTTGAGTTGTAATCCCCTAGCTACGATGTTGCATGCTCCTTCTTTCGTTTTTCGTCATTCGTGGTATAGACTTTGTCCGTAATTTGTTTTCTGTTGACGAAAGCGATCAACCATCATCATCGTTCGTATAGCATCAAGAAGAACCATGAAAAATTAATAAATAGTGTTCACTCAAGCGTTCCTATCTTGTGAGCAGGCCAAACTGGGAGTATGAAGACACGAACTGTAGGATGTAGGAGGGGATTAAGGTCATGTCATTGGTCATAGAAGATATAAGTAGAAGGCATGTGCCATCGTAATACAGCTTAAGTGTTTACTGCATTAACATCCCCACGTTGACGTTTATATACTTGTGTAATTTTATAAAAAGGAGCGAACCGACAACCGGTATACCGGTATCGGCCAGTCACCAGTACCAGTATAGGTCTAACTTGCTGACCTCAGTGTAGTCGTGAAATGGCAAATGACCATCCTATATACTGAGAACACTGTCTAATCTACTCACAACCCAGTTGACTGAACGAACCTTCACGTTGTTATGAGCTTCCATCCAGCTTCCCTGTCATAAGCAAATAAATTATGTTTAATACTTAATACTCCGAAAGACGACACATATAGATACCGCACAGTCTTAAGGATCCACCAGAACCAGCACCAAGCTGAGGTAGTGGTTGTGAGATAAGCAAAATTGACTTGGACAGGGCCGGATCTGGATAATGCGGCCAGCCCATAGGCAGCCCCCGCTGCTTGAATTTTCATAAGCAAATAAATGGAACATTTTGCAGTTTTCAAAAAATGTAAACAGAAATATTTTGTCTTTGCAAAAACATTCAAAATACATTTATTTGTATATTTCAAAAACATGCAAATAACACATTTATCACTTTTCTCAAAACATGGAAATAGAATATTTTGTACTTTTCTGAATCAAGTGAAAAAAATATTTTGCACTTTTCTCAAAACATGTAAATAGAACATTTTACACTTTTCAGAATCAATTAAAAAGAAGATTTTGCACTTTTCTAAAACATGTAAATACAAAATTTTGCTTTACCAAAGAAAACCATCAATAAAATCAAAATGGTGGTTTACGTATTGAAACAAATTGCTGCAAAGCAATTCCTTCGTCCGGCCCTGGACTTGGATCTTCGAGATTCTTCGTACTGATATTTTTGTTCAGTACTGAAACCAGCACCACATGCAGCAAATGCTAAATGTTGAGTTTGTATTAAATCCGAAGCCATAACTGCAACTACTACGACTGAAACCGCGATTGAAGATGCATCGAAAAAGCAGCTAACAAAACTATCAACTAAACTATAGTACTTAAAAACACATTTTTAGCTTAACGTGTAGCTATGACTTATTATACTTATTACTACATATAATATATTTCACTGTCAACTGACTGTTGACTCTCATCCTCGCGGTTTTCCAGCAGAATTTATTGTCCTGGAGATGCAGACGAAAAATACGTGACAAAAGACACTACTTTTACAGCTGAAACTGGAAACAAAAAAGAAAACTGAAATTTTTCTCTAGGTTTTCTCATTTGTCTGCTACTACTGATATGCTTTTTGGTGTATTGCAGATTCCAGATTTCGGCTTTGGCGATGCGACTCAGACTCAATGCCAAAATTGCAAACACCAACGCCAACACCAACACCAACTGCGGACAATGATAATGATAACGATAATGGTAATTAAAAACTGGCGATGCGACTTTAACTTATGATTATTCTTATAGTTTTGATTTTGATATCAGTTCAGTATAGTATAATAGTCCTATTCACAAAATTTGAATGTCAAATTTTAAATCCTTGTGATCGTATCATTAAATCTAAATTACAAACTAAAATCTCCTACACACTAAACGACATGGCGCAGCAATATCACATAACTACTATCAACTACCAACTATGATCCAAGTTGATAGCCTTTTAAATTAAAACAGAAACAAAATGACTTGAGAATAGTGTGGAACAATGAACTGACTCACTACCAACTAAAGTAATTAAACTATACCCACCGCTGATGCTGATGTTGGATGTAAAACTTTTTTTTTCGTTTCGACATGTTCGAGACTTTCGATGTTCGAGAGAAGGAAAAGTCAAAAGTCAAGTCATAATATCTCCAAGTCGAATCCGAATCTCGAGTCTCGAGAGTTCGTGTACACAGAGGTTACATAACGTAGTTTTTAGTTGAAAGAAGAAGAATAAACAGTTACACAACACATTGAACTTGGCCATTTCACAATATTACTTGAGCAAGCACTAACAACTAAAGAGGACCAACATTATTAAAGCCCCATCCTCAACTTTGGCAGAGTTGGCCTAAGCAAACCAAAACCAACAACCAACACTGAACAGTCTAATGTAAATGTTGGAGCAGTAGTTTTTTTGGTGTTTGGGAGAAGAAGCATAGGAGATCAGTGGACCCCGTCTTTCTTTCGGCTTTCTGTCTTTACTTTGAGCTATAACGGCATTTTGTGGTGTCGTTTTCTCTTTCCTTCTTTTCCCAGAAAAGGAATACATAAATCTCACAGAAGGCTCTTCTTCTTTGAGTCTTGAGCTTTCTATTTCTCAACAGCCTTTCCCGTTAACGTCTTAACGTGCAAGGTATAGGAAAACCGGGACCGGGACCGGTCCCAGTACCAGTACCGGCACTCACAACTTTTCCACTTTGATACATAGTTTCGTCGTTGTGGTTCCGTGTTCGTTTCCAAATCAGACCATCGAGACAAAAGGAATGAAGAAGAAGATGAAGACGCTGGAGAAGAAGAAGCTATAATATGTAATGGAATATGGAATGGCAATTGGCAATGGAGAGATGGGAATGAAAATAGTGGTTTTGGCAGTTTTGGCTTCTTCGCTTTTTGAGGATATGTTTTTTGAGCTTTTGACGACGTTCGGCGTTCGTAGGACTGAGGCTGTTGAGGTTTTATACTCTTAAATTCGAATGTATACAAGTTTTAAATTACCCGCCAAGTTTAGTCTAAGTACCCCTCTGATCTCTGCCCCACTTCGAATTCGAATCAAGAAGTGCACACAGGTGAGTCTTTTACCTTCCCAAATTTTACCCTTGACATTTTACGAAAAAAAACACGCTATTCCAACTCCATGAAAGCACAATACATATACCGTTACCGTTTATTACCGTGAAAAACCTACTATATACCTAGGTAGGTACATATAAAATTGTTGGTCAAAGTTTTTTTTGGGCACGCTTTCAAATGTAACTACAATAATGGACCACCATGCTATCAGTATCAGTATCACAGACATAAATACATAGGGAGGGTGCATAAATTATGTAGTACAAAATTCGGAAATTTTGAACCCCTACCCCGCACCTTTTTTTTGTGGGTATGTACGCCCATGTAAAAGGATGGGGAGATTGAACCCCTATACCCTCCCAAGACGTACCACGTAATTTATGCAAGTTCCCACAATATTGGATGGAAAGAAAATAAGAGTGATACGGTGGGGAAAGGGTATCCATTTTTATATTCTGATTCCCCATTCCCATACAATTTCACTGTGTCAGAGTTTGAAATCTGAATTTTTTCGGATTTGAAATGGAAAATAAAATAGATTCTAAAACGTAGGAGCGTACCTAGGTACTTGCTTTATTCATGCATCTATATGTAAGCAGTATTATGTGGTTTGCGTCATATTTTTCGGTTTATTCTGTACAGACGTCCATAAATTACGTGGTACATTTAGGGAGGGGGGGGGGAGGTAGAGGGCCAAGCTACTTATCATACTTTTACATGGGCGTACATACCAAAAGAAATGAAGGTTAGGGACTCAAAATTTCCGAATTTTTTACTACGTACTTTATGCACGTTTCCCGATCAGCTCAACGGAAGCGCAAGAACACATATTGTTGAGCCGAGCCTATAGACTTTATTTTACTTTTCCATTGCAATGCATTGATCCTTAAAAGTGTAAAGAATAATCTGTGACTGTCAGACGGTAGCACTGTCAAGTTTATCTATAGATATAATTTTGCCTATAGGAATTTTATTTATTAAGATTTATTATGTGGGGATATCTCCAGTACAGAGTACAGTGCATCATGGTAGGTACATACATAAAGTACTTTATGACGCATGTTATATGGACGTAATGTATGCGAATTGCGAATGCACTCAAGACACTAAAGTTAGAAGTGGAGAACTACTCCCTCAAGAGCCGAGACCGAGAAGAAGATCCGAGATTTTATTCGGATTCAGAAGAAGGTAAACCCAAAAAAAGAAGATTGTCAACGTAGTAAGATAAGCTATAAAGTTGAGCAGGTCGTTTTCAACTGTTTCTCAGAAGTCGTTAGTATGCACTCTTTGAATTTGCAAGTGCATTTAATTTCCTATTCAAGTTTAAAAATGTGACAAGTATAATATGTATATACTTTTGAGTTGTATCCGCATTAAAATCATACATTAAAATGTGTGTAAATACAGATCTAAGGATTTGCATTTTTTTTATTTTTAAAAATAAAATATTTTAAATGCATCTAAATAAAATGATTTTCAACTTCAAAAAATGTACATAATAATCCATATAATTTTGTGCTACGTTTATAAGTAAAAGGTCTCAAATGAAAGATAGTTTGTTGATGAAACATAGCCGGACCGCCGGACGTCTGCCTTACACCCGCCCATAAATATGATGATATGCATTTTTTGAACTGTCGAATTATGCATTTTTGCATTTTTTAAAAACTAAAATTATGCATTTCCGTATCTTTTAAAAACTGTCAAAATATAAATTTTTGAATTTTTTTAAAAACTAAAATTATGTAATTTCGCATCTTTAAAAAACTAAAGTTATGTATTTTGGCATCTTTTAAAAACTAAAATTAGGCATTGTTGCATCTTTTAAAAACTGTCGAATTAAATATTTTGCATCTTTCAAAAACGGTCAAATTAAACATTTTTTCATATTTTAAAAACGGTCAAATTAAACATTTTTTATATTTTGAAAACTGTCAAATTATTCATTTTTAATTTCTTTTTAATTGCCAACTTAAACATTTATTTATTTTTTAAAACCTGACTTTAACAATTTGTAAATTTTGAAAACTGCCGAATTAAACATTTTTACACCTTTTAAAAACTGTCGAATCACACAGGAATTTTAAAATAAAAAAAAATTATTTGGCTGTAAAGGACAAAATAAACAATTATTTTTTTAAAACTTGACATTTAAAATAGGAAAGTGTACCTAAGCAGTAGCATCGCATCGGTAATAACAAATTACAACCGTTTTTTTACTCGAAAAAAGGCGGGAGTATAAATGCAGTTTAAGAACCGTAAAAAGCAATACATACATGTACATATAGCATAAGTAAGTATATACACACAAAAAATAACGCATTTCTATGTAATGTAAACTATACGGGACGGTGCGGATCTATATCACCTACGGCCACGGTTACGGTTACGGCCACGGCCAAAGTTTTCATAGTCTGTCTGTGGAGAGAAAGCACTTTCTCTTTTTCTTTTTTTTTGAATTTTGCTTATTCGTTTTTGCTTGTGCTTTCCTTTCGGAAGGAGCGGGTTCGTTTTCGTTTTCGTTGGTTGGTTAGTCGTTGGTTCGTTGCGTTGTTGGTTGGTTGGCTGGGCCTTTTACCACTCTTTTGAAATGCGAGTGATAAATTATGCACAAAAAGACATTACAGAGAAGAAGAAGAAGAAGAAGAGCGGAGAGCGGACAAAAGTTAGCTACGAGTTCTACAGACACACAACCAGTCGCTCCACTTTCACTCACGACTCTCGACTCTGTGTAAAAGCTTCTTTCTACTTTCACCCTGTCCACATAATACGGATGCCTACGTACGGAGGAAGATCTCGCTCTGTGTAGTTCGTAGATTCAAACTACACACAGCTGATCTTAGGGATATACTGTAGTATACCACCTACCATAGTATATACATACACAGAAAGACAAACAAAAAATAGAATATCGTCAGTTGGTGAAGACGAAAAATGAGCGATATATACAACTTTTAGCCAAAACCAAACAATTAAAAAAATATCTTAAAATGTAAAACATGCAAAAATAGAGTTCTTGGTACTTTTCTAAAATAGGTACATGGAATATATTGCATTTTTTAAAAACATGTAAATAGAACATTTTAGATGTTTCGAAAAACATGTGTATGGAATATTCTGGACTTTTTAAAAACATTAAGATGGAATATTTTGAAATTTTTTTAAATCCGTGTAAATAGAGCACTTTGCACTTTAAAACAAAATTAAACAGAACACTTTGCATATTTTAAAAAAACATTCCAATGGAATGTTTTGCAATTTTTTGAAACACACAAATGTAATATTTTGCACTATTCAAAAATATGTAAATAGAATATTTTGCACTTTTTAAGAACATAGTATATGTATATAGAAAATTTTGCATGTTTAAAAAACAAGTTAGTAATTGGAATATTTTGCACTTTAAAAAAACTTTTAAATAAAATAATTTCAACTTTCAAAAACAAGTAAATCGAGCAGTTTACACACCCATTGCATTTACTAGTTTTTTGTGATAGCTCATTTTAATTCCAGCCAAAATTGCGTGCGGGCCATTTCGATTCTTCACTCAGAAGACAGAACCTCTCTCTCTTTCTTGCTTTCACTTGCTTTCTCCCTTTTTTATAGAATTTCCGAATTTTTCCGGTTCCACTCTCCCATATATGTCATGTGGGGGGTTGTATGTAGGGTATTGTTAGGTGCATTCTAGTTGATACGGGTATGTTACAATGCACAAGTGTATTACGCAAGGGGAACATACAGTGCATCGGATTCGGATTCCATTTCGGTTTCGGTTTTCGGTTGGTTGTTGGTTTGGTTGTTGGGGAATTCATCCGTGGAATGGCTCGAGTCGGAGCCACCATTACTTCCCTATCCTTTTCCCATCTATTGTCAAACTCGGACTGAAAGTGAATCCCATGGCTTTCCCTCTTTTTTTTTACATACACAAGAAAGAAGAAATAAATCCAAACCAAAAGGGATCGTCCACAAATGACGTCATTGAAAAATCTCCATTTTTAGAACCCTATCATCATCTTAACCAATGCGTTAATTGCTATCTTTAGCATGCGATATGTAATCAGTAGCCACCTAGACCCATGAACCCTACCGATGACGTCATTTATGGACGATCCCAAAGGCGTAGCAGAAGGAGAACGAAGAGCGGAACAGAGAGAGAGAGGTACATATTATGTATGAGCAGATAGGCATGAAGGCTTTCCTTCATCCCAAACGTACGTTTAGATAGGGAGCGTGCATAAATGACGTGGTACATTTTGGGGAGGGGGGGGCGGTTCAAGCTGTTTATCCTTTTACATTGGCGTACATACCTAAAAAAAGAGGTGGGGGAAGGGGTTACAAATCTCTATGTTCGATGTTATTTATGCACACTCCCGTAGAGCATCGTTTTTTATTTTTCGTAGCAGAGTATAGTACCGATAAGTAATGGGTAACATATGCATAGTGGATTTCCGTCGTTGAGGCAAAGAGGGGAAAGAAGCTAAGTTTTAAATTGCATGTGTAAATATTATGTTTTGACTAAAATCAAAAGAAACTATCTAAATTACTTAATTTGCTTCAAAATGACAGGTGGTTTGTTAGATCAACTACAAATTGTTGTATTTAATATTAATGTAATAGTAACATTGCAACATACGCTACTTGCAATTATTAAAAACTTCAAAATATATACTCGTATGAATATAAATTGTTTTTGCACCCTCTTTATATTTACTCAAAATACGCTACTTTTTGCATTATTTCAAAACTGCAAAACATTCCATATGCATCCGCATCTTTTATTTATCGAAGCAAAACACACTATTTCTATATTTTTAAATCTGCAAAATACTCTATTTACACACTTTTTCTATTCATGCAAAAACTGCTTTTTGCATCTTTTCAAAACTGCAAAGTATTCTAAGTGAATCTTTCTTTTATCTAAGCAAAATATACTATTTTTATATTTTTAAAACTGCAAAATACTCTATTTACACACTTTTTCTATTCATGCAAAAACTGCTTTTTGCATCTTTTCAAAACTGCAAAGTATTCTAAATGCATCTTTCTTTTATCTAAGCAAAATACACTATTTTTATATTTTTAAAACTGCAAAATACTCTATTTACACAATTTTTTATTCATGCAAAATAAGCTTATTTCACCTTTTCAAAACTGCAAATTATTCTAAATGCGTCTTTTAAATATCTAAAATTGTAGTAGGCAATTATAGACTTTACTAAAAAATCCAGTTCCATGAGACCCGCTACAGTTCCATGATTTCGAAGGAAGGAACAAAAATCGAGACCGAGACCGAAATTGAGAAAAAGAAGCATATCTTTCTTTCCAGCTCCTTTTCCTTTCTTTCTTTCATTTTGACGGAATCTCGTGACGTACATATCTCAGGATTGTTCTATTCACTTGTTCCCCTCTACATTTCTACCTTATTACTATTATCTCCAATCTGTGAGTGGTGTAATGTTATCATGACGAGATCGGGAGCGAGAGCACACTTGTTCCAGACCGTCTCCCCTTCGTCTAAAGTCAACCGTCTTGACTTCTTAACACAATTTAATTGGGAATCGAAGAAAGACTGAGAAAGGTAAAGTTCCCATTGAATGTTAAAATAACGTGGAAAAATTAGGAAAACATGTGGCAACTTATCAGCTGAATACATTGAACATTTATATTCTTGTCTTTCACTTCGACTTGCTCTTTTCCTTTCGCTCGATTTGGCGTATTATAGATTATATAGACTTTAATAATGTGTAAAAGGCTACAAGGTTAATTACGAGTTTTTTAAAACTGCTTTTTTTATTTGTATGTTTTTGAAAATTGCAAATTATTTTATTTTTTTGATTTTTAAAATTGTAAAATGAATTATTTTTGTCTGTTATTGAAAAATGTTGCAAAACTTTTTATCTGCATTATTTTAAAAGGCGTAAGTTGTTCTACTTGCATGTTTTTAAAAATGGCAAAATATTTTATTCGATTGATTTTTAAAATTGTAAAACGTATTATATTTGCATATGTTTTTGAAAATTGCAAATTATTTTATCTGCATGATTTTTTAAAAAGTGCAAATTGTTCTGTATATGCATGTTTTTGACAGGTGTAAAATGCTTACATGTTTTAGAATCATAATATACTTTGTCTTGTAGATATTACATTTTGTTTTGAGCTAAAAATGAAAATTTTTAATTTCGAGTTTTTACTGCCGATCTTATATTGGCATTATGAAAATGTTTAAAAATTTCAATTTTAACTCTTAAAGCTGAAAACATTTAATTTGTGTATAACGCAATGAAGCAAAAAAAGCAAGAGATTTACTATGTGAATAATAAATCACAATTCAGTACAGAAACAAACATTGCAAAATTGCAACTCGTCTAGGTTTAAATATTATTCAAGTCTAAAAAGTTTCACCTTGTGGTGAAAGTGTCTACTTTGCAATTTTAAAATATTAATCTGATTAATATGCTTCTGTAATGTGCACAAAGTGAAAGCTCACGAGGAAAGCAAGGTTTCTAAAAATATGCTTGCGAAATAATTATTCAGTATTCAAGCAAATTCAAGGGCACACATATTTTATAGGGGACGGAATGTCAAGGAAAAAGTGAGGGAAAGTTCGTTATATGTATTTAATTACACTTGGAGGTATGTTCTTTTAAAGGTTTGTCCACAAATAACGTCATCAAAAAATCATCATTTTAATGACCCTATGAACCTCTTATCACATCAGCTTATAGTCAGAGATGCAAGATGTTTAATTTGAATGTTTTTAAAAGTTGCAAAAATGTTTAATTTGACTGTTTTTAAAATATGCAAAATGTTTAATTTGACCGTTTTTAAAAGATGCAAAATGTTTAATTTGACCGTTTTTAAAATATAAAAAAATGTTTAATTTGACCGTTTTTGAAAGATGCAAAATATTTAATTCGACAGTTTTAAAAAAATTCAAAAATGTTTAATTTGACCGTTTTTGAAACATGCAAAATGTTTAATTCGACAGTTTTTAAAATATGCAAAATGTTTAATTTGACCGTTTTTAAAAGATGCAAAATGTTTAATTTGACCGTTTTTAAAAGATGCAAAATGTTTAATTTGACCGTTTTTAAAATATAAAAAAATGTTTAATTTGACCGTTTTTGAAAGATGCAAAATATTTAATTCGACAGTTTTAAAAAAATGCAAAAATGTTTAATTTGACCGTTTTTGAAACATGCAAAATGTTTAATTCGACAGTTTTTAAAAGATGCAAAACGTTTCATTTAATGACTGTCTTTAGCTAATGGAATGCCATCAATAGCCAAGTAAACCCATTACGCCATTTATGGACGATCGCTACGAACTAGACGATGCGATAAACGCTTACCATTTTATCTTGAACTCTATAGTCCTAGTACTAGTAGCCATGGAAATGTTCCAAAAATTGACTTGAGAAAAGAATTTTAAAAAATTCCAAGTCTTATAAAGTTTCCTTTCACTAATCTGAGTCTTGGGGTCTGACGTTTGGATCTTTGAGAGATGAAACGTACGTAAGTTTGTTAGGAGAAAGTGCGGTGGAGATAGATAGGGTAATTGGGGTTGGCTTTCACTTTGGGGTTTGAGTATTAGTATTGGCACGGTGTCTACTAGTCATCAAACTTTACTCTATATGTCCCCCCCCCTTCTGTCAACCCCCCCCCCCCCCACCCCCCTAACCACCTACCCCCTGGAAATCCAATCCGTGCATATCTGCATATAGGTATGCTTTCACGTAAATCGCACCGTCCACCTGTCTCCGTGTTAGAATAAAGAACCGCTGTGTCTGCCCTTGTACATATTATGTACGTAAGCGCCATGGGGAAGATTTATTTGAAGGATTTTGACTGAACTGACTGAACTGAGTCCGCCTCAAATTTCTGCTCCACTGATTTATTTAAGATGCTCTTAGACATTCATTTATAATCATCATTCTTGCCTAATTTGCCATGAGATCTTTACTTCCTGTCTCACTTGAACCAATTTTATAATTTGTGCTTTCTCTTCATACTGCGTACATATGGACTGTCATATGCGAGTGTGCTACAGCGTATAGTATAGACTGGGTATAGCATACATTGCATTAGTTTCCTTTCTGGACTGTCCCATTATTTTCATTTCTGCCATTTGCCACATTATACATAGAGTAATACGCCTATAGACTGTATTATGTCGTACATACATAGCGTATGTGAAGTGACAATATGAGCCTTTTTTAATTTTAGCTAAAAACAAACTGGATTATGTCTAGAAAAAAATAAAAAGTCGCAAACCTAAAATTTTGTAAATGGGGTATTTTAAACTTTTTGCAAAAACCAGTAAATACAATATTTTGCACTTTTTTAAAACATGTATATGTAACGTATTGCACTTTTTTAAAATATGTAAAACGAATATTTTGCAATTTTTTAAAACATGTAAAAAGAATATTTTGCACCTTTTTAAAACATGTACATAGAAAATTTTGCACCTTTTTAAAACATGTAAATAGAAAATTTATCACTTTTTTAAAACATGTGAATAGAGTATTTTGCACTTAACAAGATCATGTCAAAAGAGCATTTTGCACATTCCAAAAATATACGTAAATAAAATATTTAACACTTTTCAAAAAGATATGCTTCAAATTTAAAAAAAAATTTATAACTATGCAATTTGAAATTTTTTAAAAACAAGTAAATACAGCATTTCTCTACTTGGAAAAAACATGCAATTAGAATAGTTTGTAAATTTCAAAAACATGTAAATAAATCAATTTTGCTCGTTTCAAAAACTTGTAATTAACATTTTACTCATGTATCTCAGTTAGTGTTTTTTACATAGCCCATTTTAGTACTAGATTGAATTGAATACAGTTGAAATGAGCCGTTTTGATTCTTCACTTCTGACAAAATACACATAAATTGAATGGTAGGTAATACGGCGGTTTATTCTGTGTCTGTAGACGGGAGATGTTCACAATTTGTGAGAAAGATCAAAGCTATATCTCCTCACAATGCAAAAGTCTATTTTCTACTTCTACATATAACTGTATGCATAAAGTACCACTCTGACTTTCACTTTGACTTTCCCTGGTTCTGGTTCTGGTTTCTGGTTCCTATGTACAACACGCCTATGTAGAGTGTATAGCAAGTAGCCAGCGGAGTCATTAGTCAGAGAGCCGCTCTTTGTATGTACCCCCATTGTAGTAGTCTGGGCTCAGGGAGACGGACATACGCTGGTGCTGGTACTGGTGCTGTGGATGATGCAGATTCCGTCTTGGGTATATCTAATTATAGTCCCTATATATCTGTGCTAAGTGAACGTGAATGGGAATGGCGGGGGGAAAAGAGAGAGAGAATAAAGTTGAAATTGGAATGGAGAAAGTGAGCGGCGGAATAAGGAGATAAAATGAACCCGAGAGTAATTCCATTGTTTGCCCAAACGTCAATTTACAGAGACAATCTTTGATAAATTACAGCTAATTTCCTGTAACAAGCACATTTTACCATTTTAGTTTTCATTTCCCCCTCCTCATAATGCTCGTCATTTTCATTCGTAAGGGAGAAAGGAGAGCCATTACAGTTGCTTATAGTTTTTGAAGATTTGGTGTAATATAATAGAGGCTATATAACAGCCTTATATGGTTCATATAGGGGCAAGACTTTGACTTTGATACGGGCGCTTTAATTTTTGCCAATTTTCCTAAGGTATATATGGCTATAGGACTGCCTATAGTGAGTCATTAGTGTTGAATTCTTGAAATCTCAAATCGTATTTTTTGAAAAATGAGGGAAATCAAAATGATTCTGTGACAAATCAAATTTGCCACTTTCACCACTTTCTCCACTTTCACAACTTTCACCGCTTTCACTATAACAGTAAAATTACAGGTTACAGCGGCTGGAAAATTTTCCAAATATCTGTACATTGTTAACTATAAGAAATACCTTAGTACAAATAAAATCCTGGAATGGATTGATGGGGAAAGTGTCCGTGTCCAGCCAGAAAAGGAGAAAGTACTTAACCCGTAACATGTTTTGCTAATCGTCCCTGCTGCCCAATTCGCCATCATTATGATGATCAAATAGTCATATAATATGCCTGGCGCGCGGCACCTTACTACTTGGGTTAGTTGTAGTAAGTGAAAAACTGGCAGTACTGTAAACAAAGTCACCCTAACAAGATGCTGCACAGAACGGGCAGAACTGGGCCAGTACAAAAATAGCCAGCCAGGACGGCAAAAGCAACTGCTAAGTATTCGAAACCGAAAATGAAAACCAAAACGGGAACTGTAAGGCTATTGCCATGTGGCATATGAGACGACTTTCTCACACGTTGAATTTCAGATATCATAATAGTAATAATTACATGGTTGAGATCGAGATCCTACACCAGTACCAACCACCACAATGCAATGATAACTTGCGAGAGAAAGTAGAAAATGACTTTCACTTGACTTTCACCCACGCTCCCCACAACCTAGAAACAAACCAACCAACTGTCACATTCTGTTTTTGTCCATTAAGCTATGGACAGAATCAGCTTGTAAGTAGCCATAGCCGGGGACGGGAAAAAGCATGGAGAAAGCCAGGAGAGAAAGTATTATAAAAAAATTATTCGGTTTCCCTGCATCTTTTTCCTTTGTCTTTCTATTTTGGCAGTATGTCTGGTACCTCGCACTAAGTACGTAGGTACATACAGTACACATTTGGCGCTAGCTTTTAAATAAGGAGTCAGCGTGATGTACCTACCTAATGTAATGTGAATGGAGTAGACACTCAACAGATTTATGCGGACTTGGGGCTCTCGGTCTGGATCCCCATCCCCTTCCTTGATCTGACTTTCAAATTCTAAATCATATGTAAAAATTCTAAAATTCTAAATTGGGAAATGGGGAAATTTCAAATCCGAAAAACCGAATTCGGATTCGAATTCGAATTTGAGATGCGAATATTTTCTTCTCTCTCTCTCTCTTGTGTGTCCCACAAAGATATTCTCGCCAAGTCCTTTTCCCTTTGAGGCTCTATGAGACTTTGAGACTTTGAGCTTTTATATCTCTATTAGTATATGACCATGGGATCGTCCACAAATGATGTCATCGACAGGGCTATCGAGTGGGTGTAGTGATGGGATTTAATGACTTACCATGTTAAAGATTTTAGCCATTTATACATACGTAATTTTGAAGACATGACAAATGGGGGTGGGGCGGTCGTAAAACAGTGAGAATTTGATTGACATCATTTATTGACCATCCCAATATACAGCTAAAAGCTTGTTTTTGGAGGCGGCTATAAAGTGTGGTTATAACTGAAGTAGTAGTGCGGTGGAGTATACGACTATATTTGCTTTGATTGTGCGTATTTTATTTGGAAATCATACATCTTTAACCCCTTCAAGTTCAAACTTTAAATTCAAACATCCTGATCAGCATAATAAAATTCTTAAATCTCAAGACGCTCAAAATACTCCTCAAAGTGCTGGAAAGGAGAGAGAGAGAAACCAAAGGGAAATTCAGCATGAGACTCGAAATCCCAGTCCAAAAAGGAAATCGCCTCCTTCAATTTTCTCTTTAAACAAATACATTATGTATGTCTACTACTTATAGTGCATACAGAGTGAAGAGTCAAAATAGTCCAACTGCAGTTTTAGCCAAAATAAGAATTACACTATTTTCACAAATATTAAAATATTTTGTACTTTTCAAAAATATGTTAATGAAATATTTTGCACTTTCAGAATACACAAAATATTTTGCAGTCTTTAAAACCTGCAAATAGAACATTTTCAATTTTTAAAAACATGCAATTGGAATAATTTGCAACTTTTAAAAAACCTGAAAATGCATTTGTTTTCTACTTTTAAAAGCATTTAAATGGAACATTTTGCATGTCTCAAAAACATGTAAATAGAACATTTTGCATGTCCCAAAAACATGTAAATATATCATTTTGCACTTTTCAAAAAGCAAGTAAATAAAACATTTTGCTCTTTTCTAAAACGCGAAAATAAAATATTTTGCCATTTTTAAAAACATGAAAATAGAAAATTTTGCAGATTTCAAAAGCATTTCAATGGAAACTTTTATTTCGCACTCTACAAAAACATTTATATAGAAACTTTTGCGTTTCTCAAAAGCATTCAATTAAACGGAACGTTTTGTACCTTTTGAAAATGTTCAAATAGTGCATTTTCCACTTTTAAAAAATATGCAAATAAAAAGTTAACACTTTTCAAATTTCTCTAAATACAACTTTTTACACTTTTTCAAAACATTTTAAACATAATATGGTTCGCATTTATCCCATTTAGGGTGTTATTTGACATGGCTGCTTGTTTAATAGTTCTGGCGAAGCTGGATATTATGGAGCGTTTTGACACTTCGCTATATCCATTCTACAATCTTCTATATAAATTCTACATAATGTACTTGAACATAAAAGGAACGGAATAAAATCTCAAAATAATATTCTGATTCCAATCCAATCCAAATCCAAAGCCAAGGACGCAATGTAAAGTATATGATATGTACCTATATAGAAAGTAGAATGGAGTGAAAATTTTATGTGTTTTTTTTATTTCACAATTTTCAAAATACATTATTTGAAAGCCCTTTTTGGAAGTGGCATTGGCATAAGCGGTGGTGGTATCAAAGTAATTTAATGCCATTTGAATTTTATACATATTTTGCCATATATCTATTATTGTATTGTATATCAGTAGCTGGTCCTCGTATCTGCTTCGCGTACGTCCATTTAAATTTTGAAATCAAATTTTGGATGGGAACACCTACCTAATTCAAAGGCAAATAAATGGGGATTTTTAATGTAATTTATTTCGGCTTTGATTCCCATATAATAAAATATTGCGGGCCTTTTTATTTCTTTTAAATGTAAACACCACACCACTGCAACTGCATTTATTTAAAGGCTTGCAAAAAAAAACGAAAATCAAAACCCGTTCAAAAACGTATAAGCTACCAAGCGAATATACATATATAATATGTGTGAATTTAAAAATACAAAACAATTCCGAGTTTTCCCGCCATTTAAAATTTAAATAGCGTGCAAGAAATCAATAAATATCGTCTGTGAACAAACAAAATGGCCCATATCCAATTTAAACTACAATCAAAATGAGCTATGTTATAAAAACAAAATGAGAAACATATGCGTCAAATGTGAATTAGGAGTTTTTGAAAAACGTAACATGTTCTATTTACATGATTTTTGAAAACGTGCCAAAATAGAACATCTATTTACATGTTTTCAAAAAGATGCAAAATTTTTTAATTCCATGTTTTCGAAAGATGCAAAATGTTCTAATTCCAAAATTTTTAAAAATGTGTAAAAATGTTTAATTCCGTGTTTTTGAAAAGTCCAAAATGTTCTATTTAAATGCTTTCAAGACATATTTGATTATTTACTGACGATCCCTATGGCATTTTCATGAATTTTGAATTTTTAAAAAAATAAAAGATTGAGAAACCAAGTTGATGTGAGTGTGAAAAGGTGAGCAAATAAAAATTAAATAAAAACAGATAAATTCGAAATCTAAATCAAAATCGAATTGGAATTGGAAATTCCTCCGTCATTAGTGAAACTGTCGGAAATGGATTGATTTATGGAGGTCGCTGATATTCTGTTTGTTTTCATGTCCCGTGTCTCATAGTTGTCTAATTTCTTTCTATAGGAAAAGGCAATATCCTACTTACAAATTATCACGCTCCAGATTTCCTATCTCTGTTTGCATTTTTATTAGTGGTCACGCATTCTTGCCACCGGGCTGTCTGTAGACAATAGCAATACAGTGAGTACAATATTTAATTGGGCGTTCACAAATTATGTCATGTCATACCATATGCCACAACCCCCCTCCCGATACATTTTGAAAATGTTGATACATTCTCCTGGTATGTATTTTTTTGAAGACCCTGCTCCCCTTCCTCCCCTAAGGCTATGACATAATTTTTGCTCGCCCCCTAACAGTGTTGCTCTGGCTCTGTCCTTTGCTTGTATTTGTATAGCAGTCACTTTGTGTATATTTAACTAAGCTTAAAGCTCAACAATAATGCATGGAGATTATGAAACGTCAAAGAACTGTAGTCATGATTAGAAATTAAAAGATTATTTTTACACATCTTAGTCTTACACATTAGTTAGTCTCAGGGGGCTTCCACAGATTACGTTAGCATCGGTGCCGGGTCTATGAATGGGGCCGGGTTACGGGGTTAATTGCTACGATTAATTGTACTATAAAGTGGGCATGTATAATTTAGATCATTTTTGAGCTGACGTAATATGTGAACGGCCCCTCATCCTAAATTTCATTTTAGTTAGTTTGTATAGTTGATAAGTTCCTCAGAGTTAGTGTATTAGTCACTACCCTTGAATTGCAAACAAGGATATCTCAAAACTTTTACTGTAGTTGGCCCTGGATTTCTTTTTCTTAATTTAATTATATTTATTTTAGAAAAATAAGAGTACATTTTCTCTTATCAATTTGACAGTATTTAAACATCCAACGTTTTTGTGTGGCCTTGTATTCTTAATTCTATTTCTACGTCGTATTTTTCTCCTCTATAGTTATATTATTATGGGTTCCCAAAATCACAGGATTTTAATCCAATGAAATACGATAAGATACAAACCCTGTAATGAAAAATGATTTCAATTTCAGTCACTTTTCAGATTTACTGGGAGAACGACAGAGAAACAGATCGATGTGAGTTGAGGATTCAATTTGGTTACAAATTTCAAATACAAATTTGGTTGCTTTATATTTTCAAAACAATTATCGTTAAAGCTTTATGATTGTAAAATCAGAGCGGGAACTTTAAAAAAATAAATATCTAAAATATCTGTTATTGTTAAAATCTCGAGAAACTTTGCATAATAATTATTGAATCAAATTGAAAGAAAACTAAGAACATGGGGGAATTTCTCGACACGCTAGATTTGGATAAAGAAAGCATAGCTGAAATAATTTCGAAATGTCCTGTTTGCTACCAGTTCCCAGAGTTGCCCATTTGGGGTTGTGTCAAAGGTCATCAGATGTGTAACAAGTGCTGGGTCAAAATGTACGGGCATCAGTGTGTCCAGTGTCGACTTCACCACACTAAAATCCGGAACGCACTCCTTCAGTCCGTTTACCTCACCTCTAATTTTGTTTGTGACTATCAACCAAATGGATGCGCTATGAGCTTGCGCAGAAGCACTTTTGATGAGCATAAGCACGTCTGCGATTTTCGGTGAGTTCTCTTTTTTCTCAGTTCAGCATCTACTTTGAACTTTCAGTGGACAAATGTGGCTAATATTTTAATATTTACGTTTTTTCTGAAAGCTTAGCATCTCTCTCAGCCTCTCATTGGATAAATCATATTCTATTTTTGTTTTTTTGGGATTTTTAATTTTTCTAAAACATTTTCCCGCCATTCTTGTTGAAAAAATAATCTGATGTCTTTAGGCCATTGAAGTGTCACTTGGTGGAATTAAAAGAATGCAAAGAAGGGGTTTTGTACGGATTTTCTGACTATTTTAAACACTTGCTTCAAATACACAAGATTCGTGGCGGGAATGGACCTGGTGTTCCAACATTGTCCATTCAACAAACTTGCAGGAAATGGAAAAATAATTCGCGTACGTTGATTTCTGTAAATTTAATTTCAAATTATTTTATTTAGAAATTTGTAACATATTTGATTTTGTAATTTGTTGGGTGTTTGTTTTACTCTAGATAATTACTGGACTTGTAAATTTAAAGAATTTGATGGAAAAGTCTTTATCGCCAGTTCGTACCGCTTCAGTTCATATTTTTTTTGGAGTATGTCACTCATTGGTGGAGACGAGGAGGCCAAATCATACAGGGTCAGTATTGCCATCACCAATTTTCTACATCGTGAGAATGTACGTTTCAAAATTTATTAATTTTCAATTTTAAAAAGTTGGATATAATATTGTGATTCCACTGTATTATAAAGCGGTGCTAAAAGACGCAGAATTTAAAATTTGGCGCGCTTTATTTTTAGATGCCCATTCACAGATTTAACGTCCCAATACTGTCCATTCGTCGATTTAAAAATTTGATTTTTGATCGAAAGGCTGATCCGAAGCCTTTTGCAATCATTTCTGAACATGATTTACTTCGTTATGCAACCAAGTTAGAAAGTGAAGACATCCATAATACAGCAATGCCTTCTACAAGTACAAAAAATAAATTTAAAAATACCACTGGTAAAGGCCAAGGAAAGGCCAAAAGTGGTAAGACTGTTCAAGATCCATGCTCCAGTGGCGACACTGAGCCCACAGTCAAATATCTCTGGACAGTCACATTCAGAATTTTGAAAGAGAAACAAGGAATTGCTTGACGATACATTTAGATTAATTTTTAGATTTTTTTAGGTGATTTTTAGGCATTTTAAATTCACGATATAGTTTAGTTAATGAAATAAAATGAAATTATTACAAGTATTAAATTACACCATTGAAAAACTATTATTATAAACACGTACAAGTACTTGTATTTAATTCTTAAAAAAAAAACGAAGCTATTACATATACTATTTGGAGATACGCTATGTAATTATTGTAAACCAATACACTGTCAACTGTATATATATGTGAAGTGAAACATTTTTAATTTAAGATAATAATCATTGTAATTGTTACTAAATAATGTAGATACATACAATATCGTGTTACTACAGTGAAGAATCAAAACGGCCCATATCGAATTTAAGCTAAAGTCAAAATGAGCTACTAAATCTGATAGATAGACTAGTAAAATGTTAATTACTTGTTTTTAAAAAGACAAAATGTTGTATTTACTTGATTTTTAAACAGTGTAAAATGTTTCATTTACAAGTTTTTGAAAAGTGCAAAATGTTTTATTTGCTGGCATTTTGTACAGTGCAAAATTTTTTATTTACATGTTTTTGAAAAGTGCAAAATGTTTTATTTGCTGGCATTTTGTACAGTGCAAAATGTTTCATTTACAAGTTTTTGAAAAGTGCAAAATGTTTTATTTGCTGGCATTTTGTACAGTGCAAAATGTTTTATTTACATACTTTTTGAAAAGCACAAAATATTCAATTTTAGGTCTTTGAAAAGTGCAAAATGTGTCATTTTCATTTACTTGCATTTTGAAAAGTGCAAAATGTTCTATTTACATGTTTTTGAAAATTTCAAAATGTTGTATTTGCCTGCTTTACTCTCTCAAGATATTTCAATGTAACCTAGTTAATAAATATTTTATTTTGAATTTAGCTAGAAATAAATATGTACCATTTTAATTCTTCACTCCAGAAATTAACAGCAGTAACCCAAATTATCCCTCTTTTTGTATTACTCACCCACCCGACCCCCTTGTCGCTCCTATACCCATGACATCATTTATGGAAGATCCCTCATGTATATATCGTGTAAACCATTCTCCTTATCAGTAATTAGTCCTTGTTCATGGTGTTTGTTGCATGAGTTACAGATTAGGGATTAGAGTAGAGATAAAGTCCACAGACTTGAGACTTCTCTTGACTCAGCTTGAATCAGTAGCTCATGCAGCAACCTCCATGTTTAATAAAATTGTCATTGAATTACATTTAAATGATTATTCATTCGAAACTGTACAATATTGTATTTCAATTTCTGTCCATTTCCAAACAGATAAAATTACTTGCTGTAAGTGTAAACAAAGTATTCAAATTAAAATGTAAAAATTATGTTAATAGTTAAGTATCACATTATTATGATTTCAGAGTCAAAATGTTCTTACTACAAGAAATGGTTTTAAAAATGTTTTAACTACAACCTACAACAATTTATACACGCTAAAGGCCAAATTTTTTTATAAAATACTGTAAATTTAAAAGCATCGCAGCTCAAACTTTGTGTTTAATTAATTTTGGTAAAAATAAATAACTCACGTATTAAGTACAATTAGGAAGCTTGCATAAATTACGTGGTACAAAAATCGCAACTTTTGAACCTCTACTTCCCCCATAATTTTTGGTATGTACGTCCATTGAAAAGGATGGGCAGATTGAACCCCTCCCCCCTTCCCCAAGGTGTACCACGTAATTTATGCACGCTCCTTTATCAGCTAACTGTTTATTTTGTTTTAGAGAAACAACGTATAAGCAATTTCCAATTCCAAGTAGACGGACAATTTTATGCATTCTTAGCTAATTTACTACACGTAATGACGTAATAAATCCACATAATGTAGAATGTGCATAACCACAGAGCCCCAGATTACATTACTATACTATGTACAGATCTATTACGACTCTCATTAAAAAATAAACGATTGAAAATAATATTTGGAGTGGCCACTTCCTCGTTTTTTTCCTCATTGTTTTTTTTTCACCAGACAACTAAAGTCCTGACTACGTACTATCTGTAAAAATGACAGGGGGACAAATGGGAGCGAGATAAAGCCATTTTACGTAATATTTCTAATGACACCAACAACCAACAACAACCACCACGATCATGTCACATGATTGTGTCATTTTCAGACAGACTAATTATTACTGTTCCGGTACCGGTACCGATCCCGATCTCGTTGCCGGTGCAGTGTTTTGACGCGCAGTAGATTTATATTTATACAAACCTTGCAAAAGCTGTCAGGGTTCTTCCATAACTGACGTGAACAAAATATTTCAAGTTTTATATTGTCCGGCAACGACTCTCCTCTCACCAGTTTAACCATTATAGACTAATTACTTAACAGAATTTATAATTTACGCGTTTTTGAATATTGCAAAATGCTTTTATGCATGTTTTTACAAAGTACAAAATGTTCTATTAACAGGTTTTTTTTAAAGTGTAAAATGTTCTATTTACATGTTTTTGAAAAGTGCAAAATGTTTTATTTACATGTTTTGAAAAGTATAAAATGTTCTATTTACATGTTTTTGAAAAGTGCAAAATGTTTTATTTACATGTTTTGAAAAGTATAAAATGTTCTATTTACATGTTTTTGAAAAGTGCAAAATGTTTTATTTACATGTTTTGAAAAGTATAAAATGTTCTATTTACATGTTTTTGAAAACTGCAAAATGTTTTATTTACGCATTTTTGCAGAGTACAAAATTTTTTATTTGCTTATTTTTGAAAAGTGCAAAATTTTTTATTTGCCTCCTTTGCATTGCTTGATGTCAAGATATTTTAAATTTCATAAATAGCCAATTACACCCATTCACCCTGTACCGATATCATTATTTATGGGTGACCCCTGTGCAGTTATAACAACAGACTGTACTAAATAAAATTTACTACTGGATGCAAATGGTAATGTTGTCAGCAGAAAAGGAAAAAGAGCGTAGAATATCAAATGGGAGACAATGCACTTTTATCAGTAGATGCGGACTGCACACATTTAAATTAAAGAATCAAATTACCCTATCTGCTTCAGGTCAATGGGACTATCTGTGTAGTATGCTCACGCATAGATATCAGATTTTGGATTTGGACAGTGCACGATAGTCTCTACGTAGTTTTATACAGTTCACAGAGATGTCAAATCTGATGACTAATTAATTACAACAACGCATATCAATGTCGATATGGAGATCGTCAGCTAATATTTGTAGGTATAAAGTGGGACCATTGGGCGAGCGTCGAGGACAGGCAAACAGAGGCTATGCTAACGATAAGTTGACAGTCAATATAAAGTTCACTGCCCAATTTTATTTCATTAACGTGAGAAAGCGAGGCTCTCTGTGGCCCAAGGTTCAAATCCAGACGCCATTCCTAATATTTTACATTCACATCATAATACACAAAAAAGTGAATATATCTAATGTTAGATTTTAGAGTGCCAGGGATGCAAACCGTGTGTACATAAGTGAAAGTATTGATATGTAAAGTGAGCGGTTGAAAAGAATTTTAAAAAGATAGAGATTTTCTGTATAATAATTGTGTGATTAAAGTGAGTTCTAACTAATAAAAGTGTTTAAATTAATTACAAAAAGAAAGTGAACAAAATGAGCTTGATCAGTTTTGGGTGAGTCAAACAAATTTAAATATTTTTGAATATTACAACACTGTTTATTTTAAAACAACTCTCTAAATAGATATATTAGGGATAGTCCACAAATGACGTCATCATACAATCCTCAATTTTATCAGTAAGAACTTACTCGACCCCCCTGTCTTCAGCTTAACCAATGATTAAATGCCTTTCTTTAACATGGGATGTCCTCAGTATAGTATATTAGACACATTGGCCCTACCGATGATGACGTCATTTGTGGACGATCTCTTATAGGAATTGTGCAAGGGAAGACTCAAAATTACCCGTTTCCATTTTGTTTAACAAAATGCGGTTTATCAACAACAACAAAACTAAAATAGCATCATGATACTAAAAGCATGTAAATAGAACATTTTGCACATTTTAAAAATAAGTATATAGAAAATTTGTAACTACTTTTTGAAAGCATGTAAATAGAACATTTTACAATTTTCAAAAACAAATAAATACAAAAAATTGGACATTTTCAAAAACATGTAAATAGAACATTTTACATTTTTCAAAAACATATAAATACGAAAAATTGCACATTTTCAAAAACATGTAAATAGAACATTTTGTACTTTTTAAAAACTCGTAATTAAAATTGTACGCATCTATCTCATTTAGCGTTTTTTGACATATGAGCCATTTTGATTCTTCACAGACAATAAATAAGTATCACTAATATAATTGAATATTATGAAAAAAATTTAAAATTACATGGAATATAATTGGTGAAATTTAGACAGGTGCCAAAAACATTAATTTGTCTAAAATTACAAATTACAGCAATAATTAATAAAATATGCTTCGTGTAATGTAGTAGAAATTTAAAAAATATTACTATCAGTATTTATGAAAATATTCATCGAATGTTACATATTGCAGATTTAATTTAATTTTCAAAAGTTTTAATCAATTCTGTTGCGCATTTGTAGTAATATCCTTATAAGATATTTGATCTTTTTTTTAAATAAAGGCAACGTAATATTTTTTGGTTGTCAAAGATACAATTTAGCAGTTATTTAATGAATGAATAAAAACGGGACTGTTTCTCTCATATTGTGTTGTAGACCGATTTCGGGAGCCAGGACAGTCAAAGAGACCGGGACGGGGAAAGTGACAACATTTGGCGGGGATTTGTCTGAACTGACGCCAAAAGCGGATTTAGTGAAGATCCTGGAGTGTCCCGTCTGTCAGGAGATCCCACTTCCGCCCATCTACAACTGCTCCCGCGGACACATCATTTGCAACAAGTGCCGGAAGCAGCTCGTAAAATGTGCCCTGTGCAAAGCGCCCCTCACAGACTCCCGCAATTTCCCGCTCGAGTCCATCGTCCAAACTTCCAAATTCAGCTGTGACTACCAATCCAATGGCTGCTCTGCCGTCTTGGAAGGAGCCCACTTTCAAAAACATACTGATGACTGTGAATTTAGGTATTTGTAATTTTTTTTTAAAAAACCAGTAAAAACACACGGTATTTTATATCGTCTGTGAAGAACCAAAATGACCCATTTCCATTTTTAGCTAAAAACAATATCAACTATCTACACAAATATTCAAATATGTCTAAAGAGCATTTAAATAGAACATTTTTCAAACACATGCAATTAGACATTTTTGCACCTTTTCGAAAACATGAAATTAGAAAATTTTGCACCTTTTCAAAAAACATGGAATTAGAACATTTTGCACCTTTTCGAAAACATGGAATTAGAACATTTTGCACCTTTTCGAAAACATGGAATTAGAACATTTTGCACCTTTTCAAAAACATGGAATTAGAACATTTTGCACCTTTTCAAAAAACATGGAATTAGTATATTTTGCACCTTTTCAAAAACATGGAATTAGAACATTTTGCACCTTTTCAAAAAACATGGAATTAGTATATTTTGCACCTTTTCAAAAACATGGAATTAGAACATTTTGCAACTTTTCAAAAAACATGGAATTAGTACATTTTGCACTTTTTAAAAACTTTTAATTAACATTTTACGCATGTTTTGCATGTTGTTTTTATGACATACATAGCTCATTTTGATTTTAGCTTCAATTGAATATGGGCCATTTTGGTTCTTCACAGACGATATACAAAATACCACCAGAATAAAAAAAATATCTAATTTTTCGTATGCATCTGTTAATAGACCCATGACATGTCACTTAGGACGTCAAGACGGCTGTAATTACTCCCCCATTGAATTCCCGTATTATTTTGACCATTTGCTTGGCGTTCACAAGATTTTGGGCGGGAAGCATGAGGGGGATGACACTTTTGTGATTCGACAAACTTTCACTGAATCAATTAAAAATAGTAAGTTTCAAAAATTACTGTAACTAAATTAAATGAAGTTTTTTTTGTCGTTGACTGTTTTTTTTTTCATTATTTAAAATTTTTCAAAATTTTAGAGCACAACTGGCTATGCACATACAAGAAATTCAACGGTCGTGTCTTCCTCACGCGCTCTTTTAAAATTGGAACACATTTTTACTGGAGCTTGGCTGTGATTGGTGGAGAGGATACGGCGGCAAATTATGCAGTCAAAATCTCATTAAAAAATTATAGCCTCATCGATAAGGATAAGGATAGCAACAATAAGCAGGATGATGTAAGTTTGAAATTTTTTCCCGCTATTTTTAAATCACATTGTGGGGGACTCGTACAAATTACTTTAGCACACACAATTTTCTTGGAAAACAAAATTAATTTTTTTTTTCAAAAACAAACCTACCTACCAACCGTTTTTCTAATACTGTTAGTAGTCTGTTTATTAATTCAACCTTTTTTGCTTACGTAATTTATGAACGGCCCTCTTGTAAAATTCCTTATAATAATGCGTGCAGCAATGCGCAAATAATGACGCACACGGCTTAATTTGATTTAATTTGAGTGCATTTTGTGACGCATTTTTTTCTAGATACCCAACTACGAAATGACGTTCCCCGTGATCTCAATCCGTAAATCGAAAGCTGACATCGTGGGTCTTCCCCACGCAATGCTTACCATGAACGTACTCAAGCATTTCTGCACGGTTGTTGTGACGCCGGACAAGAAGCAAAAGTATCAGTGGCAGACACAGTACCAAATTATTACGAGGAAAATTAATGACAAGGCATAGAAGTTAAAACAGTGTGGGTCAGTGACTGAAAAAGGCTGCGTGTATATAATAATTTGCTAATCAGCTTGCTCCAGAAATTCATGTGATATTTAAATTGCAATAAATTGCTAAGAAGCTAATAATTTTATCTGTCATAATTTTAATTTTAAATTTTTTAATTTCTACGTTTCTATTTTTACTGCTAACAATAAGGCAACTTTATGAATACATTTTTAGCAGCAATTTATACAAATAGTTTAAATGTCGTAAATATTGTAATAGATAAGCTCATTTGAAATAATGTAAAAACGTAATTTAATTGTTAAAAAATATTTTAAATTGTAAAATGTTGTATGTAATTTACACTTTTTTAAGGAGTATGATTAAATATATATAGTAAACATTATGTGTTTTAAAATGCCAAAATCTTTTAATTACGCGATATTAAACGTTCAAAAATGTTCTAAATTGCATCATATTTAAATTGGCTAAATACTCTCAACAGTTTGAACTTTTCCAAATGTTGTAACTAACTATGGGTTTAAATTTTCTTCCAAATCTTCCAAGTACACAGTTTTTGAAATGTGCACAATGTTCCATTTATATGTTTTTGAAAGGTGCAAAATGTTCAATTTATATGTTTTTGAAAGGTGCAAAATGTTCCATTTATATGTTTTTGAAAGGTGCAAAATGTTTTAAATACGTTGCGTGTAAACTTGGCGAATATTCCAAGTACACAATTTTGAAAGGTGCAAAATTTTCTATTTAAATTTTTTGAGACTTGTAAAATCTTCTAACTGCATTATTTTGAAAAGTGTAAAGCAAGTAATATCTTTAGTATATATTGAAAAAATGCAAAGAATCCCATCAGAACATTTTTATGAAGTTTGCTAATATTTTTACAGTGCCACAAATATGATTTGTTTTTTGAATCATAAAATTATATAATGGGTTTTTGCTTACTAAAAATTTTAAAATGTGCTATGCAATTATTGCATCCCTTTTAAAGCTCAACATGCCCTTCAAATTACAACATAAATTACTATGGTATATTATATGTGCAAATATCCATTATCTATACCCACTAATACCTAAATTAAGAACAAACTATTTTGAAACTATTTATTTAAATGCTGTATATAACGTAAATTTGGTTTTTAACTTCCTTTGAAGCAACTTGCAATTCCTGCAAACACGTTTATAAATAAAACATTAATCAGTTGTTGTTGTGGTTCAAATTTGACTGTACTTAATATTCCATTATTTTCACTTCCACAAGTTTGTCTTGTTTTCTGTTTAAGTGGAGCGTCAGAGGACATGTGAGATATAATTCTCACAATTAATTTCCAACCGAAAATTAACATATGGTCAAGCAAGGGTTTGCTTTATAATTTTCCGTTAAAACAAATATACACAATTTTTCACGCTAAGAAGAACCAAGCAAAAAGTGCTCAAATTGGACCGGATCGGATCGGACCGGATCGGATCGGACCGGATCGGAACGGATTGGTGTCGGATCGGTTCGAAGTCAGAACGGATCGGTTCCTATTTCCTCAAACTAATTGCACACGACATTCGTTGAAAATACCAACAGTAACACCAATGCACACAGTTTAACCACTTTTTTTAAAACCGGTTCGGTTCGAAATTCGATCCGTAGTAAATACCACATAATTTATACAATCATCGAGAGCACTATGCTACGCATCGCTCTTTGCTGCTCTTTACAACAGTCTAATTTCATTATTTTAGATTTTAGATACAAATCAGTACATTTATTCCAAAATGTTGTATGAGCCGAAGCCGAAGGACTAACAATATTAAATATCTTATTTATTTGTACAATTATTCCACATTGTGCAATTTGTATGTCACAAAATTACAATCTTAATCACTTGTTTACAAACCGGTTCGGTTCGAAATTCGATCCGTTAAAAACCGCAACATTAAAAAACATTTAGAGCAATGCTATAGATCGCCATCGCTGTGTAATTGACTGTACTATTATTTCTGTCGTAATTATTTTGACTACTATCATTCCGCACACAATCAGAACCAGAACCAGAACCAGACCCGGACAGGAAGTGTGATATCAGCCGATGAGAGGAACAGAAACCACAGCGTTCACTATACACACCACTATTTTCAATATACCAATATACGACTCATGCACTAACTATGATAGTGAGTAATCCTCCATTTTCTTAGATGCATCATCATCTCTGTCATAATTTTTAATGTACAAAAAAAATCCAGACTAAATGACACAATTGACTCAGTTTGTCTTTCTATGTAGCGATGTGAGATAAGACGCAAATAATTAATTATAGAATAACAAGGAAATAATATAATATTAAACTACTAATCCATCACACACATACACAAGAAAATAAGCATTATTAGAAGCAAACTAAATATTTTCTATTTAATCTAAAACTGTTGTTAACTGGAGACTTTTAATTTCAATTCAGGACCTGCCCCAGTACAACTGCACTGGGAAAAAGTTCAGTTATTTAAATAAGTAAATATTTGAATTTAAATTAAGTGGGGCTCATAACAGTCAGCGTCCCCCCAAAAAAGAGTAAATAATGTCTGATAGTGTTACTGTGCTTGGGACGTCGCCTTCTATTTTAAGGTACACAGCTACATACTTTATTACAGTATTTTTGAATAAATAATTTATTAAAATTTGTATTTGTCACATTGCATTTTTATAGTTTGCTAGTCTGTTTCCCTAATAGTAGTACGGAATTTCTGCATTATTAGTGCACTATTGGTGGTTTAAATTAATGTTTAAAAAAATTATGGAATTATTCAAATTAATTTGTACTATTTTACATTGGGCTCTCCAACTGATTGGCTTAAATCATTTTCCATCATTTAAAAATTACTCATTTAAATCTTTAAGCGGGAAGAATGACTCAGAATTATCCGAGTTGACACCATTGCAGGACCTTGTCAAATTTTTGGAATGTCCCGTCTGCAATGACATCTCCCTCCCACCCATCTACAACTGTGAGAAGGGTCACATCATCTGTAATAAGTGTCGGAAAAAAGTGACTAAATGTGCTCTGTGCCGAGCCCCTTTTACCCAGTCACGGAATTACCCACTCGAGGCAATTGTGGAAACTTCAAAATTTGTCTGTGATTTCTACCAAAGTGGCTGTGAACTCATCTTGTTGGGAGCAGATTTACAAAAACATCAGGAAGAATGTCAGTTCAGGTATGAAATAAGCATTGTCTGATCCCCTACTGTATATTATTACCATGATTGATGACGTATTCTGTGAATGATCCCACATATGTATTAATTTTTACAGTGATTAAAGAACTAAATATTTTATTATAATTTATTTATTTAATTGTTTGTAGACCTTTGACATGTCATTGGGGACGTATGGACGACTGTAATTATGCCCTCATAGATTTTGCACAGTACTATGACCATTTAGTAAAGGTGCACAGGATGAGTTCCGTAGAAGAAAAAGGACCCAATTCTTTTGCTATTCTCCAGACGCTACATGAAACAACTGTAGCCAGTAATCCTAGTACTTTATTATTACTTATGTATTCAATATTTACACATTTTTTAAAGTGATTATTTTAAAATTGCAAGTGTTATGATTTAACACTCAAATTACTGGTAAAAATAGCTTATTTACTGCTAAAAAGAATATTTAAAAAAACACTCTAAAAACTTCAACACAGCTAAAAAGAGTATTTTGAAACTGCTAAAAGAAGCATTTGAAAACTGCTAAATAGTCATTAAAAATTAAAAATATAAATTTAAAGCTAGTTAGAATGTTTTAGAATGCATTTTAAAGAGAATTTTGAAAAACTACTAAAAGTAGTAATTTTAACTGCTAAAAAATATTCAAAAAAACAACTTTATTAACAAAACTTAAAATGACTAAAATTAGCATTTTAAAGCTGCTAAGAGAAGCATTTCAAAGCTGCTAGAAAGAGTACTTGAAGGCTGCCAAACAGAGTATTTTGAAACTGCTAAAAGAAGTATTTTAAAACTGCTAAAATGAGTATTTTGACATTGCTTGGAAGTAAATACAAAGTAAACGCTTGTTAAAAAGCGGCTAAAGAAGATTTTTGGAAAACTGCTAAAAGTAGTATTTATAACTGCTAAAAAATATTTGAGAGCTGATAAAAATCATTCAAAAACTGCTAAAAAACCACCTAATATTCAGCTAAAAACTTACAAAAACCGAGATAAACCTGAGAACTATATAATCTGTAAAATTTAATTCATGAATTTAATGTACATTTTTGAATTTATTCCAAAAAAGAAATCAAATGGCTATGTAAATTCAAGAAATTTGACGGTCAAATATTTCTGACAAGATCCCTTAAGCACGACTCAATATTTCTATGGAGCTTGGCGATAATTGGTGGAGACAAGGAAGCCGCCAAATACGCTGTCAGAATATCTATCTTCCATGCAATCGATCCCGTAAAAACAATTTTAAAATTTCTACTGTGATTTATTTACACAGCAATTTTTAGTTTCTTAAATACTTTATTTCTTTATGAAGCAATTTTTGTATTTTTGCCCTTTAACTACATTTTATAAAAGGTCCCGAAATTCGAAATGACAGTGCCAGTGATTCCAATCCGTAAATCAGAATCTGAAGTTCAAGACTCTGCCCACGCCATGTTATCAGAGGGAGTTTTAAAATATTTCTGTCAAAACATTGAAACGGCTGAGCGGGAGCAGAAGTACCAATGGCGAACGCACTACGAAATCCTTAAACTTAGCGAATTGCATATTAAGGAAACTCTAGAGGAAAAAGTCCAAGTTCAAATGGCGGGAATTGAACTTGAAAAGGATGTGGACGAAATAGTCAATGAATAATACTCAGTTTGACACTTGACCTCTGACATCTGACCTTCCGCATTCGATATTTTTTGGGTCCAATACTATGATTCATGATGAAGAACCAAAATGACTCATATCCAATTTACGCTAGAATCAAAATGTGCTATATTGCATACAAACAAAATGCGAAACACTCATGTACAATGTTTATTAAGAGTTTTTGAAAAGTGCAAAATGTTCTATTTGCATGTTTTAAAAAAGTGTAAAATATTTTATTTGCATATTTTTTTAAATTGCTATAACTATTTAATCTACACGTTTTTGAAAAGTGCAATACGTTACATTTACATGTTTCTAAAAAATTGCAAAATGTTACATTTACATGTTTTTAAAAAAATGAAAAATGTTACATTTACATGTTATAAAAAAGTGCAAAATATTCTATCAACTTGTTTTTAAAAAGTGCAAAATTTTCTATATAAATGCTGTCAACACGAATTTTACACTATGTTTGTAGATAGTGGATATTGTGTGTAGCTAAAAATGGATATGGGTTATTTTGGTCCCTTCACATACGATAAATAATTTATTTACCACTGTACCTATTACACATATATAATATGTACATTAATACATGATATTTATTTACGACGGACGTTTAATTTTCATCTTATTTAAAATGAGCGGGAAATATGAAATTTTGAATTTGTGTTTTAAAATAATTCATTATATACGCACTAAATTTAAAAATGTCGCAATAAATGAACTAATAAATAAGCTGCAACTATTTATTAATTAAAATTGCTTATTAAAAAAACTACAATTAATTGCAATTAATTATATTATGCATGTCTCGGTAAATGTATGCAAATCCCCGTGTATATGATTTAACAGTGAATGCAAGTTTCTATGATCTGTAGTATGCATAGCCCGTGGCTTTAAGTAGGCAGGTGGTGATGCCAGAATAAATAGGAAATCTTTGTACTTACCCCAATTAGAAAGAAAATGGGAACAATGAAAGATATCACCATCCCTTTCTCAATGGACATCCAACAGTAGCGATGAGTTTCGTACCCATTTGGATTTAGTATATAGCTCATCTAAAAAAAATTAAAAACAAAAACCAAAATTTACGTTACTTTCACTTAATCAACGCTTGTTCATTTTCCTTTTTAAAATAAAATTTATATTCCCACATTGTTTTTTGTTTTTTGCAAACCCAAAAAAAATAACATTATTGGAATTGGGCAAAATAATATTGCATAATAAACTATGCCGCTATCAGCTGATAATCTTGTGAAATCTGATTTTGACTTTATTGTGGGAAATTTAGGCTGTGTATACGGGCATAAAAACAATAAGCAATAAAAATAAAATTCCTATAGGGAGAAACTGCATTACATTTTGACTGAGCATATCATAGAAATTCGTATTGGGAAAATAGAAATAAAAGAAAAAGCAGAGAGAGAAAAGCATGTGAACTCTGGGAAAACAATAAAATAATAAACTCGTAAATTATATTGCACATATGGTGAGATGGAGCAATTTCCCTTATCGCCCTCGTCCCATTTATTTACACTATTATTTACCCCCTCCACCAAACCACTAACTACATTAGGGTGAGTCCATAAGGAACGTTATAATATAAATTCAGTGGGCGGACAATATTGGTTTAGGTTCAATTTTTGATACGCAGCAGGACGGTTGACGTCATTTATAGACCCCCCTCCCCAAATCATACAGGACCATGTGCTACCCACTATATAAATGTACGGGCTGCCGTTGGATATATTTCATTGTATTGCATTCTATTATTACAGCAGCAGAGAATTGGCCAGAATTGTAAGTGCAGATTTTTTTCATTTTTTTTCGTATTTTTTTTAGGAGATTTTTGTTTGTATTTCTATATGGAGAAGGTAGGACTAGGAATATAGTAGTAATTTTCTTTTTTTTTCTTTTTGCCTTTGTGGTGTTTTTGTGTTGGTGTCAGTTTTGGAGCCCATTCTTTACCGTTACCGTTACCGCTCCTCTAACCGTTACCGTTACCGTGACCGTAACCGTTATCATGATTGTACGGATTTCACGGTTCGAATTCGAGCCGGCATTATTATCGAGCGGCAGGGGATGTAAAAATAAGTATAGAAAAACAACAAATACAAATTCAAAATACGTAACTTTAATACATATGAATTTTGTGTATTAAAAAGCTTTTGTCTGAATTTCCGAATTTCTGAATTTCTAAACTTCTGAACAGTATAAATATAAGCCCCTATAATTATATTTTATGGCTCCTCTCCACAGTATGTACATACACAGTATTTGTTTTAGTTTCCAAATGAAAATAGTCGTCCATAAATGATGTCTTGGAAATATTCACATTTCTAGGGCCCTATTGTCAGCTAGCCGATATAACCATCGCGTAAATGGCTATCTTTAACATACGGTATCCAAAATCCAAGGAGACCCTAATATCCTTGACATCATTTATGGACGATCCCAAATGAGTTGGTTCATGACTGAGAGTGGAGGACTGGGACTGGGACTAGGACTTTGGGCGTGATTGTTTGTGGTGGTGATGTTTAGACACTGGAAATAGAAGAGATACAGTCCATCGCCGCGTTGAAAAGTGAAAAGGAAAGAAATTTATGATCGTGGCAATATTCCAATGGGAATAATCCTATGATTTCCCTTTATTTCATTTTCTCACACTTTCTCTTCTTTTTGGTTTCTGCTTAGGCTTCGGCTTCGGCTTCGGGCCATCCACCAGTTCCGTCAGAAAATTAGTAATGGTATTTTTAGGGTGGAACAATGAACGATGACCCCCTAACTTAATCTAACGTACCTAGGTAGGTACTTTTCTTATTATTTCTGCATACCTACATACCAGATAAGGAGGATCCACCTTATAGCCTACAGCCATCATAACTTCATGACGTTACTTATGCACGAGCCCACGAATACTCTGTCTTTTAGCTTGTGAAGAATCTATGTGGTAGAGCTTTGTACGATGAAAACAAACTTTTTATCTATTTTATTTGTCCCTCTCTAACCTATGATCTACATTATATCACGAAATTTGCTTTGATTACTTTGATTTTAAAACCCGGGTTTTTTTAACGGTGTATTTTGAAGCTTAAAGGATTGAAAAAAAGAGAATGTACAAACAATTTAATATTAAAAAAGAGTTTTGTAGCATTTTGTTTCCAATCCAGAATAATGCCATATGGGTGAAAATAGAAAGTTCAAATCGTCGGTGAAGAACCAAAATTACCCATATCCATTTTTGGTTAAAAAAATAATCCACTATCTACAAAAATATTGAAGTATTTTATGACCTTGAAAGCGTTTAAATAGAACATTTTTTACGTTTCAAAAACATGTAAATAAAACATTTTGCACATTTCAAAAGCATGTAAATAAAACATATTGCACATTTCAAAAACATGTAAATGGAACATTTTACACTTTTCAAGAACATGTAAATAGAACATTTTACACTTTTCAAAAACATGTAAATAAAACATTTTGCATTTTTCAAAAACTCTTAAAATAAGATTTAACGCAACTTCATCATTTCGTGTTTTTTATGAGATAGCTCATTTTGATTGTAGCTTAAATTGGATATGGGTCATTTTGGTTCTTTACAGACGGGCGGTAAGTGTACTAAGGATAGCAACTTTAAATCGTAGGAAAGGCAGAAGATAACATCGTCATCGGTTCCCTTTTTTTGTGAAGTTGTACTGGAACATTAAATATCTGTCTTTCCGCCTACTTTCACCTGAGTATGTAAAATATAAATAAATAATAAAGGGCATGTCTCCACGAGCTTCGCAGCTCAAATAAATAATGCAGAATTAATAAAGAAAATGGTCCACGTGGGGATTTTTCCAAAATGAAGGTAGTTGTGTGTACAGTTAAAAGGTTAAAAATCCATCAAGTTTCAAGAGCTGTCTAAAGTCGTGAGTCGTGATGGCTAATGCAATTATATCTATTTTTAAAACATGCTATATATCTTGCAATAAACTATAAACGAAAAAACTAACAACTGTAGAGCATCTTTGCCTTTTGAATTCCTGTCCCTTGATATCCCCATTGAAGACGAAGACTCAAATTGACCCATTTCCTATTCTAGCTAAAACTAAAATGCACAATCACAAAACATAAAATATCTACATTTTAAAAGCATTTAAATAGAATAGTTTGCACTTTATAAAAATATGTAAACAGCAAACATATGGTAACCTTCAAAAACATGTACAATAAGGCAATTTCAACTTTCAAAAAACATGCAAATATGTGGATCACTTTGCAATTTTTCAAAACCATGTAAATGGAATTTTTCTCAATTTAAAAAAAAACAAGTAGGTATATTGAAAATTTTGTACTTATCAAGAACATAAAAGTAGAATATTTTGCAATTTTCAAAAACATGCAAATAGAACGTTTTGCACTTTTCAGAAACATGCAAGTAGAACATTTTGTACTTTTCAAAAACATGCAAATAGAACATTTTGCAATTTTCAAAAACATGCAAGTTTAATATTTTGTAATTTTTAAAATAAAGTAAATGCAAAATTTTGTATTTTTCAAAAACATGCAAGTAGAATATTTTGCAATTTTCAAAATCAAGTAAATGAAAATTTTGTACTTTTCAAGAACATGTAAACAAAAATTTTTTAAATTTTGTAATAATAAATATAACATTTTCCAGTTTTTCAAAACAATCTAATTACAATTATTCTAAAGCATGTAAACGTGAAATGTTTTACACCATTTAAAAAAAAACATGTGAATAGAACATTTTGCATCTTTAAAAACTAGTAACAATGCACCTTTTAAGCACTACTGCTTTATTTAATGTTGTTGTTTTTTAAATCTAGCCTAAATTCTATAGATACGTTTCATTTCAACTCTTCACTCAAAACCCTACGCCTACCTAGACATAAATAATTAAGTTCCTATCTAAAAAATATTTTCCTTAAAAAAGAAATCTAAAATGCTCATTTTAATTTCCATGCACTTTGACACTTAAATTTACTATTTGAAACTTGTCATACATATCTCTTCCACTTCTTTTCTCGAGCCCGCATCTAAAACTCATGAAACTGAACTTTTTGAAACTTTAATCAAAAAAGAAAAAAAAGAATGTGTACAGGAACACAGGAACATCAACATCAACAGCAAGACAGGAAGTGGAAGCAGTAGATTGAAGAACTGCAGTGTAGATCTTTATTTACATTCTATTCTTTATTTATGTGACTGTAGCAATTGGATAGGAAAACATATACATATGGGGAAGAAAATAAAACTAAATAAAAACTAAAGTTTTGATGATGACAATGAACAAACTACCGAGGCCAAGAAGATCCACTGCAGATCGAGATCGAGATCGAGGTAGGAAACTTTCCTTACTCTTCGAATAATATGTACGTCTAAACATACAGTGTGTGGGCTGAGGCTGATAGTGATTTGACAGTGTAGAGAATTTCATAGGAAATTGGGAAACATTGCAGAATCTAGCAGTGTAATGTGAATCAATGTTCAAAAAATACAAATAAAAAAAGAGGGAAAGTACACGAGGGAAAGCAAGTGAAAGCAGAAGAAAGCAAGTGAAAGCAGGAGAAAGCAAGTGAAAGCATACATAGTTTTGTATTAGAATTTTATCTACATTATAATCCTCATGTTTATGTTGATGTACTTTCTTTTTTTTCTGTGATTTTGGCCTGGACTTTTGGATTTGGATTTGGAGAAAGAATAAAAAAAATAAAGAAACTTAGAAAATTTGTCCTGTTTTCTTTTTCCCTATTTGTTGAGCTGACAAGGACATTACTGATCGAAGTATGTGGAGGACGCCCACTACGACGCCAACAAAAGTATCCGAGTGGATATGAACGGCAGATCACTTAATACAGATTGCCTACCAGATTATAGTATGCACTAACTGCCCATTGGTCTTCTCGCGTATAAGATGAGATGAGCGTGATTGAGAGAGAGTTGTCAGTTGTCTAAGACTTGTCCTCCTGTCCCTCTACCTACACACTGCAGATCACAGATCACATCCCAACAAACTTTCCCTTCCTTCTTGGATAATACAGATAAACTGCAAGACAGAGAGGAAAAGAAAGCCATAAAACTTTCTACACAGCATAGCAAGCAAAAAAATAAGTACCTAGGTAATTTTTCGCGGACGATTTGGATTAGGAATTTGATTGATTAATGCAGTATTTTGAGATGTTATGTTAATTCTTTACACTTTCATTTTAGCACAACTTAGGCCTTAGCCTGCGGATTTGTTTAGCTAACAAAGGAATACAATACAAATTAGGTAGGATATTCGAGGGGGTGTGGTTTCTATTTACTTGTTTTTGAAAAGAACAAATTCCATCATTTTGAATGTTTTTGAAAAAAGAAAAATGTTTTAATTACTTCTTTTAAAGTAAAATTGCATTATTTTAAATGTTTTTGAAAAGTGCAAAATGTTCTATTTACTTGTTTTTAAAAAGTTCGAATTGCATTATTTGAGTTGTTTTTGAAAAGTGCAAAATGTTCTATTTACTTGTTTTTAAAAAGTTCGAATTGCATTATTTTAGATGGTTTTGAAAAGTGCAAAATGTTCTATTTACTTGTTTTTAAAAAGTTCGAATTGCATTATTTAAGTTGTTTTTGAAAAGTGCAAAATGTTCTATTTACTTGTTTTTAAAAAGTTCGAATTGCATTATTTTAGATGGTTTTGAAAAGTGCAAAATGTTCTATTTCCATGTTTTTAAAAAGTACCAAATATTCTATTTACTTTTTTTAGAACCAATTCATTTTAATGTTTCACTAATTTTCTTTATTAGTATTTATACAAAATTATTGAATATTACTACGCGGGACAAATCTACTAAACGTACGCCAAAATTAATCCTAACCGAAACTTTATGGCGCTATACAATTTAATAGCTTGATGGAAAGGCAAAACTCTATATCTCAAAATAAGCTCCTTTATCCTCAAATAAATCGGCACACATTTTGTTCATTGTGAAAAGAAAACTCTAAAACACTATTGCGCAAAAAAAAAAGAAAGAAAAACCAATGTAATAATTGCAACTAATTTTTATAGAATATATAAATGACGATGAACGAGGACAATGAATGACATGACATGACATGCAATAGATCAATTGTACAATAGTTGTTAACTGGGCAGAATTACAAAGTATAGGAATTGCGAGATTAGGATTTTATACAACTCATGACTCACCACCATTGACAATCTCAATCTCGAGCCCCGATCCGAATTTGACCTCGCGATTTCAACTGTGGCAAGTCCATAAGCAAAAAAGCAAGGGAAGAAAAAGAAACGTCAAAGAAGTATAGTGATCGAAGGACTGGGACTGGAGAGTCAACGTCAAGGAAATAAAAGGAAACAAAAAAAGTTTTATGGTCGATAAGCTCCTTTGTCAAAGAAATACAACGTTTAACATTTAACTTTTTCCTTTTTCGTACACTGCAAACATCGAAATATCTTTTTAAAAAACACAAATACAGCACTAAACTTTATTTCTTATCGTATTTATTTTGTAATCCTTAATCCTTCGTTGTGGTAATGTATTATATGATACTGATACGTTTCAAAAGTTATAACTCAAATATCGTGTGTGAAGAACCAAAATGACCCATATCCAATTTAAGCTACAATTAAAATGAGCTATGTCATAAAAACAAAATGAGAAATATGCGTAAAATGTTAATTAGGAGTTTTTGGAAAATGTAAAATGTTCTATTTACATGTTTTTTGAAAAGTGTAAAATTTTCTATTTACATGTTTTTTTAAAAAGTGTAAAATTTTCTATTTACATGTTTTTTAAAAAGTGTAAAATTTTCTATTTACATGTATTTTAAAAAGTGTAAAATTTTCTATTTACATGTTTTTTAAAAAGTGTAAAATTTTCTATTTACATGTATTTTAAAAAGTGTAGAATTTTCTATTTACATGTTTTTTAAAAAGTGTAAAATTTTCTATTTACATGTATTTTAAAAAGTGTAGAATTTTCTATTTACATGTTTTTTAAAAAGTGTAAAATTTTCGATTTACATGTTTTTTAAAAGTGTAAAATGTTCTATTTATATATTTTTGAAAAGTGCAAAATGTTGTATTTAAATGCTATTGTTTTTAGCTAAAAATGTATATGGGTCATTTTGGTTCTTGACAGACGATATTAAACTTAACACATTGAAAATCTTTAGCAGTAACTACAAAGTGGCACGTGACGTCATTTATGGAAGATCCCTTTCAGCATTTTCAAATATATTCATGGTTAGAAAATGCCCTAAAACATACCGCTTTTAGATTTAATTCTTTATTTGAAAAAAGCTGTTAGTACACAGTAACGCTATACAACTGTGATAAGAAAGTTAGAAACTTAGGGAAAAGTAGCCACCTGGTAAGAATGAAAAGCTGATTTTCTTATAATTTTTTTTCTATTTGATTTTCACAGGAGAGAAACAGGTGGAAGGGGGAAAGAACTTAAACAGATTTTGAGCTCAGCTGTCTTCTTTCTCTATACTTTGAAACAGTCTCATCACGTCACCGTCACATATTCGCATCCAATACGCTCATACAAAAACGAAAGTCAGGTTGTCCAGATACAAAACAAGATCAGACCTAGGTACTTACTACTACTTTCTCCCACTAACTAAGAACATAGGAACCTACGTATACACGTACATACGAGCACCTGCGTAATTCTAATGGAAAAACCAAGTCTGGCCGAGGCTCTCGTTTTATTCTGTTACTTTATTTAGCACACTCAAGACTCAAGATCAGTTTTCGCTCTGCTGTGGCCATAGTGTAATGTGCATAAGTGTATTACCCCTCAATGTTCACCATATCTACTTTGTCTCTCAGTCTCGCTCAGTGGTCGAAACGGCCCGGTTCGGTCCGCATAGCTTCTTAGAACAAAACCGGTCTGACGGTGAAAACCATATGATTGTCAATTATTCGATTATTACGCCCCTTTAATTCAAGAATATCTGATTGGACTAGCCTTTTCCGGCCCTTGTTTTATGTGCCAAACCGGTCCGGACCGGTCCGATTTTATAAAAGCATAAAAATCAGGACTACTTAACAGCCTAGATTTTTTCAGTTCTTTAGTGCTAGATTTCTAGTAAATACTAGGAACTGGATCGGTCCGGTTCCGTACCGGTCTGGATTTTTCCGACCGTCATTATTGCAAGTAATTGTCCAAACTGTACATGATTACATACTACCCCGCCCCGATACCGATACCGACGCTGATACTCATACTGGTCCGGTCCGGACCAGACCGGATCGGGACTTGAACAAACCAAACCATTCTGAGCACTGTCCTAATCTTCATTTTTGTCCAGTTGGCTTTGTATTTTTTGTTTTTGGTGATTTGTTTCGAAGAACTTTCACCAGTACTAATAGAAACGGACAAACGGGAAACAGGAGCAGAGGACAGAAGCTAAACCACCACGTAGTAATATGCTTAGGTGAGCATATTTACGTACGAGTACATACGTTGAAGAGTATTTGTTAGTACCTAGATTCTGTGGAGTGACTAGTCTACTAGAGAAAGTAAGATTTTGTCCTGATGTGAAGCTGACGAAAACTAAAAAGGATTTATGTCCGTCGTGGTCGCAGTCCGACTGTAAATGCAATGAAATTCACTACACTGCAATTCACAGTGCATTCAAATGGTCGAAAAAAGTAATTCACATACAGAGATATAAGCCATCTACAAACTACATACAAACTACAAACAAATACAAGGACAAGACAAACGACAAACAGACTAGGTTCAGTCAGATCCGCGGCCATGCACGCTAAAACAAAACAGGAGAAAGAAAAGAAGGAAGGAAGCTCCAGTAGCACTACATTTATATCTAGTTGTATCTTGTTGTACAGAGAGAAAGTGAGGAAAGCGGAGAAAGCAGTAAAAGTGGAGAAAGTAAGTAAGAAGAAAACGGACGACATAAACTTTGGGATTGAAATTGGAAAGCTCCAATGCAAGCTTACGCTAGCTGCTGGTCCCTTTCTTTTTGTGTATACATATTTGGACACATGTACTTACTCCTTATAGGAAAATAGTATCGTCTAGACTGTGCATAAATGTATAGGGAAGGAAGAGCAGGACAGATTTTGCCCATGAGATTTGTAAATCCAGTCTGAGTCGTTGTCGCTGAGAGAGAATGAAAGGTATAAGCTATGGAGCTGGGAAGGTGAAAGTGGGAGAAAGTGTGGAGAAAAGATCTCTTCTCGAGCTGTCACAATCTTTCCTTTTGGATTCAGATCCAAACACACACACACACACATGTACTGAGAGCCATTACATGGAACCGAACCAACAACCAACTACCAACCCGTACAGATGTTCGGATTCGGATTACCACTCACCTCTTTACACCCAAACACCGTGACCGTATATTATCTACCCACAGGACATGGACTCTCTATATAGGTACAAAAAAACTCTCCAGTACTCCAGTACTTTTACCGCCTATCTCCTCCTTCTATCCTGCTTTCACTTTCAAAAGTTACTTTTTCTTTTTTTCTCTCTCTCTCTTTGATATTTGCGGTCACTCAACAATTCCAGACTTTAAAACTCATCCTTATGTTCCTAGACTAAAAGTCAAAAGTACATATTGGTACTGGCATATTGACGTTGCCACTAAAATTTGAAATTTAAATTTTTTAAAGTGTAAAATCCAAATTGCCTAAATGCCTACACCTATTTAAAACTGCAAAAAAAATTTAAAAACTTTTCATAAATGTACAGTGTTAGTTTAAAAACGACAAATAGAAAATAAGTTCGTGAGTGCTGCACCTCTTTTCCCTTCTGCCAAAAAAAACAAAATTTTTCAAAACTGTTACTTTTTTCCAACGGCTACAAATTACTTTTGCTCTTCTTATTCTCACCTGAAGGGTGCAATCTTCTTGCTTTAACTTTCACACTTTTTTCAGCTTTCACTACTTTCACCACTTTTACCACTTCCTTTTTTCCCTCAACTTTCTCCTAGGCTATACTCTATGAAAGCTTTTCTCTTTTTTGCGTAAAGAGGGTGGGTTGGGAGGAGCGTGGAGGGGGAGGGGCAATTTCCTCATATATACACTTACATTAAAACATTTGATTTACTGTCACCAACAAGAAATGTCTGTCTCTTAAAATTGAGCTTTTTCTCTCAAATCAAATCCAGCTTCAAAATTATTTCTGTTATATTTATGCGTATCACATTTAGATCCATTTTGTAATTCTTTTTTTTCTGTAAATTTTAAATTTTACCATGTAGACTTTAACAAATACGGTAGTTTTTTTATAACCGATTCTGCTATTAAAAAATTAAAAAGGCATTGCCACTGGCAAAAATTAAACGCTCAACTCCTACTACTACAACGCTCTCGCTACTGAACTACCACATGCCAACACAACTTTCAAGAGTGAAATAAAATTTTTATGAGATGTATACTGTCTACTGTAATAATCTAATAATTCTTACCGATATCTAGTTAAATATTTCAGTCACCAATACTATTGTTTTTAAAAGTAGTCGTGATTGCAAATTACTTATTTTTGATGTCTACTATGTCTTATTTTTCAAATTTTGCTCAAACTAGTTGTAAAAAATTAATGGTTGCTTTGTTATAAATTTTTACCAAAATCCGGTTGGGTACATTTCTAAGCAAGCATACGTAGTATTGATTCAGAAATTCAGAATAGTGACACTCGGGACGGTTTTACATAGAAATCAAGTTTGGCCAGAGAAAAAAAAGAGAATGTCTAGAGAAATTGGAGAAAGTCTGACAAATTTCAGGAGAAAGACTGAAGAACGCGCAAATTGGGTACGTAGTATGGACAATGTTCCTGGTATGGGCCTGATAGGGACGAGAATGACAAGGCCAAGATGTCAAGAGAGAAAGAGAAAGAGAATATATCAATGTTACGTGTAGAAATGCAGACAAGTCAAAAATGCATACACTGTCCATGTGAACATAATATGTAGCCACTCACATAGCTCATGTAGGCTCGTTGAAGCTATCAAAACAGCCATGTGTTGATTTGAAATTGGATTGTTTTTGTAAAGAATTATTGAACACGTTTTAGCAGTACAACAGACCCTATGCATTGCATTCCTACTATATATTCACTATTTCAAAAGTAGAGAATACGTCATTTTAACCACTGTGTAAATTGTGGGATAGTTAGACCCTTTTTAAAAAGTCAATTATACTATTTTAAACATTTTTAAAAGTGCCAAATAAGCTTATCTACATATTTTAGAAATTGTAAATTGCACTATTTTTCCTTTTTTGAACATTTTAAAATACTAAAACAAACTTTTTTGAAATTATTACCTATAGGAACTGGTTTTCTATTTTGATTTAAGTGCAAACTGATTTATTTGCAGCATTTGTTACATAAGAAAAGCATTACAATTATAGTTTAATTGAAGCTTTAAACTACACCATACACCACTGGACCAGTGTGCTACTGTTACACTATTTTGATACTAACAATACGCTATTTTGAAACTTTTTTGGAGATGCAAAGCCATTTTTTTGACTTCTGTTTGTACTGATACCTTTAAAATTGATCCACATTTTTTCCTAAAAAACGTGTGTGCTCCTTTGTATCTCATGCTAAATCTCAAATTTTGCCTTTAATTTGACCCTTAATCATATCATACATAGTAGTCAGTAGTGTAGCTTGTTTTGTTGCTTCATTCTGGACGCGTGTCTAAATGCAGAAATAGCAACTCATGTTCCACATTGGACCTCGTGATGTAAGGCAGAAGATTGTGACAGGCGGACGGACGGACATACGAAGAAACACAGAAGACACAAGAGACATAGAGAAAGTAGGAGAAAGTGGTAAGAAAGATATGGAAACAATTTCGAGTTTATCCGCATCAGAATCGGGATCGGGATCGGCATCGGAATCGGACTTGACTTTATCTTATTCCGATTCCTGTGGACGAGATAGGAATTTTTTTTCTGTCGTGTCTCTTCGCTTCGTCTTCTTCTTTTTTTCAGATGTATTTTATTTTGAGGGAGAGAAGATTGTGAGTTTTGTTGAGTGAAGAAGTGGGAGACCTTGAGATCGATCGTCTTTAAATTACCGAGTGCCATGAGGCAAGTGAGAAAATCATTCACTCCCGTCCACGCCTCTATATACAAGGCCACGACAGCAGTTCTACTCAAACCGGTACTGGTACTGGTACCGGTAACGGTCCCAGTCCCAGTCCCAGCACTGCCAACTACCCACAGTGACAATGAAAATGACGATATGAACTCGCAAGTTAATTCTCGTATCATGTTTTCCCCTTCATCTTCTGTATCTATTTATACATATTGCCAGTGAAGACGCAAAATGAGCCATTTTTATTTTAGCGTCAAAACAAAATAAGCTATCTACAGAAAATATTATCGTGATCTTAAAAGCATCTAAACTAGAACTTCTTGTAATTTTCAAAAATATGTAAACAATATATTTTGAACGTTTTTAAAACGTGTAAATAGAACATTTTCTACATTTCAAACAATAGGTACATAAAAGATTTTGCTGCTTTCAAAAACACGTAAATAGGACAGTTTAAACGTTTTTAAAAACATGCAAATAGCACATTTTGCACATTTAAAAAAAGTGTAAATAGAACATTTTGGACATTTAAAAAAAAGTGTAAATAGGACATTTTGAAATTTTTAAAAACGTGCAAATGGAAAATTTTGCACATTCAAAAAAATTGTAAATAGAACATTTTGCAATTTTTAGATTACATTTTAATTGAACACTTTTTAAAAACACTTAATTAAGGTTTCGCGCATCCATTTCATTTGGAGTTATTTGACATTCGATTGATAATAGCTTAAATTGGATATTGGAAATGGGCTGTTTTGATTCTTCACTCAAGATATATGTTCATACACCATTTTCTACCCCTATCTCTGTTGCTATTTCTATATCGTTTCCCCATATTCTTGTCTGTAGGATTTTTTATATTTTTTCTTTGGCTTTCTGTGTCGTGGTAGAAAACTGATCAGGAATTTATTAGAAACGATTTGGCTTGAATTTTGAAGATAGGACGAGAAAAATATAAATGGTGAGTCGTCCACATCCAAGTCCAAATCTACAATGGACATATGGAACATTTTTGGCGATGGCCATGTGTCGATTTTGATGGGGAAGCCGATCCCAAAATCCCAATGGGATTTCCTATACATTCTCTACGTAGTGTGTTGTACTTTATATTATGTGGGTGTTGTGGTGGTATGCTGCGCTATGGGCTACATAGTCTTTGGCCCATGATTCTGCTTGCATTGTATTTTATTATCTATTTGAAAGGCGTTGAGCAAGATATAGATAATTTATCTGTTTTCTACACTGGTTAATAATTTAGGGTCTACTTATAGGCTTAAGGAGGGAAAACTAATTAGGGCAATTATTTTAGTCAACTGTCCTAATGGTGATCCGTAGCCTTCGTTCAAAAACCGCTAAGTCTAAAATGTAAGCATCACATTTAGGACACAAATTTTTCTATAATATCAATGCTTTTCTAGGTAATTAATCACCGTAAGGATAGCTAGGGCAAGGTGAGATTTTTTCAACTATTTTGGTCTGTATGGATGTCATACGTATAAATCAAATCGTCTGTGAAAAACCAAAATGACCCATAACCAATTTACGCTAGAATCAAAATGAGGTATGTCATAAAAACAAAATTAGAAACATGCGTAAAATGTTAAATAAGAGTTTTTGAAAAGTGTAAAATGTTCTATTTACATTTTTTTTAAAAGTGTAAAATGTTTTATTTTTTTGAAAAGTGTAAAATGTTCTATTTACATGTTTTTGAAAAGTGTAAAATGTTCTATTTCCATGTTTTTGAAAAGTGTAAAATGATCTATTTGCATGTTTTAAAAAGTGCAAAATGTTCTATTTAAATGTTGTTTAAAAGTGCAAAATATCCTGTTTAAATGCTTTCAAGACATGTTTCAACATTTTTGAAGATAGAGGATATTGTTTTTAGCTACAAATGAAAATGGTTCATTTTGCTTCTTCACATACGAAATGTAAAATGCAAAGGTAATTAAATGTGATGACGTCACTAGAGTAAAAGATTGTCATTGTGTACAATTCTTTTACAAAATTAATTTACCGATCTCGCGGTTACCAATCCTAATCCCAGTCTCAGTCCCAGTCCCAGCCAGCTCATCTCTCTCTCTCCCTCTTCATCTCTGTTTTTGACACTTTTCATATTTCCCTTTTAAAACTTTTACCAGTTTTTGTTCTCTCGTTTAGTGGAACAAAGAAATGACTGACAGATGAATCCAGCAGGTTTCCCATTGTTTCTTTTTTTCTCCCTCATCCTATCCACTCAACGAAAACGAAAACGAAAACGACTCAATACACATTTTTCCCAGAGAAAAAACAATCTGGGAGTCAAGAGTTATTTATGTGCATTTCAAAAAATCAAAAATCAGAGACACACACTCCACAGCGTTTAACTCGAAAGTCATCCAATTCCAAGATTTATTACGAATTTTGCAATGTCCACTTTTTTAAAAATATTTAATGGAAAAAATTGAAAAAATTCTTCTATTGGAGACTTGTTTTAAAGACAAAAACTGTTAACAAACTTTTTGAAATATCAGTGCGTGTCGTATATTTGATGCTATCTGTATACAGTAGTTTGAATTTCGCTTAGTTCGAAAATCAAAGCGAAGCTCACTCCATACTGTAGAATTTAGAATACAATGCGTAGTCCAAGTAGCAACATCAACCTATCATGTACCTACTTGACATACTACATCCCACACATGTGGATTAATTTGCTATTCAAATCCTCACGTCACTCACATAAATGTACATGTATCCTTCGGCTTCCGTGTCGACCGGCCATCATTCCATAATTATCATTACAAATTACAACCTCTACGAGAGCACTCTAAATAAAACACTAATAAATAATCAGCTATATATTTGTCCATACATGTCTCTATGTCTGTATCGCCTGTATATGCAGAATACAGAAGTGAAGGGGAACGTGATACATTTTTGCTACCTTGACAGAATATTAATTAACTAATTAACTCGAAATTACTTATGAAACCGGATATTATACAACAAAATGAAATATTAGGCTCCTGGGCACACATTAATAATTACCGTCGACCACACAGGACATTAAATTTTATTACAGTACTAAATGGAAATGCCCTATAATAACATCCACATCCATATATAGTTATTACGCGGTTGGTTTTATGTTATACATGCCGCTCCCTAATTTTGCTTTCTATATTTCTATTCCCTACCTACCTGGAAATAAATTTACCTTCACTCACAAGATACGTAAATCAAAATAAATTCATTTCTGTCCTTCACTTTTCTCCCTGCTTTTTGGATTTCAGCCTGTGGCTATAGGAGTGAAAGTAAAAGCGAAAATCAAAGTAAAAGATTTTGAAAGGTTTATTATTTGATTTTTGGCCTTTTGATCAAGTCCATAAATAAAAACCCTCCGTCATTATTTGTAGCCTTAAATTTTTGTGAGCAGCTTGAAAGGTAAAGCTTTAGATTTGGTTGCGAAACTCTCTAAAAACTATCCTATATTCGGATCGGTTTCGGATCGGTTTCGGATTGGCTCCGGATCGGTTCCGTATCGGTTCCGTATCGGTTCCAGATCGGTTCCAGATTGGTTCCGGATCGGTTCCGCATTGGTTCCGGATTGGTTCTGGATCTGTTTTGGTTCGGTTCCGGATCGGTTCCGTATGTGTTTTGGTTCGATTCCGGATCGGTTCCAGATCGGTTCCAGATTGGTTCCAGATTGGTTCCGGATCGGTTTCGGATCGGTTTCGGATCGGTTCCAGATCGGTTCCGAATTTGTTCCGGATCGCTTCCGGATCGGTTTCGGATCGGTTCCGGTTCCGGATGTGCTTGGATGAATTTGTGTAAATAAAATATGTTCCATAATGTAAGTCGTAAGTGCACAGTACACGCATCTAAAGGCTGACATGTGAGTTGAATAATCGTAGGAGGAGACTGAGGCTAAAACAATAAAATTTCATTTCAAAATTTGAAATTTTGATTAATGTAATTTCTAGCTGTGGCAATTGTGGGTTGCTTTGAGGGACTTAATTTGCTTTCAGAAACTCCAAAACCGAATTTCCCAGCATTGAATTTGTAACTTCTAACTTTGTAGCATGGAATTATTTAATAGAGCTGTAAATAAAGGGAAATTATTTATTATTATTATTATTCTTATTATCATGGCCCGGTTCAGGTCCCGGTCCCGGTTCATACCCTCATGGTCTATGGAACTCACGGGAACTCTGGACACAGTAGATGGGCATTAAGCTAAACTACAATCCAAATCCGAGGCAATAAAGGATCGTGCATAAATGACGATCGCAAAAATTAAAGAATATGAAAGGGTAAAATTATAGTCAATATTGGTCATTGTAAACAGTTGCTGTAAAAAGGGTCCATTCTAAAATTACATAAAAATGGTATTTGAATTGAACTGTGTTCCAAGTTACGTCATTTATGGATGAGCCCAAATCCAACCGTAGCAAAGAATAGATCTCATGAGAGAATAGATGGAGACGGAGGAGGAGATATGGTCAAGAGAAAAATATTGTAGAATATAGAAAATTATTAAATTACAGACTGAAAAGGATGTAGGATCTTGAAAAGAATTCAACGAGCCATGAAATTTTGTATTAAAATCAAGTCTACGTCCGACGTCCGACGTCGACATCCGACGTCCGCAAGCTTTGGAAAAATCCTAATTCAGAAATTCCAAATCCTAAATATCTATTATAGCCTCCTTGTCACACAATGCAATGAAATGAAGAAGCAATATCAGCAGTATTCTATATTTTCCAAAAAATAATAATTTTTACGAAAGCAAGGCTCGTCCTGCGGACAGAATTTCATTCATAATATGTAAACTATATGTCCTGCGATTTCAAGCAGGGCAAGATGAAGGAATTGCTTTTAGGCACAGCTATTTGTTTTCAAACAAAAATCACCATTTGAATTTTATTGATGATTTTCTTTGGTACAGAAAAATTTTGTATTTGCGTGTTTAAGAAAAGTGCAAAATTGTCTTTTTACTTGATTCAGAAAAGTGCAAAATATTCTATTTACATGTTGTTAGAAAAGTGGAAAATGTTTTATTGGCATTTTTTGAAATTTACTAAAAAATTTATTTGCATGTTTTTGAAATTTACTAAAAAATTTATTTGCATGTTTTTGAAATTTACTAAAAAATTTATTTGCATGTTTTTGAAATTTACTAAAAAATTTATTTGCATGTTTTTGAAATTTAATAAAAAAATTTATTTGCATGGTTTTGAAATTTAATAAAAAAATTTATTTGCATGTTTTTGAAATTTAAATTTAATAAAAACATTTATTTTCAAGGTTTTGAAAAGTTAAAATATTTTGTTTCACATATTTTAAAAAGAAATCCAAATATTATTTTTATATATTTTTGAAAACTGCGAAATGTTCCATTTACATGTTTTTTGAAAATCCAAGCAGCGGGGGCTGCTTGCGCTAACCGCCTGATTTCAAGCATTTCTTTCTAAAAAATACATGAAATTAAAAAATCTACAAATTTTAATTTGCAAAAATTTTAAAAGCACCGCGCTGGTATTCCTTCTTCAAAGCTCCTGTCTATACCATTTTTTATGGGAGATAGAGAGAAACATAGGAATTTTTGCGTTTGCTTCTTTTCCCTCGATGGGATTTACTTTCCCTGGATGCTCGGCCATTAGGTGAGGGTCAGTGGACCGGGAAGAGAATATGTTCCCTCATGTCTGTACACATTTATTTTATAGACCAACTTTGACATTTTTATCCTAGCTATACACGTGCACGTCTACATACCCTAATAAAATATGTACCTACCTACGTAGGCATACATGATTACTTATGTACACCATATGGTAGCAGTGAATTTAGTCTGCCCGATGCCAAAGCCAAAGCCAAACCCGGTCTTAAAGTACAGTAATATTATGTAATAATACTAATAATACTAGCGACTCCGTTTCAGTTTCGGTTTCGTTTTCAGTTTCAAAATCGGTAACGGTAACAGTAACAGGAATAACCAATCCGGATTCCGGATCTCCGGCATAAGTTTGAATAGAGTAGGTAGTTTACCCTTCAAGTTTGACCTCTCTACCTGACCTATCCATATTTCATCATGGTTCTGATTTGATGTTTTCCTTTATTGTAAAAGCATTAAATTAGAAGTATCAATATTTTATCATATTCTCAAGTAAAGGACAATTTCAATCTGCAACAAAATGACAGTCAACCTATATTCTTCGCCGTTACATGACTTTTATTTTGTTTTTGTGATTTTACTTCAAGTAGCCATGGATTTTAATAAAGATTTTATTACACTAATACAAACTATATAAAGCCCTTCAAAATGGAAAGGGTAATTTTTGTATGTAGTTTAAAATTTAAATTTTTTTTTTCAACTGTACCCCGCACCTATAAATAGTGCAGGGCCGGACGAAGGAATTGCTTTAGGGCAGCAAAGGCAGGAATTTGTTTCCATACGAAAACCACCATTTTGATTTTGTTGATCCTTTTCTTTGGTAAAACAAGGTGTTGTATCTACATGTTTTTTTAGAAAAGTGCGAAATGTTCTATTGATTTGTTTCTATTTGTTTTTAAAAGTGTCAAATTTTCTTTTTAATTGATTCAGAAAAGTGCTCAATATTCGATTTACATGTTTTAAAAAAAGTGTTAAACGTTTTAATTCCATGTTTTTGAAAAGTGCAAACTAATTAATTTGCATATTTCTGAAAAGAGCAAAATAATTTATTTGCATGCTTTAAAAAGTGCAAAAAATTTTATTTACATATTTTTGAAAACTGCAAAATGTTCGATTTACATGTTTTGAAAAAGTTGTTACATGCTTTATTTCCATGTTTTTAAAAAGTGCCAAAAATGTAATTTACTTATTTTTGAAAACTGCAAAATGTTCCATTTACATGTTTTTTGGCAATTCAAGCAGCGGTGGGTGCCAGCGCTGACAGCATTATCCGGCCCTTAAATAGTGTGAGTAATTATAATAGTTGTCAATTGTCGCACTTTTTTCCAATTTCCCCGCCTACGTTATCACTAATGCAGATAGGACATTTCCCATTTGGCACCTTTAGTGCTCACATCATTGTTATTTATAGTTTCCAAGCGTCCAATAAAAAAGGAAGTAGTGACGTCACATTATTTTAACTTTGACTGTACTGTAACTGTAAAGTAGATTGGGGCTGGAGAAGACCAATTTATAAAATTTTGAACAGTTCCATCCAGTAGTAGTCCCAACGTCCACGTCCAGGTCCACTACGTCAACACGTCATAATCATAATCATAAAAGTCTAATATACAAATGTACATACAGTAGTGCAGGATGCCTAACTAAACCTATGGACCTATGTAGCTCGCCTGTAGAAATAATATTGTAGTACAAAAATAGGGCTGGAAGAATGATTGCCCATTTTTGATGATATTTAAATTGCAAATTACATTGTACATATCTTTTTCTTATCTTGACATTTAAGTGGACTCTTGTCTTGAGTTTACTGTAGCGTACATAGAGACAGTTTTACACTAGGGGCAGTGCATACATGACGTCATCAACATCGTCTTGAACAGGAACAGGACGAGAACGATGAAAACTTCTTATTTAAACTGACACTCTGAATGCGAATTTTCTCATTTTCTTAGAGTGTCAGCTTGACGTTATTTATGAGCGATCCCCTTTGTGTATTATGTAAGATATGAAGTGTCATCACTGCTACAATGTTAATTTGAGAATTTTGAGTTTGAGAACTGGGTTTTGGTTTTTTGGCACAAAGGAAGGTAATTTTCTCATTTCGCAAACTCACCAGGTCCTACTAAAATATTCATGCCACCTTATGTCTGTATGTACTTTCACTTCTTTCTCTGCTTTCTCTACTTTCTCTCCTTTCACTACTTTCCCTTATTTTATATCAACTTTCTGTCGTCTCTCTGATGTGACTCGAGAATGTCCCCTGGAACCAGGAACTTCATAGCTTAGAATCTTTTTACGTTCTATAATAATTCTAATAAAAAAATGACGCGCTCTGGTTCTGGCTCCAGGATTTTTTTTCTGCATTTACTTCCGACCATACCTCCCCCCTACCCGTCCCTGTCTCTGTCCCTGTCTTCCGCCCACCCTCATAAAGTATGTAGTAGAGTGAAAGTATAGATGGTTCTGGAAGGAGCGTACATATTGTAGGAAATGTTCCAGTTGGAATACGTGGGTTTTTTACATAATTTTAAAGCGCTGCAAATTTCCTCGACAAAAATTTGTAATGATTAAGGCATAGGTAAAAGATGGGAAGGTGGTACTAGTAAGATTTCCTCAGAACCGGACGGACGAAGTTCATTTAAGCAGCAATTTGTTTTTGAGCAAAACCCAAAATTTGCTCAAAAACAAATTTTGATTTAATTGATGGTTTTCTTTGGTAAACAAAAATTTTGTACATATATGATTTTTAAAAGTGCTAAATGTTCTATTTACGTTTTTTGATAAAAGTACAAAATTTTCTATTTACGTTTTTTTTAGAAAAGTGTAGAATGTTCTATTTACATAATTTTTAAATGTGAGAAAAATTGTATTTACATGTTTTCGAAAGTTGCAAAATGTTTTTTTTGCATGTTTTTTTAAAGTGCAAAATGTTTTATTTACATGTTTTGATAAAAGTGTAAAATTTTCTAATAACATATTTTTGAAATGTTAGAAAAAATGTATTCACATGTTTTTGAAAGTTGCAAAACGTGCTTTTTGCATGTTTTTTAAAAATGCAATATGTTTTATTTACACGTTTTTTGAAAAGTGCAAAATGTTTTGTTTGCATGTTTTTGACTTTGAAAAGTGCAAAATGTTCCATTTACATGTTTTTTCAACATTCCCTATTATCCGGCCCTGGATCTCCTTGGCGCCTCCCTTCTCATCGTTAGCTACTACTACAAGGAAAATGTTGAATTTTATGTATTATTTTTAAAAAATACCAAACATATACGCCTACGTAATAATTATATAAGTTCCTATATATAAACGAATGCCCCCTATATACATATATACCTACAAGCAGTAGCATTGTAAATACATAGTTGACTGTGATTCTGTGATAAATGATTAGGAATAAAAAACATTCAGAGAAGATCGAGTGGTGTATGGTTAAGTCCCAATGGAAATAATGACGGAGATTTGGATGCAAAGTGCGTGACGGAAGGGTAATTATAATGGGAAAAGAGTCCCTTGGGACGTTAATTAGTTCATAACCCCCAAGTCAATGAGAACTTTTGTCTCTTATTTAAATTCCCATGCCGACTTCATTATTCTCTAGTCCCTTAATTCTCTTCTCCGTATCATAATCAATGTGATCATTTTATCATTAGCTATGTACATACATAAAGCAAACTACGTAGTCCTAGTAGTCAAAGCCACTCAGCCATTTAGTTTCCCATTTGCGTATGTACATACAGTCCCAGTCCCAAGTCAAACTTTTTCCCTATATTAAAGTCAATACTCTACCAATACCAATACAGGCAGAATATTTTGAGAAATAAAAGGGGTCATCCATATATTACGTCAGGACCATTGAGAATCAAGAACATTATTGTAAGTGGGTAAATTTTTTTATTGTATAGAAGTATACGCCACTGTCAGGATCTCCGGTTATTAAGATATGAAATGATTTAAAGTTTACATCACTTATGCACGACCCCCAGCAAGAAATATTTAGAGTCAGTGAAAGTTCTTGCACTAATTTAGCCGTAACTATATACTGTATATCCATATAGAGATACGCGATGAGATATCAATATCAATTGCGGATTACATTACAATCATCATCAGTAGTCAGTAGAATTAACTTGATTGCCATTTTACATTTTGCATGAATGGATCTTCTGCCTCGGATTTTACCAGAGAATAGATTGCATGAGGAAAGATCCCCGCGACTCCCTGGGCCTCATCTTGTTTCGAAGATGTTGAATTTATAAATTTGGAATTTGGAATTTGGGGAATTACTCTGTGCAAACAGGCATTCTTCCGGAATACTTTCACTCTGCTATACTCCTTGCTTTTAGGGCAAGTTAGTCTCAATGGAGTGAAAGTTAAGGAGAAAGTTGCAAGAAGTATTTACAGATTTTAGTGGATTAGATATTATAAACACATATATCGTGAGTGAAGAATCAAAATGGGCCATTTTCAAATTAGGCTGAAATTAAAATGTGACAACAAAAACATAAAATACTGCATGAGAGTAAAGATTAAATTATGAGTTTCTAAAACATGCAGATTGTTCTATTGGCATGTTTTTGAAAAGTGTAAAATGTTCCATTTACTTGATTTTGAAAAGTGCGAAATGTTCCATTTACTTGTTTTCAAAAAGTGCAAAATGTTCCATTTACTTGTTTTTAAAAAGTGAAAATGTTCCATTTACTTGTTTTCAAAAAGTGCAAAATGTTCCATTTACTTGTTTTCAAAAATGGCAAAATGTTCCATTTACTTATTTTCAAAAAGTGCAAAATGTTCTATTTTTATTGTTTTTAAAAAGCGCAACCATTTACTTGTTTTTTAAAAGTGCGAAATGTTCCATTTACTTGTTTTCAAAAAGTGCAAAATGTTCCATTTACTAGTTTTTAAAAAGTACCAAATGTTCTATTTGAATGTTTTTGAAATTTGCGAAATGCGTTCAGTTTACTTGCTCTTAAAAACTGTAAAATATTCTGTTTTAATGTTTTTGAAAAATCGCAAAAGGTTCTATTTTCAAGTGGTAATGTGTTTTAAACGTGAAAAATATATTATTATTTATATATTTAAATGTAAAATGCTCTGTTTACCAATTTTTAAAAAGTGTAATTTATTACTATTTTAATTTTGTTTTGTTTCATAGAAAGCATTTCCTTTTTTAAGCTAAAAATTGATATAGGTCATTTTGATTCTTCATTGACGATATATAGATTTTGTGACGCTGAGTCTTGACGTAAAATCTGAAAGTTGGGATGAAAATATAAAGAAATCGACTTTTAATTGCAGTATAGATTGTTCCTGTGATGAAGTTACATTTTCATTAATTTTATATACTAGACAGGTTCTAGAGGTGACGTAGGTACATACATATACAGTCCTCAACCGATTAATCCCCCTAGGAAGCTACTAATGCTACTAATGGTCTGAGTCCGAGGCACCCGGTAACTAATCGAGACCCGGTGATTATTTGGGATACCAAATTCGTAATTCTGTTGTTGTTGAAAATATTTACCTCTCAACCTGGTCACTAATTCGCTAATCAAGACCCGGTAACTAATTGAGAACTTAGGAATAAACGAATCAAGATGCTTGTAGATATCTATACGTAAGAAAGTGTATTAATAAACTGGCGCAATTTATTAATTAAAAAACAATTATGTAATTTTTTATCAGCTAAAATAAATAGGCACTGCCAACCCAGGCAAAAACAAATTCAAACATTCTTTGAATAGAAGTGTAATACGAAGGATAGCCAATCGACTACCAATTCCAGTAAAAATAACGAATCCATACATATCGTTTATGAAGAACTAAATTAACCCATTTAGGAATTAATCAAGGACTAATGAGAGCTATTTTGTTAAAAAAAATTAAATGATACAGAGGCGTAAAATGTTAGTTACCTGTTTTTAAAAAGTGCAAACTATTCTGTTTATATGTTTTTGAAAGAATTTAATTGTTCTATCTGTTGTGTTTTTGAGAAGTACGAAATGTTTTATTTACATGTTTTTGAAAAGTGTGAAATGTTTTATTTACATGTTTTTCAAAAGTGCAAAATGTTCAATTTACATGTTTTTAAAAGTTCACAAATGTTCTATTTACATGCATTTAGTATCATGATAATTTACTTATAAGGTATATAGACAGTAAATTTTGCATAGAGCTAAAAATGAATATGGGTCATTTTGATTCTTCACAGGCAATATTTGTGTCAATTCCATTAAAAATAAAAAGCACGCTTCTCGTTCTCATCTATCGATTCCAGTAGCAATTTGCACACAATTTCCTTAAACACGGATAAGAAACACAACTTTTAGATATATTATAATGTATTTTGAATCTTCAATTTTGCAATTTTGGAAATTCTTCTAGGCATGATTTGACAACTCGTCGTCGGCACTGTCACTGGCATTAAACCCAACCTTATCTACAACTTTAACAATGTGAACGTGTTCTCTGTTGTTCTTTCGGTTCGTCCAAAATAAATAGTATCGAAGAATTTCGTTGCATTTTATATATTTAATAAAAATTCTATGATAATAAAGTGCCATGTATAAGCAGCACAAGAGCCTACGCCGCCTACCTTTGAAATACAAATTAAGCCAATTTAGAAGACAAACTAAAAAAAACTAGAAAAAGCTAAATTCCCTTACAAAACTATACAGATCAGTTTAAACGAAAACGAAATGGTGTGTGAAAACCATTGAAAAAAAACAAGGCAATTTCTATACAACATACAATCTCCCTGTTTAAAATATTTCCAAGAATTTCCATTTTGTAATTTTTTTCGCTGTGAGCACAGGTAATAAAGTGGGAAAATTTGGACAGTAATAGGGAAAGCATTATTACTGTCTCTCTGTACTGTAGTCTAGTGCAGTGTAATCTACCGAATTGGCAGAATTGGTTTTCGATTCCGCACCCTGACGAAACTAAAAATCGACAGCGGAGGTAAAATAGGAAGGGCTTCAAAATAAATGGGGGAAATATAATAAACAAAAAATAAAGCGTGGTGCCTCAACTGTAGATGTATATAGATTTCAGGGGGAAAGTCTACCTGCCTCAAGAATCAAGAAGATATATACAAAATATGTATTGGAGAAAGTCAGTGGTGAAAGTGGTGAAAGTGGAAAAAATAGTGAAAGTGGTGAAAGTACGTTAATAGTATATTGTAGCATTAGAATTTTATTTAGCCTCCTAGAAATAGGAGGGAAATAAGGCCCACCGCCTCGATTAGGATTAGAGAATGCAAGCGTTGAATTGGAAATCGTATAACTGGGGTTAGCTTCTCTACTTCCACTTCCTCAGTCCACACATAAATAGCATTTTCTTTCGCTTGGGGTACTCTTTCCTACTTTATTGGCTTAAACAGAGCTATAAACTAAATTGGTTTTTCCTCACATTTCCCCCCTCCAACCATCGGAGAAGAAGAAGAAGAAGAAGAAGACGAAGAAACACACCCCCTGCATTATATATGAAAAAAATATATTTCATGTACTTTCACTGCTTTCACTACTTTCACCCACGAGGCTCCTATCATTATCGCTCAACTACAGTACACCACAAGGGCCTAAACCACGACCCTGTGCAAGCTATTTTAGAACGTTTCTAATTTACTATTTTTATTTTCTGGGTTCTTTTCTTAACTTATAGGCTGTCTGTCCATGAAATATTATCTTTTATTATTTTTGTTTTAATATTTTTAAATTGCCAATTTTAATAGGCAGTGCTGCATAAAGTACAGTACGTTTGTAGGATTTTAAACAGGGCTTCAGTTGCTAAAAGAATTCTGTTTAGAACAAATACACAGGAAACGCAGAAAATACAGAAAACTTAAGAAGTGAAAAATCGCCAAAAAAAGACCCGCGCTCAACAATTAAAAATCTCATAAATTTCAAATCCAAATTCCTTAGCGTCCTACATTCTAAAAAAAGAACAAAATGAAACGGACGCATTAAAAAAAATGTGTGCAGAAATTACACAAACGAGACTATCACTAGAAGAATCTCACCCAAATTTGTGTAAACAAAAATATGAAAAAAAACGTTCAGAAAAAACAGAGTAGTAAAATTAACGAGAAAGTTTAATGCAGCTGTTTAATGCTCTGGCGGCGACACTAAACAAAAATGTTATTAAAAAAAAGGAATTAAAAATTTGGCAAATAATATTTGGGACAGTGCAGTGTTATGATTGTCAAGAAGGATAGTGCGTATGAATTGAACATGATGAAATCACATCACTATGAAAAAAGTCACGCTAAAAATGTTTTTTCGGGAGTGAAAGTACTTCCACTTTTACGTAGCTTTCTTCCGGACAACCACTACACATTTACCGTCTATCTCCCTCTTTGCATGAACCCATTTGAATTTTGACGAGCCATTAATAAAGTGGAGAGAGAATTTGATGGGAGTTTGGAGTGTCCGCTTTATAAGGATCCTTCCTAATACTGTGGAGTACTAAATGCTATGTACATATTATAGTTTATAGTGGAGGCTTCTTCCTAACTTGTATAGACTCTTTACGCTTTTGCTAATGCCATCTCATAAAATCATGAAATTCTGACGTGGGCAGCGTACAAAGTACAGATAACCTAATCAAGTATCTCACATGATACTCACATCTCCAGCTTCTTTCCCTAACTAAAATCTTCAAAAGTGGCCAAAAAAAACTTTTAAGACTTAAAGCTCCAAAAATCGTTCTGAAAGCTTAATTTTAAACCATATTGCTCGCATACGCGTCCTTTTAAATGTCTTTTAAAAACAGATCCTATTTTGTTTTTTGCTATTCTAATTATATAGGAAGGGTAAGTAAATGTAACGCGCATGTTTTTAAAAAGTGCAGAATATTCTAATTCCATGTTTTTGAAAAGGTGCAAAATTTCCTATATACATGTTTTTAAAAAGTGCAAAATTTACTTATTTTATGTTTTTGAAAAGGTTCAAAATGTTCTAACTCCATGTTTTTAAAGAGGTGCAAAATTTTCTAATTTCTTGTTTTTCAAAAGGTGCAAAAGTTTTTAATTCTGTTTGAAAAGTGCAAAATGTTCTATTTAAATGCTCACAAGACATATTTAAATATTTTTGTAGATGGTTGATATTGCTTTTAGCTAAAAGTGTATACAGATCATTTTGGTTCTTCACAGACGATATCGTTGGAACGAACGATTTTATTCTTAGAAACTAGGGTAGAAAATAGATCCTGTAAAATAAAGTACACAAAATGGAGACTTTTCAAAAGTGTGAAAACATGTGGAATTGAAAAGTGAAAGTCCAAATGTATTGTGGACCGCAATTCAAGACAAGGTCCAGAATTTAGTACCACTCTATCATAGATTCTAGGCTCCAGCTTCCAAGGTACAATTTGTATGAATTTGCTGGAAAAGTGAAAGTGAGAGAAAGCAAAAAGGAGAATGTAAGAGAAAGTAGACAGCAGTTGACTTACAATGAGGAAGGGAACAGGTGCTGTCCAGGCGGCAATGGAGTAGCGAATGGTGGAGGGCTTGACCATCCGGAAACTTTGAATGTGGGACGAGTCTGATGATGGGTCTTGATCTGGGGAGAGGAGAGTTGGGGCGGACACGTGACGACACAGAGCTCTGTACGTTTGGAGCGTGTGAGCAAATAACCAACAGCCAATGACGAGGTGGAGGTAATGGAGGATCAGAGCCACTGAGGCACACACGTCCAACGGCTCCGTCGCCTACACAAACACAAACAAACAACAAACAATTCCCAATCAGTACACTTTTGTAGTAACACACGGAAATCAAAATCAAATATATCCATAACCATATGTATAGTAACCTCAGTCGCGGAGCCATTCTAAGGGTCGGCAGTACACTGCAGAATGTATTTTTATTACATATATAATAACATACGGGCATTTAGAAAAACTAAATCGCCGACTTGCTTATTTATATTTGCCCGCCCTTTCCACAAAACTTTTTGAACCTTCCCTTGCACATACCCAGGACAACATATATAATTCCCAATTGGTACATACGAGCTTTATTTACACTTGCTGTAAATAATAGTATCTACCTCGGACCTTATTGGTACTTCAAGTTCAACGATTTTAAAACAACGTTTTCTCACGACGAGTTTCAAATTTTAGTTACAGACAAAATTAGCCCCATTAACGTTGTTTATAGTTTACAGTTAATTTCCAAACAATATTTTGACACATAGCTTAAAAAACATTCCAGCGATCCAATTTTGCACTTTTAAAAAACATGTAAATGGAACATTTTACACTTCTCAAAAACATGTAACTAGAACAATCTGCCCTTTTCAAAATCATGTAAATAGAACAATATGCACTTTTCAAAAACATGTAAATAGAACATTTTGATCTTCTTAAAAACCGATAGTTAAAATTTTGCACACGTCAATATCTTATAGTGTTTTCTTACACAGCTCGTTTTAATTTTTAAATTATTCTACAAACGTTTCATATTTAAACAATAACCCGAATTAAGCTTTAGTCATTTTTTGTATCGACTGAATTTTTAAATTCGATGAAATAAATAGGTACCTACGTAGATTCCAGACGTTTTAACTTTTTTCAAAATTGCTACACATATATGCGAATTGACTTAAAAAATAACTTTGGTCGACATAGTCAGTAATGGTTGGGATTGTCATTCTTCTATTATCTTCTATTGTCATTCTATAATGTAAAAGTAGTTATTTGTTTTTGTTCCTACTATTTGCACCATACCCTTATATATGTGTATTGATTATGACTCTAAAATCAGTATAGACAGGATCCCTGCATCTTGTACGCGATTTTCCTAGTGAGATCTTCGAGTACAGAATAATATATATGGATGGAAAGGACCTGTGTACACACTGCACGGACGAGCAAACAAAAACGTTGTGAAAATGTGAAATATTTTATCGAGTCCGACGTCCGACTTTCGTTTGCTTTTGCTTTCCCTTCGTTTATTAGTGTGGTTTGTGTGTGTGTGTTTGAGTCCAGGTTTGATTTCTCTTTTGGTTCGCTCAAAATGAAATAGCGAAAGTGAAAGTCGAAAATTGTGAAGTGCTAGTCACACGGACATGGCCATGGAAATCCTACGTAATAGTAAAAGTAACGGCTCCAAAGTTAAGTGAGGCTAGTAAGAGAAAGTAAATAGAGAGAAAGCACTACTTTCTCTGGAACAGGTACGGAAACTGAACTGAAACCGAAACCGGTACCGGCACCGGTACTAAAACCGGTACTTGGAGCAGAGCTCTGTGTATATAGGGATGCTCTCCGATTGCTTTTGAATCTCTACTAGTAAAGATATATTATAGGTTCGCATTTAATTCCCTATATTTAACCCGCTAATAGGAGCGTGCATATATGACGTGGTACGTTTTTGATGTCGTTTTTTTGGGAGAGGGGGGGGGGGAGTGGAGAGGTTTGGATCCAAGCTGACTCTTCTTTTACATACACGTAAATTGTAAATATCAAAAATGTAGGTAGGGGTTTCTAAATTTACAATTTTAGTACCACGTAATTTATGCACGCTCCCTATAGCTTCTTTCCTCGTTGGCTCGTAGAGTATGTATTCAAAGTATAAGCAGCTATAGTTTTAAAATGCATATAATAGATGGGTGGTGAAGAATCAAAATGACCCATTTCCATTTTTAACTAAATACCCAAATTAAACTATTTAAGCTTTGAATTAACTACGGAGCATGTTAATAGAATGTTTTACACTTTTTAAAAGGACATTTAGGACATTTTGTAGGTTTAAAAATCTTGTAATTCGAACATTTTACACTATTAAAAGCATGCACATTTTTTTTAAAATGCAGTTTTAAAAAACTTGTAAATTAAACATTTTCGTATTTAAACAAAACATGTGAATAAAACATTTTAGACTTTTTACAAACATGCGAATAAAACATTTTGCACTTTTTAAAAACATACGAATAAAATAATTTTTACTTTTTAAAAACATGCGAATAAAATGTCTTGCAATTTTTAAAAACATGCAAATTAGACGTTTTGCACTTCTACATAAAAAACAAATGCAAAAAAAGACATTGTTAACTTTTAAAACCTTCTAAACGGAACGTTTTGAACTTTTTAAAAATATGCAAATAGACAATTTTCAAATTTCAAACCCATGTAAATAGATCATGTTGCACTTTTCAAAAACATGTAAATAGAACATTTTGTAATTTGCAAAAAACAAGTAAATAGAATATTTTGCACATCTGTGTTTAACACAGCTTTTATTATTCTATTTAAAATTGCATATGGGAATTTTTGATGCTTCAAATTCTTTATAAATACATCCATGTGGTATTCCTATATGAACAGCTTGGAAGAATGTGATTTTCTTCTACTAAGAACTGGAGTGGGTGGTTTTGGATTTTCACTTGTAGACTTGTAGTGTGGCTCAAGTTTACCTTCAAACTTGACTCACAATCACATTCCCTTCTGTTCCACACTCCTGCCCCGCGATGGTCCTTCACTTTCACTCTCCACTTCCCCATTTCCTATCATCCAGCCTTGAGTAATGAAATGGCAATGGTTTATTACAAATTTGGCCGTAAAAGCCGATTTCACTTGAGTCTAGATATACATATTTTAGTTTAGTAGAGGTTAAAATTAATTAAATGTTAGTTATATATGTTTTGATTACACTATGCTTTTTTGGTAAGTACAAATTTGTCTATTGTATAATTGTGATATTTGTAAGCTGTGCAAAATGGCTTATATTACACCTTTTTTTTCCTTTTCTAGAGTAGAAGCAGACCCGCGAACAACTATTTGACAACCGTGCAATTTAATATGTTTGTATTCAGAGACCCGCGTACTACTGTAAATGTGGACACACGTGCAATTTAGACATTGCAGACAGATGTGACTATTTCAATAGTTTGTAAATAGAACATATTGCAACTTTTAAAAATGTGTAAATGGAACATTTTGTACTTTAAAAAAAACCTAAATAGAACATTTTGCAATTTTTAAAACATGTAATTAGAACATTTTGCAACTTTTAAAAATGTGTAAATGGAACATTTTGCGTTTTTAAAAAGCATTTAAATTAAATATTTTGCAACTTTTACAAAACATGTAATTAGAACATTTTGTAACTTCTAAAAATGTGTAAATGGAACATTTTGCGTTTTTAAAAAAACATTTAAATAAAACATTTTGCAACTTTACACGAACATGTAATTAGAACATTTTGCAACTTTTAAAAATGTGTAAATGGAACATTTTGAAGTTTTTAAAAGCATGTAAATCGAACATTTTGTACTTTTAAAAAAAAACCTAAATAGAATATTTTGCAATTTTCAAAAACATGTTATTAAAAATATTTAAAATATTTAAAAACCTCATCTAAAACCTAATTGGATATTTTTAATGTGTAAAGTGGCAAAATTTAAAATTTACTTAATTACTACACTATTCAATTTCCATCCTTATTTCCATTTCAAATCTAATCCAAATAGTCAAATGGTAACTTGTTATGTTTGGCGGGATTCTCAACATTTTTGATAATAAACCTCCCGGGAATAATATTCAAAGAATCGTAAATTCCCCATTCAAATACTTTCACCGTCACCGATTTACTGATTCACCTGCACTGCACTGGCATCGGCACCGCAGTTCCCGTTAGTTCAAGCATTTCCATTTTCCTCTATACATAGCTTTGATCTCGTAATCAAAATAATTGTATTGTATAAATCTCACAAATTACATTTTGATTGTTTTTCCTACAAGCCTATAAGTACGTATGTTTAACATGGCTGTAAGGTGGATGAGGCCGAGCATTAATTCCCTTTACCAATGTACCTATATATCTACCTACTTATTTCACCGGATCTTTCCAGTTTTCTTTTGAAGATTTAAAATGGAAAATTTCTAAAGATTTCCATCTGTTTTTGTGAGAGGAGCCGCATGTTGTGTTTTTGTTTCTTTGTACTGCTAAATGAATTCCCACATCAAAAGTATGTTTCTCTCTTTCGCCCTGTGTTGTCTGTTCTCTGTACCAGCTAAATAATTGAATAATTCAAAACGGGACAAAATGAAAATTTCATAGAGTGAAACAATGACATCAAGATTATTAGAAGAAAGGCCGGGGGCGGTTTACATACGGAAATTGAATTTACATTTATAAAGAAAGACAGAGAGACAAGATGGCTGAGAAGGTGTAATTTGGAATTTCAGTCCGAAAAATAAATATGTACATATTACATTATGCTATGTGTACCTATATGACTACAAAAATAAACGACGAGGAAATCAAAGAAAGTTTGTAAGTCTTTATAGTGTGTGTACATAGTTGGTCTGAGTTTGGTTGGTCCATAACGTCTGGACTGTTGAAGGATAAAATACAAGCCATTAAATGGGATAGGGGCGTGCATAAATTACGTCATACGATCGGGTTTTGTAAGGGGAGTTTTATTTAATTTTAATTTTTTTTAAACGCTGCCTATACAAAAAGCAAAAATAACGGGGGGGAGGTCAAGAATGTCAGAATTTCCAAATTTTGAATAACGTAATTTATGCACGCTTCTAACAGTGCTCGATTTTACTTATATAGTTAAATTGCTATTTTTTTAAGATCAAAAATGCGGGTTTTAACTTTGTTTTAAAAGGGAAATATCCTTTTATATGCCTTTTAAAAAATATACAAATATACAAATTTTTAAAGTTTTAACCGTAATATGTACTTTTAAAAACATTTCAAGTTTGGTAAGTTTAAAAAAGTGTAGCCATTTTTAAAAACTATTAAAAAAAAATAAATCTTATAGTATTTTTCCATTGCTCCATTTGGCACTTAAGCGCGCCGGATTTGGTGACTGTGGGCCGGAAGTAGATGCTAAACTCGAACAAAATAATACCAAAAACAATAAAAAGCATAGCTTTTTGTATATTTTATGTAAAAGTTGTCTGTCGGTTGATGCGGTTGTTTTTTTCCTTGAAAGACTATAATTTAATATTACCTATGTGTTTGAAGTGTAAATGATTCGGAATTCGGAATTGGAACCCACCTCCTCTATATTAGATTAGGGGACGCACTTTCTCTTTGTAAAAAGGGAAATTGATACAAAGTACGAGGTAGAAAAAGAAACAGAAGCAAAGAGAAAGTAGAACACGTGCTGAATGAAATTTGAATTTAAAATTGACAATATTTGAAAGCAGCAGCCGTATCCGTAGAAAACAAAGACTTTGTTTTAGATCTTCCTTCAAAAAATTCAATGCATGAATTTTAGAACATGAACTTACTTAGCTGTGAAAACAACGACAACAAAGTTTACAAAATTCCTTTGAAGCTTCCTAAATAAAGCATAGAAAATTTATGGCAGGAAAACGAAAAATCAGTTTAATTTTTTTACAATTTAAAAAGGTACTTTCGAAAATGTGTAGTCATTTTTTTACATTTAAAATAATGCGTTTCATACAATATTTTTATGTTCAAAAAACAACCTTTATATCGCATTTTAAAACTTTTATTACAAAGAAGCACGGCCAGACGAAGGAATTTATTTTAGGGAGCAATTTGTTTCCATACAAAAACCACCATTATTAATGGTTTTCTTTGGTAAAGCAAAATGTTGTATTTACATGTTTTAGAAAAGTGCTCAATGTTCTATTTACATATTGCGAGAAAAGTGCAAAATGTTTTATTTCCACGTTTTTGAAATATGCAAAAATATTTATTTGCATGGTTTTGAAATACACAAAAACATTTATTTTGCATGTTTTTGAAAATTCAAAATATTCTATTTGAATGTTTTTTGAAAATCCAAAATATTCTATTTAAATGTTTTTTGAAACTTCAAGCAGCCAATTTTGCTGCCTGCGCTGGCCGCATTATCTATAGCCCTGCAAACTAGCGTACTTTTCGTATTTTGCGCTTCAAAAAGCCTATATTAATAAATTAACTATTCAAATACCAGGCTGTATGCTACGCAATGGTAATAGATATGAAATACTGTTACCTTTAAAATTGCGTTGACTACAAAAATACCTAAAAAAAATAAAGGCAATACTCGCATTTACGGACACGGACTAGTGTCTGCCTATTTATTGAAAATACCAAAAAATACAGAAACAATAAAAATGGAAATCTTGTGGCTTCATCCTGAATTTTGCAAGTCAGTACAAACTATAGTACAGAGTGTGTAGGTGTATAAATAGAAACTTACATTACATTTCTTTCTCTTTACTTTCTATTTGTTCTTAAAGACGTTTCGCTTTCACTTTCATAACAATCACATTTATATTTACTGAGTCCGTCATTTTTTATTTCCATCAAATTTTCTCCATTTACAATTTCTACTTCAGCCACGCGATAAAAAACCAAGAGACAAATACATACATGTGAAGCGGCTAAAGCCAGGGTTTAACTTGGGGGTCTTTCATAAATGACGTCAGACATTTTAGCCACGGTATTTTAGCTTTAAATATCAAAAACCGGCACTGGCTGCCCAGTAGTGGGCGTCTCAATTTTACTCAAGGTTAAATGACTTCATTTATGCATGTCCCCGTAAGCCATAAGTGTGGGATTACATATTTATTTTATTTATACACGTATAGATATAGAATTTGGAATAGAAGCTAAATCCCCCACTTTATTTAAATTTCCTTCTTTTTCTTGACGATGCGGATGTCGATATGGCTTTACAAATTTTCCAAGTTGATGTGGATGAGAGGGAGATATAACGCAGGAGAATTCGCATTTAATAAAATATAAAGAAAGTAAATTCAAATTTAGAAAAGGCAAGTCAAGTAAGCGTATATATGTGAAGGGAATCGAATCATCTTCAAAAAGAAAAATTTATTTTTCTTATTTTATTTTTCCCAAATTGGGAAAATTTGATGACTGAGACTGACAAGAATCTAGGGACTTTTTATTTTTTATTATTTTTATTTAAATATGAATACCCTTTTGTTTATTTTTTTATTGTAGAAACAATACCAGTCACAGTTTTGTTTATAGAAAGTTTTTAAAAAATCGAAACAAATCGGGTTTTGAAAATTATCTGCAGTCTAAAAGCAGGGCGGGACGAAGGAATTGGTTTTAGCTGCAGCAATTTGTTTCATACAAATACCAAAATTTTGATTTTAAAGTTGGTTATTTTTGGTAAAGCAAAATGTTGTTATATTTACATGTTTTTAGAAAAGTGTAAAATGTTCTATTTATTTGTTTCATAAAAGTGCAAAATGTTCTATTTACATGTTTTGAGAAAAAAGGAAAATGCTTTATTTACATGTTTTCGAAATCAAGAATTTTTACTTGCATGTTTTTGAAATGTACAAAACTTTTTTTTTGCATGTTTTTGAAAATTCAAAATACTCCTTTTACATGTTTTTTGAAAAATCAAGCAGCACAGCAGGGGCTTCCAACGCTGGCTGAATTATCCGGCCCTGATCTAAAGCATCTCTTGTTATATTATGTTTAGTATGCTGCTTAACTTGTGGGCAGTTTCAGTCGGTTACCTGCAATGGCACCCGAGGAAATTTGAAATTTTAGATTTGGCGGGAAATTTAAACAGGTCAGTTTTAAAAAAGGAGGCTACTAAAAATTAAACTGTACTACTCCTAAAGGTAAACCTTCTGGCTGAAATTAATAGTATTATCTCTTCAGCTACTAAATAGAAACAAAAATAAACGGAATAAAAATTTGAATACATTAAGTAGGATATTTTACAATTTAAAAAAAAGAAACAAATTTTGAAAATTTGAAGGCTACAAAATGACAAGGAACGGATGCCATAAGCCCAAGGAACAAACACCATAAGCTCAAAATTCCAAGTCAATAGTAATATTTTTCAAGAATTCTTTAAGACTATAGCTAAACTAAGCTTCTTATATCTTTAGCTTTGAAATATACAGTGTAGTGAAGGTGAGTGTAGTTCAATTACCTAAAAAGGTCAATATATAGGCTGTAAGGGCAAGCTACCATAGATTTACTATGTAACCCAACAACCCTAATAACATTTCTTTTTTCCCCTGTATTTCTATGCATATTTTGAAATTTCCTTTTGACATCAGAATTCATAAGATTTAAGATTTTTGAAAGCGTAAGCCGCAATGTTAAAGCTTGCGAAAGCCAGAGAGAGATAGATATGCGTGCTACTTATTTTTTAAAACTTGAGACTTGATCTAAAAGTCCAATTGTAAATTGTATGACGATTCAAAAAAAAATATAAAGCACAGCCATATGCCTTTGCCTTGGGTATGATTTACAGTGGAAGTGCATAGGAGACTTTTAAAAAAATTACATGTGTAGTAAGTAAACTATACCAACGAATACGAAGACGTCAGTCAGGTATGGCTCATCCGGATTCAAGAACTTGTATCTACTCTATACTGTATCCCCCATATATCTCCACCCACCATATTATAGTCTCCATATCACTCCCACTCTTTTTACTACTGATAACACTCAGCTTATGAAATCTAATAAAAAACTAGCCAAGGCTCAACAACTGTAAAAAGAAAAGTTTTTTTTCTTGAGTAAAACCAAAAGAAAAAAAATAAACGAAGTAAATTTTCCCTCCTTCACATGTCTCAATGTCAATCCCAATGTGGACGACGGACGTATTGACTCACGGTTTAAAAAAAAAGTTTGAAATTTCTCAAAATTCTGTTTACATAAGACGTAAGAGATATAAAAATTCCAACTCGTTTAGTTTCTCTCTTCCAAACTGTGTAGAACTAACAACTTTCACTTCCGTCCGCTGACGACGACGAAACGTAAACGAAAACTTAAAAATTGACGCTGACTTTTTTTTAGAGAGAGGGAAGCAAAAGTAAATCCGAAATCCGGGAACGACATTGTGTACTAAGGCTAAGACTAAAAGTGTAAAGGGTCGCTCATAAATGACGTTAGAAATTATTTGAATACATAATTAAAGTTTGATCACGTTTTGTGTAGCGCAATGACAATGATGGTTTAGTTAGATTTCTTTTATATTTGGGTCGGCTCAAAATTGAGTCAAAAGTTTGGGACAGAGTTTATGCACAGCCCTTAAGGTGAAAGTCAGAAAGTGAATTATTGGTCCTGATTGGACTTTTTTGAATTTGAATTCAAACGTCTGGCTGTCTCTGTCTGTCTGCCTGGTATTGTAACAAACAGTATTTGACAAACTATTTACAGAGTATAAAGTTTAACACAGAGTTTGTCAAATTATTTTTTATTTTTCTTGTTAAAAATAATGATCTTTAAAATATTGAAGACTGACACAACGTCAGCTTTTGAAATAAATTGTGAAAATTTCAAATACACATATTTCCCTTCCAAAAGCGCAGCTGCTATGCTATACATATTACAAATAAAAATAATTTAGTGCAAAGTTTAAATTTGTACAGTTTTTTTAATCATTTCTTTCCATGAATTTTTGCAACATTCCACGCTTGAAAAAGTCCTTAATTTTAATTTTTAAATTCGAGACACAAAACGGAGACAGTATGAGTAATTTTTAGAGCGAAATAGACTCCCTTGAGACTATAGAATTAGAAGGCGCGTAAATAATTGATAAGACTTGGGCTGGAAAAGTCAAAAACGAGAGAGAAAAATAAAGAGAAAAAGTAGATTTTTTGGTTCCAGATCAAGAGTTAGTGAGATGCTAAATAATAAAAAAGAAAGTTAATGGTTTCGAGGTATAAGAAAAAAAAGGGGGATTTTGAAATTCCCTCCGGCCGTTTCCAATCTCAATCTTATTCCCATTTCGCAACTCGACTAACTTTTTACTTTCTCCACACAAACTATTTCACAACTGCAACCGCTACTTTCCTCGCCTTCACCTACTTTCACTTTCTCCCTAGCTTAAAATTGCTGTAAAAACACGTAGAGGATTTTTTTAAACGCTTGGAAATTCTATATGATATTGTCGATATGCTCAAGGGCCATGTATAATAGACTTTGAAAATAATTTTTTTATTTAATACTATTGGCTACATTTTATGGGCTTTATATTATTGGCATTTAAATTACTTAATAATTATTTCAGTTTATTCGAATGTATCTCTCTCTCCTATTGGGATCATTACCATTTTTGTGGCATAAGCTATTCACGACCCCAACTCTAATACATTTAGATTTATTTATAATGGTGCTTTTAATTTTTCTGTTTTTTTTTCGCAGTGGAAAGGATCAACATTTTCTAAATTAAAACTTGCTTCGTATTAACTTTCACTGTCTTTTGGTGAAAAGAGATAGTGGGAAAAAGTAAAATAAAGTAAGAGAAAGTTTTAAAAGTTTATACGACGCTTTTGTTCCTAATAGACGTATCGTTTTTTAATCGATTTCTAATATCCTTTGGCTGATTAACAATAGTTTTCTGGCTTATCTTCAAAAATGTAAAATAGGAAGTTCACATACAAAAAAATTAGTTAAGCTAATTATTTTATAAATACATATATATTTTTAGTAAAGATATAATAATCGAAATATCGAATGCAATAATATGTACATAATGATGATGAGTTATAAAGGATAGAAAATACTATTGTGTTTAACGTCACACATAATAAAACTACACGGGAGATATTAAAATCGTACAAAAGAAAGAAAACGTAGCGTGGGCTCATTGAGCTGACTTTTCTCCTGTAACAAGTTCTTTTAGAAATAAAATTACAGCAAAAACGAGAAGGGAGGAGGTCATTTCTAAACCCTGGTGAAAACTTTCTCCACAAAACTAAAAATCAAACTAAACCAAAGGAGAAGAAGAAGAAAGAAACAAACTTCTTTTGTGAATTCTAAGAAAGGAAAACTTAGAGAAAAAAATTAGAAAATGTAAAATTGTAGAATTTATTGTCTTTGTAAACATTTTTCGTAAAAATTCATATTCTAAAAATTAAATTAAACTGTTAATTTAATAAATTATATCAATGCCGAATTACGAATTTCCGAATCGTTTAATTCATATTTTAAAAATGGTTCTTAAATCATTGCGGACATAAAGTGTGTCCATAAATTGTGTAGTGTAAAAATTTTATGCAGTACACCATACACTAGGAAACTTTCTTTTTCTAAATAAGCTGAACACATCTTTTTATAAAGTGATGAAATAATAATTAATTTAGACACACAAATACTTTTATTTTACCAAAGTTTTTGTGACGTTCTTTATGGATCTAAGCATAAGGGGTCATCTATGAATTACGGTATGACAAAAACTTTGACGTTGTTATGATTTATAGTCTCATTCATTCGCATCTTTGTGAAAAAAGGTCATATCTAAATGGGACGGGGGGGGGTGCCAAATTTAAAACTCATAATAAATTAGCTACGTCATTTTTGGACGAGCCCTATGGGATTCAAACCTGCTCTCATATTCCCTATGCTTAAACAGCATTTTGTATGTACGTACATAGTACTTATATAAACAGTGTAGTGGGGGAAAGTTTAAAGAAAGGAGAAAGCAGCTGGAACAACATTTTTAATTACCTAAGAACATTATAATATTATTTCTGTGTCATGATAATTTGCATAAAAGCTGAAATCTCATAACTTTGAACTTTCTACTGTCGACAATGTTGAAATGTTGACATGTAAATCAAAGGGAGTCTCTCGGCCGAAGACTAAGCGGAAACTAAATATTCATAATTGTAGCAATATTGCGTACATAATATCTTGTTGAAGTTTGCAAACCTACACAAACTAACTGTATATTCTATGCCTTTCTTAAAAGCATAATGCGCTATCTTTTATCTTTGCACAAACAAAATTAGACAACATTTTTAGCGGATAAAAAACGTTTTAGGTTTTTGCTTTTTAAAATGTGCTTAAATAAAATTCTTTGTCTTTTTTTAAATGCGCAAATAAAACTATTTGTCCTTTTAAAGCTGCGTAAATGACACTATTTGTACGTTTTTTAAGTGCGTAGATAAAGCTATTTGTCCTTTTTAAAGCCGCGAAAATGAAGCTATTTGTCTTTTTTTAAAGTACGTAAGTAAAACAATTTGTCCTGTTTGAAGCTGCGTAAAGGAAACGATTTGTCTTTTTTTAAAGTGCGTAGATAAAACTATTTGTCGTTTTAAAAAGTGCGTAAATAAATATTGTTTACCATATTGAACAATTGAACAAATGGCGTTTTTTAAGTACGTAGATAAAGCGTTTTGTCACTTTTGTCATTTTTAATGCCGCGTGAATGAAGCTATTTGTCCTTTTTTAAAGTGCGTGGATAAAACTATTTGTCCTGTTTGAAGCTGCGTAAAGGAAACGATTTGTCTTTTTTTAAAGTGTGTAGATGAAACTATTTGTCGTTTTAAAAATTGCGTGAATAAAAATTGTTTAACATTTTCAAAGTGTTTTAACAAAATTATTATGCTTTTTTAATAGTCCTTAAGTAAAATTATTTTCAAAAATTGCGTAAATACTCTGTACATTAAAACAGCATAAAAATACTTTTTAAAATATCAGCTTCTGTTGAGTAGATATTTGCAATTTTAAAACATTGCAGACCCCACTGTTTTGCATTTTGAACCACAATAAACACATAATATTATTACTTAAAACTACTGTACATTTCAAAAAGTGAATAAAATCAATTTAAATTTATGTAAAACATATGCCTACTTTTAGTTTTAAGAAACAATTACTCAGACCTCTGTAATATTTAAAAAAATAAAGTATTAACGTTTGTCAGCCATACAACTCTTAAAGATTTTGAAAATTAATTAATAACAGTTAATAAATAATAAATAAAATAAATATTTAAAAAATTAAAAATTCAGGACATAGGGAGATAGCTCATTTTGACTTTTGAAAGACTGATTAACTAAGTATATAAATATAAAAATTCTGAATGTGTAACATACTTTTGGGACTGTCATCTCAATCGTAGGCTTAACTTGATGAAGAAGTCAAAGTAGAAAGTCGAACTTGAAGCCCATGGCAATAAAATCTCCTTCCTACTTCCTACTTCCTATATACTTCACCATTCCCCCCAGTCTCATCATAACATTTCCATTCGTAGAAACTTTACTTAAAGAGAAAACTAAAGACTCGTGTTAATTTAAACTCTAACTTTCCTCCCATTAGCTTCTGCTAATACGTAGACACTCACGAACGACTCACCATCAGCCTCATGATCCGGATCCGGATCCAGATCCGGCTGTCTACTTCTACTTTCACTGTAGATAGAACTTCCTGCCACTCAAAAGTGAAAGTAAAGCCATAGGCACCTAATAATACCTTCTTCAACCTGACAACTTCCCCTAAAATCCAAAATACTTGCAATTAGCTATTCTACTATTCTAGTTTCCGTACACCAGTGACGGTGTAGAAGCATGGATCATCACAGCACAAGAAGTTTCTCATAACATAGCAAACATTCAAAAAATATGAAAATGGAACATTTTGCACTTTTCAACAACGTGTAAATTGAACATTTTGCACTTTTCAAAAACGCGTAAATATGAAATTTTGCACTTTTCAAAAACATGTAGATAGAAGATTTTGCAATTTTCAAAAACGTGTAAATGGAAAATTTTGCACTTTTCAAAAACATGTAAAAAGAACATTTTGCAATTTTCAAAATCGTGTAAATAGAACATTTTGCACTTTTCAAAAACATGTAAATAGAAAATTTTAACTGTTTAAAAATATGAAAATATGCAAAAGTTTGGCACATTTCAAAAACATTGAAATAAAGAAATTTTCATTTTTTTTCAAAATATGTAAATAGAACATTTTGCACTTTTCAGAATCAATTAATTTAAACATTTTAAACATTTTTAAAATATGTAAATACAACATTTTGGTTTCACGTAGAAAACCTGAACGAAGAAAAATCAAAATGGTTGTTTTTTGTATGGAAACAAATTCCTGCCTAAAAGTGATTCCTTCGTCCGGCCCTGTGCATGTACATACCTAATTCTTTGTCTACTTCTACAACGTTTAAATTTCAAAATAGGAGGTACATGCTTGAAAATTTTCATACAAACGAAAACTTTTTGAAAATTTATTTCTACAATTCAGAAAACTTTTATATGGCAGTTGAATGGCCTGCAATTATTGTAGACGGGTCTGGGAGGTCAACTGAATGGACCATTCATAAGACTGTATACTTCAAGTCTTATGGAATAGTTATAGGAGAGACTAGTCTGACAAGTTGAACTGTAATATGCTGACGGCTGCGGCTGAGGGTCAAACTAAAATTAGCAAAAGTCAAGGAGGTCAATGATTCTATTAAAATAAATAACCAAATTGTCCCTTTTTCACTTTTAGCACATTTCAAATATGAAAGCTATTGTCACAATTCAAAGTTATGTAATGTGCTGCGCGCGGAAGTTTTTAGATTTTCAAGAAACTAGATTTTATATTATTAGATAATTTTGTACAATTTAGTTCATTGTTCCCGCGTGTCTATCTATAATTTCTTTCACAATTCATTCCCTCCTAAGTGCTAAATCTAATAGACGGTAATTATGGCCTTAATTACAGCATTGATTGAGTGGCCTAGTTTCCGCTTTAGCAGATGAACAGAAACAGTAACATGTACGTAGTACAGTGAAGGATTAATATTCAATATTTTTATGAGCTTTAAAAGTATGTAAGCCTTCAACATTTTTTACTCTTATTTAAACTTTTTAGCCGTGCGTTCATTTTTTAAATGTATTAAGCTCCTTTTAAAAATTATTAAATTTTTTTTTAAACATTTTTGCAGTGTATAATGTTGTGTCGCACATTTTGAGAACATGTAATTAATTTTTTTTGCATCTTTTTGAAAACATGTAAATAAATGTTTATGCAACTTTTTAAAATCATGTAAATAATCGTTTTTGCATCGTTTTAAAAACATGTAAATAAATGTTGTTGCATCACTTTAAAAACAATAATAAATGTTGTTGCATCGTTTTAAAAACATGTTGTAAATAAATGCTTTTGCATATTTTTATTTTTAAACACATGCAAATAATCGTTTTTGCATCATTTTGAAAACCTGTGACTAACAATAAGTGTTTTTTCCTATTTTTGAAATCATGTAAATACGACATTTTGTAAGTAATGGCTTTATTGTCACATTCATACAGTATTATCACACTGGATTCCAAGAATAGACATTAACTAAAAATATTTATCACTACAGGCTATAGTATATACTCATACATAAAGTTAAATCGGCTTAAATATATAGATATTGTTACGATTGATGATCAGGCACTTACTGATTTCAAACTGGAAGACGTTGAAATTATTTTCCTTCTGAATATACACGTATTTTAAAAAGCTAGCTTCTACTAATAACTATGCATCAATTATTCTTAAATCCCAATTCAGACATAGAAAACTTAAATGAAGAATTTAAAGGAAATTCCACCACCTGTATTTGGCATTAGATTTCCTGTACATGTTGACAATACAATCAAAAAGAAGCGTAGAAACTACAAACAAACTTAAGTCCTTAAAGAAATCAAAGCCTGTAATGTCCTTGTCACGCTTCCATGGTCACAGTCCCCATTACCAAACTCCAAAAAACGTGATTAATAGCTTTTTTGGTCGGCTGAGCTACATCATATAATACAAAAAAGCCATAAAGCTGTTACTATTACGAACAGAGTTTATACCTGTTTTGAAAACCAAAAAAAAACAAACAAGGAAAATCTAATTTCCGCCCGTTATAAACTTTCAAACAATTCAAATAGTCAACAAGAAAAAAAAACTAACAATTCAAATTCCCGTCCCAAGGAAATTGCATTGAAAAGTTTAAAAAGGAATAAATTAGAAAGTGGAATTAGAAATAGTGGTCCAATTGAATGGTCCTTCCTGAAACATGACAAGAATTCAGGAATCGCACGCACACAAAAATATACGGTTTTAACTTTCGATTTCGGAAACGATTTTAGCGGAAAGTTTACAAAAGACAACGGTTTCGGATTGAAAGGAAAAAGGAACGGAAATGAAAGAAATATTCCCAAGAGACTTGTGTGTTAAATTTAAATTTCCCACCGACGCGACGACTAAGTTAAGACGACGAAGAAGACGACGACGAATTCCAATTAAAATTTCCAATGAACACTACCACACCATGAATAAAAAAAGAAAGAAATGAATTGTAAGAGGAAATATATAACAAGGTAGGAACGTGGATTTTTTTAAGTGGGAACTTCCATGGAGATTCGACAAAAATAAATTAAAGGAAAAGGTTCAAATTGACAGACAAAACAGGCACTGTGACTGCTTCCATAGTTTTTTGTGTGAATGTATTTTGTATGAATACAATTTGTACAATTTTCTAAAAATTTCACATTTTCATGCAATTTTACAATATAGTCATAAAAGCATTTAAAATTTGCACTTCTCAAAAACATGTCAATTGTGCGATTTAAAATTTTCAAAAACGTTTAAATTGAATATTTTACACTTTTCAAAAACATTGAAATGAAATAGTATGCCTATTTCAAAAACATGTAAATAGAATATTTTGCACTTTTCAAAAACATTGAAATGAAATAGTTTGCCTATTTCAAAAACATGTAAATAGAATATTTTGCACTTTTCAAAAACATTGAAATGAAATAGTATGCCTATTTCAAAAACATGTAAATAGAACATATTTACACCTTTTAAAAAATACAAATAAAGCAGCTTGGACTTTTCAAAAACTCATTTTAATTCTTAGCTTAAATTGTATATTATGGGCTACTGTTTGTAATTCTTCCCTGATACTTTCTGACTCATACACTTATAATATGTACCTTTAAATTACATTCATAAATAATAAATATACCACAAATTCTAAAGCTGGTTTTAGTTTCTTTATCTTTTGTACGTGCTTTTGTCATTTTTGTAGACAGAGAGTTTTTTAAAAAGAATATTCACAATTTATTGTGTATACAGAAATATTTAGCTGTCAATGTGAGTAGATTAGTGTCACAAATACTTGAGTCTACATTTCATGTTCAGCCTGACGCTTTCATTATTTTAGTCAAAGCCCCTGCGTTTTAAGTTGACAGTTGGAGGGATATGCAAAGTATTATTGAGTTTAAGGTGACATTAAAATTCTGACTTTCACCCGAACTTTCACCGACTTTTACTGACTTTCACTGTACAAATTTTCGTCTCACAGGGCTATTCCATCCAATGTTGTGATGCACAGTGTCCAGTCAGTCTCGATCATTGACCTTGAAAACGGGAGGTGTCACTATGAGAGTGGGATGAGAACCGAATATTTCAATTGGAACATGAAACTTTGAAACTTTTTGATTCCAATCCCGAATGGCAAACAAGAAGAATGCCAAGTTATAATGTGAGCTCAGGTTGAGCCGTTGAGATTTTTGGATGTAGAGAAAGTTGGGTGAAAGTGTTGGCAATCCAACTTTAAGAAAGTCTTCGGGAGCCAAGTCAATCCAATAAATGTTGTCACAGAGTCAGGCCAAAAGAAATTCTACTTTTATCCACAGTCCCCCATTTACTTGTAGTTGTCATTGCCATTGTCATGGATTCCAATTCAAACATTCAAAGTGTGGATTGGAAATCCAGGAACTTGGAAATCAAATTTGAAATCGGAACTGCCATTGGTTTCAAGGCAAAGAGGCTGTAGGGTCATTCACTAATGACTTGAGGAAATTTCTGATGCCGATATATATTCACCGACTACATTGGTACATTGATAAATCTTACCGTTATTTCTTTTACCTTTTTCCATTTATTTTAATAAAAATTTGAAATTTTCAAGATTTCTTGTTAACAAGAATTCAAATAGATGCAGAATGTCTTAAATAAAAGACTTCAAAACGATGCAAAATGTCTAATTAAAAAATTTCAAAACGATGCAAAATGTCATATTTCAAAGAATTAAAAACGATGCAAAATGCTGTATGTACAAACCTTTAAGATGCAAAATGTCTTATTTACAACATTTCAAAAAGATGCAAACTTTTGTATTTACAAGGCTTCAAAAAGACGCAAAATATTTTATTTACAAGAGTTCTAAACAATGCAAACTTTTGTATTCACACCATTTTAACAAGATGCAAATGTCTTATTCACAAGATTTTAAAAAGATACAAAATGTCCTATTTACAAGATTTCAAAAAATGCAAAATGTCTTATTTACAAGAATTCAAAAAACGCAAAATATCCTATTTACGACACTTCAAAACGATGCAAAATGTTGCTGTTACAAAATTTCAAAAATATACAAAACCATGGATTTACATCCATTCAAAATTTGCATATTTGTTTATCCCTACATTTTCAAAACCATTAAAAAAACTTACTTACACGTAAAAGATTACAAAATATGGAAAGCTTTGTAATTATGTATATACCTATATATCTTTTTAAACGAACAACCCCCGCCCAGAAACTTTATCGTACTTCATATATGCAAGACCCTCTATAAAGCTCACAGCTATAATTTTTTATTACTCACACTCTTGTCTAGAAAATTTCATATTTATTTTAAATTGTACTACAGTCCATATCCATATAAAGTATAAAGACGATTAGTAGCCGCCGTTCAAAAACTACTAGCGTTAATAACCTATTTGACTAGTAGTGATTATAGTTTATTGCCTTAACTTCAACTATTCTAGTGCTTTCCGTCCTGCTCTTTAAAAACTGTGTATTTCTAAATTTAATTTTGGCCCCTTAAATTTTTCAAAATTTTCTCACAACATTACTGTTTTATTTAATAGCTAATTGACAAAATTGATTCACATGGGGCGTTGTGAGATTTAAAAAATTTTTTAAAGCAATAATGTCCCGTAGCTCCTGCAAATTTTAATTTTTAGGATCGTGAATATTTTTGTATACATTTCACAAGGAGGGAAGTATAATAATGCAATATTCTGCCCAATAAATCTCTTCTGTTAAAAGGTACCTGAGTTCTTGAATTTTAAGCCGATCCTAAATACGTGTATGTTTCTGCTTAGAAAAATTTAACTTTATCTCTCTCGTTTCCGTCTCATCGTCAGTCTCAGGAAAAACCAAATCCGATCTTCTAAACGGAAATTATTAACTATTAAATGAAGTGAATCGCGAACTTGACTACATCATAATATATAATATGAACCTTACATATTCTGGATATTCTGTTATATCTACCTACCTACCTATGTCACTCTCGTTCTCGTTACGAAATTAAAATATCCAGGAGGCAGGAAATAGGAAAGCAGCAGCATGGTGTAAATTGAATACAAAATTAACTTCCATATATACTATAACTCACAGTATAAATCCGCTGTAGCTAGTCTACTACTTAGGAGGCATTCATAAATGACGCCGTCAAATAACATTAAATTGAGCACCTTTAAAACTAAAAATTTAAATTTAAATTTAAACGATTTAATTTTTTTCAAATATATTGTAGTCCTACAACACATATCGTCGGTGAAGAGTCATTCTGTCGCAAGTCCATTCACTTGGTAGCTACTGTCCAGGTCGCTTCCGCGTTGTCCTATGCATTAGGTAAAGGTGGTATGTTACTGACTGTATTGTACTTATGACGTACACTTAGGGGTCGTCCACAAAAGACAGACAAGAACAAAAAGTAATAAAAATTCCATTCCAAGAACATTTTTCAATGTTCAAAAACACTCTTTTAAAAGTGCAAAATGTTCTATTTCCATGTTTTTGAAAAGTGCAAAATGTTCTATTTACATGTTTTTGAAAATTGCAAAATGTTCTATTTACATGTTTTTCAAAAGTGTAAAATGTTCTATTTACATGTTTTTTAAAACCGCAAAATGTTCTGCAAATGGAACTTTTATTACGTCTTTTGTGGACGACCCCTAAGTGTACGTCATGAGTACAATACAGTCAGTAACATACCACCTTTACCTAATGCATAGGACAACGCGGAAGCGATCTGGACAGTAGCTACCAGTTAAATGGACTTGCGACAGAATGACGCTTCACCGACGATATGTCTTTGGGTAATGTTTACGACATCAGTTATGAACGGGCCGCGGTTAAAAAAACCTCTCTAAAATGTGAATTAAAATGTTTAAAAAACAAAATGTGCGGGTAATGAAGGCAACGAGACCGAACACCAGTCCGTGTTTCCGAGTAGTACTGGTACCGGTTTAGTTCTGTCCGGTTCGGTTCAGTTTTTGAAGGTATAGCAACAGTGATAGGAGTTTATGGCAAGGCCATATGGATGTGACAAACGTAAAAAGTTTGAGCCGATGCCGATGCCGAGAAAAGAAAATGAAGGAAGGGATCGCGATCGAGAGAGCGTTTATTTATATTGTGCCAAGTCTTTTGACCCGGAGGCTTCCACTCTCATTGTTACCTCCTGTTTTCTTTAACTTTCTTCCTGTTTTCTCTCGTCGTGAAACTTGAGAAATTTCTCTGTTGAATTCAGAAGCGTGTGTGTCTCTGTTTATAAAGGTTAAAGTCCACAACATCACAGAATCGCAATCTGTTTCGCTCTATGTGTGTGTAGAGTGTAGAGTCCAGCCTTTCTCCTTTCTACATCCGAACAAACTAAACATGGGCACCCAGACACACTACAACACAGACAGATTGCTCTGAGCATTATTTTCCCAGTAGTTCCAGTCCCAGTCAAAACAATAACAGTACAATATTAGCAGCCTGTTACACCAGTCCCCGTGTCACCATCTATATACACACACACTTTCTTTTCAGAATATCAGCCCAATCTATTGCTTCAATTGCAAAATAACCTATCTATAATCCATTGACAAAATATTGGCAGTCTCACGCAGGGATGAATTTAATTATTCACGGGATTTGCAGCTCTTACCGAAATGCATTTGAAATGTTGTTTTAATTTTTGATGTTTTTAAAACTAGTTTTTACTAAATTAAAATGGACCAGCTACAAAAGAAATTAAAATATTATTGCCCTCAAAGCGTATAAATAGAAAATTTTCTGCTTTTCCAAAACAAAGTAATTAGAACGTTTTGCACTTTTCCAAACCAAGAAATTAGAACGTTTTGCACTTCTCCAAAACAAGTAATTACAACGTTTTGCACTTTTCCAAAACAAGCAATTACAATGTTTTGCACTTTTCCAAAAGAAGTAACTAGTTTTGCACTTTTCCAAAAGTAGAAACTAGTTTTGCACTTTTCCAAAAGAATTAATTAGAACATTTTGCATATTTCCTAAAACAAGTAATTAGAACATTTTGCATTTTTTCAAAACAAGTAATTAGGAAATTTTGAATTTTCCCAAAACTAGTAATTAAAACGTTTTGAACTTTTTCAAATCAAGTAATTAGAATGTTTTGCATTTTAAAATAATACCTAAATAGAAAATATTGCCAAAATGTATGAACATAAAACATTTCCATCGTTTTAAGAGCTCGCTTTTAAAAATCGCACACATTTTAATTCTGGCTAAAATTGAATCTAACACATTTTGGTTCTCCAAAGAAGATATTTAGATTTAAGGAAATATACAATTTCAATTTTCAATAGAATTTAAATAAATTGAATTCAAATATGCGTTAAAAATTCAGATAGATTAATTTGCTTCTCAAAGTTATAAATCTCAAAGGTGAAAGTACTATGAGGTACTCTACGCTGTATGTTAATAGTGATATACATATAGAAGATAGACAACTAAGGACATCAAACATTGCCTTGTTCCCTGTTCACGCCTTGTTCCTTCCTTTTCCTAAAATTTGAATGAGGTCAAAATAATGGTGCGTGGGAAGTAGTGAAAGTGATAGGAACGTTGTTTGGAAGCTATTTCACAGCTTGGTGCATCTTTTGAATGGGAAATTTGACTCCAGATTTGATTCGCATACACCTCATCCATCCACTCAACAAACACACACTACACGACACAACGACTACACATACAGACAGAGAACAGAGAACACACGTGGAAAATATAGAACAAAAGAGCAGGCAGTCTGCTTGATGACAGGCTCTGTCAGAAAATAAGGAAGAAGAAAGGACACACAGGTTTAGAAAGGAAACTACAAAACACAGTTGTCGACTTTCACTTGTAATGAGAAATATGTACTTTTGTGTTAAGGAAAGAAAACTATGAGATAATTTGTCCCAAGGCTTTCCCCATACTTTCACCTTCCACGTGTACTACACGTACGCAATCTTCAGCATTATCAAACTGGTACAGTAATGTTTGTTTCTACTAAAAACGTATAGTAATTAGTTTCTATATAATTAGTTTTTATATTTTTGATGGTACGACCTTTCAATGTCAAAGGTCAGAGGTCACTCCGGTCAATTATCACAACTGCGTACTATGGCCCATAGTTATAACAAAAAGCATAGGTATGAAACAAGCGTGTAGGAATTTAAAACAAATTGAAATAATTGAACAAAAGTTTTGTTAAGACTCACGTGAACGGCGAGAAGAAGCAGAAGATTGGAAAGTAGGAGTGCAAATCCGATGTGGAGATGAACAGGGAGAGATTGGGAGTGTGTGACCCGTCGAACACACTTGGCGGCTCCCAGAACTGTGAGCACTTGAGCGATGGCAGCCACCACCCCGCCAACAGCCTAACGAACAACAATCAAGATTAATTAGACTTTAATTTAACGAGTTTTTAAATACCCACACTTGTCTATACTTGTCAATTGTTTTTTAAAAGCATACAACAAGGGATAAATCCGCTGCTTTAAAAAATCTCTGAAACCTATATATGTATGTTATTTTATAGATAAATATTTAGCCCCTCGACCCCTCTCGGCCTTTGGAAATCCAGCCCCATCTGAAGCTATAGAGGTGACCTGGGGTCACAAAACGCACAGTAATGAAAATAAGTATGCCCAGAAATTTTCTTTTTCTATTTTGAATATTTTTTTAAATAGAAGTACCAAAGAATGAAAGTTAATTGCATCTAAATTTAGAATTAGAAAAACTTTCTCCAAGCGAAGGAATTACGACTTTCACTTGGAGACGTGTTTGTTGGAGTGTTGGAGTGTTGGTTGGATTTGGTTCTGGTCTCTTGGTTTGCATGTTAGTTTTTTGGAAAGAATTATAGAATGGAAACGTATGAGAGAGATTTTGTTTTCTTTCCAGCTCGTGATCCGTATTTACACAAGTGGGACAAGCTAGACTAAAGCCGAGGCATATAGGGGAAGGAAATAGGTCCCTTTCTTTTTCAATTGGATGGATAATGATAATACTATATCAGCCCCTCATTACTTTTTCCCTTCCTTATAATACAGCAACCTATTTCTAGCTCCTACTTCTAGGATGTAAGGAATAGGGTTCGTTCACAAGTGACTTCAAAAAAATATGTGAGCCATTTTGAAACACCCACATGGTAATATCTTATCAGTATTGTCATTTTCAATGAATATCGTAACCGTGCGTATAAAGCACCCACTATTAGTGCTAAGAATCTGGACGTCATACATGCACAAGCCCAAGTGTATGTGACAGCGGGTGCCATTTGGTTAGTAGATGTACATATATATATATACAGAGAAAGAGAGGTAGGTATTAAAAATGCTTAGTAAAAAGTGAGAGAAAGTAGAAGTTGGTTTGGGAGAAAGTGTTGAGGAAAAATCTACAAGTTTATCATTGGTCTTGCTAAAAGTTCTCACAATTTGGCAAAAATATTAACGAGCCATGACGTACTTGAAACTTTAACGAACCTCTTCGCCTCTATATCTATACTATCAAACTCTCAACCTCCTATCATCTCCGTGTTCCTCATGGCTAATGCACTACTACGTTATATAGAAACTTTTGCATCCAGAAATACTCCAGTTGAAGGTGCAAATTAGGCTATGTTACTTTTGTAAGGATTTAAAAAAAAACAACGTTGACAACGTATATTATAGAAAAGTTTAGTTGGTCTGTTTAACATTTAAAAATGTAGTGGTACAAAAATAAAAATAAATTGTAAATTAACAAAGACAGTTTGTTTTACAATTTTTAGAGAAAGTTACTGGTGCAAGTAACCCATTTTGCAGCATTAAAAAAGTCTAGTGCCAAACTATACATGTACATACATAGTAGAACATAGAACGTAATTTAGACATGTACTTCTTATGTTTGTAATTTGTCGAATGGAGTTTGGGTTGGTAGTTTTGGGACGTCTGGTGTGGAAGGTGAAGTGAAAGTGGTTGTCACGTGTGTGTGTGTGTGTGTGTGCAAGTGCCCACTTATTTCAGTGTTAGTCGCTCTCAGCCAGCATAGCCTAAGAAAAATGAAAGAAAAACAAAGAGGAGAGAGAGGTAAAGAAAATGCTACAGAGATCATTGACAAAAATCGAAAAATCCATAATATTCTTTCTCTTCCTATCTTCTCCAGCTTCTTTTCCTGTTAGTAAATTATACGACTCCAAAATTCCTAGCCAAATATTCCTACTTTCTCCTTTATTTCTTTTTAGTCTCCATGCCCATGCATAAATTTTACAAGGTACTTCCTCTTACTTTCTCTTCACTTATTCTACAAATTAGTTGATAAGACGTAATTTTTATTTATTTTTTGTGTTTTTTATTTATTTTTTGTGAAACATGAGAACATATAAATAGAACATTTTACACTTTTGAAAAACATAGAAATAGAACATTTTACACTTTTGAAAAACATGGAAATAGAACATTTTACACTTTTGAAAAACATGGAAATAGAACATTTTACACTTTTGAAAAACATGGAAATAGAACATTTTACACTTTTGAAAAACATGGAAATAGAACATTTTACACTTTTGAAAAACATGGAAATAGAACATTTTACACTTTTGAAAAACATGGAAACAGAACATTTTACACTTTTCAAAAACATGGAAATAGAACATTTTACACTTTTCAAAAACATGGAAATAGAAAAATTGAAAATTGGAATTTTTATTCCGTCTTTTGTGGACGACCCCTAAGTGTACTTATTTTGCAGCTTACATAATGTGTTTTTAAAAAATAAAAAATTAACATTTTCTGTGAATTTTAAAAAATAGATTACAAAATTAAAAAGCACTATTGCCTTGCTTCAATTTTCAACTTCAACGCCATAAAGATGCTTACAATAACTTGTAATACATAGGCTTAAAAGTTATATCTTATCAAATTTCGGATTTCCTAATGGCTGGTAATGTCTCTTCCCCTGACGAAATAATGTTATGCTTGAAATCCTATACAAGAAACTACGTAATTACCTCCATACTGCGTTCTCCTCATAATACCATCCAACTAAGGAACCAACAAACCAACCAACGAACCCACCTTGATTAAAATTCCAGAAATTATAAAAGCAGATTAGTTTTGGATTGTGAGGTAAAGTGAAAGTTAGCTGGGAAGAACATGTGTGATTCATTTCATTGACTTTCCCTTTGAGAGGAATCTGCATACAGACGGTGTGTGTGAGAGTGAAAGGAGTGAAAGTGCCTTGTATTATATCCCTTCCTATTATTCCTATTTGATGTACATACGTAGGACGTAGAGTATTAAAAGCAGACGTAGGTAGAGTACAATATACATCTCTCGCCTTTCCTTCCAGTTGAGTTCCCTGCTGTGCTTTTCAACTTTCTCAGAATTTGACTTGTGTTCCTATTTGTCTGACTTTATTTGTCTGTCTTTCCTTGTGAGACACACTGACTGAGTAAGTAGCGGCTGTTCAGTCACACAGTGTTCATGTTTATCTCCAGCTTTCATCTACCTCCACGTATATATCCACGGAGTCTCAGAGTCAATCTATAAAGTTGGCAGTCCAGACTTCACAAGCCAAGAGCCCTTTTAAACATAGCAACTTTCCTTCTGGCCTTTGATTTTAGTTTGTTATGTACATACGTCTGCCGTACGAATAACCAACATGGGACAGCTCCCCCAACTGTAAAATCCGGAATACTGCAAAGCAAAATTATCCAGGGGCTGACGAAGGAACTGCAATTAGGAAGATATTTTTTTCCATACAAAAGCCACTATTTTTTAATTTGATTGATTCATATTTTTGAGCAGTGCAAAATGTTTTATTTACATGTTTTTAAAAAGTGCAAAATGTTGTATTTACATGTTTTAGAAAAGTGCAAAATGTTTTATTTCCATGTTTTTAAAATGCACAAAAATTGTTATTTTGCATTTTTTTGAAAAGTCAAAATATTCTTTTTGACATATTGTTTAAAAGTGCAAAATGTTACATTTACACATTTTTTGAAAATTCAAACAGCGGGGGTTGCATACGCTGGCCGCATTATCGGGCCATGAAATTACGTAATGTGTATTTGCACTATTTTGATTATTTGTAAGACATGTAAATGTGAAGTTCTGACAGTTCCAACAGCAGTTTGGGATCAGTATTACGCGTAAAAACATATTTTGTTACCTCACTATTGAATTTTGCATTTTATAAAAACGTATAAAAAGCTTACAGCCTTCAGCGCGGTAAAATTTTAAAAATTCAAAAATACAAATTTCTCTCCCGTTATAAAACCACATGAGACATGAGACACAAAGTTCAAATTTCCTATACATACATTCGGCAAAGCACTGTAACTGTGCCAGGTAGATTCGGATTTCTCGTGTAATACGGGAAGTTTCCCTCGTAAGCAATTCAAATCCAAATTCACTCAAAGTCCAAGTCTTCATTCTAACATATACAATTTAGAATTTACGTTACAACACAAGACCACACAAGTTAGGACCGACAGACAGAAATACAGGGAAGGAGAGCAAGAGCACATATGAGATGACTTATCACGAGTTAAATCTAAATCTGACTGGCTCGGTTCAAAGGTTGTAAATCTACATTCTAAATTCTATCTAAAGCGTCAAATATGAGACGTCAAGAATAGTTTATGGACACTTATCTAATCCTAACTTATAATTAGAGTGGCACAATTTACTCTCGCTCTCTCTCTCTCAGCTCGAACACTTCTTATACAATTAGTCCTTAGCTTACAAACTCTGTGGGGGGTTCAAGGTAGTAATTAGGTCAGATTCGGATTTGCAAGTATGTAGCTAAGGATGTAGTAGTTGATTTTGAATTTAACTTTGATAATAATCTTAATAGTTCTTGGAATTATTTCAATTCCACTTGTAATAAGTCTAATCTAAACTGATTTTACTTTATAGTAATTTAATTCAATATTGAATTTTCCCGGTGCCGGTGCCGGTGTCGGTGCCGGTGCGGGTTTTCAAACAATGCAAACAACGTTTAAAAAGTGTCATAATTATTATGAAAAATTTCCTACAAAAACTGAATTTAACTTTTTTACTAAAAGCCCTATAACGCCTAACGATTAAAGAAGGAAATCAAGAATTTAAACATGAAAATATCGTGTCGTGCCTGATCTATTAAACTCGAAAAGTCAACAACGTTTAAATTCAAAGCAACCAAAAACAGTTTGGCCCATGTTTCTATGTTTAGATTTAATAGTTGTAACTTGAAAATCCCTAATTACAATGTACGGAGTGTCAATCACGTCAGTAGCAATTAAAATTTGAATCGTTATTTGAATTTTGAAATAATTGCCACTCCAACTCAACAGCCCATACAGCTTGTAATCTTAATCGGATCGTAACCGTAATCGTATTCTACCCTCTATAAGAGATCTGCACCCTTAAATTAAAAAAATACATGGAACGTAAAAGTGAAACTATAAATTCACTAAATTCGATCGTATATACAATAAATACAACAAATTAATTTAAAATTCAAACTAACGGTTCCTTCTCGTGCAAATTGAAAATTACACAATGAAACGTGACGTGTGTCAATTAAATTGTGGTAGCTGTGGCAGCTGTAGCGTGGTCGACACGACCACTGCTGCTACAACGAACAACATTTAAAATTTTTTGAAATCTAGCTATGTATGAAGGTAAGTGCTTTTACTTGCTCTGGTCTGGTAGAATTTGCCATTTATTTTTAATAAGGTCTGTACCTAGGTGTCGGCTCGGCCTCAGGACATCATCAAGTACCTTGACTGGACCTGCTACTATTATTGCTTTTACATATTCGAATTTAGATCGGTCAAATTTTTCTATAGGCAGTGTTTGAACTGAACTTAATTCCACTTTGGTTTGTCACATAACACGATGTAAACTTGGAAATGTAAATTATGCATCATCCGTCATTCATTCAAAATTCAAACACGTCTCATAACTACAAAACCAAAAGTGGAAACTAAAGTTCAAGTAGCTTATATTTATACCAATTAATTCTAGTAATGACATATACTGAGGACATTCAATAAAAATATCGTCAGTAAAGAAACAAAATGACCTCTTTTCATTACCAGCTAAAAACAAATAAATCATATTGCAAAAATATTAAAATATTATGGTCTTGAAATCATGATAGAGAAATTGGATAATAATTACATTTTGCGATGCCCAAAAACAATAACGTTTTACTTTTGTTTTTATAAACATTCAAATCAAACATTTGGAAATCTTTAAAAACATGTTTATACAACATTTACCACAATTTTAAATAGCATGAAAATGAAACATTTTACACCTTTCAAATAACAATGTAATAAAATACTTTTTTAAATAATTCAAACAAATATTTTACACTTTTAAAAAACATTCAAATAAAACATTTTACACTTTTAAAAACAATTCTAATAAAACATTTTAAAATTTTTTAAAAATATTCAAATAAAACATATTACACTTAAAAAACATTCAAATAAAACATTTTACACTTTTTGAATAGCGTGCAAATAAAGTGTTTAACTATGATTTTAACTCATAATCAACATTTAACTCACTTATCTCAATAATTAGCTTTTTTCAAAAGGGCGAATTTTAATTCTAACTTAAATTGGGTATTGTTCGTTTTGATTCTTCACTCGCAATATGTACATGACTTACACTGAAAGGGGCAGGTGAGGACCTACCTACTTGCATATGTTCAGTTTTCGGTGTCGGTGTCGTTTTCCTTTGGCATTCCTTCGTCGAGCTTTGTACATGCATGGGATATAGGGGAGTAATGTAATGTAATCTGATCTCGTGTAGAATTGTAGAGAGACAAGAGAAAGGAGAGAAGGTTGAGGAGAAAGTCATTCAGTGTGGTGTGCAGTAGGATAGAATTCAGAGGATTCTAATTTCAAATGCCCTTTAATTTTCCTTCAGGGGCTATTTCTCGAGTCGTAGATCGTAGCGTGTAGTGAGTGGACTGTCACTTTCACTCCATACTCCATACTCCATACTCCACGCTACCTCCCCACACACCGTCCCTAATGTACCTAGAAGGTGCCTTTTATGTAATGAGATGTACCTACATGCATACCATCTTCAATCATGCCAGGAGCAGGAGCTGTGAGAGCACTACTCCACTGTTGACTGTACTTTCTCCAGCTCAAGTGAACGTGTGAGTGAAAGTGATGGAAATTAAATCCCTGTGTCTGGCACTAGTAACTAGAGTATGTACACATGATAGTAGTAGTTTGACACGGGGAAAGGAGAAAGGAGAAAGGTACCTCAACTTTATTCAATTATTGTTTATACAGCCTCACTTCTCACATGTCACATGTCGCAGTCTGAATTATCAAAACACACCAACACACCTTTTCATTCTCCTTTGTTCTGTGACTCGTCTGTCTCACTCACAAACGGAGTCCAGTTTCTCTTTCTATCTGAATTTGCATATCGTCTGTGAAGAACCAAAACGACCCATATCCAATTTAAGCTAGAATCAAAATGTGCTATGTTATAAAAACAAAATTAGAAACATGCGTCAAATGTTAATTAAGAGTTTTTGAAAATTGCAAAATGTTCTATTTACATGTTTTTAAGAAGAGCAAAATGTTCTATTTACATGTTTTTGAACAGTGCGAAATGCTCTATTTACATATTTTTAAAAAGTGCAAAATGTTCTATTTAAATGCGCTCAAGACATATTTCAGTATTTTTGTAGATATTAGATATTGCGTTTAGCTAAAAATGAATATGGGTCATTTTGGTTTTTCACAGACAATATATATTCTGGAATTGGGTCTTTATGTGAATGACTGTTAGAATGACAGGAGTTGTAAGTACATTTAAATACACGAATTTTCGTGGCGAGCAGCCTCTTCATGAGCCTTTTTTTTAAACGACAGAAGCATAGTCAGAATTTGAATTGCTTTATAAAAGCACAGTACTTTGATGCCCTATGTATAAACATTGGTGAAAGGAATAAATATTGGAAAATAGCAAGTTCAGGTTGAATTTAATTTACATTTTCCTCGTAGTCTTGAGTAACTTTACTTCGAAGAAATAATATTTCCAGGAGTCAAACGGAATCTTGCGGTCACACTCAGAGGACAAAGAAATTGCAAGAGTTATGTATCGGTTTTTAATTTCTCAAGATTCTGTTTCATATGGTATTTGTAACTGTAGTTACAATTATTCACAGAGAATATGATACAGTGGTAAAAGTAAATTTTAATAAGACACTACAGCTTTTAAATGGTCATTTATTGATACACCCTTAAAGGAAAAACACATCAAAGCGAATGCGAAGATGGTGAATTTCTAGTAGAACCTCCATTAGAAATATGAGATATGATAGAACCTACGAAAAGAAAGTAGTCCAAGAACTTTCACTTACTTGTATAACTCTCCCAGCAACCTCCTCCTTGTGGTAGTCATTATATTTGTCACCAAAGTAGACATACATGACAGAGTCAATGCGTCCTCTAGAGATCACATCTGCGAGTCCTGGCTGAACAGCATTTGAACTGGAAGAGGAGGAAGACGAGGATCCGACTGAAGTCACAAGTCCATTTGAAGCTGAACTCTCGAAAGATCCCGCTCCATTTTCTTGTAGTTCTTGGAATAATTTTAAATTATTAGCAGTATTACTCTCCACACTCTGAATCTGAGAATTTAAATTCTGACTTTCACTTTGACTTTCACCACGACTTTCTCCACGACTGTCAATGTTACTTGGGCTAATTTTAAGATTGACTAAGCCTGCTCTGGACGACTGATGAGAGTGACTAGATTTGAGAATTGAAAGTCCAGGGGAGTCCAATGAGGATGAAGAAGATCCTATCATGACGTGTGAGCTGCTCCCACTCCCAGCATCTACCCCAACGCTCACTGCTGGCGTTGTTTTATTAATTATTCGTGCCAGGATCTCATCATTAATTCTTTTACGTAGATTTTTACGTGGACTACTAATGTCACGCTCCCCCGCCATTTCTTCCCTGTCAAGTTTTGTTTTTTGCTCAGGGGTCCCTGGAAATTTCTCTTGACCTTGACTTGCATCATGGTCATGCTCATGTTCATATGCAGCTTGGTCCGTGTAGTAGTCACCAGTGAAATTATTATTATCATCAGGATACACTCCGCCAGAGGAAGAGAGCCATTCAGGATACAAAATAGCACTTTTATATTTTAATTTCTCTTCGTTTTTATTAACTAATTTCCCCTCCTCACGATCGTGGAAGTGATCATTCGTACTCAGAAAAGTTGTTTTTGTTTTTAACTCTGGGATTTCCCCGATTTCATTTTGACTGTGTGACAGGGACAAACTTTGAATTTGAGGGGCATGACCTGTAGTTGTAGCTGGTGAAAGGAATTCCACTGGTTTGTTTTTGTTACCGTCTCTCTCCTTTTGCGTCTCAACACGAAGAATAGACTCGTGTTCTTGTGTTAAATTCATATTAAGCTTCCCGGTCCTTGTGCTTGACCACATATTTCTGAGCATCCCCATGTTTGACGGAGCTTGCTTTTTGACATGGGGAAGCGGAAGTTTCTCTGCAAGTGGGTATGTTTCCACCCTATCATTGTTGCTGGAAATGTTGATGACTTTTTCATTTTCACCTTCATTTTTTTCCAATTTAATGGAGGGAGCTTTCACTGGGGAGAAAAGGTGATGTTGAGGTGAAATTGATGTTTTTGAATTTTCTGGTTTAGTAGTAGTAGTAGTAGCAGTTTTTGCGCTGGTTATTATTGTTGTAGTTGTTGCGGATTTTAATGAATCTTTTATAGTTGTTAGAGTTGTAGCATGTGTTGAGAATTTAGTAGGATTGGCATTACTAGGAACACTGCTACTATGGTGATCATCTTCGCCAGACTCAGATTCAGATCCAGATTCTTGTATTTGATTGTTCTCTGGAAGTTGGTCATTGTGAACTGTGATAGTTTCACCAGGAAGTTTTAAAACTGTAGATAGAGTCGTTGCACTATTATAGTTTTGACTTTCACTCTGGCTTTCTCCGGTGAAAGTTTGTGGTGAAAAGGAAGATAAGGATGAATCGAGACTTTGGTTCTCTGTTTCTGTTTCTGTTTCTGATGATAGTGAAATAATGTTTTTAGTGGTGAAAGCTGCGATTGGCGGTGACTGGGTTTGGATTTGTAGAGAATTTCCTAAAATAGAAGAAAATATAACAAAAAAAAGAGAATTATTACCACACAATTCCACGCATATTTTCTTACTTTTAGATTCTACAAATAGACAATAATACGCAGAGAAATCATTGGGTGTAACTGTATAGTATTTTATGTAGTTGTATAACGAAATTGTATACTATTAAGGAAGCTTTGCCAAGCTGCCAAATGTATATTACCCAGGATAGGATGTACATATACTTTATATGCTCACAAATTTTAGGAGCAGTGACAATGCTCTCACAGATTCTCACACAACTATAAGTAATTTTACATTTTCATGTGAAAAGTTTTCCGGGTAATATAGGGACCGGGGAACGTATCAGATTTGTAAGTAATTTGACTTTTATCACTTCATTCTGATATATTATAAAAGCGGTATAGTCAAGTTGTGAAGTTATGAATTTCCTTTAACACCGGCCAGCTACTTAACTTCTTCACTATATACTTGAAATACTATTGTACAATTCCACTTACATTTATAGAGCATATAGAAAAACCAACCTTTCTTTTTCGTCTGATAAAAGCTTTTTAACATCCGCACTTGTCCCTTTGTATAAAATTACATACATTTCACATCTAATTTTAACTCGGATCTGGAAAAAGCCTTTGTAGTACAAAACGAGTTGGTGAACAAATTGGGGAAATTTTGACGCAAGTATTTCCAGTAAAAGTAATTCTCACTCACGTTTAATTTAACATTGTATTTCGTACATATTAGAAAACAGTAGCTCATTTATGAATTCAAACAAACTTTTAAACATTATCACTGTTTTCTATGTTTTTCCAACAAAAAGTGGCCATTTGTTTTCGTCAAACATTTATATATTTGTCAAGTTTTTAAAACTGTTGCCAACAAATATTATTTGTCATAAAGTTGATTCCCTTGAAAGTTAGTAATTAATTTTAATTACCTTTGTAAAAATTGCAAAATCACATTTATAACAAACTTTCAAAAAATTTGAAAAACTTTTTTTGCATCTATATAGTAATAAGAAAACGAATTAAAATAGAAAATATATTCGATGTTTTAACATACTTGCTTATTAAATCTAGTGAAATTAAGTGAAAGTTGTAATAACAATAATCATAACAAATGAATAATAGTCTAGTGACTTGTTTAGTTTATTTTTGTCGACACACTAAATAATAATATTACACAACAGACAAATTTTTCTTCTATTCCAAAAGTTATGTCCGCTTTCTCTTCTCACAAAAAAACTGAGTAGACAGAGAGAAACTAGTGAAAGTTTGAGTACAGAATTTACAACTAAACGGAAAATAAGCGTTCAACTTGGAGCGAAAGTACTTTTGTTTTCTTTAAAATTACTGGTGCTTGATTCCGGGCTTATGATTTGAGCATTCAAGTTTGAATTAACTCCAAACTTCCTTCACCATTATTCTTCCTACTTTCTGCCTCCAAGCAAGTATAAACGATGGACAATATCCTGATTCCAAACAGGAAACAAGCATTTGGCAGTTTTGACGTTTATTGTATAATGTGTTGACTAATTTACTTTTAGTTTAGCTTTGTCACGATTACTATATTACTCCATACAAAATTTGTATTCATATTCAAGAATTTACAGCTTTGCTTCATTCAGTCTTAACATGTGTTATAATCAGTATAACTGCATATCGTCTGTGTTGAACAAAATTTATCTAAATCCGATTTAAGCTAGAATCAAAATGAGCTATGTCATAAAAATACTATATAAGAATAATAATAATGCGTTACATGTTAATTAAGTGATTTTAAAAAGTGTAAAATGTTCCATTTACATGTTTTTTAAAAGTGCAAAATGTTCCATTATATGTTTTTGAAAAGTGCATAATGTTCTATTTACATGTTTTTTGAAAAGTGTAAAATTTTCTAATTCCATGTTTTTGAAAAGTGCACAAATTTTCTACTTAAACACTTTCAAGATCATAAAATATTTGAATATTTTTGTAGATAGTGGAATTAGTTTTTAACTAAAAATGGATATGGATCATTTTGTTTCTTCGCCTACGATATGTCGTGTCCGTGTACGCATAAGTGTACACGCAGGATAAATTCTTTCTTGTCACGGTTTGCTTTTAATTCTGTTTTGCCTCTTTATTTTAAATGGCATTGTTTTAGCAAACATTATTGTTTTTTAGCGCAATTTTTTAAGATAAAATACTCTTCTTGAAATTTCAAACTGTACAATATTTTGAGCACAATGTATTTCAAACATGCAAATTTTGAAACCTATAGGGCACATTTTTGAAATTTCTGTTAGCGCTTTTGAACTCTGCAGTTGGGACATAAGGTTGGTATTACGTCATATTTAAATTATTCTACCAGTACCAGTACCGTTACGCAATCTAAATTAAAAAGTATAATTCAAAAACCTGAATAATAATTAGGTGAACCTACGTACGGAGGCAAATTTAAAAATTTTACATACTAAAATCGTGCATCGTACGCATTTTAAATGTACAGGTTTTGAAATGGCGACGGGAGAGAAAGTAGCTAAAAATAGACAATCTAAAAGTTCTGCAATTTTATAACTGTGAAGCAACGCGAGTACTAGTTCTGCTCTATGTACCGCCTACCCGCACACACACACACATACATACACACACACACACGTAGTCATACAGTTTTTTGACCTGCCTATTGAAAATTTATGACGTTTAACATTTCATAATAAAATAGGCATTTGGCCCGTCGGATGTGAAAGTAATATCTTTCTTGGGATGCTGAGGGAATAAATATTTTCACTGCTCGTTCGTCGGCATCCCCACCATGAGCTTGGAACTATGGAACTGGAACTGGAAACGTCGGGAGTCGGGAATAAAGGAAGTACTGGGCACACGTCGTCCTGGTACCGGTACCGGTACCAGTGCCAGTACCGGTCCTGTTTCTGATTCTGCTTTTGGATGTTGATTCAGAGACGAGAGGAGGATAGAAGAGATGCTCCACGTTACGAGTCTTTTATATTCAGCATTGAGACAAGTTTACTGACAGAACCAGAACCAGAGACAACTGTATGTAAGTAAAGCTATATAGCTTCATCCTATCCTAAAGTTTCCCCGCTTTCCCTATACCGCTAGACCAAAGGGTTTCAAAATGATGGGATATCTTCATATTTTATATATTTGAATATTATTATTACTACACAGATATTTCCGCATTTATATTTCCACAGAGCCAATGCTGCTTTGGTCCTATGGGCTGGGCTATGAGCGATGGCCTGAGTATATTGCCTCCCTCCCTTCCTATTATTTATAACATAGTCACTCATATCAGTAGCTCTGAACGGGAGCGTTTTCTTTATGTAAGAATCCCAAAACGTAGGCCAATGGAATGGTATGCTATAACGCTTAACGCTAACGCTGACGTTATGAACTATTACTTTCTCCGCTGCCAGAACCATAGGACCACAACCAGAAGACCATAGAACCAGGCCAATAGAATCGAAATCGAATGCCAAAGTTCTTCACCCTCCCACCTCCCAACTTTGTTCAGCAGAGATTTTGTGAAAATCTATCGAAATGTATGAGGATGATGTGTAGTTGTATATTTTCCATATATTGTGAGTGAAGAATTAAAATGACTCATATTTATTTTTAGAAAATAAAATGCACTACCTAAAATGAAAGTATAATTTTTGAGACACCTAAATGGCACATTTGTGGCTTTTAAAAAACATGCAAATTGAATATTCTGCATTTTTCAAAAATGTGTAGATAGAATATTCTGCTGTTTTCAAAAACATGTAAATAAAACATTTTACACTCTTCAAAAATATGTAAATAAAACATTTTACACTTTTCAAAAACATATACCTAAATTGAATATTCTGCATTTTTTAAAAATATTTAAATAGAATATTTTGCATTTTTCAAAGGCATGTAAATAGAATTTTTTGCACATTTAAAAAATATGTAAATAGGATATTTTAATTGTTGTACAAACATGGAACTTCATCAATTTGAGCCATTAAAATTTTCTTTTCAAAACTCGTTATTAAAATTTTACACATCTATTCATCTATCTGATTTAGATTTTGTTGCGTAGCTCATTTTATTTCTTAAATTAAATTAGATACGGGCCACATTAGTTCTTTTCTGACGATGTTTGATACAGGTATGTGTATATAGCCTAATATTGCATTATATATTATTGCTATAATCCTTTTTCCTAATTTTCATAATAATTTAAAAAACATCTCCCTTATTTTCCTCTAGGGAACCACACAACAACAGTACCATTGCTGAATTTTATTTTGCTTTGACTAAATGTGATTTGTACGATCCAAGTCGAAGCATCATCATGTGCTAAATTATTGCGTTTAAAGCGTGTTGCAAATGTATACCAGGGGGAATATTTTCATTTGCACTAAAAACCGAGGCCTTCATAACAAACTCTGCTTCAAATATACAAAAATCGGAAAGTAATGGTCCATGTGTTTTACTATAGAGACTGCTGACTGGTTATATCTCCCTGATTGTCAATAATACATTGGATTATATACACAGAATTTGCTTGTACACAACTGAAACTGAAACTCGAAAGAGAAAGTACTCGAGCCAAAAAGATTTATAGTTGTAAGTAATAGCAAGTTACGGTTACGGGGGACTGGAAGAGTTATTAATAATAAATACAGCTACGTCTGACAGTCTCCGATTAGCCTAATGGTAATAGTCTCGTACATGAGTTGAGCGAGACGGAAAAGGAAAAACGGCGGAGAGGAAACCGGAAGTCAATTTACTTCCGTTCCTCAGCCTCTCTCTCTCTCTCTTCCCCTCCCCCTTCTCAATTTTTTATATTTTATTTTGCTGACGAGAAAATTTTTCTCAACACAATCACAATCATAAACTATGCCCTGGTTTCTGGGGAGAAAGTCCATACGTCAACAACGTTAACACTCCTACTGGGACCGAGACCAGGACCGAGACCAGGACTGACACCAAGACCGAAACCAGGACCAAGACCAGGACCGAGACCAGGACAGGGACCGGGACCGGTTTTCCAATTTTTTTTTGCTGAACTTTCACTTACTAGCTTGTAGACTTTTTTCGACGATTTTTTCATATTTTATTTTGCCAGCTCATTTTTAATTCATATTCTACTTAACTATTTACTGCGCCGTTGGCTTCTTCAGCTGTTATTTAAATTAAATATTTCCAAATTTTCACAAATATTTAAACTCACTAAATTACATCAAAGTCAAATTTTATTTCTACATTTAACTGCAAGAGACACAATCGTTTTTTATCATTGAAAAGAACTGCCAAATGTTTTTGTATTCATTTAAATTCCCTTACTTATACATATAGCTAAAGGTTCTTCCATAAATGACGTCAGTAGTTTTCAGTTTAAGAAGCTTAATCATTAATGATGTAAAACCTGCCAAGCTCTTCCCTCCATAAAAATGTAATCCTTGTGACAACATTTATGGACGACTCCACTTGAGGTATTGGTATTTTACATTTTTACGAGTCTTCTCTGCTATAATAACATGCTCAGGATGTACATTTGAACTTTTACGAATTTGAATTTTGGAGCTGTTTTGAATGTGGAAAAGGACGAAGAGATGACAAGTAAAATGAATAATTTGTTTTGCTCCTTTTTTCTTGTTGGCAGTAAAGACTTTGCTTGTGATATGAATTATGAATTATATGTTATGAACGTACCTACATAGGATTTAACAGTGTACTGGAAAGTGAATCGAGATAGGGGAATTATTGTGGAAATGTGAAATTGAATAGGAAAATAATAGACAGACAAAAATGGAATAAAATTCTGTAATTTATTTATTTATGCACGATATTAAAAAAGAGAGATAGTGAGGGATTGGGACGGGATCCAAGATTTTTGAATTTGAATATTTTCGCACATACATAGTCGTTTCTTTTATTGCTGTTTTAAATTCGGATTTTTAAAATCTGTAGAACCGTTGATGCATTGAGGCAAATGTTTTCCTGGTAAATAAAATGGAGGACTTTGGTGCAGTACAGAAAATTAAAATATTATTATAGCTATAATATTGCTATACTTATTTAAATAAAGTCTATAAAATTTTTAGGGTTTTGTACATTTGGTTTTTTGTCCTCATTATTTTGTTTCAGAATCGAGTAAATTAGACTTAAAAAATTACCAACCATCAGCTTTTGGAGCGTAAAGAAATCCGCCTTGAACGTGGGAATTAAAATTCATAGTCAACGATGTTCAGAAATAATTGGAACCGGAGTGAAAGTCAAAATGGATGGATGGCAACATTAAAATATACAGTGAAAGTACAATGTGTAAATTAATTATGCCCGGCGCCTATATGGAAACCGAAACAGATGTGTGGAAGAATATTGGAAAAGGAAAAGTCTTTGAAGTTTTAAATAATATAATCTGCATCGTCACATCTTATATATAATTTAGAATCCAGAGACTACTCGCATAGAATTTTAATTTCTGACATATTTTGTGTCTGCAATGGATCATAAGTAAATATACAAAAAACTTCTACAATTACTATAGATGCAGAATGCAGAGGAAATATACAATACGCAGTCCAGCTCCAAAATTCTGTTTCATTTACATGCGTAGAATGTCGGCAGGACAGGGACAGGGAAACCAGCATCAGTAGATAGAAAAAGAGGACAGAGAATAAGAGTAAAAGTGGTGAAAGGTCGAGTGCAGAAAGTAATGGACCACAAATGTCATAGTCGTAGGGGCATCGGACTGGAAGGCCAGGGAAGTTTAGAAGCCTGCGATACCAATGATGTACGTAGAATGCGGATCTGGCACTTATCCAATAACATGTTTTTACCTACTTTCTCTTACTTTCTCCTACTTTCTTTTTTTTGTAATTTTATCCCATAAGATTTGTCCAGAAAAGGCACCAGCACTGGAAGAAGTCCTGGCACACACCAATTATTTCGACAGTATTTATTTTCCTTTATTTTATGTAAATATATTTTCATTTTTTCAAGTACTAACATATTTCATTCGATTCGTATTGCACTTTAGTTTTAGCAAGAATTTTTATTTTGCTTTTTAAATTAGGTTTCTATATTTAAATGGACTAATTTTAGCCTGCAAAGAGGTAGAGTTAATGCTGGAAACATTTTTAAAAGCATTATAGTCTGATAGGGCATTTTGGTTTAAAAAAAGATACATCTAGTAAAATACTGCACTTTTTATAATTTTTTACTGGTCTATAAACACATTACTGTATAGCTGTACAATTGTCTAAATTAAAAAATGTGCTAAATTTGTAATAATAAATTGAATAAAATCTATGGCAGGCTTTTCGCTTTCACTATGTATAAATTTAATTAGTAATTGGCAAAATAAAAAAAACCCTGACATTTATTAATAATATGTAGTAATGATAATAATTTTGCAATATATAATGTCATGGTCATAATTGTGAAAGCAAAGCTAAAGCCAGAATAGCTAACGGGTGTAGAGTGAAAGTACATAATGTGAAAGTCAATTCCGTCATACTTTGGTTTAATTTCAATGATAGCAGATAGAGAGAGAGAGAGAGAGAGAGGGAGAAAGTACAAACATTTGGTTCAAAAATATTCAAGGAATGCAGAATGTAGTTTATTGAATGCTGTCGCCCTCAAGCTTTACATTCTAATCCGGATCCCGTGGACAGGAATGCACCATACCTCCGCCATTCTTCCTCCAGCCCACGATACCTCAATGACTAATAACTTTCTCCCTGACATTCTCTTGTGCATGATAAATAGTTTATATCTGTATGTAAATTTATCTTGGGAATTGGAACTTCAATGCTCGAATTTTATGTGCACAGATTAATGGCAACCACGGCCCAAGTCCCGCTCCTGCTCCACGTTATGAAAGCACAAGGCCATATACCTACACGTATAAATCCACATCATTTACATAACGAAATTAACTTGCATAGAAGCACAAGGTTTTATAATTGTATGGCCCCAGTACTCCAGTCTTATCGTTACTAGCACATCTTTTTAGGCTTATAGGTATGTATGTAGTATTGTCAGTGCTAGACAAGGCGGACAAGTGCTAAAATGTCATATGTGCACATATGACATTTTACAACTCGCAAGAAATCTACAAAATGAGTATTTTTTTCTTAGTTATTGCGCTGCTACATATATATTATATATTTTACGTATTTTAATCTTTCAGTTAGCTGATTTTGTATCTGACAAGTTTCAACTCTACAAAAACCAAGACAGGAACGAGACGAGGACAATCCTCACCTGTATTAAAAGTACCTTGCTTCCATTTTCCGTACATTCTAATGTAAGAATGTGGATACCTAGTGCCTTCAATTGGCTCTATAGAAAAGAAAGTGGAATAAGATCAGAGCCAAAGCCAGAGTCTTCGGAGCCCGCAGGATAAGCGGAAAGGAGAAAGTGAGGTGGAGGAAAGTTCAATAGACCCATTTTACATGAAACGTCCTATTCCCTTTGTCACCACTAGAAACCAATAGAACATGAACGAGTCCAGCACTCGAACCAACTTTCACTATCTGTCTCTTTTTAAGCCAATACTCCATTTTTTATACTTTCACCTAATTTTAAAGCGTACCTTACACAAAAAAATAATATTCTACAAAAATTACTAATACTAAAATAACTTAAATAAAATAAAAGAATTAACAAAAAATTATCTAAATAATTAATTTTAAAACTTTTACCGTCACCACAACAACTAACATAGGGAGTGGTACAGAAAAAAGTGGCCTTGGTTCCACGTGAAAAAAAATATAGAAGCTACTAAAAGACTTGAGAAACCGATAAAAAGAGTCATCGTACGATTGAGAAGGAGCAAATAGACAAATTTAACTTTCTCTTGGCGGTGAAAGTAAAGAGAAAGTTGTCGCAATAAATTTCTTGATTAGTATTTTACGATGCTATTTTCCACAACAAGGTACGACTTAACAACATACAACTAGACAAATTGAAGTTTCTTAATACTTTCACCACTGGCACCGGGGGAGAAAGGACGGGGAAAGTCAAGGCGGTCGTAGATATAAGGCACTTTCAGGAGCTCCTTGAATTTTCCGTTTGAAGAATTTCTCCTTGTCATTCTCTTTCGCGAGCTAATTCAGTGTGGAGTGGAATTGGAACGGAATGGAGTGGAGTAGTGGTGTTGGTGTTCAGGAAAGGTAGTACAAGTTAGAAAGTTATTGTATCTCTTCATGCAAAATACGCCAATATGTAGTACCTACAACTGTTTCCACACACACACACACACACACAAACATTTCTCTCTCATTTACATTCAATTTCTCCATCTCTAACTGATAACTCTTTTTATTTCCTTAGCTAAAAAAATGAGATGAAAGTTTATTGCGGGATGCTGCTGCTGCTCCTCCTATAAGTACAATTTATGGGATAGACGCCAAAGCACATCATGCTCAATGGCTTAGAATTTCACAACTCATTTCAATGCTTTCTCCACTTTCTCGAAATACAATCTTTAGATTTTTTTGGAGGACTATAAGAGTAGTTTCTCTTGCGAAATTAAGGCTTCTAAATATTCAGGACATATTGGTGATTTTTATGAAGGGAGTTTCTCAGCGGAGTAGTGTATTGTTTTTTGCAGCCTAAACATTCCCATTTTAACTGTTGTGTTTGTAGATAGTAATTGTAGTGTTTAAATATATGCAGTAATACGATAGTAGTGCACATTTTGTTTTATATGGTTTATTTTTTTAAAAGAAAACTTAAAGCATGTTTTTTTAAATATTCAGGTTGTAAATCAATTTGTTAGAACATTATAATATTTTGCCTAATTTTAAGATGCCTTCACTACTACGTTTGCTTAATTGCGTGATTAAAACGTCTTTTTTTTAAATTGCGATTTAATCAATTTAATTGAAAAGGTTGAAAAAATTGTTGAGAAACATTTTTTAATTCAAAAATACATCTAATCTCCTTCAACAATTTTAATGTACCTAGGTAGGTACCCACCCTATATGTATACCCCCAACAGTATATGTATACTGAATTGCCTCGACACTTTAATAAAAATAAACTCAAACTCACCCATGTTTTTTTACAATTATTTTTGTACACTGGAGTCTTCATATCGTCTGTGAATAACAAAACTGAAAACTGACTCATATCCATTTTTAGCTAAAAACAATATCAACCATCTACAAAAATATTTAAATATGTCTTGAGAGCATTTCAAAAGAACATTTTTCACTTTTCAAAAATATTTACATACAACATTTTGTATCTTTTCGAAAACATTGAATTAGCAATGTTTGCACCTTTTCAAAAACATGTAAATACGACATTTTACATTGTTGAAAAACATGCAAATAGAACATTTTATGTTTTTCAAAAACTCCTAAATAATATTTATGTTTCTCATTTTGTTGTTATGACATAGCTCATTTTGATTGTAGCATAAATTGGATATGAGTCATTTTGGTTCTTCACAGACGATATTAATTTGTAAGCCTAATTTTCTGTGACATTCTGTCTCATCTCCTTTCAGGGTCTAGAAAAGGGAATTCCTGGAAAATTGAAAAGTTAGCATATGCTATTCGATTTACAAAAAAAAATATTGCATGAATCGAAGTGAATATTTTTATGTCCCCCAAATATATATCTTTTTTTTCTGTATTATAGATACGATGGAAAAATAAAGTTGTGATTAGATTTAACTTTTTTATTTTTGGGGTGTGTTTCTTTTTCCCTTTCCCCACTTTCACTCAAAATCCATCCATTTGCGTATTTACTTTTCTTATATTTGCTCCTGTTTTCTTCTTTATACATATTTCCCGTATTTCAGTCGTATATTCTTCCCTCCAAGCATAATTGCCTATGTGTCCTATAATACTCTCTATATACAACTAATTAAGTTATTTTCAGTTCCAGATCTAGTTCCAGGTATTGCCTTCTCACATTTTCAGTCAGACCATCCGCATAGAAATAGAGACATCAAATAAGATGAGACCAGTACATAGTACATAGTACCAGTACCAACTTAACTTTTTTTGCATGTGAATACATTCCGATACACTACTGAAGCCGCAGAATTTGAATTTAGATTCTCGACAATTTGAAGAGTATTGCGTGTACATACACAGAGAGATGGACCCATTTCAAATTCTATAGTTATTTTATTTATGTGGGTATAAAATTTTAGAATCTAATTCAGAGCAACATTTTCACTTTCCGAATTGTGTAGAAAGCTTTTCCCATGCTGCTCCCTCTCATTTTAGAATTTTTGTAAAAATAATATTTGTTTATTTAATTAGGTTTTCCATTCTGGTTCTGGTATATGAAAGACATAATAATGACATGAAGACATGAAGTTGATGAAGATTTGCACCATTTTAAATGCACATTCGTTCCCACACATCTTTCCAGCATTGAAATTGAAAGCTTTTCATAAAAAAACACACAATAATTTTTCCCGTTTATGAGCTATATGCAAATATTTTAATTTATTTCCTGATAACATTCCCACCCAAGCAGCATATTTCCTCAACGTAAATTGAAGTTATACACATGTTTATATAGTTTTTAGTAGGCTTTTCATTTAATTAAATTTCATATATTGTCAGTGAAGAACCAAAATGGCCCATATCCATTTTTAGCCAAAACCAATATCCAATATCTACAAAAATATGAAAATTTGAATGAAATATTTTACACTTTTCAAAATCATGTAAATTAAACATTTTGGACGTTTCAAAAACATGTAAATAGAACATTTACACTTTTCAAAATCTTGTAAATTGAACATTTTATGCGTTTCATAAACATGTAAATAGAACATTTTACACTTTTCAAAATCTTGTAAATTGAACATTTTTGACATTTTAAGAACATGTAAATAGAACATTTTACACTTTTCAAAATCTTGTAAATTGAACATTTTTGACATTTTAAAAACATGTAAATAGAACATTTTACGTTTTTCAAAACCTCCTAATTAACAATGCACGCATGTTTATCATTTTTGTTTATCTGATATAGCTCATTTTGAATCTAGTTTAATTTGGATATGGGTCAATTTGGTTCTTCACAGACGATATGAATTTGACTTAACATACAAAAACAAATTCAAAATACGCTTTTATTGAAAGTTTTAGCTCTTGACGATACTCTCATACAGTATGTGTGTTGTTTTGTTATTCATGTGAAAATTTTCATAGATTCTGACTCTATTTGTGTACACATACGTATATATTTATTAGACAGCTAGCCATATTTTTTATTTTTTTTTGTATCTTTTTTATCAAATTTAAATTTTCTTTCCAATAAATTGCATTTATTTTATGTTCCCTCCAGTCATAATAATATCTATGCGGGTAGGAGTAGTGCCTGTACTTTCTCTTTTAATACTTTTTCCTTTCCTTGTAGTAGTAGTAGTAGTAGCTGCTACTGTGTACACGGGCAAGAGACTTTTGATGTTGTGTTTTTTTATTTTGTATAATAATTCCAATTTGCAATAGAGTATACGTATAGGGACCGAAGCCGAAAAATACTTGAAATGTAGGTATAGAACTGAATAGACCGAGACCGAATCTACCAATTTTCAAATTCCAGCCACATATTCATTTACAGAATTTAGGCAGAAATTTTGTGAGGTTTCATTTTCATAGACGACTATTTATTGCTTCTAGCCTTTTATAGATTTTCAAGGAAGTCAAGAAAATTGAAATAGAAGAGAGCGAGAGAGAGAAAAATGAAAACGAAATGAAAATGGAAGCAGGACAGTGGATGGGATGATGATGATGGTGCGGGGGTTTCATACATCATGAGAGTATGTGTAAGCTGATTAAAATGCTGCCTGCGGTATCGTATCAAAAATATATAAAATTGTAGCAGATCTAGCTAGAGAGAGAGGGAAAGAGATCTATGTGGTGTGGTCATGATGACGGTGGTTGATTGAGCATGCAAATTGCGTTTTCTATTACTTTCCCTGTCCAGTTTCAGTTTCAGTACGGTATATTTCTTGCCTACAAATATTAGTTTTTGAATTACGCAGGGCCGGATAATTCGGCCAGCGCAGGCAGCTCTCGCTGCTTGAATTTTTAAAAAACGTGTAAATGGAATATTTCGCAGTTTCCAAAAATAGATAACAAGAATATTTTGACTTTTCAAAAATATTCAAATTAAAATTTTGTGAACATTTCAAAAACATGGAAATAAAACATTTTCCACTTTTGTCAAAACACATAAATAGAACATTGAGCACTTTTCTGAACTAAGTAAATCGAACATATTGCACGTTTCTAAAACATGTAAATACAACATTTTGCTTTACCAAAGAAACCCACCAATCAACTCAAAATGGTGGTTTTTGCATGGAAACAAATTCCTGCCTAAAAGCAATTCCTTCGTCCGGCCCTGGAATTGAGACGTTGCAATTTGCAAAATTAAAGTGTTTAAAACATTTTCCAACGTGTAAAAAATTGTAAATGGCAAAAACATAAAATAATTATTACTACCTATAGCAACAATATAATAGTGTTTCAACTACAGAATTGCCAGCGCCATTATAAAATATAACAGTACAAAAAAAAAGAATGTAATTAATTTTAAAGAACGATTCAATTTATTGAAATGATTAAAAAAAATACAAGTCTTAATTTTGTAATTTGTATAGTCCAACTAAATTTAATGGCCCATACTGTCATGCTATTTAAATTTTAAATCGTTAAAAAATAATTAGGAGAGTTAAGTATGCACATACGATTTCAAACAGAGCGTCAGATGTCATTTTAGATATTTTAAATTGTCTCCATTAATTATGTGTAATGTGGTTTTTAGGATTTAGGACCCATTTTTTAGGAAGCAATTTACAGAGCCAATTATTGATTTTTACACCATACATATGCTAAACCATGCCAAATGTAATTTAAATAAAAAACCTTCAAATCTTCTCCCTGCCATTTACCAATACTATCTTACATCAATATTTAATGGGGTAATAATCATAATGACTACATTGCATCTTTCATTCCACAAATATTAAGTTTAAAGCCTGAACCTAGATTTTTAAATTTCTACTTCTACTACTACTATGTAGTCCAGGAAAGGGACAGAAAGAAGGGATCTTTCATAAATTACGTTGTAGAAAATTAATTTTGCTTTTCATCTCCTACACGCCCCCGCCCCACCTTCATCAAAAATACATATTTTTAGCATGGAATTAATTGCTATGACTTCATTATAATTGTCAGCTACTAGTTGCTAAATTATTACTATCATAAAACGTGGGGGATTTAATTGCAAATCGTCTGTGAAGAACCAAATTGAACCATACCCAATTTAAGCTACAATCAAAATGAGCTATGTCAATAAAACAAAATAAGGAACATGCGTAAAATGTTAATTAGAAGTTTTTGAAAAGTGTAAAATGTCCTATTTACATGTTTTGGAAAAGGTGCAAAAGTTTCTAATTCCATGTTTTTGAAAAGTGCAAAATGTTGTATTTACATATTTAAAAAAAGTATAAAATGCTCTATTTAAATGCTCTCAAGACGTATTTGAATATTTTTGTAGATAGTTGATATTGTTTTTAACAAAAAATAGACATGGGTCATTTTGGTTCTTCACAGGCGATAGGTAGCATAAGGGGATGTTCATAAATGATTTCATATCAACCTTTCACTAATTTTTGGAGACCTACGGATACGTTTTCCACGTTTCCTTACATTCCTCCCATTAACAGTTAAGCAGAAGCAGGGACAATGGTGGATAGCCCCAACTTTAAACTACAGAATAGGGTATATCATTAGCCTATAGTAAAGCCGTCATATATGGACGACCCCTAACAGAACTGCAGCCAAAAGCGGACTGCATTGATTGTTAGTTAGGACATTTAGATTTAAGATTTTGATAAGCATGTAGATATTTGAGTGTTCTAGCCAAACTACAGTCTACTACAGAATCAGATGTGTATTTCGTTGGAAAAGGAAACGTGTGTGGAAATTGGGACATTTAAAGTTCTAATCATTGGACATCATCTGACTGAGACTGGTACTGGTGCCCCAGTCCAGTGTCCAATACTCAATACGCAATATAGTGCAATCTACAGATCTACTAAAGTATCTGCAATGCATATGTCTTGACCTCAACGTCTTACCCTTGTAGTAGTATAGCTTCGGGAGAGACGTCTTTATTTCTTGTCCTTATCATCTAGTTGTCGTTGTCGTTGTCGGTCTGTGTATCAATTTAGACGGAGAGTTGGACTGTAACTTGGATTTTGGGATTGGGGGCAGAACTAAAACAAAATAAATGATCCGTTTCTATCTCCACTAGTGAACAGTTAGCAGTCATACCAGTTACTGTAGTACTGTAATGGGAGCGGGACGGGCAAGAGATAAGACATGCCATAGGGCTATAGGGTAAAAAGTAAAAAGAAACAACCCATTCGATTTGGATTTTGATAGTTAGATAGGTAGCCTGCCGCCAGTAGGTATGTACTTTCAGTTAAAAAAAGAAATTTTACTCGCTTTTAAATTGGATTTGGATTTGGATTTGGAAGTTATGGGCAGTGAGTTGTACATTGTTAATCCAAAATGTCCATTTGATGCGGGCACCAACTAACAGTACGGTACTAGGATACTATAGAGGGAATGCGGGCAACATTTTTATTAAAATTATGTTATGTATAAGCAAGTATTGCAACAGTAGCGCTGACTCACTGAGTAGTGAGTATAGGAGAAAATCTACATTAGCTGAAAACTCAGCATCTCCTTCGGACAAACGGTGTATAAATCCAGTAATTCGCTTCAAAAGCCTCTATAATTACACATGTTTCAAAATCTGGATATGTAATACATAGTAGCACACAACTAATCAAAAAACTGCAATTTTCATTTGTATAAATTGAAGCGCCATTATTTAAACGTGTAATAATAGTAGGAGGATATTGTGTGGATGTACAATATAAAATATTCACTAACGTAAAAGTAAACGAATTTACTGTGGAAATTATAATGAAGAGAAAGTATTGTACTATGAACATGGGCATGGCAGTACTACTGTATATTAGAAGATAAATATACTGGGATTAGAAGGATAGGGAATGTGTATATGTCATTATGCATGGAACAAGTACCGGTACCGGCACCGGTCCCACCAGAATAAATGATAGCATATTATGTACTGTAGTGAACTCTGCCGCTCGAGGTATGCACAGTCCATGTTGTAGACGCAAGATACTTAACGTTAAGGCACTCACCACAGGAAAGACAGATGGACGATAGGAGCCAAAAGAAGCTGAGCCAGTGTGGTAGACTTGTTCTGCTTCTTCTCCTTCGTCTCAAGCGTCGTCCTACTCGCTCCCGATCTTCTTCGTCGTCTTCTTCCACTTTTTCCACATCTCTTCTCTCCCCTCCTCCCTTCTCGTGGATGTGGATGTGGGTGATCTTCCCCGTCCTCTCCTCGTTTTCGTTTTCGTTTTCCTTCTTGCTTTCGTTTTCTGGCTTCGAGTCGGAATTCCACATCTGAATCAGCATCTGCTCAACACACACACCCAACCAGAAAGACAAAAGAGTGAGAGAGAGTGAATATAAAATAATTTTTCACTAGTAGTCTACACAATGCATAGTTAGGTTAGATACTTATACACTTATACTTTTTTATACACTGAGCCTTTCCATATATACAAAAGAGAGATGGAGACCCGTGAACAGAATGAAATACTGATATCATCTATTACTATGCAGAGACATTGGTATTTCAGAGAAAGCACGGTGAAAGTAGTGAAAGTGGTGAAAGTAGAGAAAGTGGTGAAAGTTCTTATAGAGAAAGCAAGAATCGAGGATATAAAAAATCCCCCTCATCAGCATTAATTCGTGGACAGGAATCACAGATGGCTGCTTTTTCTCCCCGTTTCAACATCACATATATTATATACTGCATATACTTCAAGATGTACTGCCTATATAATGAAGCCCCTTGTTTTCCTGTGATTCTCCATGTAATTGTCTCTCTCTTATAGTCGTCATATAGAGGTAACTATAGTGAGGTCGATATATATGGAGACGGAAATATCCATAATATATCAAAGATATGTCTCCTATTCAGATCAGAGTCAGAATCAGAATCAGAAATTCAGAGCTAATCGCTATTGTCTACACATCTAAAGATAAGTTTTACTTTCAACTTTCTCTCCAGCTTTCTCCCGTTTGCTTTAGTGGCGCGTTGGCACTAGCTCCCACACCGGTACCGGTATCGGTACCGGTACAGGCACGAGCACTCGCATTAGGCCTAGCATTATAGAACTCATTATTCATAAATTCATAAATTCACAAATTCATGGTTACGAGATCGATTTGGGTTTTATCTACGAGATCTTCCCTTAGTTTTCTCTTTCCAAGTAATAATGTCATCAGACAAACGAGAGGGAGAGAGCTGTTGGAAAGCGAAACGACTCTGATTTTGATTCTGGTTCTTCTGATTGTGATTGGGAATTGGGACTGCGTAGGTAGCTCAAAGTGTAGTAAATGAAGCAGTAAAGTTTTTGGATTCAAAAACGAGTATCTGCACCCCAGATTTTTGTTTGTATTAGGTTTTTGCTTTAGAAAAAGTACAATGATTTCCACCAAAACCAAAAGGCATTAAATTTGAATATTTTATGTTCAGCATGTTTATTTCTAATTTCTTTCAGTACGCCTACAAAACCTTTAATACAAATAGAAACATTTCTTTTAAAATGTAGATACGCCATTTTTCATTCTACAGATTTTCTGTTTATACATAAAAGTTGAAGGACGCCAGAAGAATGTAAAATTTTCCTTGTCTTGTCCCTCTCTCTCGAAATATGTGATTTGATGCGTGGTCCCTTTCTGTTTATATCTTTGCCTACCAATTCCTGCAACTCTGCATTTTTAAATTCCAAATTCTCCACAAGAATCTCGTTGATACTGCAGAAATATTCCAATTAGATTAGTAATGGCTTCTGACGAAGGTTGTAGTGTTGGTTTTGTTTGTTGGTGGTTACACATTACAAATATGGAGGTGCATGTACTACGATGATACTATGTACATACTAAATAGAAATTGAAATCGATCTGTTATCTGTACTATGCTGTGTTGTATTGTATTGTGCTGTAATTTAATTTTGGACGGTATTGTGCATATTTTGTGATAAATTATCTATCATCTTTATAGTGAAATATTTTATTTACTCACGCTGATATAATGTATATGGATGTATGAGGTCTTATAAATGGATACGAAATACCTCTGGCGAGATTTATATGACGCGCCTTCAAATCAGAAAATCACATTTTTGAAAAACAATTTCTGACGCTGTGTATGTGATGGGATTGTAGAATTTGAATGGGAAATATGTCCTTGGGCATCCTCAATTAAATTCCTTATAGTCTACAATCTATACTCTATAGTAAAGGAGAGGGGGGTACTAATTGCTGGGTAAAGCACTCATATGCACATATTTGAGAGTACATAGAGCCCTGGCCCTGTTCAATCCAAGGAATAGATGTAGAGAAAGTAATGTGTAATAGATTATAGATTGTATTATGATATTGGGTGGAATAAAGATAAGAAGAAGGGAGGGAAGCATATCGTGTGTGAAGAACCAAAATGACCTAAATCCAATTTAAGCTGAAATCAAAATGAGCTATGTCATAAATACAAAATGAGAAACATGCGTAAAATGTTAAATAAGAGTTTTTTTAAAGTGTAAAATGTTCCATTTATGTTTTTGAAAAGGTGCAAAATGTTCTAATACCATGTTTTTGAAAAGGTGCAACATGTTCTAATTCCATGTTTTTGAAAAGGTGCAATGGATTCTATTTACTTGTATTTAAAATGTGCAAATTGTTCTATTTACGTGTGTTTTGAAAAGTGTAAAATGTTCTATTTACATGTTCTTAAAAAGTGTAAAATATTCTATTTGCATGTTTTTGAACATTGTTTAATGTTCTATTAAAATGCTTACAAGAAATATTTCAGTATTTTTGTGGATAGTGAATATTTGTTTTAGCTACAAATGGATATGGGTCATTTTGATTTTTCACAGACGATATCATAGTTTTCATAGTAGACACGATACATAGTTTGAATCGGTGGTGGGGGGATTTGCGGGGAACGGGTATCAGTATTTGCTTTCGGATTTCGAATCCGGATTCGGATTCGGGATTTAACTTTCTCTCTCAAGACGGAAGATAAAACATGAAGATGAGTATATATATGGAAGGCCTACCTCTGAGCTTAGCTAATGGTTACTAATTGAAAAGCATTTCCTTGACGACTCCTTCTTCCCTTTCACTTTCTCCCGCTTATTTCTCCAGATCCCGTGTTGGGATTCTCAATGATGCGATAGACGCGTTTTCCCCTCCAACTAACTACGGCGGATCTCTTCGTATCAATTTCATTTCGTATTTTGAAATAATACAGGGAAAGATCTTGTCAAGGTATTGGCGAAGTGAAGCGTTGGAGACTCGATACTAGCCGCGCATTTTATTACTGCAGTTATATAAACTTTAAAAACTGTGTATTGCTCATACTATAATTTTCAAAAACGAATAGAATACTTTAAAAATAAAAAACAATTGCCCACTTTTACTCCAGCAATAAACAGTAGTATATTTAATATTTTGTAAAATTAGGAACTAATCACTTCAAAAATAAAGTACTAAACGCCCTACGAAAAGAAGTAAATATTTTTTAATTATTTACTAAAATAATGCAGTGCAGATTTTCTTTACGTATGACCTGTTTTTCCAACTCATCAACGACTATTTCAAATATACTTATTTTTAGATATAGTCACACGTGTGTATACACAAACACCAGATCTATACCAAATCCAAAACAAAAACCAAACTGAGACCATGTATAGTGTATGTAATGAGACGGAGGTCGACGTTGGACTTTGACTTAAGCTGAGTGGAGGAAAGTTGGCAAGGAAATGTAGGGACAAAATAGAATGTGATCGATTCAATAGTCTGACGCTCTAGTTTACTTTATCTTAGACTCTCTTGTTATTATTATCTATATCATTCGGTTTCGGCTTGTCTGTTTGTATGTGGGTAATGTCTTTCGGTTGGTCGGTTAGTCGGTCGGTCGGTCGGTCTGATGGTTCGTTGGTTGGTTGGTCGGTTGGACTTTTCCTCGATCTTTCTCTTTCCCATTCTGAATTCATCTCCAGTCTCGAGTCTCTTCTTCACCTTAGGAAAGAGACGAAGGAACTGAACAGGAGAAGAAAAAATATAGCGAAGCGTACGCAAGCAATTTTCAATCTTATGCCCTGGGCGACATTCCAAAACTTTCTCTTGATTAATTCCTGTATCAGGAGAGCATCTCAGTCAGTATGTGCGCAGATTAGAGATATTCTTACGTGTACAAATGTACTATGTCTAAGCTCCATGTGTAATTGATTATTTATGTATATACTATACTGTACAGTCAAGGGTGGATCCAAAGGGGGGCGGGCTAAAATCTTTTACCCCTCCCCGTTAAAATAAATGGTTTAACATTGCAAACATATGAACGGCCAACGGCCATTCTCCAAGATGGCCGCTTAACATTATCAGCCCCCCTCATGACCAAATCCTGGGTCCGTCACTGTCTACAGTTACTTCTAGAAATACTTATTAAGATCGTACGATTAGATTTTAGACAAACTATCAGTTATTATAATTAGGAATTCATAAAATTCAAAGATGATTGGTAATTTTGTAAAATTATTTAAAAACTTTTCTAATTAATTTAAAGTCTAAAATAGATTTTTGTAAAAATAATAATTTCCACTTTCACTCTGGGCTCTGGACTCTGGTTAATAAAGTCATAAAATAAAAATTGAATTTTAAGTCTAAACTTATGTCCTGGAATTAATTAAAATTTAATGCGAGGCTGTAAATCCGTAATTACGACACAGAAAGGTGCGTCCTAAACTGGAGAAAGCTGGAGAAAGTTCTTTATACATATAAACCATTTTATAAGATAAATTCAATGGAATTTGTTTTTATGCGTTTTTGTATTAACTAATCAAATTAAATCCAAATTAGTTAACGATAAAAATGAAAATACTACCTGCTTTTATTTTTTAAGCATTTCTTGGTTATAATAAAAGTAACAGGAATAAAATTCAAACCACTACAAAAATATTATTATTATAGGAAAGATTAATGACTTAGAAATTTCAAATTAAATGCTACGAGTAAATTGTGTTCCCAAAAGAATTATGTAGCAGTAGTAGTTCAGGATCATACAAAGTGCAGTCCTTGGTAATTAATTTAATTAAGAGAATATACAATATACAAAAACATGTGGGTATATAGGTACTTTTAATTTTGCATTTTATGTTTTCTTTAAAAAATGTGCTGCAATATTATTTTTCCAACTATAACAACACAAAAGACCCTCGCAATTGACGTCACTTGTTCCAATAATTATGGGTTATATTATGTAGATTTTACAGCTGTTTTAATTGAAGTAAGTTATAAGACAGGAGAAGCTCAATAAAATTATAGAGATTCCTAGAAACGGGAAAGAGAAAGTGAAATCACGGAGGAAAAATACAAAAATTTAAATTTAAGGAATTCAAAGAGAGATAGTGGGAGAGGAAGAAAGATACAGACGAACTAGTAGAGAAAGGTAAACGTGAGCAATGGAAAGTTGTGAGAAATATATTACGAGTAATTCTACGTAAAGTTTAATTTGTTTTATTTGCATAAAGTAAAGTAAACGTAGACGCTATGAAGACAGAATTCAGATTTCAAAATTTACAGCATACATATATACATAGGATTCAAACCAGACAGCTTTCACTATCACTTTCTCTCTCTCTCTGCATATTTCCTTCTTTGCATTTTCTTCCTCGTTGAGGTAAGTTCGCCTTCAAGTTTGGTTCCATTTCTTGTGTCTTGTGTCTATGACTGTCAAAATTTAATGAGTAAAAGTTGTTAGTTAACTTTTCATTTATTTGCTTTGCTTTCCCCCTCGTCTCAGCGTTTATATTATGGCCATTGAGTTTGCTTCTCTCTTTTATACTATCACTTTCAATTTTACTTTATATTTTTTCGACGAACATTGGGGCTTTTTTTACAGTAGTTCCTAGAAAGCAACTAGCAGTTTTTATAAATGTAAAAATAAACATTCTTTCAAATGCATTATTTGTATAATTTATAAGTCTCCTTTTGAAAATTGCGGTATACAGACTCCCATTAACATATTTACTCAATCATATTGTAGCATAATAATACATTTTGAATAAAGTACTTTTTTAGTCCTGCAAATATGTACATCAACTGTTTTTGCTGATTTATTTGTAATTTGTAAACATTTTAAATTTCAAAATATTTCTGATACCCATAAAAGTGAAAGTTTAGTGAAAGCAAAGAGAAAGCACTAGGACAAAAGTTTATAACGTGAACATCAGAGAAAGTACAGAGACAGACATCTTATGAGAATAATCTTTATTCAACAGTTGGATTTGTATCCTTTTCACTTGAATGATTAAGTTTTCTTGAGATTTTGTTTTCTTTTCCGTTTTCTTACTTTTCGTTTTCCCAAGCAGTTGTTCATTTGGTTTTTAAATGAGTCAGGATTGAGATGTACAAGTCAGTTTTGCTTGAGTATTTTTTGGTTTTTAAATTTTCTTGTGTATATTATTTCAGTTGAGTTTTCAGCGTATGAGAGTTGTACATTTTCAGTAGATTTTTGTGTATGTAGCTTTTGGTTTATTTTATATGGCGAAAGAATTTTTTGTCTACCTTCTTACTTCTTGTCTGTTTACATTAAAAATTAATGGCCTCTCTGATTTCTTGTGTTTTCTTTTCTCAGAAAGAAAAACCTTTAGTTTATTTGGTTTGCGTTTCATAATTAATTGTAAATTATGTAAGCATTAGGAAAAACTCTACACCCAAAAGTTTGGCAATTCTGATTTTTTAAAAGTATCTATAGCATTCATCAAAAGAAAAGGTGAAAGTTTGCTAAAATATCTATTTAAAAATGTTAATTAAACGCTAATATTATATTTTTTTAAATATTAAGCTGAATTGTCGCTCCCAAGGAACAGAAACGAAAATCCATTTAAATTGTACGCTTTTTTATTGCGTATATAATTATTACATAAATACATATAAGATGCATACCAACCAATACCAATCTATGGCAGTTGATGGAAACTTTTTATTTTTGAGAAAGAGAGAGAGAGACAGAGATAAAATATTTCAAAGTCAAGTTGCAAAAATAAGAGGACGCAGCCCCCGGGCGAAGTCATTTATGTACTTCACTCCACTCAACTCAATAACGAAGTGGGGAAGGGGGAGGGGGGAGGAGGGGAAAGGAAAGCGAAAGGGGAGAAAATGAAAGTGAGTTAAAAACAAGGAAATAGTGACAGGGAAAAGACAAAGGTGAGCCATATAAGTGGTCCTAAGGGACTTTCGTAAACTAACTTTCACCTCTTACACACAACCCACGCACACACGCGCCGAGCCCCAAATAAATGTCATAAGTCATACCTTCCCATTTCAGACCTCCACTCAATCCAACTCCTATAACCAACCACTCCAATATGTATATATACTCCCACGCATTATATTCCTAAGCATGTTATACCCTTCATTGTCATGCATATTGAAGTCTGCGGGTCTGGCAAAAGACATAAAAGGACAGGATAGTATAGGCTAGCTTAGATACAGATGTACGAACCTTTTAGAATAAAAGGTTCTAACTATCAGAACAAGACTTTAATATGCGCTATGTCTCTATGAGTAAGGGAATTTATTTATATTTCATCCCGTTGTGATCCATTTTTGCAAATAATGTTTGACAGCATTAGTAGATAAACATATGGGATTTATTTCTAATGTAGAATATTGTTGATAAGCACTTGTGTGATAGTAAATGTGAAAAATAAAATTTATTTCCCATGTCAAAAAGTAAGAAATATATGCAAGTATGAATTCTTGTGCCCTTTAAAATTCCATAAAAATTCAAAACATATACTTGAAAATTTTCAAAATGCTAAAACTAAGTATTTGTAAAATTTTGAAAATGCTCAAATATAAATTTTTGCACTATTTTAAAAACCACTAAATTTGATATTTCAGCATTTTTTCTGTATACCAAAATTAAGTTTTATTTTAAATTTTGAAAATTTACATATATCAATTTTTGGACTTTTTAAATTCTGTGAAAATAAATATTTCACACATATTCTCTACATACACATTACTACATATATATATATTACTGCACCTTTACTCTACTTCACCTTCACACACGTATTCCACACACTTTCTCTCACTTTCCCTTTCACCACGCCACGTGTCACGTGTGAGAAAGTGTGTGTGTAAATTCACCTTGGAAATATTTACTAGCAGAAACAAAAATCTTACGCTCAAAAAACGGAATAAATAAACCAGTCTAAAAATACTAATATAAATAAAATATACAAAGTCGATGCTCAAAGTGGAAAATTTGAAAGATGAAAAGGGAATTTAACACAGAGGACTTGGAAAATCAAGAAGCAAAGCATGTACTTGAGCCCCCAATACGAAATAGGAAATATACGAAATACAAACTACGAAATGACAAAATGAATGAATTTTTATTTGAACTTTGACGCACGCATCGGAATCCAAGTCAAAATATCGAAAAAAAAAGAAGAAAAAAGTCAAACGACTCAAGACACTAAAAGAAAAGATGAACGGCAATGGCTATGGGAAATGGTTGGGAGTAAATACTGACAGCACAGGTATAGGAAAAGGAACCACAATAATAATCATATATGTGCGTATAAGGTTATCCAGTGGCGGAACGGCCTGGCAATTCTTATTGGGGCCAATCCAAATCAAGGAAATCCCAAATCCCATGAGGCCCTTTCTAACTATATAATTTAGATTTTCAATTAATTATGATAAGCCTGCTTAGAAGAAAAAGAATTCTACGTTTTTTTAAAACTAGCCGTCATTGCAATTTTGAGAGGCCCTATGACCTTATATAACTTGGCCCAAACGTACGCCCCTGGCTCTCCTGCTGTATCCTACATATTTGTGACGTCATTCATACAAAGTGAACAAGGGGCAGGAAGTGCTCTGCTCTGGAATCTGTATAAGTATGTATATACAGAGATATATATAGCATTGCATTGGCATTGGGAAAACTTTTGAATGAAGATCGATAAAAAAAATTGTGTGGTGTGGTAGTGTGATGCTGATGCGGTGTGAGGAAGATTTAATATTCATAACGGTGAGTCCCTTTTCCCCTTTCACACTCTCACCGTGTCACCCATATTCCATAAAATAAAATCCATCTTAGAAATCCCGTCACAACCACATCCACTGCCAGATCCAGCAACCAGCAACGAGCCAAAAGGAGACATAACCAAGGAAATCGCTATTTCGTAGTAAATTCCATCGTCGAATTTATATTTCCATAATAATAAGTAACAATGCGAACAGATATGTACGGATATAGTAAAAGCAGGGCCATCACACACTCACAAAACAAAGAGGTAACTACAACACCATAACCACTGTTAGTGTACAACTTTAACCTATATGTATCTATATGTAAAACCTACTACTGCCCCCTACGTCATATGCCATATGATTACACAAGACAAAGAGAGCGTACACACAGAGTATTGTAGATTTTTTTTTTTACTTTTTATTCCACCGCACGCACACTGCGATGGTACTTAACTATAGAACTAGGACCAGGACCAGTATCCCCAGCATCTTTGACATAATTTTGGTATTTTTACATTTTATACTTTTTTCCTGCCAATAAAGAACCAATAGATCGGAAAAATAAAAGAGGGGGGAAATAAATTACGATTTTTACATGCAATTTAATTTAATAGTGTGTGGGGGTCATATATTGTAAGAAATTGGCAGGAAAATAGACATGGATGAGAGGGCAATTTTAATTTCATACATTTTTGCTGGACTTTATATCTACTATAAAGATTTACCAGGCTTTTCGGCCTTTTTTCCGTATATTTAAATATTGGTATTGTGTATCTTAACGTTTTACTAATCGTAAATTTAGTAGTAATTATAGAGATTACAAGCTTAAGAAAGTGAAGTGAAAGCTGTTTGCTACGTTGATTATGTTGTATATATAAACATAATTTGCCTGGACATTTAAAAATTCGCAGCATTATTTGTTGGTGTTGGTGTTGGTATTGGCAGTCGTATTGAATTTACGCACCACGGAAACAGTGAAGTATATGAAATGAAATAGAAAATCCCACAAGGAGGTAAATATAGCGCCGAAGGGAATCTGTATGACTTTTATTGAACAATGCAGATCATATTATTTTAAAAGGTATATAGAAGAAAATAGAAAGTCAAAATTCTGTTTAAAAAGTTGTCGTTTTATTTTCTATACATTTCAACATTTCACAATTTTACTACTACTATTGTTATGAAGTGAAAGCCCACATTACTTTCTCCCTCTTTACTTTTTTGTTCTTGGAATTTAAAAGTGTCACTTTCTCCCTCCACGCATCCGCACACCTACACATGTTTCACATCTGTATAGCTCTATACGATATATTACGAAAACAAGACGTTTAAATTTTGAATTCAAATATTATTCGAATTGGAATTTTGTTTTTCTTGAGCAAAAGTCGATAAAAATAGATTGAGAACGGTGTTGTTGTTGCTGGCTTTAGTTTCACTGGTTATGAGAATGTGTGACTATGTGGGTGGCTCTTATTCCTATATTTCACTTTTATAGAGATATATACTTTGCTTGTACATTAAATCGTGAGTTGTTCAGTTGTTGCCGAGTTCATCCACGTTCACACTTTACACGTTTTTATACAGTCTCGATCTCAAGACGCACCAGGCAGCACGACATGAAATTGAGAATTTTGTTTTTGCTACACTCACTCTCAAGTGTAACAAAAATACTTCTTGGAAAAAGATGTACTCCAAGTTTCTGTTATGCTGTATAGTAGAACGTATAAAAAAAGAGAAAGTAGACGAGACGTGTTTTCTTTTTATTTTCATTTTTACTATGTTGGTTTTATGTGCGTGTGTGTGTGTGTGTAAAATGTGTTTTTATGCGTAAAGATAACTCATGACTTGTGAACTTAACTTTAAACAATAAACTTTTTTTTACAATTCTGAACTATGCTCTGATTTTGATAGAATAGGGTATTTTCGTATTTTGAGTTAGATCATCTATCAAGTTGACTACACGTTACAATTTCATTGCGTGTAACTTCTTCATGTGTGTGTGTGTCAAAAATAAAATCATAGTTTTTGCTTTAGACTTTTACTGCTCCGAGTTTCACTTTGGATGTCTGTAAATAGGTTTTCTTTGTTATTAAAGACTTTCTTTTTAAAGATTATGTGCGTGAACTATAAATAGCTTTTAGAAAAATCTTTTTAAAATTCAATTTTTGATTCTCTAAATGTTTCAGCTACTTAGTATTACTTCAAAACAAATGGCTTTTAAAAGTACCACTTAATAATTAGTAAGTGAAAGTGGCTACTCATTTAATATGCAATTTTAAAATATATTTTTGACGCTTTTTTTGGTCAAAATAAATATTTATTCGCACCAGACTTTCTTTGAAAACTTCAACTTAAAATGTAAACAGAACAGAAAAGATATAGTAGAAAATAGACTGCTTAAAAAACAGGAACAACTTAATAAAGTTAAGAAAAATAGGTAGGATCTTTGTCTTCTTGTCATCCCTTTATACTTTCTGGATTGGCTTGTTTTTTTTTGAGTTTCTATTTAAGCTCAGACTCGAACCACAAAAGTCTGATTCCCAGCAACCAAAAACAAAAGCCGCCATGGAATTGGAAGGTAAAAGTTTAAGCCAATTTTTCTATTATTTCAGCAGTTCTAAATCCTGATCCATAGTAGAAGCCAGCCAAGCCCACAGAATACGTAACTAGAAACATGAACCGTACTTTCTCCCTCCTCCCCTTGTATTCTGAAGGGAGAGTTAGACGCGGTTGACTTGACTTAACTCGACTTGACTTGTTCAGCTTCTTTCTCATTTAATCATTTTCCCTATCCTGCCCAAACAAAGTCAACAAACCGGATGAGAATCAACGAGGCAAGAAAAAAAAAGAAGAAAAAACAAATTAGCCGCAGTCAATACGCAATACTAAATTAACTATTGTACCAGTGGTACCAGGGCCAGAGCAAGGGCCATAGTTCCAAAAGAGGAAAAAAGTAGTGTATCATTTATCTTCCCTTCAAAACATTCTAAATGCAATCTTTAACATTGCGTATTTTAAATATAAATCTCAGTACCAATTTCTTAATTTTGCATATCTCTATTTTTGTAGTCAGCTGTGTGCTTTCTCTAAACTTAGTGCGAATGGCAATGATTAGTATTTAAGGCCAACAGAGAAAATTAATAATTATTAGAATTTATAAAAATCAAATATTTCAAACAATTTTACACCAAAGATTAAGTTGTAGTTCCTAGGACCAAAACTTTCACTTTGATCTTTAAAAGTGAAAGTTTCTAAAAGTTTTTAAATTTTATTTTTTTGTGCTTCATTAAAGATCAAACAGCTACATTTTGACTATTTGAACTGTTTTAGTTTTACTCAGCTGACAATTTCTTTCACTTTTTAGCATATACTTTCTCTTTAATGCGAAAATACAAGCTGCGTAAAAAGTAAACCCAAAGAACTGTGGGATTAACCTATGGTCTGTTTCTGGGTCTGATTCTGATTTTTGAGTCAAGCTGCTGGTGATTCTTGTTATTTTCGTGTTTTTAAGCATGGATAGATTTCCTGAATTTCTATTTCCTGTTGAAGTCTTTGATGTATTTTCTTGTTTGACCCTGATGTGAGCTTCAAACTCCATAACTTTAACCAGATTACAATATTTACATTCAAAAGAAATAAAATGGATGTGAAAAAGAAATCGAATAGTTTAAATGCGTGAATTTGAAAAATATGGAGAAAGCTGTCAAATACAGATAAATAGAAAGAAAATTCAACTCAAATATATATATAGGGGTTTTTCTTGATTTCTTTGATTTTAAATTTGATTTTGATTTCTTTTTAAACCATTCAACTATATGATAAACGTAAATTTGTATGTGTTTCCAACATCCGTGGTGGAAAGTGTTGGAAACCAACATTTTTAAAAGGCATTTTTTTTTCAGTAAAAAATTTAAATCTTTTAAAGTTTTAGATATTTAAAGAAATCAATTTGTAAGAAAAGATGATATTGTGCTATCATTATTCACAAGAACTAAGCGAAATGATTTGAATTTTGGAAATTTATCTCTTGACTTAAGTGTTTTAATTTGTTTGAAAAACGTCCCGCTTAAAAACCAACCGCGCAAAGCCAAGTCAAAAATAGTACTAAAAATACTTACGGAACTTTAGGAAGAAGTTTTGAAATACATACCCTCGCTGTCTGTAGTGTCTTCTTTCCGAGAACAGATAAGAAAGTAAAAGACTGCAAAATGAATAATGAGGTCGTGCCCCCCGAAAAAACGTATAGGAGGTGGAAAGACGAGATAATACTAACAGTAACCATAACGGTTTAACCATAGCAGTTATAGCTACAGTCTTTGCAACTCAGAGGAGCAGTGCATAAACCAAAAGTTGAGCGCTAATCGTATAAGAAGTGGATTATGGTTTAAATTTGGCGTTTTGATTTCACAAGTATTTTCATCGTCTCTTTTGTTTTCTTTTTCCTTTATCTCTGTCATTTGGGAGACGCAGGTCGTAGGAGTGTGTTGGCTACAGCTTTAAGACAAAAACCGATTTCTATCCAAGATGAGAAACCAAAAACCGAACTGAAACCTTTAAAATCTCACAATTTTCTTTCACGCTTCCACGTCTTGAACCAACGTTCTCCAACATCTATTTCCTCGTGTCTTTGACTTCTACCATTACAGAATCCAAAAGTGAAAGCCTCAGAAACTCTTCTATAGCTAGGTCAAAAGTGTGTAAAGAGTATGGAGAAAGTAAAAAGTTTAAATCGCATATCTGCATAGCGTGAGTGAAGAATCAGTATGGCTCATATACAATTTAAGCTAGAACTAAAACTAGCTATGTTAGAAAAACACTAAATGAGATATAGATGCATAATATGTTAATTTACAGTTTTTTAAAAGTAGAAGATGTTCGATTTACATGTTTTTTATAAGTATGAAAAGTTTTATTTGCATGTTTTTGAAAAGTGGAAAATGTTCTATTTGCATGTTTTTGAAAAGTGAAAAATGTTCTATTTGCATGTTTTTGAAAAGTGTAAAATGTTCTATTTGCATGTTTGTTACAAGTGTGAAAAGTTTTATTTGCACGTTTTTGAAAAGTGGAAAATGTTCTATTTGCATGTTTTTGAAAAGTGGAAAATGTTGTATTTGCATGTTTTAAAAAAAACAAAATGTTCTATTTGCATGTTTTTGAAAATAGTAAAATGTTCTATTTGCATGTTTTTGAAAATAGCAAAATGTTCTATTTGCATGTTTTTTAAAAGTGCAAAATGTTCCATTTACATGTTATTGAAACGTGCAAAATGTCCTTGTTACACGTGTTTGAAAAGTGCAAAGTGCTCCATTCACATGTTTTTAAAACGTGCAATGTTTACTATTTAAATGTTTTTAGGGTCTTGATATTTTAATTATTTTTGTAGATGGGACATTTAATTTTCAGCAAAAAATGGATATGGGTCATTTTGAGTCCTCACTGACTAATACATAGTAACTAATGTCACAGTTCCACTGCCGGTGCCGGTGCCGATGCGAGTGCCAGGCCAGGGACCGAGACTAACATTAAGGGAAGAAAGTAGTTTGATTTATGGTTCACTTTAATGTGGAAGGAATTATTAGAAAAGGCCTTTTCTCTCCGTCTGCTACACAATCCTTCGTCCACAAAAAAAATATGGCTATAAATTAAAAATGAAAATGAAATTATGACTTTTGATGTTAATTAATGTAATTTTCTCGTCTCCTCCTACTCCATCCCACTCTATATTCTAAACTATAATGTGAATCTGTCTTAAAAAGACTTTTCCCTAAACTAACGATAGCAAAAAAAGACAAAAGTTATTCGTATGTGATAATCCCAAAGAATCCCACGATACAATGGAGTGTGTTCTGTCCAACGTCTATCAACGTTTACAATCACGCTCAATTCTGTACAGATAAATTTATGTATCGATTGTCAGGTATCATTTTCTTTTTTTATTTTGAACGAGTATCGAAAAGTGAAAGCAGCCAAGGGAAAGTTAGTAAATAAGGTAGTAAATTTATGCAGCAATTTCAACAGTTAATTATTATTTTAATAAATCAAAACATTATTTTTAAAGTGAAAGTTAGACTTTCACTTTTGCTAAAAATTCGGATGTAATGTTTAAGTGAAGGTTTATGTAAAAATAATCAACATACTTTCTCTTTGATTTTTCAAACGCTTTAAAGGTCAAACACATCATGATTCAGTCAATGTCAATTCTTTGCCGGTTCAATCTGTACGGTATAGTGTTTAGCTTCTTTGTATTTTTTAGAACTTCCAATAATAGGGACAATTTTTTGCAAGACGATGGTGAAATTTTCCATAGCAAAAGATACACTGACAGTGGAGTGTGGAGTTTATTTCTAATACAAATTACGTATACAATAAACATTGAAATAGTGAATTATTAATGTATACAGGAAATTTGAAAATCGTGAAATCAGAATTTAAATATGTTGAAAAAAGGAACTAGCAGAGCTTTCGAATTGATCATTTTATTGGCACACAGATTTATGTTTGTTTTTAATAATATATTCCAATATTTTTAATTTATTGGGCGCCAAAGGGCGAAAGTTTAAAATTTACAAATAAAAGGCAGACATTTTTACTAAAAATAAAATGTACTGGTAGTACTGGCATCAGCATCAGTAATCACTTCCTGCTTTTTATTATCACAGCAAATAAAAAGCTCAGCCAAATTTTGTTGTATCAAAAATAATTTGCTTACGTGAATTAGTCTTACGCCATCGATAAATATTTGAAAAATTTCATACAATACCATACAGTAATAAAATTTGTTTGGTTGCTAAAACTTTTTCCAAATTACAGGGTACGATTGTTTTGAAGTGTACATAATTTCGAATAACATATGTTTTCAATTTAATTTCAATATTGTGTGCTGTCGTCTGTTTAATGTTTACCAAGTAAACAGTAAACTCTTTCTCCAGAGTAATAAAAAAAATTGTATTTTAGAACGGGAAATTGAATTTAATTCATGTAACAACTTTAATTTTTATAATGTTTACGTAAAGTCCTTTAATTTTGTAGAAAACAGCCAAGCTCGTTGAACCTTCAATTTAAAATGTTTTCAACCGTATTGCCTACGGGAAAATTTCTTGCTGAACAAATCCTAATCGAAGAGTAACGAGAGCGGTAACCGTTAAGGGGAAGGTTACCGATTGGAAGCTAAATCAAGAGACATTTTGGCCAATACCGGACGAAGACCGGTACCGGTACCGGGTACCAGTACCGGCAAAAATGTTGGATTCCAATGCTTCAAAAGTTTTGTGAGTTAAGACGGTGGACATGAAGGTATACTGGATGCACATTGACGAACATAGTCAAATATTAAATATATAGCTTAATCACAGAATACATATGTTTATACACTTACGTATATGTCTACATATGTGACTACATTACATACACATATATGTGTAGACTGAGAGATATGTGTACCTAGTTGGTTGGTTGGTTGGTTGGTTGATAAGGGGCTGGAATTCCATGTGAAGTCTTCCGTGATTTATTAGAAGAGCTATCTATTCAAAAGAAAGAGACAAGCAACCGCCACTGAATCCCAAGCCAAACAATAAACTCCATCGCATTTTTCATTCTTCAAGTCGAAACTTTTTTGTCTCCCCTTTTCTCTTTTTCTTACGAGCTCCTTTCTCCACTTTCTCTTCCTTCCTATATCTTGTCTACTTTCTGATTTCTCTTTTAAATCATTCTATATGTACGCATCTCTATGTATTCACAGATACCTATATATATGAACTACTTATATACAAGAAAGATTTTTGAACAACAGGGATTTTGATGCTATGGTATAGTAGTTTTTGAATTTATGATTTTTCACATTCTTAAAGCATTGAAGAGAAATATTTAAATTATTTTACTGTCAGATTTTTAGTTATTACATTTTTTAACTAAGCGTGTATACAACTTGCACTTCTGTTGAAATTGTTTTAAAAATAAATTGAGACTTTAAGTGTAGTTTAAACAGAGTAGGGAAAGCACATAAGACAAACCCTTGTATTTAGCTACCTTATTGTAATTCAGTGGCTTGCCCTTTCCTTTTTCTTCAAAGAGAAGGCTATTGCATACTAACTAAAGGTAAAAAAGGGATTATGTCCAATATATGTTGTTTTTTAAACAAAGAAAGAAACCAAGACCGTTAAAGGAATAAAAATGGGAGTTAAATTGTGAATTAGAATTAAATGATGCTTTTTGCGAGCACCTTTTCCCTGAAATTTCTTCAAATTTTGTGTCCAATACGCCATGTCTGTAACACTTTTAATTTGATATTAAATATTTAGCGTGGAGAGCTATGTATGGCTTCTGGTTCTGACTATGGCTCAGAGTGAGTTTGTCAGTATCTGTATAATACGTACTGTACAAGTTTTTTGCGTGTGTGGTGCGCTTCGACTGAAATGACCTCTTTAAAACAAAACTACTACATGTACGATGGACGGTGTACCTAGGCCTAGACGGAGTGCTCACGCAGTAGAAGTCTCCGTAGAAAACTAAAGTACCATCTCCTAAAGACTTCAGACATAATGACAGAGATAGACAGACATGAATTTCATGAAAAGGACTTCTAAGCATCTCCCTTCTTCTTTCTCTATCCAGACCGAGAGAACCAGGACCAGGCAAAGCCTACTGATGACAAGGAAAAACGAAAGCGATATTTGAGTGTAGAGCACAAGCAAGTGAGCAAACCTACCTCACCTACCGTACATAATTGTGTCTAGAGTTCAGGGATTATTTTAACAACTTAAAAATGGTAACAAAAGTTTATGCTTTGTACACTTTGCACTGTAATGCATTTTTGTGACTTTTTATATAATTTATGGCAAATTCACAACAGTTTATCTCTAATACATAAACAATACCTTGGAGGGCTATTTGAGCAGTTCAAAATAAATGAATCTAATAAATACAACATTAAATTTTGAAACTTTTATTTTCAAAACGATTTTCTGATTTTAAAAAATATTAAAATATTACCGTTGAAATACACGGAAATTGTATTAAATCAAACAATGAAAATTAAGATTTCAAATGCCTAGTTGTTTAATTAATTTCATAACTTACTCCCCCTTCCCCCGCCTTAAAATAGGAAAAGAACCATTCTTAAATTTATTAAATACTGCTTGTAACACATTAATATCGTCGGTGAAGAACCAAAATGACCTATATCCATTTATAGCTAAAACCAATATTCCCTACCTACAGAAATATTGAAACATGTATGGAAAGCATTTAAATTGAATATTTTGCACTTTTAAAAATCACGTAAATAGAACATTTTGCAATTTTCAAAAACATGCAAATAGAACATTTTACAATTTTCAAAAACATGCAAATAGAACATTTTACACTTTTCAAAACCATGCAATTAAAAATTTTTACATTTTTCAAAAACTCCTAATTAACATTTTACGCATGTTTTTCATTTTGCTTTTACGACATAGCTCATTTTGATTGTAGCTTAAATTTGATTTGGGTCATTTCGGTTCTTCTTTTATTATTATTGTTCTAAGCAACTATTATTTTTAAATAAATTATTTTGCCATTCCAAAATAAGTGTATTACTTTTGCAGGGAATGGTTTTAAATTTTTTGCAAAATTTAAAACTGAAAGATTGTGGGCTTAAAATGGTCCCCCTCTACATCTATACACTTTATGTCTCATTTTATAGTTATAGATGTAAATGTTTCACACATGTTGACAGTCTCACTATAGGAAAATTGAGGAGCTGGAAATACTTGGATGCACGTATACAGTAGAGTGTAATTATATAGAATTCTTAAGTAAAAGTTACAACACGTCTTTTCCCTAGTGCGTCTTTCCCTTTTCCCCCTTTCTACAGACACATTTGCCACGTTCCTCATTCTAAACAAATATATATACACACACATCCAGACACAACACAAGTGGCCAGGAAAAGGACTATGGGAAAGGAGAGGAACCAACTAAGAAAAACCATGTTCCTAGGTTAGGTTGTATATACATATATGTACACGAATTTAAACACAAGTTTCGCATTTAGTCCCATGTACTTTCTCAACTGCTTTCTCCAACCGGATCTCGAGTTCTGGATCTGGAACAGTAATCGCTATTATCATTATCTTTCTTCACAAGTTCGTCTCCCTCTCTCTCACTCAGTACTGTACAACGTGGAAATACTTCACTCCCTTGAATTCCTCCACTTTTACGTTGACTTTCACTTTGTACGAATTTCATAATTTTAGACCAAAAGCAATATAAATTGAACAACTGTAAAATATGTATACAGAAATTTGAATATTTGAATTAGGCTTTGACATTATTACATTATTCAACGTCCTAGTACTACTTCAAATTCTTTTTTTTTCTAATTTAATTATTTAGGGTTTCTTTTTATTCTCATGGTTCAAGTTTAGATGATACAAAATGTCTTATTTGCTCTATTTTATAATACTGGTTTATTATTCACTTACTTTAGTAATTTGAGAACAATACTTCTTTTGACACTTTAAAAACGCATGTTTTTTCCTTATGACCTTTCTAAATAAATGCATCTCGTGTTGTTGCATTAAAAGATATGGCCGAAACTGACCGTTTTCACCTGGTACTAAAATAATAGCCTTTGTCTTGTATACCTTTTCCCTGGCGTCACTCACGATCAGAAAGCAGATATACGGACCTTGATCGACCACGACAGACGGAAATTGAAGAGCTGAGAAAGAATTGAAATAGAAATGGAATGCAATAATAACAGCTACAAAGTAACCGAAACTACTTTCTATTTGTAATGTGCCCACTATTTCATATTACTATCGTAATTTAACCTATACAGATACAAACTCTACTATCTGGTTTTCCTAATAAATACAACAATGTAGCTATTGAAAAATCAATGTTATTTTTGTGGAATAGAAGGTCACAAGAGTGTGTTCAAAATTTAGACAGCTCCTATTGCAGTAACAATAAGTGTCCAAAAACAACACAATATTGTAAGATAACAAACAAATGACAATCTGCTTTTCTTCAGCATAGGCGATGACCATGTCTACTTTCACTTTGACTTTCACTGAACGGACACAGGTAAGAAGGAGAATGTGTGGGTGACATAGGGACTAAATGAAAGTAGGAATGTTCTCTGTCGTGGAAACAAAAAGTTGTTTTTCTCAGAATCCCAATGTTTCTTAAGAATAAGAATGAGGTCGAGGTATTCAAGTATAAACTTATTTTGTTCATTCCGATCGTTTGTAAGACGAAGCCAAAACCGAAACAGAAGCCGAAGCAAAAGTCCACGTCAAACCACACACAAAAAAACAACTCTTTATACTCTTTAAGTCTCCACAGAAATAAAGAAATGCAGAGATCAAGATGCAGCCCAAGTTAAACTTTGATGACAGACGAGACAAGACGTGATGAACAAACGAAAATTGTAAAGAAATAAGAGAAAGGGACTCAGATAGACGGAGACGTGAGTAGGTAGATATCTCCATGAAACTGCCACTTTCTCTTCTTACATATACTTTCACCGGAACGAAAATAAGAATAGATAGCAGCCAAAGAGAAGACAAGCCATGTGAAATGAGAGTTGAAAGAATAGACACAAAAAAAAATGCGAAAATGGACAGACATCTCAAAGTGAAAGACATACTCTAAGAAAAATAAAACATAATAGAAGGAATTTCAAATTACAAATTGCAACAAAATTGCATCCTTTCTCTCCAGCCTTATGTACATATAGGTATATACTTTTATTCCCTCCCAGGCCCACGCGTTTAGCCTTTAGGGAGACATATGTAGGAATTATTATTATTATTATTATTTATTTTTTACTTTATCCATTACCTTCTGTGGTATTTTCTCCGCGGGTACATTTTTTCAACTTTTGTTTTGTTTTTAAAAATGTAAAGCGTAACATACAAGAAATGCTATACAAAATAAATTTTACAAAATTCAACAAAATAATTGGTGTTCGTCGAACGATGCTATGAGTATGAAACAGTACTGGTGGCGGTGGGTTTCTTTGGTAAAAAGCACTTTATATTCGTATGCATCCTTCTCGTTTCGTCTAAATTCAAACTTTGCCACTTAAAATGACTTTATAATCATGACTGCAATTTTTTGTAGAGAAATTGAGATGCGTTGAGATGCTCTCCTTCTGCTTGACTCCACGGGTTGAGTGTTATTGATGGAAGAAAGTTGCGTATAAATATTGAATGGAGACAAAAATTGAATAAAATGACATGGGAATAAATTTTAACTTGTCGTCTTTCACATATTTCATAGAGCGAGACACATACAATTTGTACATGTATAATAATGGAGCTATTGTGACATGGCAGACTTATGTAGCTACATATATAAGTAAAGCATCTAAGTGGGTTAGTCTGTAGTCTGTATGCACCTATAGCAAAACTTGCCTCCCTGCCTTTGTACAATATCCTTTCTTTTGTACAAATTTTTTTAGGCAATTGTAGTCAAGTATTTTACTTTTATTTACAATGCAATACAACTCTCAATTTCTCAATAGAGAAATGACGTATAGCTCTAAACGAGAAAAACTTTCTCCATCAAATCCAAATGTGAACTGTCGATTGTTTCTCCAGTTGTCGCTTTCCCCCACTGCACTGTATGAACGCTCTCCCACTCTCTCTCTCTCTCTAGCTGACTGTATAAAAACATAATTTAATCTCATGTGCTTTCACACTCTGATTGATCGCTTCTTATACCTACATCCTGCGTATAACTATATGCAGTTTTTATATGTACATTACAATGCACAAATGCCTTATATTTATTTATATATTCTAAAGCGCTTCCCGATAGCTGATGCCTCACCATTAGAATAGAAAAATGGGGAAGCATCGCAACTTTCTCGATAAAATATTTCAACGGCTATATTTATGGTATGACAATTCTATTTTTTCTTTTATATTTCTATACTGTGTTGTATTTCTATTGCGTTTTATCCCGCATTAAATTATTATGTAAATGTCGAATCTCCACTTATCTTGAAAGGGAAAGCTATTATTTTTTCGATTTATGCTTGGATTTTGACGCGAGAGAATAAGCTTATTTCTTATTTTCATTTTTTTTTGTATTATTTTTCACATTCTATTTATATAGGTGGGAGAAATTGCTTTATTACGTGGTGTGAAAATATAATAACTGCCGCCTCCAGCTGTACTTTATTTTTGACACTTTGAAAGTAAATGAAACGGAACACGTAGGATGAATTCAGAAGAAAAATGCTTTTCTAAATTTACAATGTAAACAACAATGTTTAAAACTTACTTTTTAAGTAAACTACTTTCACTGAGAAAATTAAATTTTATTTCAATTAGTGAAATGTTTAAATATTTGACAATTCAAACTATGTTTCTTTAATTTCAAATTTTTGGAGACAACAAAATATCCGAACAAACTTTTTCAAGAAACATAGACTTTGCATCATTACCGAGCATCTAATACTACTATGGTCGACAAGGAATGTGAAATCGTGATGAAAATAGTAATGAACTCGATTTGACGAAGAAGGCTCCTTTTGCATCCCTCAAAGGATAGAAACATGCTGAAATAAATCGGAAAGAGTAATCGTAACCGTAGTCATAGTCATAGACGAAGCCGTAACTTTCTCCACATTGGCTCTCTTTCACAGCTTTCACTATCTACATTAAAACCCACACACATGAAAGTTCAAGAACAGAGCGCACAGGGGAGTTGTTGGATGGCTCTCGTCTATTCTTTCCTCCCCTCCCTTCATCATGAAGGACGAAACACGAAGTGAAAGTAAAGAGAAAGCATCGCATCGGCGAGAAAGTTGAGGAGAAAGCAAGGAAACAAATAGTCTCCATACGTTGACAATCAGTCCACAAAGCTCCAAAACACTACTCTGCACTTCTCCATAGTCTCCGTGTACAATATATACAGTACAGAGCATCATTTTCGTTTTTAGTATTTTTCCCCTTGTTGTATCCTGCTTCGTACCGTATCGTATCGTATTGTATCGTATCTTCTATCCTATTCTCATTGTTAGCGTTAGCGTTATAGACATAGTCATCGTCTTTTACTGTTTGAGACAACGAAGCAACTACGGGGAGGAAAAAAACTACAAAACTAAGAAACTTTTTTCCCTATCCGACAACAAAATCAAACTTTATTGTTAGTAAAGTTGTTAGTTACTCTGCCCACACAGCAAAAGCTGGAGAAAGTAGAATGGAGAAAGTAGAAACAGAAACAGAAGGACAGTACCCCCTGTGTAACAGTGCTGGATTGTAAAACGGAGGAAAGTCTTTACCGATGCTAGCAGCTATAGGGCTCTAACATGGACAAAAAAAGTACCTGTATATTGCTACGTAAAAGTTGCGTTTCTGATTGCAAAATTGCGAATGGTATTCCAAGTTAGTTTATTGTTGAACAATTACTAGAAGATTCCTATTTTTTTCTTCACATTCTCGCAGTCTTAAGTAAGAACTAGAAGAAATCATGATTTGGAGTTGACGTCTTAAAATATACAAACTATAGGGTATAGAAGCTAGTTTATATTATTAGTTTATCTGGGATTGGTGTTGCTGCTGTTGTAGATTTGTGGTGGCAATGTTATTTTTCCTAATTGTACCAATAAATGGCACTTAAATCTTGTAAATGCGTTTTCCCTTCCTTAGCGTTCTTCTATTATACTAAGGTATTCGAACAAATTTACACTATGCTTTATACTAGTGTAAATACAAATTATCTCATTTTTAAAATTTCCTTGAACAATATAAGGTAAAATTGATTTATATTATGAATTTAATGCAGAGAAAAGGAAAACAACTTTCTTCACAGAAGTACATCATTTATCTGAACCCAATCGTGTGCTTTGCCCCCACATTGATTTCAACTGCATTGTCAAGCTTAATGTCCTTCTGTTTTCTTCCTACTCCTATTCTATGTTAAGTTGATGGGGATTCAGGATTCAGACATTCTATTTTGTTCCTTGCCACATAAAAGTCTTCATTGCTCGAAGATTTAAAAAAAAAAGAGTACAGTGACAACAATAGATTTAGCGAGAGTGCAGTCGTTACTGTAACTTGAACCAATGTGATCAAGAAAAACGAAAACGACAACAAGAAAGTGAAAGCAGATGCAATAATGTAAGCAGAAGAAAAGTAAAGCGTCCGCTCCTCCTGCTCGTACTCGTACTCAGGGCGTTGAAGCTGAATAGCTCTAAATTGTAAACTGTATACTGAGCAGCATGGATGTATATGTCGTCAACAACTCTATCTCTCAACGTGTGTGTGTGTGTCCTCTCTCTACTGCAGTATAGAGCCTGGAATGACAAATATTTTCCACTTCAAATAAAAGAGACGCTAGAAAGAAACTTTGTTCATTTATTTTTGGTGACACTCCCCAAAATAATATTTCTAAGGAGAAAGGAGTGGAGAAAGGCGAGTTTTTGAAACGACCAAAAACCATAGACATACAGTAGTAGAAGAATAAAAAACTTTCAACTTTCAAAACATAAAAGTTGGAGTTGTGTCTCTCCACTTTCTATCTGCGGATCCACGGAGCTTTGACTACGCTTTCAATTGTTATATAGTAGCTTCCTCGTTCTCGTTCTCGTTCCCGTGCCTGTGCCAGAGCTTGTCTTTTCTTCCTCTTTTCACCGTATTCATAGATTGGAGTGAAAGTATATAGACACATTATTACAATTAGAATGAAGATGTCAACTGTACCCAAACGAGCAAATTCATTCAATTCTATTTACAATTAATTCCATGTAACTTTCTACGCAAGGACTTTCCCCACAAAAAAAATGTGAAAATTCCGATTTCAATAGAAAACGCAACAAGAGTAGTTCCGGTAGAATTGCGTGATGTTGATTAATAGCATGCCTTAGATTAAACCTATCAAACCGTTTCAATCTTAGCCTTAATAAATGATGGGTGAAGTGTGAAAAAGATGTGAAAGTATGATTATCACGACAAAAAATTGTATGTTGACGTTCCCTTAAAATCTCTATAAATGGTAGTTAGTTAGTTGTTTTTGCATTTCTTAGAGTAAAAGCATAGCGGGGAAAGGTAGGATGCTTGAGAGTTAGAGTAGTCTCCCTTACGAAGTATCTACACGTGTCTGGACTCCTTTCACCTTGTAATTTAAAAAGCAAGAGTATAGAATTTGAATTTTAAGCATGAGTGACTGAGTGACTCATGATAGGAGACGCTATCGCTATTTATAGGTATAGTAGGAGCCTGCTACTGCTTTCTATAGGTATCCATATACTCAAGTGGAGAATTGGGTGGTATCTCTCTGGTTCTACAACTGCCTGGGTCGTTGGGTGTTCCTCGAGTCGCTTCATTCTCGACTGGCTGCATAGAACATTTGAATTCGAATTTAATGGTTGAATAAGCTTTACGTGACGATGCTCATTGATCTCATTGATATGATTGGAGAGGGAGGAAAGAGAAAGGAAACGCATCTCTCACATCCGTTCCACAACGAGGTCTTCTTCTCCTCTCTCGTCTATCTCACTCTATCTCTCTCTCTTTCTCTCATTTTCTAAAGCTCCTCAACTCAGCACTTGAGAGCGAGACGCCTCATTTTACTCTACGTTTTCTCACATTTTTCTTCTTGTAGGCTTAGAAAGTGTGACGATGACGAAGGAGGCAGATGTAAGGAACCATAGACTCAGCATTTTAGAAAGCCTCAAAATCTTCTATTAGGCCATTTGAAATTCTTTTGATTTTATTCATTAAGGTATTTTTTTTTGTAGAAAATATGTAGAGAGATATAAACCCCTTTTATGCTGTTAATTCAATTTCCATATAGTTCCATATAATTTGTTTTATATTATGGTAGTGAATTTCTATTTAAATTGCGGTACCACATCGAAAATGTTTTTCTATTTCATTTTGTATTGGTTGGTTTTGGTTTTGGCTTCAGTAGTCACTATTTGTCCAGCATTGAATACACATGTGTATACTTTGAGTTTCCACAAATTTCTCGTTTTTTCATTGTCTGAACAGTAATATAAATGTAGTTTGAATGTGTACAGGACCAGGACACAAGTAGATATAAGAGACACAGACTCGTAGAAATACAAAAGCTAAAGCATGGGGTAGTTTTAGAGATGAAGGAAAGTCGGACGTGTACAAGTAGGAAATTCAGAGGATTTTCTTTAGAGATCATGCCTTGTCTCTCCACATTTGGACTGTAGGGAGAAAGTTAACGCTTAGTCAGCAATTTTTTTCTATCCGTATTACATTCAACAATCATCTCCATTTATTTGAGACGAGTACATATTTCATGAAGAAAATAGGAAGTAAAAGTGAGCCTAACTTCCAGGGCAATACACAGAATCTAAACCGGGACCTGGAGGATAAAAAAAATGTATAATATAATTCAATAGCGGACCTCTTATATGTATTGCTATATATGAGGAAGGAAGCTTAGAAGTAGACTCTGTTAAAAGTGAAAGCATCCCATCATGTTTATCCTGTATTGACAAAGGGGCTATTTTGACATGGTCCATTTCCACCACGGAACAAAAGCCAAGCCATAGAAAAATCTACCTGAAGTTTGATTTGTGTGAATACTATACAGTGTAAGTTTCGCTATGCTATTTTACTGCTTGTCCAAATGAAAACATGCGTTTTGTTCAGGGCCGGATGATGCGGCGAGCGCAGGCAGCCTGAATTTTCAAAACCCATTTAAATGGAACATTTTGCAGTTTTTAAAAACGTGCAAATAAAAAAAATAAAAATTTCAAAAACATGTAAATACATCATTTTGTGCATTTCAAAAACATGCAATTAAAATATTTAACACCTTTCTCAAAACATGTAAATAGAACATTGAGCACTTTTCAGAATTAAGTACATAAAACATTTTTCACTTTTCTAAAACATGTAAATACAACATTTCACCTATGCGAAGAAAACCATCCATAAAATAAAAATGGTGGTATTTGTAGGGAAACAAATTGCTACCTAAATAGAATTCGTTCGTCCGGCCCTGGTTTTGTTTACTTATTGAATTTTTTGAAAAACATGTTGTTTCAAAAACAGGTCATTTGAAGAACGTTTTTCTTTCAAAAATTGGCCTTTAAAAACCTCGGTTTTGTTCAAAACGTCGTCATATTAGTGACATTATTTCCAAAAGTTTACTTTTCAGAAACATTTGCTCCAAAATTGGAGTTTTTGAAAGCATATTAAAGAACCATTGTTACTGGCTAAAACACTTGTATGAAACAAAATGTGCTAGATTGGTAACTACCTTTTAACAACCGGTAAAAAAGAATTACATTCCCCATTATTTTAGAAGTATTCCTTAGTGAAAATAGGCTCTTGCCTCGTAGCTTCCATTATCTATTCCGAGGGCACAACACAAAACAAGGGAACAGATCTTACACGTGTACGCGGCTAAAATGAATGAATGAAAGGAATTTTTTCCTTCCCATAGATTTCTCTGATCTGACGTTGGCCTCCCAAACCTGGTCTGCGTACCAACTTGAGGAAGATGAACGTACAGACAAGGAAGCGGAATGAAGGAGACGGCCCAAATCGAAATAGCTGAGAAATGGGAAAATAGGACTGAATCTACTTTAAGACTTCTTCACTAGAACTCTAGGATGAGACATGAGGGATCAATTATTTACAGAAAGAAAGGTTGAGAAAGTAAAGAGAGAGCGAGTGAGTGAGCTAGCAAGAAGGAACGAACGCTTACGTTTCCAAAACGAATGTCGAGAAATGTAGGTGAATTTTAAGAAGGTATCAATGTAAGACAGCTATTCCTCCTCCTTTCGTTTAATTGTGGCTTTTATACGCATCTGACATTTCCATGATGTATCGTAAGCCTTTTCCCCCAACTTTTTCTATTACATTGTCTGTTCAACCAAAAAATCTATACTCACTAATTTTTTATAGCTGGTTTTCTAACAATCACTGTAGAAAGCATTCAGGTTTGTTAAAACTAATTTCAATTGAAATATGAACTATATTTTTTTAAATTGTTTTCTAAAGTTGTTTTCTAATTATGAATATTTTAAATGTAACAAAAACGCCCTTTTAATTGATTTAAAATATTTTAATAAAATAATTGCTTATTTAACAGCTTAAATTATTAAGCTTACTCATCTTAAGAATTGGGCTCAGCAATGTATGCCTTTGAATTCCGCTTCACAACACACGGCTTACAAATTGTATAAAAAGAACAAGGAGTACTTTCCCGTTCCCGAGTACCGGCCCTAGACATATACATCGCGGTTGGATCGTTAAAGAAAGTTAAAGCTGTATGCACTAGAAAGTAAGAATATGGCGGAAGTGAAAGCACGTCCACGTTATTTTTACATAAGAGAGCAATCCTCTCGTACATGCTCCAGGGATCACATGCCATTTTGTTCGCGTTCGTTGGGGGTAAATGTAAAATTTAAAGAAAACGAGGAAACGTACGCTTCAAGTCTAAAAATGCTTCCTTCTCTTCTTCTTCTTCATTCTCTGCATATTTTTTTTCAATGTGCCCTAGGCTGAGAACAAGTCTCTACAGTTGGACCTGAATTTAAAATTGAGGAGCAAAGGAAACTTTAGCATGTTAAATATTTTGGTTAGAACTCTACGCATATGAGAAGATATGTATCGCACTGTACTTCAAATTCAGAGTTTTCCTTTTTTACTTATGAATAAGCTGTCGCTTTCCCTCCTTCTTTACGCTCCTGTGACAGCTCTCAGTCTAAAACAGACGGTTGATGGATATTAATATGAAAAAATGGAAAGTAAAAGTAAATGTATTCTGGATATTTCACATTCTATCCTTTGCAGTGACCTTCAAGGTGTCAAAATAAAATTTGAAAAATAAACACAATACATGTCTCTAATTATTTCAAATATTTAATGTTGTGCCTTTGGCAAACCACAAAAGAAAAAAAATATCAATCAAGATCTTGTTTTCAACCAATAAGAACCTATCACATTATCGACATGAGGACGCGGAACAACTTTGGTTGTAATACCTACACGTCTTATCATAATATTCATTTCAACAAACTACAACATTGGTGAGTGAGCCGTCATATCCCATGTGTTAGTGTAGAGCGATATTATAAAATGACTTTCCTTTTGAAAATGCCGCATTTCACCATCTAACTTTCTCCCATATCCGTAGATACTTCATAAGAAGAAGAAAGTATAATGAATAAACATGTACGCAGTGAGTGAAATCAGAGTCATTGATGATGAGAATGAGATTTAGGGTTGGACTGAATATACATAAAAGAAAAAGAGTATAAAAGAGGAAAAAGGGAAAGGAAAACGAATAGGAAGGGGCACTTGTATCAAAGTAAATGTACACTATCTAAATTTGTATGTGAAAACTAAACTTTCTCTTCAACTTGTACTGTGAACATAATATAGGAATGGTCATGTACTTTCCCTGCTTTCACTTTACTTTACTTTCCCCACGTCCAGCTCCAGCTCCAGCTAACCCACCCACACAGAGAGAGAGAGAGAGTGAAACGAAAACGTGGTTCGAGCTCCTTTTTCCCGTCCTCGACTTGTATGCAATGTAATAATTTGGAATGATCTCCGGAATCCCGTGAATGGGAGCAGAAGAAAAGAGAGAAAGTTGGTTTTCCTTCGTGGGCCTTGCTGTGTAATAAAAAGCTGTGGGCATATAATAGTACGCCGCACGCTCCTTCCTTCCTTTTTCCCCAAAACTGAGTCTCTACTCTGTATTATGTGCAGTAGAGAAAGTAGAAGTGAGTACTTGGAAAGCCAAAGGATGGACACTGGCTCTGGCTTTGGCTCTGACTGTGCTACTCGTAGTTAAAGATCAGAATTCACTACAAGCCCAAGAAAGCAACAGCCTTACTACCTCAAAGTATATGCACGTAGCTCTATATGAGAAACCACGGAGAAAGTATAAAGAAAATCTACGCTTTCTCCATAGTAAAACTTGTGTGCATAACAGTCCATAGTCTGCCGTCCGCCGTCCGCCGTCTCTAGTCCGTTCAGCTTACATAATAGAAACGGAACTGGAAGGGAATGGGATTGAATATGGAGAGAGGACTAAACACATACAATAAAGATAGACGTACGATATGCACCAGATCCAATAAAAAACGCACGATAACACAGAGCCCCATTCTTACAAGTACAACTTTATTTATATAGTCAACTATTTATAATGACTATATCCATTATCTGATGATACATATTATATATACTGGGAGATACGGAGTCTTTTCCGTAACTTTCTCCTTTGGTTTCTGTTTCAGTTAAGCTACAGTCAGTTGCTGGGATCAGACAGATCCACAACCCATAATATGTGTGTGTGTACTATTGATGCATAGAGAAGTATGTGTAGTGCTAAAAAAATTGTATAAAGGAAAAATTCTCCCATGACTATATATCTTTGTAGTATTTCTACTTTCATTTCTATAGGAACTTCTATTACAAAGTGAAAGTGAAGTCCTTCTTTATCATAGCATGTATCGAGATGGAGTCAAATAAAAATCATCTAGATCCTTGTTCTGATTAGTCAAACATTCCCGCGCTCTATTCTTTCCATTCTGTGAACATGAAAATACTTAATACGAGAAGTGTATATGTACACACATAGTTCCTTACTTCTATCAAATTCTTTTTCATTAAATTCTTATGATCTTCACAAATTCTAGAAGCCTAACGATATGATTCCTTAGCTGTATATATTTTAATAATAATACTAATAATAATAATAACTCAACAAAACAAATGTAGCTCTGATAATAACAAGATTCTTTTGCTATATACTCTTTTATGAAGCTGCCGATGACAATAAAGACCATGGCAATCAACATCAAGATTAATTTAGGCTCAAATCTTAGTGGCGCACATTGTTTGGACAGATTTTTGACGAAGTATATAAATTTTTAAACAACATCTCATATATGTCACATACTTTGTATACAGAAGAATGCAGTCTCAACAAATTACTGTATACATATACAATAATGATAACAAATAGGGATCGCTCTAGTGCGACGATTCTGTCTTTTGGAGTAAATTAAAGCGGCTGGAGAAAGTTGACTTTGTCTCTCGAAACTACTATATCAATATCAGTATATAAAATATTTGGACAGCATAGCCAAGACTTTTACTGTTATTTGGACATACATTCTCTCCTACTGTTGCTGATACTACTATTATGCACAGTGAAAGCTAAAGGACTCCTTGTGAAGTTCCAGGAAAGGTTAGCGAGAAAATATTTAAGGAATGCATGTCCATCAAAATACATGTGGCATACCTAGCAACGTAACGTAAAAGTTGTGAGACAAAAATGTCATGAGTTTTTGGAGAAAGTAGAAAGCATGATATAGATTATAGATATATGTGTTTATTTTGATATCTTTGGTATCTTACTATATGGTATAGGAAAACTACCCATGTATATTGGTGTATGTATGGAGAAAGCAACATTATTAGAGAGAGGAAAGGACGAAGAGAAAGTCAACCAAACCAAGAAGAAGCCCAATTCAGTGACAAAAAACTTTCATATATAGCTATATACCTACTTATTTGTATCCTCTCCTGACAATTCCTGTCATCTTCGCATCAGGTGGCATTCTTTTGTCAATACTCAATTTTTTCTTGTTGTCCCCTTTACTCCTCACTACCCCCAGCCTGAGAGAAGACAGAGTCACATTATGTACTAGAAAACCTCCTTAGAGAAATCCTGACAATGAGAGTGTTCCAAAGTCCCTTAGTCGAGTAAGTGTTTGTCTATATATGTATCCACATTAGGAGTGTTGGTCGCCAGTTCCACTCCCAGACTTCCAGACGTCACTCCCTGTCAGTACATACATAGCTTCGGAATTCTCTCAAGAAAGCAGTGAGCGCAGGGAAAGAAGACAAGTATATAGAGAACTATTTCCTCATTTATAATACTTGGATGTTGTATTATCTGTATGTATACACATGGACATATTTTCTATTGTATTGTGTAAAAACGAACGGTGCAATATTCGAATTCTCACCCACATTACATTTTATTAGATAAGGTTCTACAGCAATCCCATTTTCCATTGGCATTATTATTGAAGTTGCCGTCCCGTTTCCGTCGGAATGCTCTTGAAACTTCTTGGGAGTTCATTAGATTTTAGAAGAGAAACTAGATCAAGTATTATGGCAGGGAGTATATAAAGTGTAAAGTGTACTTTCCCTTTCTTATGTTACTTGTATAATGTAGAAAATGGAGTCCGTGTGAAATGCTATGGGACTGGCTCTTGCTATGTAGTACAGCGCCGTTCATCCATTGTATATATTATTATGTAATCGCATTCTCGGATTCTGTAATATTCTCTTATCTAAATATTTTTGGCAAGGTTCAAACTATTTTATATAAATTTTCAAAACAACAACTGATCTTTTGCTTATTTAGCCTGGCACTTTCCGGCTCCATTTTTTAAAATTAGTAATTAAAATTGTTGACAAGTTAAACAAATTATTAACTGTGCTACTATTCTATTTTATCTTGTATATAGTATACAGACACATGCACAGGAGAAAGCACTTGACAAATTTTGCAAAAAACATACGTGGGTTTGTAGGCAGGAGGTAGATAGGGGATTTTACAGTTAGAAGTGTGGCAAAATAAGAAAGTAAGAGTGAAAGTCTATCTATTCTTTTCAATTCAAGGGAAGTAGAACTGAATTCCTATTACACTGAATGTTTCCTTGGGCAATCAGGATTTCACATTCACGTTTTATTAGTTTCATCATCTTTTCTCTCTCTCTCTCTCTTTCTTCCAGCTTAGAGCGGAGTAATGTGGGCTACATGTCCCTCCTATATGTGTGGATTGTGTAATAATATAAAGTAGAAAGACGAGTACTCGTTTCTACACTTCACGCCAACGTATCAGTATCACCGGCACCGGCACTGGCACCGGCACCGGGTAGTATATTGGTTTGTTAGTAGTCCATGCACCAGAATTCAGGAGAATAATAAGGTATGACGCACAGTTTTGGAAATTCTGAGCTTTCCCTGTCCCTTTCTCCATTGCTTTCCCTTCTAGAATATTTGTGATATTTTTTGAAAGGAGGGAGTTGTGAATAGCATTTGTTATTTCATTTGTTGCGCTAGAATAAATTCAGGATAGGAAAGGGATGTGGTTCAGGAGTAGCATGGTGTATATACAGTATTCCAAATTGAATATTTTCCAGTTAAAATCAAGCCAATCCCTACCAATATCTACTCATCTGTGAATTTTTTATTGAATATCTCAACTTTGCAAAAATATATGGAATATTTAAAAATGTTTTGTATTCTTTGGAATGTTAGTATTTAATTTAAATATTAGTAACTTGTGTCTATATATCATCGGCAAAGTTGTATATTTTGCATTTTTGCTCGGGGTCACTGAGGCAAAAAGCGAACCAAAAGTAATAGATAGTGAATTGTGAAGCATTGGCAGTGCCGGTGCCGGTGCCGGGAGTAAAGGTCAATGCTCTGGAAAGAATTTTAGATTTTTGGAAGGCATTTATGTACAAAAATAACCCACCACACTCGCCGCCGTCAAAGATTACTTCATGGGAGCATGAATATAATAATGTAATCATTTATGTGAAACAAGGTAATATGTGTACGGAGATTTTTTGAGATCCGTGTGTGTGTGTGTGTGTGTGGACCATGGAGAGAAAGTATCGCGGCGGTACAGTGACGATGGCATGCTCTCTGTGAGTTGTATTTTTTTCTATTGCAATTCTATTGAACCAAAAGCGTGGACTTGTAGTCGGATTTAACAGATTACTGCTCTATTGCCTCCGTATATATTTCACTATATTTCAATGTTTCAAAAAATTCCCATATGTACACGACATGTATATTCATCCCCTTGGATAGTTTCACTTACAAACCCGACGTGGTTTGGAATTGGGAGGCTGTAGTCCTATAGTGTACGTGGTATGTGAAAGCGTCCTGTTATCCCTATCCATACCGAGTTAAACTTTCTCTGTGCGTCTGGTCCTCGTCTGGTCCTGGTCCTGGTCCTGGTCCTGGTCTGACTTGGTTTGGCTTCGCATGGCGCAATATTTGCACTCAGCTTACGCTTCAAAAACATTTCTATTCCAATGGTAAAACATGAAAAAGCCTATGTAGCATATGGTCAGGATCTGAGCATTAAATACAAGTTTCTATCTTCCATTTGTACAGAAATAGAAACGCTGCTCTGTACGCTGCACATTGCATTATTGTAGGAAAACGAACACGATTACGAATACGAATACGATTAAGATTCTGACTGAGCCTTTAGCTGACGCTTTTGGGATTATCCCTACCCCAACTTACAGGTAACAACCAACGTTCTGTCATAGTTTGTAATACAATATTTTAGGAATTTTAAAAATTCCTTAAATATCTATAGCTATGCATGAGTAGTATATCGTCTGTGAAGAACTAAAATGACCCATATCCATTTTTGGCTAAAAAAATATCTGCTATCTACAAAAATATTCAAATATGCCTTGAGAGCATTTAAATTGAACACCTTGCGCCTCTTCGAAAACATGGAATTAGAACATTTTGCACCTTTTTGAAACATGGAATTAGAACATTTTGCACCTTTTCAAAAACATGAAATTAGAACATTTTGCACCTCTTCAAAAACATGGAATTAGAACATTTTGCGCCTTTCCAAAAACATGGAATTAGAACATCTTGCACCTTTTCAAAAACATGGAATTAGAACATTTTGCACCTTTTCGAAAACATGGAATTTGAAAATTTTGCACCTTTTCAAAAAAATGTTAACAGGACATTTTGCATTGTTAAAAAACATGGAAATAAAACATTTTACACTTTTCAAAAACTCCTGATTCACATTTCACGCATTTTTTCATTCTGTTTTTATGATATATCTCATTTTGATTCTAGTTTAAATTGGATATGGGTCATTTTGGTTCTTCACAGACGATATGTGATTATAATAGTAAAATATTTTGTGCTATTATATCTATTAATAATATTTTCACATTTTTATTGGAATCTATGAATTTGAACCAAAAGTTCTAAGTTTTGGCGCTATTTTTCCAGCGTTTTTTCTTTATTTTTGTACCATAAAGTATCGATGAATTTTGCTCTATTTTTTGGGTACTACTCATGTACAATGCACTCGATACTGGATACTTTTTTTGTGTGGTCTGTGTATGCGTATGCTACAATGTAAAAGTGGAGCCCAGTGAATGCTGTGCAATGTGTGAGTAGGACGCGGAGACTATAGGGAAAAGTTGGAGAAAGTATAAGTGAATAGCCTCTTCTGTATAGTGTCTCCTCGTGATAAGTGTAAGCATTGTAAGTGCATATATAGCATGGTCATATGTACGCTTCTACGTCGCTTTCTGCTGTTGTTGATTTAATTTGGTATTTGAGCTGTCTGCTCGGTTGTCTGCTTCCCTCACTCCCTGTCTTTGGTAAGAATTTAGGACACGATCTATTCACACATGGGAATAAGTCTATATGCTCAAGATCAAGACTCTTTACACTATATAATCCGCTGTATTTTACAAAACTATTTTCTCTTTTTTTTTGTGTGTGTGTATCTATACAGTATCGTTTCAGATATAATTACAGACAAATTCCATAGTATGTACTTACACATATTTGGTGGGAAGATGCGAAATAGCTTGTTTTTTCATTAAAGTTACATTACAGTATGTGACGGATATGTATGTAACCTATACATTTCCATATGATTAAATTTTTTGCTGTATTTTTTTGCATTAAATAAAGTTTAAATTCTCGATTTGATTAAAAATTAAAAACTTCATTCTTGTTTTTTGAAACTAGTGAGTAAGGCAGTACCCAGTAAAGCATAATGTAAGAAAATGTTTTCAAATTTTATTTTAGAGACAATCAGTCATGCAAAAAATCTAAAACGCAAGACTGGCAATAGTTATTTAACTCGTCGTTTGTAACTAACAATAAGTATTTTTGATTTTAACAAGAACGATTTCGATTTGTGTAACTTTAAAAAAAACATTAAACTCGTTTAGGTACTTTAATATTTAATTTATTTGACAATAAATTTCCCAGGGTTTTATATAGGGAGGTACTTCTGGTTCTGGTCCAGACTCACTCAGACAGCAGTACGTGTCCATTTATTTCCTTCTTTTTTTTGAAAATCAAATAAAACAAAAAATAATTAAAAACGTGCGGTCGGTTTAAGCCCTTTCATATAATTATACGCGTTGTTGTTGTTGGTTCATACATAATAGTAAATTGAACGGAGGAAGTACGAATTCCTGTGACTCGTTAAAGCTTTGGCTAGACAGTTGCGCCTACTGTGTAGAGACGGCTGGATCTGGATGCGAAGTATTGGATGCGGAAAGTTTGTTTTCTTTTCTACGGACGCATAATAATGGCAATTTCACTTGTTTTCTCATGTCTCTCCTCTCTTGTTTGTACATCTGCGCTGCCGTAGGCGGGATTAAAACTACGCACGGTACGAAATTAAACTATGGTGGGCCCAGGTATACGCTGCTGTGCAATAGGAAAAAATCCAAGTTGTATGAGCGTACGGCGCGACATCCAGAATCCAGTGAACAGCTGCAACTTGAGCCATAATATGTAGGTATTTACATTCGTTGTAAAAATTAGGGGGAAGGGATGAGGCAGTACTTTAAACAGAACCATTTTTTGTAAGTTATATTCTATTTTACGTTTAAATTTTAATTGGAAGTGGATGAAGAATCAATTGTTTTGCTTTTTCTGAAATCATACATTTTAAGATAAAAGAAAAGGCCATTTTTCCAATATTTTGCCAAAATAAACTATTTTGCACCTTCACAGCACACCTAACCTCCACAAGCAAAGGGAACATCTGTGAACTTGCTAATTTGTAGAGAAAGTTCCATAAAACGTAAACGTGGTTTTAGGGTCGTTCCCAACTAGCTTCTGCCCTTTTCTCCCTCACTTTTTACGTTTTACTAGTTTTTCCACCGGAGAAAGTTTCCGTGGTTTTCCTCATCGCCGTCTCCCTTACCCTTCTTTCTCTGTATGATTTTCACTCCAAAGTTTTTAATCCATTGATCGCAGAGCAATCCTCCTCCCATTGGAAAGAAAGCAAGTTAGGGAGGGAACGCGTGGCTTAGTTGGAATATAGTGACGACCCTGGTTTTGTCTGTTGTGTAGTATAAAGTAGGGAGAAAGTAGCTATATGGACCTACGTGTCTGTGTAGGTCCGTGGCGTCAAACATCACCGCGCTCAATTTCCATTCCCAACTATCTGTTATGTGCTGTTGCATAATGGGCTATGATCCTCGTCCTCATGTGATGTGGTTCTATGGCTATGGACATGTATAGTATATCCCATATACTGTATATAGTGAAAGCTGTAAACTATGAATCAGACGACTGACTCGGCTTCCGTGCCTCATCCTGTGACTCCGATACACACGTATAATTATAAAGGGGGCAGACGGATTCATATCTCTGTGTCTATAAGGAAATACTTTATGATGTTATTTAAATTCCTACTTTGATATTAAACGGTGTGTCAAAGGAGCCATTAGGATACATGAAATATGAGATGTGTATCAAAATACGATGGGAAGCCTTTCCTCAGGACCTGTTCCGATCCCGGTGTCGGTGTCGGTGTCGGTGTCGGTCCCAGTCAGATTTGAATTTCTTTTGCATCATCACCAGAAAAATGGGCGACAGTCGACTTTCTCCTTTCAAATACGAAAGAGAGAGAGAGAGAAAGTACAACGCATGAAGAAATGCAAGACGAAGATGCTAGTACAATGGACTATATAGGGGCCCAACGTAGGTACGTACGGAAAATTTGCAGCGCAGTCATAGCCTCACAAAGCGTAGGATGAGAGTACTACTACTAATCGCTCCCATTCGGTATTCGCCTTGTTTCTTACTCTTATAGTAGCTCGTGGGTTTCTATTTCGGCGTCGGGGTTTTGGACAGATTTTGGTTCTTGAACGATAAAAAAATGAATGTTTGTGTATAATTCTCTATAGCATCCATTTTGCACATATGAGGAAAGCGTCTCATTCAAATGTCAAGCATGTTTTTATAGGGAGTTGATACGTATAAAGAAAGGACAATTCTGTATTCCGAACGGGTGTCGCTTTCATATATTTCATACAGGAATTAAATTGGCAAACGACTTTTCTATTTATCATTTTTTGTGTCCCAGAGGTTCATCTCGTCCGGGCTGGAGCTGCGGAGCTGGGTCTGGATCTGGATCTGGATCTGAGGCGAATGAGGGTTGTGTACGCGCCCACAATTCTTACAACAGACAGGTAGCGAGACTATGCTTATATATAAAGGATTTAATATGTGCCTAGTACATACATTGTACTATCATTACAAGCTTGAACTAAAACTTGTCTCTAGTCAACTACAGTAGTTTCCATGTTACTATTTAATTTATTTAAATATTTTTGAAAAGTTAAAATTATAGTGTGAGGAAGCCAAAAATTATTGTTTGTAGCTACAGTTATCACCTTTCGTGATTTTAGTAGACGTACTATAGGCAACAGAAAATCAAATAGAACTTTCCAATTTTCCAAAGCGTAAGTACCTACATCATATCGTCTGTGAAGAACCAAAATTATCTATATCTAATTTAAGCTACAATCAAAATGAGCTATGTCATAAAACAAAATAAAAAACATGCGTAAATTGTTAATTAGAAGTATTTAAAAAGCGCAAAATTTTCTATTTACATGTTTTTGAAAAGGTGCAAAATGTTTTAATTCCATGTTTTCGAAATGGTGCAAAATGTTCTAATTCCATGTTTTTTGAAAAGGTGCAAAATGTTCTAATTTCATGTTTTTGAAAAGTGCAAAATGTTCTAATTCCATGAGTTTAAATAACGTTAAATGTTGTATTTACATATTTTTTAAATGTGCAAAATGCTCTATTTAAATGCTTTCAAGACAAATTTAAATCTTTTTGTAGATAGGTGATATTTGTTTTTAGCTAAAAATGGATATGGGTAATTTTGGTTCTTCATAGACGATATGTAGAACTCCTAACCTGTCGGAAAGTAAAGGATGTGATCAAAAATGGGAATATCGAAATATAATTAGATTTATATTGGATTTCGATTTTTTCATTTTTTATAAGCCTATGTTATACACGTCAATATTTACAATTTAAGAATTTAAATTTCAGTAAGTGGTCCTAAAATTGGATTCTTGCTTTTTCTGTGTGAATTGTTCCCGTAATGTTTTTTTAAGGTAGCAATTTTTTAGTTGACACTATGAGATCAGGAGAAAGCGCTCATAATCATTTTTGCTCAAGAATCAAGAACCTATGTTTTGTAATACTATCAAATACAAAACTGAAAGCCTAAAAAAAACAAGTGATTTTTTTAATCAAAAACGAGAAGAAATAGGGAAAAAAATACATGATGGAAAAAGTGAGATTTGAAAGTACAAAATGAGTTAAAGTCCATATTATTTTAAAGCTTTATTTTGTATACTAGAAGGTACTTTACACTTTCTATCATAGTACTTGGTAAATACAGGGGCGGGAATGGAAAAGTAGTTTTTCATGAAATTTAAAATTCCACTTTCACTCTATACTTTCCATCCCACTTTTTTATCATAATAATGTAATGTTGGAGAAGGCTTTCAATGTCGATGGTAACGTGGATCTCGATCTCGATCTCGATTTCCATTTCAATTTTCAATGATAAAGTCAATATTGGGAAGCTAAAGTATTTTTTATATGTATGAGGAATATTTAAAATTTATTTTATCTGTGAAATTCCATTTTTGTTACGCTGTAGTAATAGCAACCGTAGCAGCATTTATGTGTGTGTGTGTTTGTATGTGTAAGATGTTTTTCGATCTCGATAATATTGATTATTTTGGCTACAAGTATGAAGGAAGATATCGCCCGAAAATGGCTCGTTACTGACACTGCACTGCTAACTGTCAAACTCTTTGTCTGGGACATTTGAAAAGGGCAGCTACATAAAAAAAAGCTATTGCACTGCCGGTGTCAATATGCTATCTCTAAGTTACTACATAACAACCATGCACATTTTTAATGTACTATAAAAATTTATTTAAATTGTAGATTCTCTAAAAGAACAAATACAAGAACTTTAAACGTTTCCTAACTTTCATTTTTAATAGACTTTCACTTATGGGAAAGAAAGCTAATAAATTTTATTTTTGTAGTACATTTAAAAAACATCATTTGGTCAGTATTTTTTAATGTTATTTAATATAACGTAATTAATTACATTTGTCTGCATTTAAAAAAACCATGATGTCAACTAGTACATTTTCTAAAATACAAATGCAGTTTTTTGAAAAGTCTAATAATAAATACCTATAGTTGCAATGTCCTGGGTACCCTTGCGTGGGAAAATTAGATAAGAGTTTTTGAATGTAATTGCCATGAGATATGTAGATTTTAGATTTTCAAACGTTGTCAATATAATATTGTCTCCCTATTGTCGTTTTCGTTTTCGTTCTCCGGTCCGGGCAGTGATTGTGATGTTGTTGTAGTCTCAAAAAATGAGACGCGCTCATGGAGTGAAAAGAAGAGGAAAACGAAGACGGGGACGAATAAGAAAAATAAAAGAATGTAGCACGTAGAATAGAATGGAGGAGAATGGAGCGGAGAAAAGAGAAAGTACAATACGTTAAAATATGAGATGGAGCACAATGGCCATAATGGGTACGTAGCACATGAAAGACTTTCACTCACTAGCTTTCACTACCCCATGTAAGACCAGAGTTTGTGTAGGAAGCGAGAGTTGAAACCAAAACGTACGTAATATGTACATTATGTGTAGGTACTTTACCTTTTCCAACTTTCTCTCTCTCTGCTTTATCTCTTTATATGAAACATTGTGTACACTCTAGTGCCGTGTACAGATGTGCCCTATATGCCTATATGTGGTTTCCTTTCGCTCAGTTTTGTTACGTGTGGTGAAAGCAACTATGCAAATATCTGTATGTACTTGCTTTCACCTTCTCAACACTATACGACTACCTCCAATTTCAATACAAATAGATCCATCCATCCTTTCACACATAGTTTTTGTTCACATTTTCGTTTTCATTTCAAAGCTATGTGTGGATTGAAATCATTAGAACTTTGTCATGAAAAAAATAAGGACAAAATGAAATACAAAATCGACAGCGTTCAACATTCAAGACTCAAGAGTCACGTTTGACGATTTACTACTTTACATGCGTTGTATTGCAATATTGCCATTTCTATTCTCATATTATTGTAGTCATTTTATTCTTTATGCAGGCTCTTATTTTGTACGAAACATAAATATTCCTGTCCGCTCCAACTTTCGAACGTCTAGAGTATATTTGGTTCTTCAGTCTACAGTTGAGCTCTGTATACAGGCGTTTAGTGTACGTAGAGGCTATAAACAGCTCGAGATAGTACAGTATCACCATGTTCTGTTGATTTTAGTCTTGGTTGAAAGGAGGAGAAAGTGCCCGGAATTTTGCTGTCAATGGAACAAAATTGTCTCCTTTCCTCCGCATTTCCTTTCTATCTTCTTTCAGCACATCAGCAAAAGCCACCCTGATCTTGGTACACTCTGTTTGAGTTGTTAGTAAGCTAAAAGCGGAGCCGAAACCGAAACCGGAGTCTAACCCACCGACCCACACAGTGACAGCAGAACAGACACTGCCACTACTGCTCATCCATAGAAATTCTAAAATACTAGGACCTATAGGAAGGCGCAACCACAGAGAAAAAGGGATTTTCCAAGCAGAGAAAGTACATTGTTGAATGGAATTAACTCTGGGCCTACTCAATCACTCTATTCAAATGGACAAAGTAGGAATTATTGGGGATAGCAATGGTGAAGGTAAAGTGTTGTGACAACGTTGAATACATTAATTATTTCTTTAACCTAATTTTCAACTCAGGTAATGCAATTCTCTAAATATTTTCAACGTAGTATTTTAGGAGAAAGTCAACTTTCTTTTTATTATGTTTGCATTATTAGCATGAGATTATTGCATTAGATTTTCTAATGTGTACTTAATTTTTTGAAAATAATTCTTTTGAATACAACTTTTGAACTTGAGAAAGCTGGAGAAAGTCAACTTTATTTTTCTAATTTTTTAAAAACAGCATCAATTGAATTTTATAAATATTTGTTTCAAGCCACTTATTTCTAAACAATATAAGTACTGGAGTAAGCTCAAGAAAGTTAAAGAGCTTGTTAAAAAAAAAGTAATTTTGCTCTTACCTCTTCAAGATGTATCCGGCCTCAGCCTTCCAAACTCTGTACTGAACTGAATTAGAATATATATGATGTGAGAATTGTATAATCCTGAGTGTGTGGTGGATGTGTGAGAGAGAAAGGGGGAATATGTGTGGAGCTGTGGACAGAATCTCAGTTTACTCTACAGATAAATGGCGGAAGGATTACTTCTGTAGAGCACGTTCAACTTGAGATTGAGATTCAGATCCGAGTCCAACACCCACACACACACAGCACAGTGAAATAGAGAGAGAGACACACACATGCATAGACACAGTCACAGTCGTAGTAAACACACAAAACACACTCCCTACTCACAAAATAAGGTTAAATCTCACAGCTGGAAAAGCGAAAACTGGAAATCCAAATAGTGAATATTTATTCAATGGTTTGTTTGTTTGGTTGGGTTTTGTTGTTGCTATATGCTAAGCTTCCTCTTCCCCTCCTCGACTCGTCCTGCTGATGCTGATGTCTCTCTGTGTCTACTTCTTCTGGAGGAGGAAAACATTTAAATCCAAGCGTGAGAGTGTAATCTATAGATATCAGGCGTCTGCCTCGAGAAAGAGAAAGAAGAGAAATGCATTTATTCTATGCACAACCCAACGACCCAACAACCAACTTTCACCCAGTTCAAGACGATTTCCCTTGGGTTAGTTGGTTCGCGTATTTTGAGTCGGATGCAAAGATTCTTTGTTCTTACGTTAGTGTTTTCTTCTTCTTCTTCTTCTTCCCCTGCTCTTCCTTTCAATCTCTCTGTATTTTACTTTCTCTTTTTTTGTTTGCCTAATTTTTGTCTTGCTACTCCTGCTAGTGTCACAATTTCACATTAACACCATTATATACGAAATAATGTGCTTGAATTCCCTGGACTATAGAATGTGAATCACTCTACCACTCATAGACTAGTAAAGCATTTTTCAAAATCAGAAACGATTTAAAATTTAATTTATGAAATTCCATATATATATGTACTTACATATACTTGCAAATGTTCTATTTTGATTCTTATTATAGTTGTGAAATAGTACTTTCTTCTAATATTCAATTTCAAATATTCACATTTGGTTTTTGGGAGCGGTGAAAGTCTTAAATTATGTAAAAGAGTTCAATATTAGCCAATACCAATATTATTAGCCTCGCATTACCGTTAACGGCCAGTCAGGAGAGTTAGAGTAAAATCCCATGATTATGATTATGGTAAGTGTCATGGTCATAGCAGCATCGCACATGTCATTACATTAGTATGCAAACAAGACTCAGGACCATCAGACTTTTCCCGTCCTAAAAATTTTTGTAAATTGTGGTACTTGGTGAAAGTTCAAGTTAGAAAGAAAGCATGGAGAAAGTATTTCTAGTCAAATTTTTGGATTTTTACTCGGTAAATGGTGAACGTGGCGCACTTTGTCTCTATAGTCACGAAGAACGAATGATGGTAATGGGGATGATGAGGCTATGGTGAAAGTAAAAGCATAGCAGCTATGTAACTATCAACTATGCTGGGACGTTACGAAACTCACTCATATGTAAAATTGACTCGCTGGTTGCGTGTTAGTTTTCGTTTGGCTTTGGATATTGGTTTTTTGGTCCTGATATGGAAAGTGTATTATTATTATATATAAAAGAAAAAGATGCCACTTCCAAAAAATTTCAAATTCCAAACTTTCTCCAATGAATATTTTTACTGGGGAAATCAAACAGGATTTACATTATTTGCATTCACGCACTCCACACTGTAGTAGTAGAAGCGTAGATGGGTACGGTGGATAGGTGTATAGTCACACAATCAGAGTAATAAGCAAGTTTATGATAACAAGGAGAAAGTTGAAGTAAAAGTATGAGCAGCAATGTTCTCGTTTTTTCTCTAAGATCATATGAAGAAAATTGTTCACGGTTTTTTCTGTCGTCAAACTTTCTCTGGCTTCTATATAGTCACTTGTACAATAGCAATGTCCGTATGTAAATGTCTACAAATATCCTATAGCTTAGTGTTATTATATATGTAATATTTGTCGTACAAGTCAATTCTTTACAGTGGCAAGAGCGAAAAACACATCATTACTATCACACCTTTTACAGCCTCAGAATCAGCAGACGCACAAAGACACACAAATACACTTTCACATAAAAGATGCTATTTTTTCTTCCTTCTTTCTTTCTTTTTGGTGTCCTCTTTCTTTTCCCGTTTTTTCCTATTTACTTTTTCTTTTCAAGCAGTTGAGTAGTAAAATTTTATTTGATGAGTTTTTATGAATGGCGAGGGAAATGAAGGTGAAAGTGAAAATAGGGTCCAAAATAATATGGTAGAAAGTAGAAGTGTAGTGAGTGAGCGTGTGCGTGGCTTCAAAAGCTAACTTTAAGAGGGAAAATTCTTTTCCTCTATAAATTTAAATTACACACGTGAATTTTAATAGCATTAAAATAAGAATAGCAGCCACAATAGTAACGCAATGTCTTAGTATAGTCTTATTTTTTGAAGGAGAGAACGTGTGAAATTTGGAAAGGTAATCAAGTCCTCATAATCAAAGGACTGGAGATACTAAAAGTAATAGTTATTTTTTAGTAAGAAGTCACTTTATTTGTTTTCAGCTTTAATTCAAAAATTGTTAGTGAATGAGTCTGCTTATAGGTCTCTTTGTAGAAACGTAGAATCTTAAAGTCTTAGATTTCGAGAGTTCTATATATTTTTATATACTTCAGTGCAAATTCTCAAAAATTCACGAGTTTTATTTCTTTTCTATGAAATGATTTCAAAACGCCATTCAAAAGGACTGTTCCCAAAGCTGTGTGTAGTTGAGCTGAGCTGAGTAGGATCAAATATTCTTCCTGACTCTCTGTTGATAACTTGAAAATGAGCTTGTTGACGAGCTTTCTCTCTCAGTCTCCTTTTGACAAAAAGATTTTCCAAGAGGTTTTTTTGTGAGGAAATAAAACACGTAATGGTTATGACGGTCTACCGAAGGAAAGGGAAGAAAACACGGCAGTGACACTTCTATCTGTATATACTGTAGAATTGTGACTTTCCCCGCTTTCTCAACACCAAATCCACGGATCTGTCTCCAAATCTTCGTTTTCTTTCTTTTTTGCAAGGAAACTGAGGGAAGTACGTAGGGGGAGAAGAAGTGAAGACCTCATGAAGTGTAGGAGAATTTTCTTTCTTTTTCCAAAAAAGTAGGGGAAAGTATAAAAAAATCAGGTCAAAGAACGAGAGTATCTCTACACCAGGAGTTTGTTGGTGCTTCTTTTTTTGGATTCGGTTTTAGTTCCGACTTTGTAGACTTTTTGGATTTGGATCGTTTCTGGAGCTGGGGAAAGTGGTAAAAGTGGAGAAAGTATTGAAATCCAGAAATACTCAAATACTATAAAGTACTGGGAAGGACGACGACGACGAAGACGACGACGACACAACTATATGAGTTGTGATCTCACCAATTTTTTCGTCTCTATCTCTTTCTCCTCCTTTCTCCCTTCAATGTGTTCCTTTTTTTATCTACCAAGAAAACGAAAACGAACCGGTTTCCCTTTTATCTCCGTCCACTACTCCTGTCCTCACTCTCTCCTTTAATTCAGCATGACTTTTTGCCAATTTTCAAGTTGAATCCGAATCCGAATGTTGATAGTTGATGTGGATGTCGATTTCGATTTGGATCGACAATGGTGAGTTCTACATTTCTCTGTTTGTGTGTCTCTTTCTCACTGTAGATTTGATGTGAAGAAAGAAACTGAATTTCCACACGTAGACAGATATATTATATACTCTTGATTTGAGATATATATTTTTGTAGAAAATATAAAAAAAATAGAGAGAGAAGAAAAAAAAGAAACTCTGATCGTTCTTTGAGATGTGGTCGGCGACAAGTCTCTTACTTTCTTCTCTCTTTTGTGTTTATGGGGAAAGCAGATTTGTTGGTGTTGGTGTTGATTTTGATAGGGACTCACTGAGGGCAAGAGACGTTACTGGGGATTGGGAAGTGAATATTTTTCATTTCCTTTCCCCCAAAAAAAGGATGAGTATATATGAGAGAATATACCTTTTCTCCTCGTAGTAGTAGTAGTTGGTTGGTTGTGAATTTGAGACGGAGAGAAAGTGAGAGAGAAAGTGAAACAACGAGAGCACGGAGTCCGAACTTGTGAAGTTGAGTATTGAACGACAACGACTGATGAGCAGAGCTTTCACTCGAGGCTTTAGCCGACCCGGGGTTTTATATCTGAACCACGGCACACACACACACACACAGACAGCCACATACTTGCTCCATTGCTTCCTTGCTTTCTCCTAAAGAATTTTTGCGCAAACCGAAATTCAACGAGACTCAGAGAGTTGAGAAAGAGAGAGAGAGAAAGGGAGAAGACTGCACCACCACAGAGTACATAGTACATCGTCAAAGTACCATTGGGAAAGGAGTCCGAACATTGCACAGTGTGACTACAGAGCCAGGAGAAAGCTCCCAGCATCCAAGTAGAAATAGACGAGAAAGCAAGTAGATGATGATATGATAGCATTCGTCATTCTCTTATATATTCTTATGATTCTACATACATACATGGACATGTACACACCAACTCTCTTAAAAGCAAAATTTTCTATCTACAATACTTTCTAAAAGTACTGCAAAATTCTTCTACCTGCAGTCTACAGCATGTGAATTCTGTATCTGCAACAGAGGAAAGTGATTCAGGAACGGAGCAAAACAAAATAAATAAATCTACTAAACACAATGTCAAGATTTTCCATGTAGGAAAAGAGAAAGTTTCCAACTTTCTCCACTTTCTCCACTTTCACTTAAGCTTGAAGCTACTGCTTTGAGACTGTAGATAGAATATTTCGCAGCTGAGAAGTGAGAGCATCATACATGACTATATGACTCTCTCGCTCATCCGGTACTTGGACAAAATCATGCGCACTTTCCATTGTTAGGATAGGAGCCAAGACCTAGAAGTGTGGAGCAGCGAGCAGTCAGTCTCTTCCTTCCTTCCCCTAACGGACGCTTTCCCTTTTCTCCATGTGAGAAATACCCACCACCACTCGCTTTCCCTTCTTGTGCTTGTCTTGCACAGGGACTCGGACGCGGACTTACTCCCTTTTGCTTCTGGATGCTTCATGATCAGGAAAAAGTTGGAGGAGACGAAGACGATGAAGAAGATTCTGAGGCTGGAGCCTGTAGACTGTAGACTGTAGAGGAAAGTGAAAGCAAAAACGAAAACGAAAACGACGGAGAGAGAGAGAAAAAAAACAAGAAAAAGAAGAGCAACTCTTTCCATTGCTTTTCTACACTTATTTACCTCCTTCATTCTTCTTTTTCTCTCTTTCTCTTTTTTCCCCTTCAGAGTTTTTCTTCCGTCTTTACTTTCACTATTAGTTTTCATCATCTTCTTCAAAAACTCAAACTCGCCTCCATATCCACATCCACCGCAATGGGCAAAAGTACAAAGAGATAGTGATGTACATATAGTCAGTAAAGAGTTTATGGGAACGCCGAACGGCTGGGAATCAAATATATATATCCATTCAGTCCATAGAGATAATATCGAAGGCGAAGGCTATAGAAGCACAGTGTAGACTGTATGATATTGCATAGGTATTTCGTTTGTTTGTAGACTAGAAAAGAAACTAGAGGTATGTCTGTCTGTCTGCTATGCTGCTTCTTCTGTAGGTTAAGTTCCTTGTCACTTAGTGATACTATGTACGTGAGTGGCTATGAGATGCACAGTGGTTTGAGTGTAGAATTGTTCAATTGTATATGTATGTATAGAGGGTAGCGGGGCGATTGTCTTTAGCATCTATCTCGCATTTACTTTATAGTATTGTTGTTGTTGTTGCTGCTGTAGTTGTTATGATTATTATTAGTAGGGTAGCTATTTTGAGCATCAGGACATGGGCACGCGGGCTTCGGCTTCGGGTTATACTTTATATTATGCACAAGACTTAATGACGGGGCGGTTGTGAGCATTCCAACTGCAACTCAATCTCTAAACCGCCCAAATACTATTAATGTTTAAGGAACTTCCCGTTCCCAGCCCCGGTGCCGATCCCGGACCCGGATCCCTACCAAATCTGAGCTGGAACTGGGACTGGGAAAAGCCACCTAATGCCAGTATTTTAGGACCAAGTCATTTTGAGCTTCAGATTCAGTCAGACATTCTTGATTCTTGAGTCCTGACTTTGCCCGATTTTCCTCGTCATTTCGTGAAAATGAAAAAGTAGGGTGATTTTTTTCCAAGTTAAAACAAATTTCGTTATCTAGATTTATCATGCAAAAATGATGTAACTGTGATGTAACATTTGGATGAATGGATTTTACAGGGATATAAATTACCTTCAAACTGAGACCTCTTACTCCAGAAGCGTACTGAACTGTGGCAGACCCTTGTATGATAAGTTATGAATGTGAGAAATACAGAAATATTTTAACAATTTTTACTCCTAATAATGAAAACATTCCTAATAAGGTGACAGCCGTTTTTTAATTTTGAAAACCATATAGGGCTTGTCGTTCCTTTCATTTCTTGATTTCAATTAATTTATGTCTCTAATCTAAAGATTAAATTACAGTATGTAATTATGCTCGTAAATATGTTTCCGTACTCGCGTACTATTTCAGACCCGCGCAATATTTTAGAATATACGCTACTTTCAATGCATAATCTCCGTTTTTTAAATGCTAAAAAATATTTGAAGTTAAAATCCCCAAAATTGAGAACTATTCACAGTTAGTCGAATTTTTATTTTTTTGACTGTTACTAAAAATTATATTTTGGCTGTGCAAATATAGAAAACCTGAAAGCCGTAATTTAAAAAACAATTTTAATGTAAGAGCAAGTAAGTATATTGCTTAAAAAATTTACACTAAAAATATAAAATTTGCGCTTTATGAAAATACTAAAACATTTCATTTTACAGTATTTGAAAATGGTAAAACATTCGAGTTTACTGTTTTTGAACATGACAAAACATTCGATTTTACAGTTTTTGAAAATGACAAAACATTCGATTTTACAGTTTTTGAAAATGACAAAACATTCGATTTCACAGTTTTTCAAATTTATAAATGATTCAACTCACAACTTTCACTTTTTGAAACTACTAAAACGTTATCTTAAGCTGTACAAACAGGCACTTGAAAAAGTGCTTTACTAACACTGCACACAACTCCCCTTTCCCAGTCAATATTTCATGGATATTGCCTTTTGAAAATAATTACAAATGTAGAATGTAGTAGTATTTAAAGCTTCCATGAAGAAATGATGTAGTTGATACGTGAAACTTGATATTTTCTAAGATGTTCTTTATTACCGACGTCAGCCCCGGTCCCTGGTCCTGATATACGTCATGAAAGTTGAATGCTCCCTGCCCGCAAATGATGTAGCCTAGGTCAGGATGAGAGGACCAATATTCAGGATCAGTCCGTCCCATGCAATGTATATTTACAACTTAGCTATTTTCTGCTCTAATATAGTTGCAGTTTGTAATTTTAACCGCTTAAGCCTAAAGGGGATTTGAGCCTGCTGAACTTCCGTTGAAGAAAGTCAAACGGTGAGAGAAATGTAACCAAATCAGGCGAAAGCAAAGCTCTCCATTTTATATAGTCATAGTCTATATTGGCTACAACAGAATTTGGAGATGGTCTCAGCAAAAAGAAATCCAAGACAGAGATGATATAAGCTATATGCTATGCACATGTGTATTTTAGCTATAATATCTGTAATTATAGCATCATCACGAGTACCAGTAGTATCACTTTCAGTTTCAGTGTCGCAGCCGCCAGTAGTGTCTTCCAGACGCAATTCTGTACGTAACTCTTAATAACAACAAAATGGATGGCTTAACCATTGGGCTTGACAGGAAACGCGTATTTTCACTATCTGAGTACTTTGTCTCTCATTTTCCTTCCGTCATCAGACGTTTGTGTCTGTCCCTTATTTGAGCCTTATGTACACAGTATTATGAGCTTAGGATGGCGATGACACTCTTATTTACTTAAACAGTGATATTTGGATGATGATCTGACGCACAGAGTCCAAATACAATACAAAAGACAAAGTAATGCGCCTGTTTACAAATACAGAGATACAAATACAAATGACAAATACTGATAGTATGGAGTCAAACCATTCGTCTTCGTTTCCCGTTCCATAGCTCTGCAGTCCTGATGGCAACTTTGCCTCCATCTACACGCTTAGAAATGGTGTGAACAGGATTTTTGGTTTTCATAACTGATATTACTGTTACATTTTACAGATGTATCTGTAAATACTTTTTTTAAGTGTAAAAATACAGAAAGTTGTTCCGGTTTGTGGTAACTAAGTCTTATAAACTAATTTGTTTACCGCGAAATCTGTATAATGTACTGAAAATCCGGTAAAGAATTTATATCACTGTAAATACTTTATTACTTTTGCATTATTAAATGTGATGTCTTCGGCCAGAGGTTAAAAGCGAAGTTCCCTATGCTGTAGGTTGCGGGTTCGTTCGTATCCGACCTTCATTTTTCTTCAATTGATAAAAACGTTTAACAGGATTACCGGTAAGGGTTATGTGATCTAACTACGATTTTGGTAAACCTTTAGTAATAGCAATTTCGGCAAACTCAGAAATGTCATTCGGTTGAATTTACCGAATGATCTGTTTACCGCTGTTAACCGATTCTGTTATTATTGCCCGGGCAAATGGACGTGGTAAATCCGCGGTAAATATGTTTCTTTTTACTTACTCTTGGAATTAGCAATACGATATCGTGAGAGATACAGAACACGCATTTTGCTTTGACTTTACTTGGCATGCAAGCAGGACCGGATAATGCGGCCAGCGCCGGCAGCCCCCACTGCCTGAATTTTTAAAAAAGGTGTATGTTTGAACATGTTGAAGTTTTCAAAAATCTGTCAAAAGAATATATTGACTTTTCAAAAATCTGTCAAAAGAATATATTGACTTTTCAAAAACATGCAAAATAAATTTTTTTTTGTACATTTCAAAAACATGGAATTAAAACATTTTCCACTTTTCTCAAAACATGTAAATAGAACATTTTACGATTTTACACTTTTCTGAATCAATCATAAAAAGAACATTTTGCACTTTTCTAAAACTTGTAAATACAACATTTTACTTTACAAAATAAAACCCGCAATAAATTCAAAATGGTGGTGGTTTTTGTATGGAAACAAATTGCTGCCTAAAAGCAATTCCTTCGTCCGGCCCTGTATGCAAGCAATGAAATTGTTGTCTGTATGATTGCTTTGGTTTTGGTGAAAAGAAAACAAGCAGTTTTTTTATCATATAGCACTGAATACAGCAATACATTAAATATCCTTTCTTACAAGGTATGTATTTAAATGATTCGCAACTTTGATGATACAATCTTATGTAGGTTGCTAATTTAATTATAATTATTATTAATTATAGCCAATTAAATTTAATAGATCTAATAGCTTGATTCGACTGCTAGATACTTCTTTGTGACTGTAGGAGAAAGTAGAGAGACAATGTTTTGTGGACTGGACGCGCTCTCTATGTGTAGCCTAGTGTACGGGAGATGAGGTGCGATATTTGAAATTGATCCAAGGGCAGATTTACCAGATTTACGTACACTACTGGCAACTGACTGAAACTGGCACTGGCTAAAATCTACTATAACACGTCTACGCTATGCAGTTACTTCAATTCAAACGTACTGATATACTTAACTTAAAAATATTCATAGTATGAATGTTGTTGTTTTTAAATTTTAAGTAGGCCTACACTTAGTTTTAAAAGTACAAAAATATACAATAGTTTTACTGTGTTAAGAATTCTTCATAATTAATCAGTCAAGTAAATCAATTCTGCATTATTTATTCTTATATAGGTGAATCTGTATTTATGAAGATCCAGTTTGTTTTATAATAATATATAGATTTAATTTTTTTGTAATAGTTGTTGTATGTTGTAAGTTGTAATATAGTTCAAAAGCTATTTTTGTTCCTAAACTTCGAGTCTTGAGTTGAGTTGAGTCAGATTTAAGGTACAGACAGGGTATTACTGTTCTAACCGTAACCGTATTACTTAACAACGTTATATACACATTCTACATTATACTTATAAGTATATTATAGGTAGGTTGCATAGGTATTCAATATTACGAAATAGTGAGAATAGAATAGAAGACGGACAGGGGGAAACAAAGTTATATAAATATACAAACTTTTGCAGTATAACTTTAAAGTTAACTACTTTGTCGCATCACCTTTTTCGTCCGCATTTCCAATTTAGCACGAGGAAATAAAAAAGCAAAAAGGGCTGGATCTGGAAGCTGTCTCTCTTATCGTCAATTTAAACATTTTCCTGTTGCCTGTGTTCGTTCATCGTTCTTTGTCATTCGTATTCGTACCTCGTTATCCAAATCTAAATAAACTTATGTACTTGCAACTTGTATGCTAACTAAAATAAACCAGTTACGAGTAGTACCAAGTACCAGTTGTGTACGTTGTAAACTCTGTTTATCCAAATCTCAAGTGCTTTTACATATTTTAAATAATTCAGTATATTATCACAAAATAATAATATATTGAAAGGCCTTGGGAGTATCATCGATTATCGAAACGAATACTTAAAGTCTTACTACAAATAGTTGATAGTCAAATAGTGTATAAATATAGTACTGCTATTAGTTACGAGTTAGTTGTTAGTAGGTCCAAACCACGAGGTTTAAAATCGTCTAGAGAAAATATATACTTAAATAATTGATAGGCGATATAATATGGTAAATATACAAATCAAAATATTTAGACACGGGCAATAATATATACTTAAATAGTTCACAAACCCACCGAAACCGAAACCGAACCAACAACAACAACTAACTGGAAATCACAAAGGGTTTTATATATATGTGTAATAAATATACATCGTCATCATCAATTGTGTTTTCCAATTCTGACGGACAAACAAAAACATAAAGATTGAGAGTTGACTGATAATAACAAGAGAATAATAATTGGGAGTTAGAGCTGTTTTCTGTGTTCGACTCGGCAACTCTTGTTGGCTGACCGTTCTGGTTATGAAAAAAAATTATGAGCATTGACACAGAGACGACGACGACAATCAAACCAGGTCAATTGATTCTTCGGTGTAAACCATTTGCTTACGCTCTCAATAAGGAATCCGTCAAAACTTCCTGTGACTTTTGTTTTAAGAGGTAATAAATTCATTTATTGTTTATTTATTTATTTTAGTTAAGTACATACACAACATATATATTATTATAGTTGATAGTTAAATTAATGTTTGGTACTGTATATATTCATTCATCATTATTTAGATGTGATATATTTGTGTTAATATTATTGTTACATATTTTTTAGTATCAATGAGTGTGGCACAGGCACAGTACACAGTTAAATAATTTTTAGTTGTCTAGTTTCGCTACATAATTTGTAATTATGTACAAGCGTCAGTCAATAATCTAAATGTTACTATTACTTGTAAGTAATTATATCGAATACATAGTTTACTTTCAACCTTAGTTTTATATGTTCGTTTGAATTTTTTTGCGTATTTAACTTATAGTTATATAAGTGTAATTTTAATTTCTGTTTAGACGATATTTTGGCTGGGTATACTGATTTAACTTTAACTATTTGCATGACCAATGGCTTACGTTGTAACGTGGTTGGATTGGGATTGGATTTAAAGCACTACTGACTGGCTAGAAGCCAAAAACTCATAAATATATTTCATATATTGCTTTAATCCATTGTCCATGCTTATCATTTCAATTTCAGCTTCTACAGTTTTTCATACACCATAAATGAAATTACTACATAATGACGTCTCTCCTATATATTCATTTATTCATTCATCAAAATCGGCTTTCAGTTTCATGATGGGCTGTTTATGTCTGGATATGAAAATTTTTTCTTCGGTCTGATAGTCTGATTGGTGTGCCATTTCAGCTTTCTTTCAGTAATGCATTATAAGTTGGTATTATTACGACTTCATTATTTTTTTAATTTCGAAAAGAGCGTGCTTTAAGAATGTGCTTTATTACTTAGGTGTGAAATAGAAAAGCGAATAATGGGACTTTTGTGTCAACATTTTTAAAGGTGCTTCCTTTTTTATATGTGATTTTCCAACTTTTTAACTAATATTTGGTTATTGCGCATAACCATCCACTATTAAATTTTTGAATTTGATTTAAATTAATAACTGGACTGACACTGACACCAGCCCAGCTTTATAGGGTAATTAAAATCAAACCTAAATAACAAAATTAATTTTTGAGTAATCGCTTGCTGTGAAGCTTGCTAACAAAATTATAAAATTTAGGTTTTTATTACTAAAATGCTACTTTCACTAACTCACACGTACTTACAACACAACAACACGGAATAGTTTTTGAGTTCCTTGACTGTAACTGTTCGTTAGTTGCTGTAGTTGTTAGGTATTGGGTAGAATGTTCTTCGTTGTAATTCGATTATGACTGTATTTTTAGCGTATTTAGTTTCAATAATAGACTTAAAACGAATGCAACACGAAATGTTTTAATAGCTATAGTGAAGTAGAATGAAAACGAAAAATAACAAAATACTTCTTTATAAAATTTAAAATCATACAAAAAAAACGGGAATTGCATAAAAAAATACATATTTGATTTTACGAAAAATCCAAGTTGGAAGGGCAGAGATGATGGTGAGTTGTCAACGTGTGCGGGATGTCATTTAGTTCGCTACTGTGATCGGACTTGTCAGAAGAATGGTTGGAATGATGGGCATAAATGGGAGTGCAAAGGGTTTCAGGTCCATGGAACTGTGGCTCCAAATTTTACAAGAATCCTTCTACGAATCATCTGTAAACTCCAAGTAGGTCTTTTATAAGATTACTATGTATATAAACTGTACTATTATTTACATTTGATTTTATTAATCTGGAAGGATACTTAACATACAAGATATATCGTCTGTGAAGAACTTAAATGACTCATATCCAATTTCAGCTCCAATCAAAAGGAGCTATGTCATAAAAACAAAATGATAAACATGCGCATAATTTTAATTATGAGTTTAAAAAAAGCTTAAAATGTTCTATTATTATGTTTTTCAACAATGTGAAATGTCCTATTTGCATGTTTTTAAAAAGGTGCAATAAGCTCTAATTCCGTGTTTTTGAAAAGGAGCAAAATGTTCTAATTCCATGTTTTTGAAAAGGTGCAAAATGTTTTAATTCCATTTGTTTGAAAAGTGTAAAATGTTGTATTTACATATTTTTTAAAAGTGCAAAATTTTCCATTTAAATGCTCTAATTAAGACATATTTGAATATTTTTGTAGATAGTTGATACTGTTTTTAGCCAAAAATGGAAATGGGTCATTTTGGTTCTTCAAAGACGATATAGTGTTCCTTATTTTATTTTATTAAATTATCAATAAATAAGTTAGAATCAGTGAACTTTTTAAATGTGGATATTTTGCATTGTTTTTTAGGCAGCTACTGACTACTACGATGTTGTTCCACCAAAAACTCATCGACGGTTCAAGGATCTCATGTCACGTGAGTGAATAGGAAAGACTTCATTAGATCCTAACATTATTTAATTGTTCGTACAGCAACTTTTGGTTCATTTTTTGTTTGTTTCGTTTAGATTACAGCGATATCAAAACTGACAAACACCGTCAAGAGCAAATCGAAACAGTTTCTAAAGTTGTTGAATCTATGCTTGTGTTCCATAAGAAAATAATTGTTCCCAACGAATCTGAAATGATGGCACTCTGTGGCAGGGTATATAATATGCATATATAATATACTTACACCAAATTAAAATTTAATGTACACCTACCGTAAGAAACTATTCATATTGTATTATAGGTTTAAATTAATAAGAAATTAATTATGAAAGCTAATATTGTATAATTTTTGATTGTTAACAGATCTATGTCAATACATTCAGCATTTGTGATCCAGAATTTCAGGATTTGGGATCAGGCCTATATATCGGAGCATCTATATTTGATCACTCTTGTGAGCCAATGGCAGTTGCAACTTTTCAGTCCACTACAATTGAGATTCGTAATATTGTTCCACTTCCGTCGAATCTTCCAGTAAATAATTCTCACAATCTGCTCTATACAACTATGTGTACATAGTTTAAATCTACTGGGAATTTCATTTTTATGTGGTCGTGTTTTACTTAGTTTGATTTTGAATGTCTGTAGGTGAACAAAATTACAATTTGTTACCAAGATGCACTCCGTCCATCATCTATACGAATTGAAAATTTGAGACGAGTCTACTATTTTGATTGTCAATGTGAGAGGTGCTCTGTTCAAATGTTTGACTCTGACATGATGTCTGTGTACTGTACAGATGATCGGAAGTGTGAGGTATTTTATTTAGTTTTTTTACTCAATTTGTAGAAATCGAAATAATATTATTAAATACAAGTTGACATATGTAATTATATTACAGTCTGATGTGTAGTTGAATTTCGGGTTGATTCTAGGTCAATCTAAAGCACTACGACCGCTGTCCAAAGTGTGCAACTGAATTTAGTCAGGACTATGCGAGCAAAGTTACCGAAACGGAGTCAATGATTTTAGACAAGATCAATGAAATGTCCTCCGTCACTTGTAATACCTTTATAATTTAATTTCACCATTAATAGCAAATTTTAAAGTGCAGCATATTATAATAATGTTTAAGTACTTGTTCAAGTTGCAGTACCATTTACAGATCTTTTAAAAAAGCGTAATATATTTGCATTTATATACGACTATAGGTGTTAAAAACCATTTCCACGTTTTATGTTTTTATTCTGACAAACATTTGCCCAGCACCTGGTAGACTGCCATTAAATCGTGTAGTTATTCCATGAGCAAACAGTTTAGACTTAAAAGTGGATAGTTGCATTTAGTCATTACGTGATCCATGTTATTACTATTTCACTATTTGCATGTGTTTACCTATGCAAATAGTAAAAAGTAATTTCCTTTTTTAATTGCAACTTTTAATCATTTATACGTTTATAATGTTTTGTACGTGTAAATGTTCTAACTACATAGTGGATTTTAAAGTGTTTACCCTACCGAGTTTTAAGCTGTTTGTACAAAGCATCATTAAATATACCAAAATAGGCAAAGAGACACGAATTAAAATGAAGGGATCATTATGTAATGGTGTTGCATCTTGAGCGTCAATTAACTACTTAAATTTATTGATATCGATATCCATTACTGGTATTTAAAATGCTAAAAATAAACTTACAATTAGTAGGAAGTAGGAAGCAATAATAATCCTTCTATATATTTTTACCCATGTTCTAGACTTGGATGTTTGTGAGCTCTGTATCTCTGTAATGAATTCTCTCCGCTTCTCGGACACACACTGGATGAAAACTCACATTGCCTACTCAATATTTGAAGCTTGCCTGGAGAAGCAGTTATGGGATAAGGCTTTTGACTATGGTCAGCTTGCACTCAAAGGTCAAAGGTATAAAAAAAGGAGGGGAAGAAAATAAAGAGGCTTCGTTTTTTTGTCTTGATTAAAAATTAATAAAGCAATTGTTTTCAATCCAATCAGCTTGTTTATTCTTATGTGCAATATTAAAAATGTCTGTCTACTTTTTTTCCATTTGCCTAGAAAATATTTTAAAGGATTAAATCCATACCTTGCCATCACTCTTCTCAAAGTGGGGAAATTATGTTGGTTTTTGGAGAAAGATAAATTAGCTCAAGAGTACATCACAGACGCTTTTAAAATCATCCAAGTAACTCACGGAGTTCGCTCAGAAATTGTTGAAAATCAAATTCGTCCCTTGGTTATGCAAATTTCAGCTTTGAAAGGAGTAAAGTCTCTCCAGATTAATTAATTTAATTCATTCATTATTTTTGTCACTTCTGTAGCTATTGCTCATTCAGTCTGAGAGATCAAAAACAAAGCAAATGCTTCTAGTGTATGTTTTCTCACGCCTTGCGCTTTTTTTTGTGTGTTTTAAAAATTATAATAATATGACATTGTTCAAGTTAAATACATAGAGATTACATTATAGATTACTATGCAAGTTCAACTTTTCAGAGAGTCCGAGCCACCACTTTATTAGTCTGTATGGGATAGTTATGTTTATAATTAATTATTATTAAAGTACTACACATAAAAGTAATTTTTTGCTCCAATGTTTCACAGTCATACGTAAGTACATACAAATATGTTCTGTTGTGCTACATTAGTTCGTTTTTTTTGTTCGTTCAAAGTATTTATGTAGGTAGTTATATTAAAATTTATAGCACTATCAACTTATTGGTAATGTAATATGCTATATTAATTTTGAAATTATTATTATTCAAACAAATATTATTTAAGCTTTATTTAGAGTACAAAACTAAGCTTTCTTTCGGCGTCTTATAGCTGTATTGCTTCTGTTGGATTGATGATGATAATTGAGATTGTATATTTATTATTGAGTATGAACTTTAGCCTGTACATTTTTGCCGTGTAGCCGTAATATAATTTTCAATCTTAGTTTTATTACTTTGATTGTGGTTTGGATTGAAGAATGTCAGTGCATTGACCACTGTCTGCGGAAAAGTATGACGGACGTAGATAGAGAGATTGAGATGGAGTAGTAAAATTCGTTTGAATTTTATATATATTTGATAAATTAATTATTGTTACATACGGGTAATGGAATGAATGATGATAATGAAATGTATCAAAATAAACTGAAAATATAAAGTATAAAGTATTGGCACTTTACTTTACCGTCCACGCTATAGAAAAAATACAAAACTCAAAAAGCATGTAACTTAAAGTTTTTAGCTATATAGAAGATAAGCTTGCATAAGATTACTATACACATATAGTATAGTGTAATGGTAATGATAATAAAATATAATTTGTGTATTCAAGTCTGGTTTTGTACTAGTTCTTCTTCTGGCTTGTGGTTTAATTTATTTATTTTTTTCATTATATATGATGGGAATGACGTGCGAGGGCGACCTCTGTATAGATATACGTATTATCTAGTAAAATATTATGAAGTGTCGCATCTGTCACTCATCAGTATTTAACATTAAACATAATAATGTATAAAGGTTTTGACATCTGTGCTATGATAATTATAATTATATAAATTTTGTAGATTACCACACACACACAGTGCGGAGTTGACGTTATTGACAGACGCGGTCCGCTGCACTGCATTCAGATTTAAGTTAATTAAAGTTGTGAAAATTTGTGGGATATGCCAATTATGTTTGTCTGTCTCTTCCCTCTCACTTTGTAGGTTCGAATGAGTTGGACAGTGAGGAAGATGGCTCAGTACGTTGTACAATCCAAGTATTTGCAACATCTGAAGGAGAATGATGACGCCTGCATGCAAATCTTTGAAAAGTCCAAATTCCTTTTATTCTCAAAAGGAAAACCATTTTTGACGGATATACCTAGACTCTCCATTGTGTGGACGCCTTTTAAAGGTGAGAGTTGTGTGACTGTCTTATTTTTAAATTTTAAAGGTGTTTTTTTTATTTTACAATCTACTAATTTTTTCAGATTATTTCGATTTTTGTTGAATTGATTATTGTTTTTGGCTTTTGTTTTGTATGCACTATGTAGAAGCGGAGGCAGCCTGTAAAGAGCTGAAGTCTTCCTCAGTGTTACTCAACATCGAAGAAGATACAGAAGATAAAGCTATATTTGCCTGTCCAGTTGATCCGGATCAAGTGGAGGGTAGGAAAAATGGACGTTTTTCAGATATGAGAAAGGCATTGCTACTTCTTAATTCCAAAGATGCATCTTTAGTCTCAAGGGTATAAGCTTTTGTTTTAACTGCGTGGTTCCAATTAGCATGATCTAGTACATAATAATTAAATTATTTGGCTATTATTGCGTATGATTTGAATTCACAGGGCTACTCTTTGCTGAAATGGCATGAAAGTTTTAAATTCTGTCCAAGTTGTGCAAGTCCATTAACTCGAAATGTCTCAGGAACTTTTAAAATGTGTACTAAACCTTGTAATCCGTCAAAAATCCATCACTATCCTCAAACATGCCCCGTGGCAATTACACGCGTGGTGGACTCTAAAAATGAGCGGACCGTCTTGGTTCGACAGCCAAGGCACCCACGTGGAATGTACTCTTGCATTGCTGGCTTTATTGAACCTGGTCAGTGATCATTATACTCAATCGGAATATCTCTAGTGATCTTTTTAATTAAACTGCAATTGTATGGTATGATTGAGATTGATGGTTGATTTTTAATTTGTTAATTTTTACACAGGAGAAAATCTAGAGAATACAGTTAGGCGGGAAATTGCGGAAGAAGTAGGTCTCGTTGTGGATCAAATAAAATATTTTGGATCCCAAACTTGGGCCTTACCACAGGATTCTCTCATGCTAGGATGTTGTGCTGTGGCTGTGCCCGGCTCAGAGAATGTAATTTATTACAGATAAAATAATGACTAATAATTCTGTGTTGTGGGTCGTGCCAGCAATTTTAATTTTAGTAACTACTTAAATCTTTTCTTTTTTTTTGAGCAGTTGGACATGGACAAAGGGGAACTAGAAGGTGCAAAATGGTTTACTAAGGGCGAAGTAAAAGCCGCCTTTCAACGTATCAAAGAAAATCCTGGTTTAATGGTGAATAATGAAAATGGTGACCTTATAATTCCACCGTCAGGTGCTATTGCCCATGATTTATTAAAAGAGTGGGTGACTTCCTCTTAACTGTGAACAGTGACGTAAACAGAAAAATATGTACCTAGTTAAACATTCGTAGTAGAATTATAATAGTTATTCAATTACAGAGATACACAAGTAATATAAATACTAGAGAAAAAATAATAATCCTACGATTATTATTGTGATTAGAAAAGTAAAGTAAAGTAAAAAAAATAAAAATAAACCAAACAAAGTAGAGGTGATATAATTAAATTAGATTGAGAAACAGACGTTTCTGGAAGTAACTTGCTGTTATACTATACGAGTAATATCTATATGGGCATTCAAAGCAAAACGTAATCAGTAGTTAACTATATAATATTAGGCGACAGAGGCGACTATGTAGTTGAAATTGAAATTGAAAATACCTATGTATATGTAGTTTAAAAAAAAGGATAGCCTCCATGCATCTTTATGATTACTGATATTAGTTCAATTTTAATTTAGTCTACTAGTCGGTCCTGAGTCAGCTTTTATTATATATTTCAGTTGTGATTTTAATTTTATTGTAAAACTTTAAAAGCATAATTTATTTAAGTAGGATGTGTAGTACTTTAGGCTTGATAAAATAACAGTAGGTAGGTATCACATACACTCCCGTAGAGGCATAATAGTAGTACATAATGGGTTTTGGTTCGTTTTTTTCGATATTGCATCCATCGTTTAACGTTAAAGTTTGTCCTTTAAAAAAAATTCAGGGAAAAAAAACTCAAACTGATCATATATTATACATCGTATGAAAAGCATCGCACGCGCCTTTGCCTATATGATATTAATGAATTTTTTGAGTATTTTAAAAATCAATTATTGTTGCTCGCGTTGTTAAACTTTTAAACTTTAAAATAATTTAAAAGAATCGCAATTACATTGCCGGACATTGTATTGTAGCGCACGTAAGACGACATTGCGTTCAGACGCATTTAATCAAAAATGTATTATGAAAAAACAAATGTCAAAAATAAAATAAAAACGACATTAATAGCGTTCAAAAGTTTTTGAAGAGTTACAACACATTTGTTTTTTTATTATTTCACATTTTACGACCGATTCACATTACTTATACATGGCACATTTTTATTTTCGAATAGATACGTTTCTAATGATAATAATTAAAGCTTTGCCTTTGTAGCTTAAATCTCAAAACGTCAAAACGTGATTTAAAAGTCAGAACAATTATAATAAAAAATAATACAAAAACATGTGATAATTTTGCATTTTTAAGGTACTGAAAATAATTCCTGGTCAAGATGTAGAATAAAAGCCCAGTCGTTAAAATGAGAGCCGAAAGAGAAACAATTCCCGCCCCCACCATACATAATCAGTTTTTCTTGATTGGAATTACAATTGGTATCTGAACCGGAACCGGAAGTGTCATTACTTTTGTCACCATTTACATCTTTACCTCTGATAGTGGATAGAGAAAATCCATAGGGAAGAAATAAATTATTGGGACTCAGATTCAAATCGATTGTCTTTACTAGCTGCGTCTTTAAATCGATTAGCGTTACAAAATGTTGAAGACTCGAGGAGGAATTGGCTCCAACTCCTCCGACGATAAAAAGCGTATTATTTTGTACTGCAGTGGAATGACCGATTCGACGACCGTAAATACTAAGTTCGGGTACATTGGTCCATTTTAAGCTGGCCTCACTCCCACTCTCACCGTCTGCGTAAGTGCTCTTCCATACAGCATCCACACAGAGAGTTGTGTCATCCTTAAGAATCCCTCCGATGCAGAATATTTGATTGTCAGCTGAATTAATGGACATGGAGTGGGAATGACGGGAAGATGGCAAAGGAGTTTCATGGGATTTCTGCTCAGTCCAGTAGCCTTCCATGAAATTAAATGTCCAGCAGTCGCCAAACACAGTCTGAAAAAAAAATACGTCATATTGTCTGTGAAGAACCAAAATGACCCATATCCAATTTAAGCTCGAATCAAAATGAGCCATGTCATAAAAACAAAATGAAAAACATGCGTAAATTTTTTGAAAAGTGCAAAATGTTCTATTTACATGTTATTGAAAAGTGTAAAATGTTCTATTTACATGTTTTTAAAAATTGTAAAATGTTCTATTTACATGTTTTTAAAAAGTATAAAATGTTCTATTTACATGTTTTTGAAACGTGGAAAATGTTCTATTTACGTGTTTTTAAAAGTGCAAAATATTCTATTTACATACTTTTACAAAAACAAACCTCATGATTTTTACCACCAAAGATAAGCAAACACTGCCCCGTAAGAACCATCCCATGCCGCCATCGAGGACTCGGACAATTTTCTCCAGTAAAGTTTAAAGATTTCATCACATGCGAAGATTTGGCGAGAACTTGTACAAGATCCGTACTACATGGAACTTGTGGGGATTTCCTCCCTCCGAAAATATAGAAGGACTGTGACAGGGGGTGGTAGACAGCAGTGGAGTGGAGTCTTTCAAAATATATTTTTTCATCCCTAATTGTTTCCGTCCATAGACAATTCCGTGTTTCATTCGGAGAAAATTGGATTTGTATCTTGTCTAGACGGGAAGACCTCTGTGAGGAATTTTTAATGCCTCCCAAAAGAAATAGTTCATTTGAGTTCCCAGAGGACACGGAGGTATGAGCTGTCAATTGGGCGCTTATTTCCCGGATTTCTAAACCCTTCTCAAAACAAGTTGAGTCCGTTAACCTTTCAAAAATGGGCTCTTTCAAATTTTCATTTGGTTCCAGAATGGCGGAGATGGTGGATGCTGTTGAGGTAATGAATTCAGAAATAGGACCCGTAATCCCACACATTCCTATTCGTACTGAATAATGCAGGGATGTCGTCACGAGGGCTTCGTACTCATCAAATTGTTGTCGTGTGGAAGCAATTTTTGGAAATGGGTTATTTTCATTTCGGGTAAGATACAAAAAACAATCCCAAGTATTTAAAACGTGACTTTTATGGAATCCCTACATCAAAGAAAAAATTGCAAAAATCATAAAAATTAATCTTACATTGCATAAGTCAAAAAACTTTTAGATTTAGCATATCGTCTGTGAAGAACCAAAATGGCCCATATCCAAATTTAGCTACAATCAAAATGAGCTATGTCATAAAAATAAAATGAGAAACATGCGTAAAATGTTAATTAGAAGTTTTTGAAAAGTGTCAGTTGTTCTATTTTAATGTTTTTAAAAAGCGCAAAAGGATCTATTTACATTTTTTTGAAAAGTGCAAAATGTTTTATTCACAGGTTTTTGAAAAGTGCAGAATTTTCTATTTACACATTTTTTTAAAGTGCAAAATGGTCTATTTAAATACTTTCAAGACATTTATTTCAATATTTTTGTAAGATAGTAGTATAGTACATATTAGTTTTAGCTAAAAATGGAAATGGGTCATTTTGGTTCTTCACCGACAATATAACTTATTTAGTGTATGTGTATTTAATTTCATAAATATTTATTATTAGGCACTGCTGCTTAGTTAGTAAAAAAAAGTGTTTTAATAAAAAATAAAAAAGCATACCACAGTTTTGAGTAGATTTCGCTGAGCCTCCATATCTGGATGTGGAGAAAGTGACAGGAGGGGACATCCGTTTTTTTCAAAGTGTCTTGTCATTATTTTACCAAAAGTGTCACCGGCATTGCATTGCTCGTACGCAAGCCAAATGGAGTGCGGTACATTGTCAACAATCCATTTCAGAATTGCTTTACTCCTGAAAATAAAAGCAAACATTAATTTTTAGTATAATTTATTCAATTACCATTATAAAGAGCACAAACCAGTCGTAAATGATACATATTATCTAATTAGTTACTACATACTATGCCATTTGGATCAGAATGAATATTACTACGGAATTGATAGTAGAAGTGGAATACAATAAATCACTGTTTTCTTACTCTTTGGGAGCCAAATAATTGACGACACATTCGGAATAAAACACCGTTGGTTTGTCAAAGTCGAATCCCTCTTTTTTAAGAGTTTCACGGAGTGCGTCAAGATTTCTTAAATCAGCTGCCAACAAACTCAATTTCCCCCCATTCATGACCTGAAGGATTTCATTAGTTGACACAATTTGTCTTTTGGCTTGTATAACACTTTCAAAATCCAACTCAAAATATCTTATTATTTTCCCTTCATACTGTGGAAGCATTCGAAAAAATGTTGTGTCCATCCCACATCCAATGGATACAATCTGTAAGTAGAAAACAAATTGGAGAGTAAAATATATGTTATAAAAAACAGCACAAAAACGGTTATTTTAGGAATTAGTAGGAATTAGATTCATATGTATAGACCCTAAACTTTAAAAAATTAAATAAGTGCCAGGCCGGATTAACCGCTGGGATACGACTTTAGAAATTGTAATAAGCGCCCGGGTGCCAATTTCAGTATTTACGGTAACTATACTTGGTATTAAAATTAAAATCAGAGTTCTTAGGCTTACTTGAATAGGCTCTTGTGTAGAATCTAAAATATTTCTCAAGAAAAAATCGCAGACACGAAATCGAATATAATAGCCTCTACAAATTAAAGACGTTCTTCTGGGTATTGGATTCACAGTGTTAAAAAAGGATAGGAATGGATCTTCCCAATAGCCATTTGTAATAGCAGATAACTTTGAATCTGAACTCCAGTCTCCTGTGTAGCGTACTTGCACCTACAAATTTTTTATTATTTCATTAAAATAATGTACTTTTTTATTTTTTGCATGGCCAAACTTTAAATCAAATCATTTATAGATTCTAATTATTCTAAAGTCAAATAACTTATTTTAGTCTTACATGTTCCTTTCGTATACTAGGTGAACTAGCAGAAACCTTTGGTTTGTCGTTTTCTACATCTTTGGCTTGGCTCATTTTTATTACGATTTATAAGTACCTAACGTAAGTATGGTAGTTTTCAAAAATCCGAAAAAACTTCCGCGACTACTACTACTTTCTAATTGACTTCAATTACCAAAATCCAACGTTTTTATAAAAATAAATGCATTTAGTAAGTACGTTCTATACTCCACTCTTAATGCAAAATATTAGAAACATGTGGAACGTGTAAAAGTACTAATTGAAAATTGTAATCTGCGAATACTGCTAAAAGTGCGAGCGAACAGTGCGAATTTGCAATTTTCAAAATGTGGTTCTTAAAGACTTTTAAATTTAGCGGGTCTTTTTGAGTGGTTCATTATTTGTGGCGGTAAATTTTAAATCTGAAATTTAGGAGTACCTATTACCTATACAAAATAAATGATCCGTAAATGAAGTCACCCAAATTTCTACTGTTTTAAAGCTCACCCATCCTCACGACATCATCTTAACACTGCGTAAATGGCTATCTTTATTATTATTTATTTATTTACGGCAGGGCAAGGCCCAAATCACAATTTATTAGTATTACCGACTTTAATATGGCAGTGTCATCAGTACCTGACTAACCTGACTAGACCCAACCCCTATCAATAACATCATTTATGGGTGATTTCTAATAAACACAGTACTTACATATAGGAATGTTTAAGAGGAATAGAAGAAACGCACTTTTATTATTGTACGCATTTTGGTATTTGTTTGTAAACAGAAAATAGACGAACTTTGCACGTAATAAATTATGAGTCATTGTCATTAGTCATGGTCGTCACTGAATATTTTTACATGCGATTCTCGACCAGCCATCGCATCGCATGATTGCATCGTTCCCGTTCCATGTTACGATCTTCCAGGGGTGAAGTGCTAATTGGTGTTTTGGTGTTTGGGTCTTGGTCAGGAAGAGCAAGTCAATCTCATAATAAATCCACCAAATCCTAATCTGCTTACGATTGACAATTATAGTAAAATATAGTTCGGAAATTGACAGTAAAGTCATTGAATATTGAAAGTACAAATAAAATCATGAGTAATAAATCTACAGGGGGGATACTTCCACGCCCAGGAGTTCCATCTCCATCCCCGATGTCAGCACGTTCTCCATCAGCAGCCGCTGCTGCACCATCATCGTCATCCCCTTCCACCCATCAGACCGGATCCGGAAATCCAAGTCCTCCAACTACAACGAATGCACAGGTTGATAATAAGCCAAGTCTTCTTTTTCGGATAGCTAAGCGCAAAGCACAGTTTAAAGCCTTTACTCGCAAGGAAAAAATCGCTCGTTTGTCGTGCCGTACTTCTTGCAAGGTAGCCACGACTTACATATTTTGTTTCATAATTTTTGGTTGACCTTCTCTGTCATTTTCATTGCTCGTTGATATCTACGGATAATTTCCTGAATTAACTATTATTAGATGGGCGGGTGTGTATGTTCGGGATGGAAAAGTGTTCCTGCCGGACGACTTGTTGCTAACCCCTCAAAAACCACGGTGGATGCTGCTACTGTTAATTCAAGCGATGAAGTTCGTGGGCTCTGCAATACCTGTGCTCACACTTTTGGTAAGCTTTACATTAACAATTAAAAGTCATAACCATAACATAAGAAAATTCCTTCCTTGTATTTTTGAAAATTGAAGCTTTTAAGCTGCACTTTGCAATGTTTGATATCATGTTCGAAATTCTGACAAGTGAGTTAAATAATGCCTGTTTCTTTTATTTTGCGTACATAATAGAAAAACATGTAACGGATCTGCTACAACTGGAAGATGATGAGATGGACGAGTTGATCAGTACTCTAGTTGACATTGAAACAATTTTTACGATTTTACAGCGAGACCCGATCGTGGAAGATCCAGACACTAAGCAAACATTTCATTACTTATTTCGCCTCCTGGCAAAAAGTGTGTCTTTCTGTAGTTCTCCATTACCGGATTTTGCCACTTTGGGTAAACCTCCATATGAGGACCCGTCTATATCTCGAGCCATGATGAGTCTACTTACACTCCGCTACAGGAATGTGAATAGTGCTGAATGGCAAGGCCTTGTTGACCTTGGGAAGATAATCCTGAATGCCATTAATACTTGGAGATTGGAACCGCCTACTGTGGTCTGCCCAAAACTTGAGCCTCATCTGGTGGAGCCTTATAAGCATATGTACGCCAGGTACGGAAACGGAAGGTTTAGCAAAATTACTGTATATCTTTAAAAAACGCATGTTGAAGTTTGAGGTTTAATATCTAATTTTATTACGCATTTATTTTTTGATTTTTTTCATCGCATATTTAGGTGGCTAATTTTATGCTATGCCCCAACCTTCTGTGACTCGCTACCCAAATACGAAACCGCTACAATATTTGGGCGAGATTTATTACGTCAAATGTTTCCCACTATCAAAAAGGAGCTCACGGACAAATTTCTCGCTCAGCAAAATAAATTGTCTGCTAAGGCACGAGCCTCTTATGGAAAACTTCTACCTGGGTAATATGTATAAATTATTTTTACTGTTAGTTCTTAAATCAGCATTGATGTCTTATAGATTTTGCTGAGCAACTCATTTTTTTAATTTTATGTTTTCTAGGCTTCTCGAAAATTTGGAAAATGCAATTTACTCCCCAAGTTGTCCTATTTGGCAGCCTAATTTTAAACCAGAATTGCCTGCACACGTTACTGAGGCTATGCGAAGATTCACTAATCAGGGTACGAAGGGAGGGTAGAAGTAATAATACGGCCACAGCAACAGCAACAGCAATTAATTCGTAAGACTTATAATATTGTAAATAAAGAAGAACTGCCGGATATTTGACTAGATGGAAATGAATTAATGTGTGCAGATACTTTGACGCTGTCAACATTCCATCGTACCTTAAAGAATAATTTAATTTCAATAATTTTACCTCATCGCTTCGACGGAATAATCAATTAGTGCGTGCTGCGTTTTTATATTTTTCGATAAAGTATGAACTTTTGGCGTTTCTAAATTAAGCACAACTTTTCCATTTGAAAAATAAGTAACTACTGTAACTAGTATGTGTTTTCATCATGAAGTTTCTTGTTAAAAGTACGTAATTCCTGGTTACATATTTTCTTAATTGACTTTCTAAGACTGATTGTGAGACTGCCGCTTCATTTTCTACCTCGCCATACCTTACTTCACTTGAATAAATTTGTGAATAAATTCATTATTGAAACTATAATAGTTTACTTATTTCATTAAAATTATCACAGTATCACATCACACCACATTGTGCGACTTACAGTTTTGTAAACATGTGCAAAATGTAGAACACACATTTTATTGGATATACATGAAGAGGACAATGAAGAGTATGTAAAAAGTATAGCTAATTTTTATCATTGAATGGAATTTAAAATTTAAAAAATTTATCTTAAAGAATAGTTGCGCTCTTTAGAATATTTAACGTTGTAGATATTATAAAAGCCCCCTTTCATTATTATATTATCATCAATTATATTAAATTATATTAGGTAATAAATTGCATACGGCCTGCAAGTTTACACCAAAATGTCATATAATATGACTTTGGAATTCTGGAATCGCTTGGATTTGGATAGATTTGTGAGCTTAATTGAAAATACTTCTCAAGAAAAAATTGCAGTCACGAAATCGAACTTCATCATTCATAGCATGTCTATAATGAGCCATATACATAACATAACTAGTTTAGCAACCCCCCTCGTTTAAGTATACATGGTACAATTATGGGAGAGAGACATTGACTAAAGCTAAGGTTAATAATAATTAATTACTGCATTACCTGAGATGGGTTTGTTTAGTTGTAAACTAATTTTATAGTAGTTTGTAGTATAAAATTGTTCATTATAATAATAACTATATTAATCTTAGCCGTATTCTCATGTTATAATTGTTAAATACGTTAGTAATCATATGTTTGTATCTGTTGATTTACTGTATTTATGGATTGTGTTACCGATGGAAGAATGGCTTTGCGCCAAATTGGTTTCAATAACACGTTAATAAAGTTCAATCAATCAATCAATCAATTAAGTCGGTACTAGGTACTACATGCTACATACTGTAGTAACCCAACGGCAATGTAAAGTTTTTCACTTTCAACGTCGTCGGCTTTGGCTCATTCCTGAAATTGGTTTGTGTGAAATCCCCCCAAACTTTAATCACTCAAACTGAAACTGACCTTAAATTATTTAATATTTAATTACGTGGTATCCAACTAAAAGCACTGTCAACTGTATCCATGTATCGTGTTGGAGTTTTAATTTTAATTCTGTTTTAATGCGAAAACTGGGGAACCTGTGCAATGTTGAATGTGCGATTTTCACCGCAGAAGTTCAGAATAGAAATAGACAAATAGAAGCAGAACTCAAAAGGTGGTTTTGTGAGACTTTTAAGTTTCGCGCCTTAAACTCAGTGGCTGGCAACTTTTGGCGCTACATTTTAAAACTTTGCAATTTAGGAATGATTGGAGGAAACTGATTTAGATATATTTGTTGACAAACTAAAAAATATAAGTTCAGAAATTGACATTGTAGATCTTTGAAAGTGAAAATAATAAAAAAGAATGAATAATAACTATACTGCGGGAATGTCTCCGTCAGCAGGAGTTCCATCTCCGATGTTAGCAAGTCCAGCAGCTGCGCCATCCCCAACAACTCCGACACCATCCCCTTCCCCCCAACAAAGCGGAAATCAAACTCAGCCAACTACACCGAGTGTGCAGGTTGCGAGTAGGATAAGTCATCCCGTCCGGGTAGCTAATCGGAAAGCTCAGTTTAAAGCATTTACCCGCAATGAAAAAATCGCACGTTTGGCCTGTCAAACTTCTTGCAAGGTAAGGATATTTTTATTCCTAATTTTTGGTTGACCTTCCTTGTCATGTATATGTCATTGTGATAGTTGATTGTGATTAATATTTACTAAATTTTATTTATGATTTAATTATTATTAGATGGATGGGTGCCAGTGCGCGGGATGGAAAAGTCTTGCTACTGGACGTAACTTTATTTACCCCACTAATAACTCAGCCGATGTTAATCCCTGCGATAACATTAGTGAACCATGTCGCAACTGTACTCACACTTTTGGTAAGCATTATTAAATTTAAAAAAATAATAAAAGTTGAATGTTTTTATTCATTTATTTGCAAATATTTTTTCAGAGTTTATAGTAAACTGCAATAGTATCCTTATATATGGAAATGGAGTGTTTTATAAATACTTCCACACTGTTTTAAATATAACTTTGTTCACAGAAAAACACGTGACGGACCTGCTAAAACTGAAAGATGACGAGATGGACGAACTGATCAGTACTCTAGTTGATATTGAAACATTATTTATGATTTTACAACGGGATCCCATTGTGGAAGATCCGGAAACTAAACAAATTTATCATTATTTATTTCGTCTCCTGAGAAAAAGTGTATCTTCCTGTAGTTCTCCATTACCTGATTTTGCCACTTTGGGAAAACCTCCGTATGAAGACCCGTCAATATCTCGAGCCATCATGGCTCTACTTGCCTTCCGCTATGGTCATTTAAATAGTTTCGAGTGGGGAGGTCTTGTTGACCTTGGGAAAATTCTCTTGCATACAATTAATACATGTAAATTGGAACCGCCGGCTGCGGTCTGTCCAAGACTTGTGCCTAATCAGATTGAGCCTTATAAACACATGTACACCAGGTAAGATACTAGACTGTAGCCTATATGCTAATTAAAATTAATGTATACATTGATTATTGACACAAAAGAAACAACTTAAGGAACAATAATAAATAATACGTAACTAAATATATATTTATCCATTCGATATTTAGATGGCTAATTTTATGCTATGTTCCAATGCTCTGTGACTCGCTTCCCAAATACGAAACCGCTACAATATTTGGACGAGATTTGTTACTTGAAATTTTTCCAACTGTCAAAAAGCAGCTCACGGAAAAATTTCTGACCGAACAGAATAAAATCCCTGTGTACAAACGAGAACTTTATGGAAAACTTTTACCTGGGTTAGTTACATAGTATTTTTATGTAATAATTTTTAAATCAGCCCGAATTGGGGCTCTACCAATTTTTTGTGAGCCGCTTGACTAAAGTCTTTTAATTTTAATTTTGTTTTCTTTTAAATGTTTTATATAGTCTTCTCGAAAATGTGGAAAATGCTATTCACTCTCCAAGTTGTCCTATTTGGCAACCTAATTTTAAACCACAATTGCCTGCACACGCTATCCCAAGATTTACTAATCAGGGTAATAATAATAAGATAGGACGAACGGGGGGTAGTGGGGGTAATGTGGCCACTGCAGCCATTTCTGCAGATACTAGTACTGTAATTAAAGAAGAACCTCCAGATGTGGCTCAAGCGGAAGACATGGATGTGGAGCAATGTCTGGATCCTGGCGCTGCGAAATTCCCGTCACATGTCAAAGAAGAAGTTCAGTATCCTCGGGCGGGGGCTGCTTATACTACGTGTAGTGATGCGGACTTTCCTATTGATCTCATTAATGAAATTTGTCGTGAAATTGGTGTTTCCAAAACAAGTGGAGATAATGAAGTGAGTTTTATTCTTAAATGGCTCTGCTTTCAGTTCTGCGCTGTCTGAATTGGAATTTCAAGCAACGCTTGCATTGCTTACTTAAAATTGTCATATTTTTTGTGCATGTGTAGGCTTTATTTGACGACTCAACTGCGAGGGACGAAGCAGCCAAAACGGAAGAGCTCAATAAAATTATTTCCTGTCATGTTGTTGGGAATTCTCTCACACAGAAAGTGTCCAAAGAAACAATGTTTTGGTTGATCGGTCTTCAAAATGTATTTTCACACCAATTACCACGGATGCCAAAGGAATACATTACTCGTCTAGTGTTTGATCCGTAAGGAGATTTAAATTTACAATTTATATGTCATTATTACATTTTTTTGGATTTAAATTTTACTCCAATATTGTCATATTGTTGGGTTTTTTTCTATTATTTTGTTTTTGGCCTTTTTTACTCAGAAAACACAAAACTTTAGCACTGGTCAAGGACGGGAGGCCCATAGGTGGCATATGTTTCCGCATGTTTCCAACTCAAGGCTTTACTGAAATAGTTTTCTGTGCTGTCACTTCGAATGAACAAGTAAAATATAAATAAAAACATTGTTTTAAATTACTAAAAAGTTTACATTTCATGGATAAAGTCGTTGAACCTTGTTGTTGATTTTTAATAGGTCAAAGGCTACGGAACTCATTTAATGAATCAACTTAAAGATTATCATATTAAGCATGGAATCCTCCACTTCCTCACCTACGCTGATGAATTTGCTATTGGTATACTTATATTATATTTATATATGGAATACAATTAATCAAGTTAATATTATTGCTTGATCTATAACTAATTTATTAAAAATGTCAATTAATCATACTCTGTTGATTTTTAAATTACAGGATATTTTAAAAAGCAAGGATTCAGTATGGAGATTACGGTGAATAGAAGTATTTACACAGGTTTTATCAAAGAGTATGAAGGCGCTACTTTAATGCACTGTGAACTGAATCCGTCTATAAGATACACTGAATTTACTGCAGTTGTTCGTCTACAGAAAGAAATTATGATGCGCCTTGTTCAGAAGAAGTACTCTCAGATGAAAGTAAGAATGTAGCTTTGATTATAGTTTTTCAATTTATTTTTGAATTTTAGCTTTATTGCTGTAGATTTAACTTGTTGGAACTATGTTGATGATATTTCTATCTCCAATTTCAAACTGCAAGTAAAGCTGGATTTTTTGAAATTTTAACGGTGGTTTACTTTCACTCGTATTTTTAATTTTCACAGGCTTTAGAAATGACTGGTAATAGTTTCAAAGGGGGTACAAGACTACAAGAAATCCCTGGGTTGCGAGAGGCAGCTAAAATTTGTGGTGTTGAAGGTTCGTAGTAGTGTGTCATAAACTCAATTATCAGAATCTATATCATCTGTGAAGAACCAAAATAACCCATATCCAAATTAAGCTACAATCAAAATAAGCTATGTCATAAAAACGAAATGAAAAACATGCGTAAAATGTTAATTCCATATTTTTGAAAAGGTTCAAAATTTTCTAATTCCATGTTTTTGAAAAGGTACAATTTGTAATTACATGTTTTTGAAAAGGCGCAAAATGTTCTATTTAAATGCTCTCAAGACATATTTGAATATTTTTGTAGATAGTTGATATTATTTTTAGCTAAAAATGGATATGGTTCTTCACAGACGATATGTAAATTTAATTTAAACATTTATAGTGTTTGAACATTAAAAATGATTTTTTTGTATGTAGAACCTTGTACGAAGAAAGAAGACGAGCCAAATCTGACACTAGTTTACAAAAGTATATTAAATCAAGTTCGACAACATAACGCATCATGGCCCTTTCTTAAACCAGTCGATAAAACTGAAGTGCCAGATTATTATGACTACATTCCATTTCCAATGGGTAAACTATCAATAATCTTATAAAAATTTTGTTCGTTAAACATAAAGTGGACTGACGGCGATAGCGTAAGCCTCTTAAGTTATGGATTTGTATGTAAACGTATTGTTTTTGTTTTTCGTTTGAACATAGACTTGAAAACAATTGGTGATCGTTTAAAGAAAGGCTACTACATTGGGAAGAAGTTATTCATAGCTGATATGATTCGTATCTTTACAAATTGTCGGACGTACAATAGTGCGGAGACGGAGTACTACAAGTGTGCCAATACTCTCGAGAAATTTTTTAATACCAAAATCCGGGAATCTGGTCTAGGTGATAGTCTCAAGTGACATTTGGAGAATGCGGATGAGCTGGTACTGGTGCCTGGATCGGGATCTGTGGTTCCGACAATGGCAGTTCATATTCCAGCTCCGACTACCACCACCATTCTGGATCCACAATTACTCCAAGTATAATAAGTTATATGTAACAAATTAATGAAAATGATCATGAATTTTATTTTGAGTCCTATATATTTTAATCTTATTTAATGAATCACGTCTTTATTTAAAATCGTATTGTTAATTTTTGTTTTATACTACAACATATAATTATTATATTCCTAATTTCTTAATTGTTTTCATAACATTCTTTAATTGCGTTTAATTCAGCACATCACCTTATACTTACCTTTAAGCACATATTGAAGTAACTGTGCACTATATATGTAGTATCAATATTTACCATTTAACAACTTATTTTCATATTTCAAAAATTCTCATATGTTCCCAATCAAGTTATGCAAGTAATTAAATTATGAAATACATTTAATATGACATATATGAAATCACGATAATGACATATTAGATAATATTGTAAAATATATCAAATTAAAGTTATTATGCAGTATTTATAAAAAAACTTCCAGTGGGACCTAAGTATACATGTAATTAATATTATAGAATAGGAGCTCGAATTAAAGTCTAAAATATACTATATGGATTATGGATATAAGATATTGTGTATCTTACTATTACAAAAAATACCTTTATATTCTTCTCTATAGCCTTATATTGGAGCTATACTTAGAGAACAGGAGTGGATATTATGTAGACATAGACATAAACACGATGAGGTTAATTATTGTAATCATTAATTATTCCATATTGTATTGTAATATGGACTATTGTTATAATACGTAATTAATTAATTATTGCATTGTTAGTACGTACTGTAAATTATTTTTTGTTACCCTAAAATATACATATATAATGAGTACCTAAGTATATATAGGTACTATACTAACTAAAAGTAGGAATAATAGGAATTAGTTTTTCAGATTAACAAAATACAATATCGTCTGTGAAGAACCAAAATGACCCATATCCAATTTAAGCTACAATCAATATAAGCTATGTCATAAAAACAAAATGATAAAAATGCGTAAAATGTTAATTATAGGAGTTTTTGAAAAGTGTAAAATGTCCTATTTACATGTTTTTGGAAAGGTGCAAAATGTTGTATTTGAATGCTCTCAAGACATATTTGAATATTTTTGTGGGTCGGATAGTTGTTATTGTCTTTAGCTAAAAATGGATATGGGTCATTTTGGTTCTTCACAGACAATATGTATAACTACTAAGTACATAGTTAATTAATCGAAATGCATCAATTACTTACACATTGCATACTACCATATAAGACACCATTACAAATATCTCACCATAAAAATATGCAAATCTTACGTTTCCGTAATAAATAATAATTGAAAATGAAATGGATATGTAATTAGTGTAGGTATGTAACATTGAATATTGCCTCTAAGTAGTTTAAGTTTACGGTTGTAATCATGGCTTCGTCAGCTCATTCTTCTTGTTGAAAACTTGTGTATAGTTCTTTATTGTTTAGAAAACTGCATTCTCATACCTGTCTGTCTGTCCTTTCTGTTGCTGTCTAAGTATCACGTGAGCTATAAGTTATTTATTGTATAAAATGTTAAAATTGTGAAATTTGTTTGCACTATATATGTAATCACGTTTGTTGAATGAACCATTGACCAAAAAAATAAGAAAACAAAATAGATTTTATTTCAATATGTAACAATCCTGCGTATTATAATGTCATTTGTAATTATTTGTAAGTACTGACCCAAGTTAAATTGTTGATGTTGAATAATATAATATAATACAATAATATTACTATTATGTTGCATTAATTGTAATAAATCTGAGAAATTCACAAAAATAAAAAATACTATATACCTATATAAACATTCTTAGACTGTTCATATTCTATGTATATAATATTTATTTTAGCCAACTCCTTTTTTTAATAGTTCATTCGAACTTTTGAAGAAATTCATTTCCGGCACATCTTGTTTTTTACCTTTCCAATTTCACACGGTGAATTTTATTTTGAACAGAGAGCTTTTACATATATGCATTTTTTAACTGTGTATAATTACTTATAGTACGCCTATGTGCTATACGCATGTCGACGTGGACGTCCACATTTATTTGTCTGAAGGCATGGAGAATTGAGAATTTATTGAGTAAAAAAAGGTGGGGTAGGAAACAAGGCTCTCGCCCATAATGTTAAAATGTACCATTTATATTTATAGCTTCTCAACTGTCCTGGTCCTGTCTTTATACAAATATATATAAGTATAATTATTGCAGTCTTAATCATATAGGCGTAAATAATCTCAGTGTCAAATGACGCTGCACAAAGATATATCTGTAGACAGTGGAAATTGCATGAATTCCGGCAATGCATTATTGTTTTTGCAATTTACTTACATGTAAATAATGCTCTGTTTACAACAGACAACAGAGTTGAGAGTTTAATGAGTAAGTTGCTTGCTGTATAATATACTACGTAATATATTAGTAATGCTACAATCATTTTACATTGGGACTTTAGGTGTAATTTTTTTTTTGGCTTGCCCACTTAATGGCTCGCATAGTTCCGCTCACCTTGTAAAGTATTTTGCATTCTTAATTCTTCTCGCACTTTTATTTAGGTAGACTCACAGCATAGTAAAAAGTGAGTGTTCAGCAGTATTGTTCACGTGCATCTATCTTAATTAGCCTATAGGCTGCTCCAGAAGCCTATAATTATGCTAGGCATTTAATTTAGATTGTAGATATATTCACTATAGTGGCGTATATCCAGGGCCGGACGACGGAATTGCTTTTAGGCAGCAATTTGTTTCCATACAAAAACTATCATTTTGATTTTATTGATGGTTTTCTTTGGTATAGCAAAATGTTGTATTTACATGTTTCAGAAAAGTTTAAAATGTTCTTTTTACTTGATTCAGAAAAGTGCAAAATGTTCTATTTACATGCTTTTTGAAAGGTGTTAGATGTTTTATTTCCATGTTTTTGAAATATACAAAAAATAATTATGTTTTCGAAAAATCAAAATTTCTTTTTACACATTTTTGAAAACTGCAAAATGTTCCATTTACATGTTTTTTAAAAATTCAAGCAGCAGGGGCTGCCTGCCCTGGCCACATTATCTTGCCCTGCGCATATCAGCACTGCAAAATATATTAAATGCAAAATATTTACAATGTTTGTCTTAAATTCTGTGTGTACGTACACTACAATAAAAATGGAATAGGAAACAAACTACAATACAAAAAAAGGAGAATGTAAGTGCACACTGATACACAGATGTATTTTTCACACGACACAATAATATAAGGACACCTATTAACCTTCAGGTTATATTCTTTTAAAATAAATTGCCAGTTAGTTTTAGCATTGGGAGTTTTATTGCCATTAGTTTAGTCAATATAACGAGTTATATGATGTGATATGATGTGATGATGTTAAATCTTGAAGTACCTTTACTTACGAGTCGAAGAAATGCTATTATTTTTTTTAATTCAATTTAATTTAAGAATTATTTTTAGTAAGTAGAAATTGTTGTGGTTGGTATTATGATGAAATACTAAACTAAACAATAGTCGTGTATATTATGTAGCGGTCGCGTCGCCCGAACAGGGTGCGTATTCGTAGTTGCCCCATTGTAGGTTACATTCGGAAATTAAATTAATAACATAATATGAAACCGAATACTTTTGAAGCCACACCGTTATTGCTTTACAGATTTCAAAATTTTCAAAGCCATATAATATTTCAACGAAGTATTTAAATTTTGAAAAATTGTTCATAGCATGTCATGCATTCTAATACCATAATATCTGTTTTAAGTACACACATTTAAGTATACACATGTAGATTGTAGATACGGAAGGCTTTTAGTAGAAGGAGGCGACGTGTCACCGCTGCAGGATTTTGAAATGCGATTGGAATATTTATGTGCAATATTCAATATTAAAGTTGCTCTGTCACTATCTTCTTCTCATAATTTTAGACCTTTAAAGCGCATTTACCTACTGGTTATTATAAATTAAATTATAAAACTTGCATAAGTAGGTAACTATACAGTGTGCAGTACCTACTGTTGACTGTGACATACTTTAATTAAATCGAAGGGCTCTGCTCTGCATAACGTAAGTAGCAGTAGGTACTAGGCAAGTATAGAAGAATCCTTCGTCTATTTTGTATTCGATCTATTTACATAGTTTTTTGGTTATTTATAGTTTTTGGGCGAACCAACCAGTAGTGTCCGTTTTTAGAAGCTATTTTAAAGCATTTCTATTCCAATTCTTTCGGCTTTAAAAAATGCTTTTTGGCCTCATCAGTGGTTGGTATTTTTTCAAAACCTAAGCGTAACGCGTTGGGCTACCCCTTTTTAGTTCTCCATTTTCCATTCTTTATTTTTTTTCTGGAAACTTCTACTGTGTTCTGTTTCTGCTGTTGGGCACGAAAAAGGTAAAATGTCCGTCGCTAGAGACTAGAAAACTTCTATAGCTATCAGTATTTCTTCTCATTTTTACATAAACTAAATGTAAGTATAAATTAATGCTTGCTTGTTACTTCGTAATTTGTAACTGCGCCTAAATGAGGAGAGCATACGACGCTAATGTGAAACTTGAAGTTTGCTGACCAAAATAGTAAAAAGGCAGAAGCAAGAAAGTGTTGAAAATCGATTCGTATTCGAGAGTGAGTGAGTTGCAAGACAATCAGAATTTGGTAAGTTTGGAAAATAAATTGTTTCCAGTTTCCATCTCTTAGTTTTCTAGTTAAATCCGCGTTGTGAATTTATGTTGTATAGCTTAAACCCTCTGACTCAGATAGTTAATAGAACCCAGGTGTCTTGATTAGTGAGGTTCGTTACTACAATAATTCTACAAACTACAATAAAATGAAGTGCTCCCTGCCGTGGACTCGTATGAACGGAATAGTCCACTTTTTCAACTTTGACGACATCGAGAAAAACGTACGACGTACTAACTAAAACGTAAACATATTCAAACCCTTAACAAATGGTGAACCGTTAAGGTGCACCTAGTCAGATAACGTATTCAATTTGTAACAATTCAAAATTTTAAACAATTAGTTCGTTTTTTCCTGATTTATATAATTTAAAAAAATTGATTTATCATACGAAATGGTCATGTACACTACATGATTTTAAACACATCTTTATATGCGTTACGTTTTACATAACTTACCTAGGTAGGTAGGTACCGTAAAGCTTCAAATAACTCCCCCCGGGAGTATAAGCTCAAACTTGGCCTCAAACCCGGGAGTAATTAGAAGCCGTAGTATCTTAGAACAAAACCTTTCCCATTTGATTCAATGCTAAAGACCCCGGGAGTTACTAGGGACCCGAGAGTTGATACCATACCCTGGAGTTATTTGAAGCTTTTACCTATATATACATCTCCACTTGCCCCAAAGTGGACTGATCGTTTTAAAGAAGGCAGCGCTTCCAGTAGTTAATAGTTTTGATGAGTTCAAAGTCGCTTTAGACGTTAGAATTGCGGTTTTAAGTCATACACTCATACATTGACTGTAACAAAAAATAATTTGAGGGGGGATTAGGGGAAATGTCCCGAAATTGGGCAATTAAATGTGGCAACCCTTTGCGATTTTATTCCATACTGCTTAATTTACATATTTTATTTTATTATTATTTTGTTTTTTAAGGAGCGGATGGTGATTAGCTTTGTCATTTGTGGTTGAAACCTAAAACTAGCAATTATGCCCAAAAAGCGTGAACACGAAAAGGGTCCTAGTGTAGACTGTGACAATAGTGACCAAGAAAAGCGCTCTCGATCTGAAATTTCTCTGATCCCCCTCCGCTGCAGAGTTCGGATGAATCAGATCCAAAACCGGGCTCCAGCAGAAGTGACCAAGTAAGAAGTACACGCATTTATATAATTTTAGTTTTTATTATTACTTGTTTATTTACGATGGAATTTGAATGTGTACCAAATTCCTTAATAACAACATTTATAGATTATTGAAAATTGCTTATTTTTAGGCAGCCCTTAACATTACGAATGCGTCTGAGTCTGGAACCGGGACCGGGACCGTTACATGTGCTGCGATTTCTGAAGAAGCTTCATCAGTTCCTGATCCTGAGGAAATCTCATCTGCTCAAAACCCTTTGGCTGGAATTTTGATCATTGATGTAAATCCAAATCAAATATTTTCCCGTACTATAGAATAGAATTATATTATATAATTCATAGGATTTCCCATCAACAATATTTTAGACTTAAGCTTCCCCGTTTGTTTTTATTTTATGATTCAGATTTACGAAGAAATATTTAAGCACCTTTCTCTTGGTGAACTGCTAATGCTCTCTTTAGTAGACAGGCTGTCCAACTGTTGTGCTCGAGCCTTTCTACGGAAAAATGAAAATGTAAAGTGTCTTGCCGTCATCCGTCGGAACCGAATGTGCAGGGATTTGAAAGACATGGATACGCTTCTAGAGACATCAGTTAATGTTCCATTCAATGGCTTGTCAATAGTCCAGCCAGTTGTGATTGGCTGGAATCCTGAGCAATATACTGAAATGGATAACCACGATCATTTGGTATGTCAATTCCCAGTAACCGTCTATTCAAATTTACTTGACAAGCTCCACTGCAAACATGTGAAGGTACGCATGTGGTGTGAGGCCAGAACTGCTGCTACTGCTGAATGCCCTGGGCATCGAATTTTTAACAAGATAATGAAAGAAAGTGCTTCACACTTGGAGAGTTTAGTTATTGAAGAATTGCCTACGCGCGACAATGAAGATCGATATTTCTATCAAAACAAGAATAACTTCGTCGAAAGTATTTATTCTTTCATGGGCATTGATAAGGATGAAAAGGAAAACCAGCATTGTTTTCCAAAACTTAAATCACTTGATATTCCGAAAGAGAGTTACTACCAAGAGCCTTCGTGAAAGAATTAGTGCATTCTTCCCCGACTACCACAGAGTTATATTTGGGAGTATCTCTTGGAAACTCGTTAACTTCCTTGTTTCCGAAAATCGAACTGGGGCTGTAAGAGAATTCGATTTTGAATTTGGATGGCCATGTCGGGATGGAGAGTATTTTAAGGAAGAACTCAGTCAAGTTGAATTAAAAGATTATGTTCAGCCCCAGCGACATGAGGGTTATATAAATCCGGAGTACTTGCTAAGGAAAATGTAGTTAGCTGTAAATTTTGCACTTACACAACCACAATTAACTAAGCTATCCGTTTCAACGTTTCGGTGTATTGATATTGACGACGTACTCGAAAGCAATGAAAGGTTGAATCGATTCTTTCAATCAATGTCAAAGTTTTACGGTGGGATTCTACAGAGAAGTTGCAAGAGATCACAATTTATTTCCGTGATTTTATTTTTCTCATAAGAATGCTTGAGGAACTGACTCCCCCAGTGAAACTAAATAAATTGAAATACCTCACTTTTCATTACACCCAAAGACTGGAGTGGACACTACAACGCATCAATTTCTATAAATGGATTCCCAACCTCACCTCAATATCATTTCAGTATGGTCACTGTGCATCATGGCGTGACCTCACCAGACTGGAATCACAGTGTGATCCTTTGTACATAACCCAGGAAATGTATGACCGGTCACCCCTAGAGGATTGTGACTATATGTGGCACTCGGTTACAGCATTTAGTTGGGATGGAAGCTGTCGTAGTAATGAGCGACACATCCGTGAAAAGTTTCATTTTAATGAACAATTGACAAAATTATTCCCGAATGTGCGTCATGTCGTATTCAGTGACTATTACAGAATGGAAAAAGTATGTACTCTTCTATGGACTGAGTGGCCAGAGTTGGAGTCCATCGCATTCGTTGAATTGAACACAGATTTGGTTGCTAACAGCTGCTTGGATCGAGTTTTCACTGGAATGACAAAGACAGAGTGTGACTTTGGATTGGAAGCATTGAGGAGTGGACGTATCCAAGACGCGAAGGAAATTGTGGAGCCTTTCCAAACACGAGCATCCATTCGAAAGCTGACAAGTAAGTAGTGTGTCACAAGTTAGCAGTTGTTTCATATTTGGAAAATCCAGTTTACATTTTTCCTATATTTTTACATCTTAATTCTTTTATAAATTCCAACAAAACATATTTCTATATCTACCTACAAGCTTTTCCATTTTCATTTTTTTAAATGATTTTTTTAAACCCTACAGATTTGCGTCAGTCCCAGTTTTTTTAAATAATTGATTTTTCATGATGATATTTTAAATGACTTTCACTTTAGAGCTGAAAACTTTTCGATTTGAGTTTCGTCACGGAACCCAGGAATGTACTTCCGATTTGAAAGTGCTCCTCACGGAGTCAACGAAAGTATTTGCACTCGAGCTTATGCCAGCTCTCAAGTTGACAATTTTTCGGAACACCTGCCGTCCTCAAGGCACACAGTGCTGTGAGTTTTTTTTAAGATTTACTTATGTATTGTAATTGTTTTACGTTTTCTTAATAATTTTACTAAACGATGTTGGAAAGAAATTCATAGTGAAATAAGACACTGTACTGTAATTATTGCTCATATTGTAAAAAGGTTACTCGCTGGAGCATCTAGAACCTTGTGCGAACTTGAATATTAACCCTGAACCTGTGATAACGGAACTTCCCGAGTCCGAGACTGATGAGCCTGAACCTCCAGTAGGAACAAACCCGTGGGTATCGAAGCCCCGCGCTTGTAAGAGCAAAAATATGAAGTAGATGGGTCACCTTCACAGATATAGTTAATATGACTTAGCAATGCCGTTTGAAAGAGTTGACTCAGGGCTATTTTCGTTATGTGTTCAAAGAATTATTTACTTATTTTATTGTTTGAATTTTTATATTATTTAAATTAGGGATTATTACTTCTGAATTTTTGAGACATGGCCTTGGAATCCGATTTAATTATGTATGGATTTCATTGACCGCTTATACTACGTAATGTAGGAAATACATGTTGTTAGTTAGATGTAATGTACTGAAGGTACTTGTAAGGCATGTTTTTCGAGTGACAGCCCGGCTTATTTGAGCCCCGCATATTATACATAACATAAGATACATAATTTAGCAATTTAGTATTAATTAAATTAATTTAGCATTGTTGACATACTTATTGAGATGAAACATTATGATAAATTCAGATAAATTAATAAATCCTTTTGCAACTTGAAAAATAAAATGTACCAAGAATTTTTCCAAATATTCAGTAGTACTACACTTTTAGCAAGCATCTTACACCTTAAAAATACTTGGCATTTATTGTTCTATGTATAGCAGTATAAACTATATAAAAATCCTAACATCCTTATTTGAGCTTCGAATTAAAGACTTGTACATTTATGTAGGTACATACATCTCATTTATCTGCAGGTATAGATAGCTGTGCATAGTAGGTATTCTTGCATGGCTTCACTGTATAAATAATGTATAAAAACATAACGCTGCAATATTATTTCGTCTAGCCGAGACTCAATGGGCGTTCGAATTCAAAACATCGAAATTCAATAGCTAAACTTTTTAGTTTTTATTAAATTAACCGATATCATTCGATAGGGAATAATGATGTTTGATAATAGCTCGAGATCATGTAAAATTTGCCGATGCGATGGTCGTTTGTCGTTATTACTTCTTACCAACGATGTCAATTAAGTATATGTGATAATAACGACTAGTACTTACTTTTACAGGCATATACATTATGTGATATACATAATATCATTTTCCTCTTCCAATGTTCTTCTCTGAACAAAAAAAAAGTATAATTCTATCTATCCTTTAAATTTTATGCCACGGCTTAAATGCTTAAAATATGCTTTCAGCAGTTTATTCTGATTTCGATTTTATATTCCGTTTCTAGTGTATGTAAATTCCATCCCTTCTGATATACAGGTCACTATTACTATGCTATACTAAAATGTTAATTTTTTATTGGTTTCCTTACCCTAAAGATCTGGTTTCACATAATTAGATAGAGTAATTTGCATGAGATGAATGTACCGTCATGTTTTGTCCTCTTTGAATCTTTCAATCTTTGAGTATTTGAATCTTTGTCGAGTAGTAGTATTATGTATATAGTTGAGTCGAGAAGTCGAGATGTGTTTCATAAAACCTGACTGATCATCTTCTTGGAACTCTGCATCTTCCCGAACAGGGCCGAATAATTTTGTTCACGAGTGTATTCCTTTGAGATCTTCCAAAGCTTTCGAAGCCACTCCATCGTCCCAGTCCCAGTCCCAGTCCCCGTCGTGTTTTCGTGATCAGCCATCTACTCCTTTGCTAGGTGAACTCTCCTTTGTAACGTAAGTGAAGGAAATACTTTTATAATGTTGAATATTTTATGTTATTTAAGGAATCGTCCGTAAATGATTTAAATGAGTCAGAGATACTAACCTTAGTGACCCCTACTAAAATAATGATAATATTAAATGGCATCTTGAGCATTTTTGTAAATTGTCTATACGATTTTACCCACCCTCCGTGGTAACGTTATAAAGGGACAGCCCCCGATGGTATTTTGTTTGGTATTTCATACAGTCCTTCGTCCTCGTCCTCAGGACTCGAGAGTTCTTGTGTTATTCTTGAGCTGAACTCCACACGGGGAAGGATGGAGTAGAAGGAGGAACCCTTTCTTATATTTTTCTTTAAATAATACAACACACACATCCATCGAATCGAATCGTGTTTAAATTTAAAGTGATCGTTTCTTTAGAGAATACACGGACAGAGAGAAACTCGAGAATACAAAATAGTCTCGTATATGTTAATAATAGTTTAAGAAGAAAATAAAAAAACAGGACGAACTTACAAAATACTTCCGACTTGTGGCTTGTGTTGTGTTCCATCGTATTCGTATATCCTCGTTTCTGGCCTGACTTTGATTTGATTTTGATTTGATGGTGTGTGTTATTTATTTTTTTTATCTCATTCATTAGAGATGTGGATTTGCTCTCGTAGTCTGTATAGTATATTCAACAAACTTGGCTAGTGCCCGTGCCCGATGCTGTAATATCTTAATCTTAACATCTTGAGTCTTGACGGCAAATCTGATCTGTACAAAAGCAAGCAAGTGAGTGTACTTTTTTTTACGTCTGGTCTGCTGGACTGAACTGAAACCATGAGAATTAATATTTAAAAATAAGGTTTTTACAAGTTACGAAGTTCAGAGTCAGAGATCTTCAGACCAGATCCTCGTTTCGTTATTGAGAGACTGGTACTGGTTGCTCGTGGACTGTGGATGTCGGTGAAAATAATCTTTGTTGTAGGAAAACGAAAAAGGCTAAAGGAGCAGAGAAATCAGATCATGTCAGATCTTATTCATTTGATCCCGTCTCATCATCATCATCAGTGGCTGGCATTCCATATTTAACTTCCTGACTACTTAAAGGAAATACTTAATCTCCATTTAATATTTCAAGTGGCTTGGATTTGGATTTTGGAATTAGACACATGGTGGTCCATCACTTCATTGTGTTTTTAATAAATTGATGGAGTTATATCTGAATTGATGGATAAAAGATAAAAAAAAGTGTTATCAAGGCCGAGCGCTTTATGTAATACCCTGTACTTAAGAAATTTTTGGAAATTTTAATAGTACGACCTACAACCTACAAAACACATGTGACATGCTATTTTAATTTTTTTATACCTACTTAAAATATTATAGTATTTTGTACAAGCAGCAATTATTGACCATATTCAGTCACAAATATGGAATATCGTTTAATTGACTCGGTGAATTCTGGCATCTTCTAGCTCTGGCATTGGCTTGATATTGTAATGCGTCTTGGTATTTGGTGACATTTTTGCGAATTAGCATAGCGGTTATAGTAGTGTTTCTATTGGAATTTTAAACCTCTGTAACTTCGGTTGGCATTTCAACATACAATTAAAAATAAAAGTCACAAACAACCCGAAACGTCAAATTTGTCAATCTGTGTCTTGTTTGACGAATCTAATGAACGACCAAGATAAAAAAAGGACACGAATATCTCATAAAGTGACTGACGACACTGATGCTGGATATTCAACGACTAGTTTGTTCTCGTGAAACCAAAGCCAAGCATGTGCTAATTTAATTCAGAATTATCAGTCATTAGTTCAGTGTTCTTCAACTTTGTAGTTCATTCATTCATTCATGACATCAGTCAGTATTCAGTCACAGTACTGTTCAGTATCAGTGACGGGCTTGGACAGAACAGTCAACTGAGTCAGCGGTGAGAATAGCTAAACAAAGTACTTTACATGTGACTAATCTTATTCGTCTAAAGACACCAGACCAGCAATAATTTCTAAAACTTGATTGAAATCAAACGAAATTACAAGTTCGTTTTTTATTAATACTAAATTTTATAACACTTCTTCTCGTCATTTTATACTATATACGATTTTTAAATTTTCCAAGTGTGGAATTTTAGAAACTTTATAAATATTACCACCACCACCATTACCGTCAATCATCATCAGTATTTGTAAAAGTCTATAGCAAAAAGACCAAAAAACCAAAGTTGTTCAGTCGTCGCAGTAAAAGGCGACCGCGCTCCGGGCCAAATTTTACCAACTATTGTTCATCCTTATTTTTACATTCGTTTTTTCGTCGTATTTAAGTATAAGTGTTAGCTCTCAAAAAAGAGTTTTTGACTTCCTTCCATGTGCAAAAATTGTATTCAAACAGTAATACTCACAAATAATATATTATGTTTGTGTAAAAAGCACGATTTACATTTACAAGTCACGAAGGATTAACATACAAAGCAATTAGGAGTATAATAGTTGTCAAAAAATGTATTAAGAAGCTTGGATATTTGAGCGATTTAAATATTTTTTCTACACTGACTGAATTACTGCACTCAAGACCAAGACTAAACCAGCAACAGGAAAATAATTTATGAAATAAAATCAAGGAATTTTCACGCATTCAATTGGAATTTGAACTTTGACTGCTTACAGCCGATTCCCGATAAATGATCAATTATAGATACACAAGTTTAAAGTTTGAACTTTGATTCGTGAATGCGCTATATAAAAGTGAATATACCGCAAGAATTTTTCAGTTCTCAATTATGAATTAGCTGTGCGATTAAAACATCTTTTTGCATCTTTGATATCTACACAGTATCTAGAAGTTTTAGCAGGTGTCTACTAAAATAACTGTTGATTCTATAGAAGAACAGAACAGGTTACAACTTTTACAATTTTTACATACTTGAAATAGCGACCTTACAACACACTACCAAAAACCACAATCAAACTTTTATTAAATTTTCAACAGCTGCAATTTTCAATTTGCAAGTCGCAATAAAAACAATATATACTTTATATTATATAATTGTATAAATTATTATTCCAAGATACTTGCTATATATATATGATATAGAGGCGTCGAACCGAGATGATAATGGATTACGCAATGCAATTAAAAAGCGAGAGATTTAATTAATTATTAAATAATGAAAACGCAGCATGATACACTTGATGACTAGAATTGGAAATTCAATTCTACATAATACAAATTTAAAATCAACCAAGACCAATATTATAAATATGGACACACCTCAAGATTATTTATAATCAAAAGAAGATTATTATTATTCCAATAGCTTCTCCAACGTGGAGCGTTCCCACTAATAACCAAAGCAAGTGAAAGGTTTCAGCGAAGTTTGGTTTGTTATTGTTGTTCAAGCCAAAGTTGAAGGAAAAATCTATCTACATACCTACGCTACGTTCAACGAAACAGTCAAGAATTCAGTGTTCAGACCAGACACATCTAAAAGCAAAGAAGAAAAAGGGACACAATATAATTACCTTCTGGACTCTGAAATGGAATGCTTCTTGACTATAGATATTATTGAATGGACGAATAAGTGTGTTCTTCAACGGAACAAGCAACATCATAAAGCAACATAGCTTAAACTTGTAAAAGTTTAAAGTGAAAGGAAAGGATAGAAATAATATTATAAGTAATTGACCAGGGTCAATGGTCAAATCCATATATACGTACAACACCTTATAATAAATTGCAATTTTACATCCTTCTCCTTCTCTACATATCAGTACTAATCAATATTACATAGTGTATTCGTGAGACGTGTCTGTCGGCTATTATATTCAAGTATAGTCGACGTCGAACGTATGGGTATATCGATGACATCGACATCGATATACTGACTTCCAGCTAACGTTGTTGGAAAAAAAAGATTAACATCAAGAATTTTTTATTGCGTTGAAAATGTATTTTGAACTTATTCAATAGTTAACAGTACAAATTTCAATAATTTTCGAGATCAACAGCTTAAAACCGCATTAACACAGCTAAACGTGTTTTTAAAAAGTAATACTGAAAAAAGTTTAAAGGCCTTTTTTTGTACTATAAAATTTAACACAGTGTCATCGTTCATTCTTGATCCGTTATTCGTTATCTACAGTCAACAGTTTTATAATAAGTATTGGGTTTTCCCCTCTAATCGGGGAAATCCATATTAGTGAGTGTACACACACACGAAAAAAAATTCATCATGGGGAACTGCTTAAGTGGTAATAGCAATCGACCGAATGGAGACATTGGCGGAGCCAAGCTGGACCCGTCAGTGACAGTGGTCGGTGTTCCGAATCCGGTCGGGATTCTTCCAGGGATTAATGATGGGACAATGCCCGAGTCAAATCCAATTCATCATATCCCATCTCATCATGTTCGTAATCCAAATTCTCTACCCCCCCTTCCAGACTCAGACAACAATTCTCAAGTATGGTTATATTTTTTTTTTATGTTTTTATGATTTATTTTTGTATTTATTTTTATATGTTCTGTTTTCATAATGATATTTCTTCATTTTATTTTTCCTCTTGTTTTCTTTCTATTTCTATTTCTATCCTATTGTCTGGTCTGGTGTAATTTTGCTGTAGTACCGTCAATTATTTTGTTGTCCTATGGTCATGGTCCATGGTCCTTGCGGATTTCGTTTTGCCCTTGTTGTTGTTTGTAATTATTATTACTAACGATGATAAGCTTTTTTGTCTCCAAAAAAACAATATAACTTTTTGCATTATATTGTTATTATAATTATTATGATTATGCACCTATTTTTCTTGATTTCATTTTCAAGTTTTTTTAATTTTATATTTTCATTATATGTATATACACCTTCAACTTCCTGTACTATAGTAATGGTAGGAAACTCCTATATACTTCTAATAATTGTAAATATATAGTATAATTTTGTGTGTTAGTAATGTGTATAAAATTACGTCAAGTGTTCATACTTATCGCCGATCGGATCGTTAATCGTACCAGTATTGAGTCATACCTATTTACGTCTTTATGATTAATAATCCATGAATAAATAAATGAATATTATAGGTTCTAAAGTATGTAGGTAAGTACATATAGCAGCAGTATGGCATCAGTCCACGTAATAAGGTAATTAGGGTTAAGGTGCGTATTATACATCCAGTAGTAGAAAAAAAGTGACAAACTTGAAACTTGTTTAGTCATTCATGTGTATAGTTTCATTCAACAACAAAATCCTATTATTGCTGATTGCTTCCTTTTTTTGTGCTATGGCATGGCTCATGGTTTGGTTGGTCAGGCAGGGCCGCCAGGCAGTTGTAATGTTGGTTGAACTAACGATGTGACGCATTCCTTTTCCACAATTTTAGTCGTATATCCTTCCCAAGTCCTAAGTCAAATTACTCTATCATTTGTTAAATCATAATCGGAAAATTTAGTAAGTTGATTTTGTTGTACAATTTTATTTTTATTTCTACTCACTTTTTAAACGTATTACACAAGTATATTATGACGATATTACATATACTGTTTATTGCAGGAAAAGGTAAAAGCTCTTAAAAAGGGAGATAGATGTACAGAGTAGACAATTACTAACATTATGACTATTGTTGTTGTTGTTATTGTGTTTTGCAGTAGTGGATTTTACTGGGCGATCATACTTTGCTTCTGTTTTATCTTTAATGTTTGTGATATTGTCAGTAATTATGTACCTACGTATGTGGCGCTTAGGCGATGTGATATAATTATAATTTGGCATCAAGATCGAGACACTATATCAATGTCAACATCGATCGACGTCGATATGATGCGATGGTTTTATTTGTATGGTGAGGCGCGTGTGTTCTCTATATTTTGTGGTAGGTTTTAAATATTTAATTAGATTGTCAATCATTAGTTTAGTGAAAATAAAGTCTACAACTTGAGGGAAGTAATCCTAAATGCCAAGTCATCCCTCTGCAGCAGGCTGTATAATTCAGAAAACACAATAGTCACGACTATCTTCAATTCGGATGCCTTTAGGATTTGATTCTGGCAAGCAGCACTCTGGCTAACAGCACTATGGCTTTAAATAGCTAGGATTCTAGAAATTTAATTTTATGAATTTAATTTATGACTATACACTAGTTACTAGTACATAATTTCTTATCTTGTCTCTTTTTTTTTACTTCTTACTATCTGTTACTCTGGACCAACGGTCTGTCTCTAAGAACAATAAATAAATAAATAAATAAATAAATAAATTAATTCAGCTGCTAGGCTGCTGCTGCTACAGGTTTGACTTGGTATAGCTTGAAAAAAAACGCAAACTGAAGTCTGTTCCTGGTTTCCTAACTTCATCGAGGTAGTTTGGTTGAACTTTAATTTAGCTGAATATTAAGTTAAATAATATTCTGTTGCTTTTACGTAGTTCGTACATAGATGTATTTTGAATATTTTTCCAATTTGTTTTTAGGGAAAACAAGGAATAGTAAGTACATCATAGTAGGTGCACACATACGTCAGGGCCGGACGAAGGAATTGCTTTTAGACAGCAATTTGCTTCCATACAAAAACCACCAATTACATATTATTGATGGTTTTATTTGGTAAAGTAAAAGGTTGTATTTTTACGTGTTTTAGAAAAGTTTAAAATGTTCCTTTCACTTGATTCAGAAAAGTGCAAAATGTTCTATTTACATGGGAAAATGTTTTATTTTCATGTTTTTGAAAAGTCAAGGTATTATTTTTACATATTTTTGAAAACCGCAAAATGTTCCTTTTACACATGTTTTTTGAAAATCCAAGCCTCCACTGGCCACATTATCCGGCCCTGACATACATCCATGCATTACTTTTAAATAGATATATCGATATGCTTAATTTTGAACTATAACGTGATTTATTAGTGACTTACGATTGGTAAATGCTAAATAATTTTATCAGTATTCTCCTTCAATTAGCACTCCCTTAGTACAAGCTGAATTTTTATTTTTTAATCTAATTTGATATTGGCCTATTGAGATAGTGACATTTATTGGATTACAAGTACTTTACTTGTACTTGTGAATAGCATTAAAATTCAAGTGAGTTCAAATTCCCAAAAATAGATTGTTCTATGTTAAGTATAGATATGTAAATGCTATTTTATTTTGTATTCTAAAGTACCTACTTAACTACTTACTTACATAATTGTGCAAGATACATTGTAAATCATGCATAAATCACAGTTGGAGTACAAATTAAAGCTGTATCATGTTTAAATTGGCTCAAGTATATGACATTAGATGTTAAATAGTAAACAGGTCAGTACGATCACGATCTCACCGTCAACCGTCAACCGTCGAGTCGGCCGTCGGATTAGGGCAAAGAATTTACTTTGAACTCTTTTTTTTTTGTTTGTGGGAATATTTTGTGAGGAGACAGAGACAGTTTTAAATTATCAATCAAGTGGGTGGACGTCGTCCACGAAAGTACCTAGGAGTTCAAACAACACAATGTCAGGGCAAAAGTTTAACCGGCAGCCGCAGCCGCATCGTCAAGCTCAAGTCTTCAACAATTCAATAATATTCGTAATAGTCACTTTTTTTAAGTACTTCCCTGATCCCTGTGCCGTATAATTTACACGTTACATATCTAATATATCTCTTACAATATTAAGTTAGTACTAATAATGTGGTCATTGCTTTATTGCATGGTACTCACAAAGTTATGCAGTAATATCGTGCAGGGCCGGACGACGGAATTACTTTTTAGGTAGCAATTTGTTTCCATACAAAACCCACCACTTGGATTTTATTGAAGGTTTTCTTCGTTAAATCAAAATGTTGTATTTGTATACATGTGTTAGAAATGTTTAAAATGTTCAATTTAATTGATTCTGAAAAGTGCAAAATATTCTATTTACGTAATACTTTGAAAAAAGTGAAAAAGTCCTTATTTCCATGTTTTTGAAATGTGCAAAAAAAATTTATTTTCATATTTTTGAATAGTCAAATTGTTCTATTTTACATGTTTTTGAAAAGTGCAAAATACTCCGCTTACATGTTTTTGAAAAGTGCAAAATACTCCGTTTACATGTTTTTGAAAAGTGCAAAATGTTCCATTTGCATGTTTTTGAAAAGTGCAAAATGTTCCATTTGCATGTTTTTAAAAAGTGCAAACAACTTCATTTAGGTAGGTACATGTTATTTGAAAATTCAGGCAGCGAGGGCTGCCTTTGCTGGCGTTATCCGGCCCTGATATCGCGTGTGACGTGACCAGTAACGAAATTAATTCAGCTTTTTAATAACATAAATAATTACGCATACATTAACACAAAAGTGACTCTGATTTCCTGCTCCCTATCTTCCAAGTTTTCACCCATTTTCAGTTAAATGTTGCTTTGTTAATTAAATTGCATAGCCTAGCAGAGTGTGTAAGTGCACATAAAATTATATAAGGATATATATAGTGAAAAATGTTAAGTGAAAGATATTTATTATAGTAGTTGAAAGTTTTAAAAGTAATATCCGTTTTAAATTGGAGTTCATGTTTTAGTTTGTGCATTTAAATTTATGACCTCTGTTGTTCTGTTTCTGTGTTGTAGATATCTGACTGAGTGAGTATATCAAAAATAATTATATTTGATGTCAAAGGTTTTGCTTTTTACACTTTTCGTTTATTGCCTATAGCTGTAAATTTAAATGGTAGATATGAATGATATAAAGGGAAGTCTGACTCGTCGTCGTGAGATTATAGTTTTATTTATATTCTAGATTCTATGCAGCTAGATCCTTTTAGCAGCTTTTATTTATGAAGTAACAACAAAGACATTTCATTTCTCCCCGACCGTTCGCGTCCTCCAGGAAATTTGAGGAAAGGTGCACTGTCAACTGTGTACAGATAAAGTGCACAATGTGACAAAATATTTTATCTGTCACTGCGTAGAGAACGTGTGTGTGTTGAGTTGTAGAAATTTAACACGGCGTCTGCTGCATTATATGAAAATTGGTATTTATGAACGACATGGGGAATGGGGAAATTAATTGAAGGAATATGCTGTAAAGACAGACTTGCCATATGATGTTGTGTTCAAAACTTGAAAAAAAAACATATTGCACTGCCAAAATAAAGTGTAAGTAAAAAGCGTGAAATGTAAATTTTATTCGTCGTCGAATCGTATAATCATTCTGATATTTCCTCAACGCTCCTGACGAGGACGACGAGGACGACGACGGCTATCAAACTAAAACTGTAAAGTTAAAGTTTTAGATTGTGTGTCGACTTTACTATGGCGTATATATTACATTTTATTAATGTTTTCTGCCATTGAGAACACGCGATACCGAGGAATATAAATTGGAATATATTGTTCAAAGTTCAGTCTCACTCTCACTATATAGCACATATAGATAGTTATATGTTTCATATTGGGTGTGTATACAATCCAATGTATAATTCTACCCACGTAATTTTCAGTTTCCAGTTCCAGCTATCGAATATGTCATTACGCAGTCAGTACATGCGAAATAAATATAGCGTCAAGTTCGGAAGCACTGCGTATGTATAATATATCATTATATGTACAGAAGCTCCAGGATTTGTACTGCTGGAGAACTTTCTCTAGCAGACATCAGCATATTATGTAGTACCTAAAGTGTAGTAGGAGTAGGAGTTTCATGCCGATAAAATACAAGTTGAAGAGCCGGGTGTTATTCACCCCAACAAACTGAAAGCAAAAAAACAAAAATGATAGTGAAGGACCCCGGTCCGGGTCCTATGGTCCCGGTTATCTAAAAGCTAGTGTTGTCTCCCTGCTACCGGTTACCGGCCCCGGTGTCGGTCGGTGTCGGTCCCGGTCCTGGTGCGGGTAAACTGGAAGGGAAAAAGGAAAACTCGATCTCAATTTCGATCCTTCTCAGGTTTCACTTTTATCCTCTCTCCACGCACGCACCACACGACCAGAGGACAAGACCAAGGAAGACCGTATAGGAACGAAATAACCGGCATCTTTACCGGTGCTGGTGCCGATGCCGGTTCCGGTACCGGTACCGGTAGCCGCACTGCTGGTGGCTCTCCAGCCGACGCCGACAGTAGAATGACTTCCAATCCGGTCCTGAATTTTCCACTTTAGCCGCCCTACTTTCCCGTTAAATCAGTCTCGGTTCGGTGACGACTACGTCCGTCGTGGTCTAGATTTTCTGCAGAATCCGAATCCGAATTCTAGAAGAATCGCGCTGGAGACACCATAACTTAAGTATAGAACTATATTCGTTATCCGACGTTTGAATTTTGATTTTGACGTTGAGTTTAAGTTGAAATCCATGTTGTATCTCATCGTGAGTATCAGCGTTGAGAAAATATATATTGTATATAGGGAATGGAAATTGACCAACGCCAACATGGATCATCATCTCGTTTTTTTGTATATTATGAAATATATATATAGAAATTGGGAAGCTGATCTCGCATTTCTTTGCTATATCGCCAAGGCAAACTTGGTTGTAAAGTGTGTTGTTGTATAGTATTATGTTTCTCTCATGACTTGACATGACTTGAACGTTTGCTTGTCACTTGAACAGTCGTTCTTTTTCTTTTTCTTCCGTCCTTCCATTTGAATTCCCTTCGTTTTTTTTCATTCAAAGATAATAGATACCATGAATGCTCAGCATCAGCTTTTTTTTAGTATAGTATCTATCTGTATATTTGTATCTGTAGCGGCTGTTTCACTTTAAGGAAATTGCTATGAGAGCCAAACGCCAAAGCCGAAACCAAAACCAAAACCAGAGCTACCAGAATAAAAAAAAAGCAAAATATACAGAGACAGATAGCGGTTTGAAATAAATAACATCTGCCGACTGACTGCCGACGTCGACATCGAGATCGACGACGGCCGTTCTTTTTAGTTGTTTTTTTGTCTCATTCCTTCTACTGCTGCTGCTGCTGCTTTCCTATTCTGACTCTAGCTCTGATTCCTGATAGATATCTTGCGTATATAGTGAGTATAAAGTTGGACTTGGTACTTTTGTACTTGTCCCGATACTCCTCCTAGATAAGAAAAAATAAATCGAATTAGATTAGGATTTTGTGGAATAGTTGTTTTAATTTGTTCTAAAGAAGATGCTCATTGTTTTCAGTCAGAGAGTCTACATACATCAGTACACACATATTAAGGGAGGGGAGGCTGTACGGCGTACGGGAATGCATGGGAGCTCATTATTAGCTGAGCAGAGATCATTTTTGTTGCGAGGCAAATGATTTTAATCTGTACCAGAATCTGTATGAATTGATTTCTGTTTAAATCTGTAGTGTAGTACCCAAGTACCACTAGAGCTGTACCATGAAAATCTGTAAAAGGATACAGTAGTAGCAGTTTTTTTTAAGCAATTAAATTGATGCAAAAATTCTCATTTGAACGATCTGATCTTACTTGGCTTGGAGTTCTGCTCCTTTTCCCTTAATTAATTGATACAAATCCAATTTCCAATGCACATTAAAAGTGACAAGTTAATTAAGACGTGTTGGAATTAGGAATTAGACTACCTACCTACACAAAATTGAAGTATTCAAATTAGTGTAGATTTATTATATCTGCAGTTGTAATGTAGGTAGCTGAAAATGCATTATGTTGTACATATATATCGTCTGTGAAGAACCAAAATGACCCATATCCAATTTAAGCTACAATCAAAATGAGCTATGTCATAAAACCAAATGAGAAACATGCGTAAAATGTTAATTATGTACATGTTTTTGGAAGACGTAAAATGTTCTATTTTCATGTTTTTCAACAATGTAAAATGTAATATGTTACATGTTTTCGAAAAGGTGCAAAATTTTCTAATTCCATGTTTTTGAAAATGTGCAAAATGTTTTAATTCCATGTGTTTGAAAAGTACAAAGTGTTCTATTTAAATGCTCTCAAGACATATTTGAATATTTTTGTAGATAGTTGATATTGTTTTTAGTTAAAAAATGGATATGGATATGGGTCATTTTGGTTCTTCATAGACGATATGCCATATGCGCGAATAGGAATTTCCAGTTATTATCTGTATTAATGTATCGAGATTTGAAGCGAATTAGGGGTCGTCTCTAAATGATGTCATCGAAATATTTACATTTCTATGACCCCTGTCATCAGCTTGCTGACCATTGTGTAAATGGATATCTTTATAACTATAAGATGTCATCAGTGTCAGTATCCAAGCAGACCCATTGACCCTATCCGTGACATAAATTATGGGCGATCCCTTACAGAAAAGAAAATTACCTTCTACATGAATATGCATGTATCAAGAATAAAATGTACCCAATACTTATTACACTCTCTCTCTCTCTCAAGTATTAAATAATTATTTCTGTATGTATTTTATTCCCCCAAGATTCTGTTCATAAATCATAATTAAATATCTGTAGACATACCTAAGACACATAATTAAATAGTCATTACTGGTATTGCATAATACAATACTTAGTTATAAAAATAAAAATAAAATAGAAATCTATTGTTGTTGAATGTTTTTTTAAAGTTAGTTTTAGTAGGTTAGCCAGATTGTCCATACTATAATATGCTTCGTGGGAAGGGGTCCACTGTCTGTATACCGTCACCGTTACCGTGTACATATTTCCATTTCCTATAATACTACAACGTACACTTTTACACACGCTATAACGTATAACAATGAATAATACTTTTAAAAATCTGTGGAATATTTTTTCCGCTCGGGGCATCCATGCTCACGCGTATCCTATAAGCACTAAGCACTGCCTTGCCTAATGCCTAGCCCTGCCTTAGTATTAGTATGCTGACTACAGTGACTACTTACTGACAGATGTTGCTCTTTTGCTGTTCTATCAGGAAAATATCTTTTAAATAGGTATAAACTATAACTAGTAAGATTTCTTTGCCTTAGTGATTTTATACTGGGACTGGGAACGATAGTCTTACAGGAATAACAATAGCTCTATCCCAAGTTGTGTCTCACAGGAATCGCAGATCTCATCTCATGGATCGTGATCCTGAGAAAAAAAAATTCAAGAGAGAAGAATCTGAATTATTATATAAGTAAACTTTTTTTTTGAACTTTGTTTAAATTTTTTCCAAGTCAATTCCTGTTTTCGATATCTCTGTCGAGAGATTTTTCTCTACAATTTTTACAATTCTGCAGAGATACTTGATTTTAACGGGAACAATTTGGATTTGGAATATAGGAATTACTCCTGATAAAAGGCATGCAATTAAAATTACTCTTTGTAGATAGACTCTGAGTGTCTACATAACATTGTACAAAAAAAAATAAGTACAGTAGTCCCTCGCTTATATGATCCTCGAAGTTATGATACCCTCGAAGTTATGATACCAAAATCCGAGTTATGATACCTCGAAGTCAAGGGCGGATCCAAGGGGGGGGGGGGGGGGCTATGGTGCTTTAGCAGTCTGGCACTTTGAGTTAAATTTAAACGTGTGGCGATTAAATTTAAATGCCTGCAGAGGCATTCAAATTTGAACGTGCCACGTTTATTTTTGAATGTGCAGAAATTCGTCCTATAGTGAAGCAATAGGCATGATTTCTAGTCGTTCAAAAATAATCGTGTTGCGATCACAAATGAACTACTAAATCGCGCGCGCGATGTTCCGAGCAACCTGACCGCCAAATTTCAAACGTGACAAGAAAATGTGTAGTTGGAATAGATAGCGCATAAAATTTTGCCCATTTTCCAAGTGTACCCGTTCTTGTCCGAACTGTCTTAAGGACCGAAATCGGACTGAAAACATAAGACAGATTTTCTCTGTTGCATGTAATCACGGGTGTTCAACGGTAGAGCAGTCTATGGATTCTTATTATGCACGACGCACGGTACACCCGCATGCCGATCCCCACCGAACTACCGCGCAAGCCACCGACTGGCTTTCAGTGAAACTGTATTCACCCTATCGCTGGTCAATATTCCACAATACAGTTTTACTTTAGTTTATTCATTCTTTTAATAAGTTCTTTATTCAAACACTTTTCATAATTAATTTCTAATAAAAGAATTTTTTTTTCAACAGCAAACATTAGTAGTGACATCTGATCATTTGAAAACTGATCGATATTTTAGATTACATTGTAAAGTAATGATTTAATTCCGTCAATCTCGGGTACTTGCATAATTTGGTGCTTAGCAAATTCATCAATTTTTATATAATCATTTTGAGCTCGTCTTAATTGCGGCGCCCTAAGTAAATTGATTTTAATACATTAGAGGCACAAACAACGAACAAACTGGTGTCTTTGGTCGCTGTGTACGTACATATGATTTTCTAAAGCACAATGTTTAATTTTCGACGTGAACTTGGGCTTGTTTGTTGTTTGTACAATCTCAGCAGGTTAGCCGTATAGTTCAACAGACAAAAAGTGACGTCATCGTGTCATTTTGCTACATTCGTTTTCCCCTCTTGGTTTTACTGTTTTAGATACACGCCGTTGCTAGTGCTCGATATTTTTACTGTCGGCGCCGACAGTGTTACTTTGTAAAGCTCAAATCGCTTGATGATGAACTGGGTTGTTGCATTGCCAGCAGCAGTCATCTTTTTTTTTCTTACTTATGTTTTTCGTCTCTATTTGTACCAGAACAAAATCTTTTCACTTTTTATTGAACTGAAAATAAATAAGCACAAACTACCTTAGACCACGCTGAGGAGCAATGAAATGAAATGAAAATTGTCAAATCGAACAAAAGGCAGAATGCACCTGCACCTACTCTGAAATGTTTAAATTGAAATTTGAGTTAAGCGGTTCAGCAAGGATGTCGTATTTTAGAGACGGCTGTGTTATTTGCATACAAAACGTAAAGGAAGGGACAAAAGGGATTTATAAAGGGAATATAGGGATTAGACGGAAGTCATACGATCAAAATTAGATGCGGCAGGTTTAAATTTGAACGTGTTGCGATTAAATTTGATTGTTTAGGGTCGTTTAAATTTAATCGCCACACGTTTAAATTTAACTCAAAGTGCCAGACTGTTTAGCCCCCCCTAGAAGCGAATTTTTTAACATTGCGAACATAGGGGCGGCCATTTTTCAAGATGGCTGCTCCTATCTTCTTAACATTGTAAGCCCCCTCCAGGAGGCCATTAGCCCCCTCCATATACAATTCCTGGATCCGCCCCTGCTCGAAGTTATGATACTTTTTTAAAACTTTATGATACATTTGATTTTAGCTAATATATTACCATTGTTGCTTATTGGAAAGTCTAAAAATCCACGATATTTTAAGCATTTTCAGTACAAACTTCCTGTCGTTTATCAATATAATTTTATACTAATTGATTTTGAACACAATACGCTCTCATTAACTTCAATTAAACACATATTCTTACCGTTTGTATAATTCCAAATATTAACCATACATAAATAAAAAATTACCTCGAAGTTATGATATTTTCCTTATATGATAGGGGTCTGGTTTTAATTATATCATATTAGTGAGGGACTACTGTAATTATATAATATACTATTTATCTGTGTACTATCAGCGTAACCTATGTTTATGTTGCGTGTAACGTGCATTGCTATATTATGCTGTACTTCTTGGGGCATATTTTATAGGTTTACGAATATATATTCAGCAGTGTACACTACTCGACAAACTCGACGGCATTTACAGTAGAAGTAGAAGTAAAGCATGAAATGAAAGCCAAAGGGTTGAGTAGGCGACGACGACACGCACTTGGTTCTAGGTTTGGTTCTTTTTATTTTTGTGGTTCTGGTTCTGGTTGTACTTATTATAGGTTCTACAGATCTTATAATAATAGTATATAGGATTACAGTATAGGCACCACCATATAGCTGTGAGTTGTACTAGATCAGAGTCAGCAGATCTGTTCCATTTCACATAAAGTCAGTAGCTCAAAAGGCAAGTCTCAGAATTAAAAAGCAAAGGTAAAATGGAAAATGGTGCTCATATAGTTGTGTATAGGAAGTTACAAGAAAAGGATCCGCGTTAGTTTTAGTGAGTTATAAGGTATATGTACCTAATGTACATTAACATACCTCCCCATTAAACTTCTTTCAAGAATTCCGTCCATTTTATTCATTGTAATTTTGAACAGGAGAATGAGAATTTCGACTTGGAATTTTGAACTTCCGGCTCGCCGGCTCACGTTCTAAAATTAAAATCAGAACCATTAGATGATTTCTTCCTCCATCTCTCTGTGCTCTGCTGCAGGGCTATGTCTAGTATATACTGTGTAAAAGCACCTACTATAGGTATACTCATTAGTGTTTAATGCTATGGTCATGGTAATGGGATGACATGGTAAATACAATGGTTGGCTTTGTTCTCGGAACAAGAACTCAATGTGAAGAAGGTTCCCTTTAATAATGTATACAGATTATATTCAGTCTGTTTAAATATGCATAGCGATCTTTGTCTGTGTCTTCTAAGTCTTTATAGTTTTACTATTATTACAAGGCTTGAGTATAAGAAGAAGCCACAGTTTGTTTGTCTGACTGAACGAACTTCTAGAAAATTCAAATGTTCGTACGTGCCTCTTTATCTGACTGGCTCAGAACACGAAGTCAACCCCAGTCCAATACCGGGAAACGGGTGCCGGTTCTGCCAGTGCCGGTACCGGCACCGGCACCGGTACAGGCAATTCTCTCAGAGTTTCGGTTTTAATTTAAATCCTTGACAGAAACCAAGTAATAAATGTAAACGTGGTAATTTCAAGTGGGAAGTATGACGTCCGCAGACTCATCATACAGATAACTGACTATAGTGAGATAACCAGCTACTACTGACGGAGACGGATTCTCACGTTGTTTTATAATTTCATCAATATTTTTTACATAATATTCTGAACAGCATTTCTTGTTGTACAAAAGTTTTAAAAGCTTTTATAAGTATTAAATTATCAGTATTACTATTATTAATTGTTCAAAGCTGAAACTTAAAAACATGTAGTTAATTAATAGGCTCTTTTTAATTGGATTGGCTACATGGTTATGAAGCCGGAGCGTGTGAATGAATATTTTGAGGTTTGATACTGAATACGGATGGAATTATTATTACAATGTGAAACTTGAAACTATTATATAGCTATTATTAGTAACTACTATTATTAATTATGATTTTGTAGTATATATATACGAATACAATGAAGCCATTTTAAATTGTCATTCAAGGGACCAGTAATAAGTAATCATCATAATTTTATATTTATAGGTATAGCAGTACAGTACAGTGCAGTGCAGTGGCATAAATATGAATATTATATATGAATGGTGTGAATTACACTCGTGTGGTATTTTTGAACTGAGCCTTTTTAACTTGACTTGCACGTTTTCTCCTCTGTATTGTATTCCGGTATGAAATGAAACTTGTACTTGTTTTGTAATACAGATTCACATTCATATTATTAATCTCCATATATGTTCTGCTTGCTGCGATTGCTATTACGATTATACATGGTTACTTGATACTCGAATAGTTTCATTATCGTCTATCGTTAAGAGTAAAACGGTAATGGCATCGATGTAAAAACAAATTCAATATTTTTACAAAATGTATAGCAGAGACGAGGCTGTAAAATACAATTTAATTACATTCTCCTATATGATATTTATTATGGCAGCAGTATTTATGTGTTAATTATAAATGTCGAGTGAGTATTTAAGTGTGGTAGTTTTTGCTTTGGTTTTTGGTTTAGTTTTAGTTTTGGCAGCTTATAACTTTAAATGTACCTTTGTAATTTTAATAGGGAGATTGAAAGGGCTGAATGTTTATATAGACGGAAGGAAAATCAAAGAAAGTCATTAAAATATGAATTTTGTGTGTTGTGTGTGCTCGCCGTTTTAGTTAGTAATCATTTGCGCGTTGTTTGCTTTTATGTGTGGTGTAGGGCTTTAGATAATTTTTTGAAAAAATGTAAGAGATAGCTTTATTATTGTTAGTTGGCAGTTTTAATGGCGGTCTCTCTCACATACACCTTTTCCTTTTTTAATAATAATAGTAATATAATGATTTGATATAGTATTTATGATTTATTTATGCTCGTTATCCTTGTTAAAAATTTATGAGGATTATACTTACCTCTCTATCATTTTTATATACGTTGACCGAGAGCGTAGGCTAAACGCTAGATATACGTCTTAATTGAATGTATGGGTAGGGTATAGGTAATAGGTAGTGGAGATATACAGCAGTATATATAGCTACATATATAGTTTTGTACGGCTTGAAAGCTTGAAGGATTATAACCCTATTTAAAAAGTCAAGCTTATTTATACCAGTGTAAAAAAATATCATTTTTACTGGTAGTCATATGAATTAAAATGTACATATATAATATACTTGAGTATAATCACCATACGTTTTTATAGGTGTACTAAATATATCTTTTATAATTATGATAGTGGTTAATGCTATCGTAAATGTTGAATGAAAATGAATGTACGTCAAAAAACAATGAGATCCAGATCTAATCTTTAGTTATATAGTGTTTTAGTTTATTAATATTTTACAATTAATTAAAGTTTTCTAATGCTTCTCACTACAGTACATATAGGTTCATATATTTTAGTATATTACATACCTACCTATATAGATACGTTTCATTTTCTTCGTTTAAGCTCCATTGTAAAGGAGGGCAACATTTTTAAAATTTCTATGGCATTAAAAATTTTAAAAAAATATTAATGCATTAAATTTAAAAAAAAACAGAGTTACGTAAGACATAAGATTGTAATTGTAGTTTACATTAGTTTTGGTGGCAGGGGGGTACTGTTTAAAATATTGTAAACGCACTATTAATTGTAATTTGAAGGGGTTGTAAGGGCTCAGTCCAGATATCAACCAGATGAATAAATATATATATACTGTTTAAAATATGACAAAGTTTGTACAGGGTTTTTGTACAGGCATATTATTTTCTGGATGTGGCATGTGTCTATTAGTGTCTATCAGTATCGTATCGTATGTACTGTGTATGTGGAGCAACTCAAAATCTAAACCTTGACGGCGTGTATACAGCTTGTCAAAAAATGGAAAACTTTTAAAATCAAATTCAAACATTTAACTGACGCAAGTCTCGGATACTGTCTGTCCCATGCATTTCTGTAGACTGTGTAATTACTGATATTATAAAAATGAGATACTGAACTATTAGCATGTAAAAATTTGCATTTTGAGAGCCTTGGGCCCTCTAACAATAAGTATCTGTAAGGTTGTTCACAGTAATTAACATTTAATTCAGTATTCATAGTCATAGTCAAAAAGAAGATTATTTTACTAGATTAGCTTTCTTGGGTTTGGGATTACGTTTCCTTCGGATTTACTTAATGTTAGTTTTGCTCGCAGCCTACGCATAGATAATAGCTTTGTCCCTTTGTCCGACCGACACTGACTGTCCCGGCCCCAGCCCCGGCTTGGTACGAACGTTGAACGTTAAATCTTAAATACTTTTATAAAATGATTAAAAATTTACTAGTGCAGCACCAACAAAAACAACAATAGCACAGACACAACCACAAACAAAAAAAGTTCACCAGTCTCCCTGTCTTGTAGGCAGTAGGTCTTCGTACATAAATACTTAAAAGAAAATAACCAGTAGGTTAGGTTAACATTCACATTAGCAAAATTAATCCGTTTGGTTTCGGTACGCGGACCCGTGTACCTATAGTTGTTTAGACAGTTTGGGGTTACGGCGGCTATCTATTAGTCTTGGTTCTGAGATTTGTTGTGCTTTCTGAGCGTGTGCAGAATTTGTATAAGGTATCAGTAGTAGGTATATTATCTATCTATATATAAGGGTCCTAACAACTTGGGAAAGAATAAAGTATCATTAGCCGTAGACCTTTATTACTAAAAAGGAACCTATTCACTTTTAAGCTTTCGTAGTAACGTCCTCTGTAGTTATTTGGAAGGTAATATGTAGGAACTTTGAGAGACCAGGCATGCTAGTTGCAATCAAAGCAGGTAGGGGGAGGAAGTGTGGATTGTAAGAAGACCAGTCAGGCTAGTTGCGACTACAATAGGTAGGTATGTAGGTATTTAAGGAAAAAATGATCGCCTCGCGCGTATTAGGCACGTATCGTGGTATGGAAGACCAAGAAGCGACAATCAAATTAAGTTTAGTATTAAAACCTAACACCTGTGTTGAGTCATACTACAAACGGCTTGTTACTCTTTTCAAAAACAAAATGATAACATGTACACTGTATTTTATCAAAATAAATATATTATGGAATAATAATGGTTATAACTACTACATTGTAAATTATAGTTAACAATTATAATACCATATAACTGTAATTAAATGTTTATTTTATTATAAGTATGTACCTATAAATAAATCTTCCGTGTAATGTGTATGCATTAGAATATATACAAATAATATTGTTATTACATATTTGCCTTGTAGACCCTTGCTTATGTTAATTTTTTATGTGGATCAGTGAGTGTATTCTAAATTGAAATTGGAATTGTGAATAAAATTAAATTTTATAAAAAAAAAAAATTATCTATAATAATTCTTTGCTACTACTACTACTACTACTACTATAATGTATAAAGTACTATAACCGCTATACATAAGTACCTGCCAGTGCCAGTATGTATATGTAGTTAAATCATCTCTTGCAAATTCTGTAATTCAATATTTTTTTATCTGTCAAAGCTTTTTAGATTAATGAAGTGTCAGATGGTTGAACTAGAACTAGACACTAGACTGACTCCTCTCTTTTTCTCTCTTTTCTTGAAAATCCTTTAAATAATTGATTTCAAATTTAAATTTTCAATTTCGCTACAGTTCACATGTGTGTGTGAAATGTGTGTGTTGTGTACCTATTTAAGATTTGGACGGGGGCGGGGAAGGAGGGTGAGTCATACGCTCTTTTTTCTGGGAGTATAGAGACTCTAATTTGAGATAGATAAATAAATAAATAAATATATAGACACGCCGAAATACTGTTATAATAATAATGAGTCATTTTAAATGAAAAATGAAATTAGTCTCTTTTGCCTTGAGCCTTTGACTGAAAGTTTGTGGTGTTTGTCTGGTCTCTCTGGTCGTATGTATGGTGTTTCCTTTGCTTTGGCTTTGGCTTGTCTTGGCGTTGGCATTGGCACTCAGCCATAATATTTTTACAGATATATTCCCATGCCAAATTTCTGTTTCACTCTATCTGTTGACTGTAATCTCCTATGGATATTTACAGTTCTTCGTACTTCGTACAGACTCATGAGAGGAAAGGATGTTTGGACTGTACGGATGGCGGATGGTCGGTAGTAATATTAATATACATAATATAAGCGATAAAAAATTAGGCTGCACGAGCTTTTATATTATGTGCTTATTAAAAGATGGTAGATAATAACTTTTTATTAATATAAAAAATCAATAGTTATACAGTAATTTGCCAAATTTTCAAGTACTTTTATTTAACAACTATGTATTTAGAGAAATATTGAATTATCAAAGCTGAATGCGATGCATTGACTTACTTTTACATATCGTCTGTGAAGAACCGAAATGATCCATATCCATTGGTTGCTAAAAACAATATCCACTATTTACAAACATATTGTAAAATGTCTTGAAAGCATTTAAATAGAACATTTTCCCCTTTAGAAAAACATACATAGAACATTTTGCTCTTTTCAAAATTACGCAAATAGAAAATTTTGAACTTTTTTAAAAACATGCAAATAGAACATTTTACACTTTTCAAAAATATGTAAATAGAACATTTTACACTATTCAAAAATCTGCAAATAGAACATTTTAAACTTTTTTTTAAACATGCAAATAGAACATTTTACACTTTTTTAAAACATGCAAATAGAACATTATGAACTCTTTTTAAATATGCATACAGAACATTTTACACTTCAAAAATCTGCAAATAGAACATTTTAAACTTTTTTTAAAAAACATGCAAATAGAAACTTTTACTTTTTTTTTAAAACATGCAAATAAAACATGAACTCTTTTTAAACATGCAAATAGAACATTTTATACTTTTTAAAAAACATGCAAGTAGAACATGTTGAACTTTTTTTAAACATGCAATTAGAGCATTTTTCACTTTTCAAAAACTCTTAATTAACATTGTACGTATGTTTCTCATTTTGTTTTTAACACATAGCTCATTTTGATTCTAGATTAAATTAGATATATGGATCATTTTGGTTCTACACAGACGATATGATTTTCTATTTTATTTCGTGTACTTTTCGTGTGCTTTATTCGCAAGAATAACATTATGTAAATGAGGTATATGATTTCTTGTAATCAGACATCATCAGGAGTCAACAATGTTTTGGGGAGTATACAGTGATATTAATATTATCTGTATTTAATAATGGTGATAAAAGGATTTAAATGTGTAGCATGACGAAGTCAAAATAGGCAGATATATGAAAATGGAGCGGCGGGAATTTTGTCACAGTCATGAGTCAGTACAGAAGTCAGACAGTTCAGTCAGTCAGCATCAGACAATCATTTATTATTATTTATAATATTATTTTTAATATTTTGTAATTATTATTGTCAGTGTCTGTAGTTTTCACATAGTTTAGGATTGCTAAAAAATTTAATGCTTTACTTTAGGGTACAGTATGGAGTTGACATTTCGTTGACAGTTTATTAGTTTGCAAAAAATGCGAATAACTACCTGTACTGGTAAAAACAATATGAAGTATACAGTATGGACATTTGTTATTACTATATACACAGACAGCAGATATGCGCTCAGATTAATAAAAGTCAAAATTATGCCTAGTTAATAACAATAGCATAGGACAAAAAGACAAGGCATGCGAGATTGCATTTTATTTTCTATTGCCAGGCCATTCCTAACTAGTAAGTGTTACTATAGTAGTATTGCTGCAATGTTTTGAAGATTAAGATTTTTAGCCTGTACGTTTACAGTTTAGAGTGCAGTGTTGAGTGTGGTGACTGGCGACTGCCGTCCCTGTCTTGATCGACAAGGACTAATATACTAATGAAAATTACACTCATTAAAATTTAGCTTATGCAATAATTTATGGAAATGAGTTATTAAGGTGGCTCTCTGGTTCTGGTTCGACGGTTGACGCTGGTGACTTTGACACTAATATATATGTAGTAATAATCATTGTAAGAAAAAATATTTAGGTATAGGTACATGGACTTGCATATTAGTATACTGAAATACTGAAATGATTTAATGCTAATATGACTGCAGTCTGCAGTTTACTTTTTTTTGCAGTTACGATTATTCTTGCCATATTGTCATTGCTCTTGCAAGAAGTTGCTGGGCATTTTTTTGTTTTGTTTTTGTACAGCATTATTATAATTTTTTAAAAATCATAATTGCAATTTGTAATTATATTTTTGTGACTGTCACTGTCCATCCATACTAATGAGGACAGTGCAATTTGCAGTTCTGATACTATATTTGTGTTTCGCCATAGCCCTAAAGCTCATAGCATAGTTTGCTATACCCTATACTGTTGACTGCGAATGGAATTATTTTTATTAGTAATAATAATGACATTATTAACCATATCGTCTGTGAAGAGCCAAAATGGCCCATATTCAATTTTAGCTAAAAACAATATCAACTATCTACAAAAGTATTCAAATATGTCTTGAAAGCATTTAAATAGAACATTATGCAATTTTCAAAATGTATGTAAATCGAATATTTTAGATTTTTCCAAAACGTGTAAATAGAACATTTTACACTTTTCAAAAACATGTAAATCAAACATTTTACAGTTTCTTAAAACGTGCAAATAGAACATTTTACATTTTTTTCAAACATGTAACTAGGACATTTTACGTTTTTCAAAAACTCCTAATAAAATTAACATTTTACGCCTGTTTCTTATTTTGTTTTTATGACATAGCTCATTTTAAATATAGCTTAAATTGGATATGGGTCATTTTGGTCACAGACGATATGTCTTAAGCAAAGTACTATTTTATAGTCTCTTTTATAGACTATAGTCACTGTTCATGGTGCTCTGTCGTTGCCGTTATAGTACGTTTGAATTCTACAGACGGGCAGTAGTATTTAAAAATAATAATAAATTATTATTTCATTATAGTATTTCATCTCCTAAGCGTTATTGTGACTCGCATCGTTGAATAAAAATTGATTGTTTTCTTGAGCTTTTTTCCCTGTCGTTTTTTACATCACAGCAGGGAATACTTAAGGGTTACAACAAAGGCCCAGTGATCACACAGTTTTTTAAAATAGAAACTAATGCAAAACGTACTATGTAATGACGGCGTTAAGAAATAAAAAAAAAGTGGAAATCGAAATCGAAACTTAAAAAAAGGCATTGATGTAACGATAACGATTAGTGGACAGTGACGACAGGTTTAAATTGAGAATTTAGAAATGCTAACTAACGAAAAAGGAACGGACCAAGAGATTTTTTTTCTTTCCATTATTTCCAATTTAAAAAAAAAATAATTTAAAAAAGGATACGGATAGCGGGGAATAAATCGGAATTATAAATGGTTTAATTCCTGAATGCGAATCCTTTCATCATAGTGTAATGAAGCTAAATAATGATGTTACAATTTACAATGTTAAATGCCTTGTGTTGAGCGGCTGAGCCTGAGCACCAGCACACCTTTAAAATGTATCTCTCTCTCAATAAAGTTTTTTTAAGTGAAAGATGAAAAGTATAAAAAATTATGACAGCAGATAACTGTAAATTGTAAATTGTAGCAATACTCACCCATAGGCCCAGACCCAGCCCCAGTCCAATGTCATGCCAAAGAAATCTCAAAATCTGTGAGTATAGAATCTCTAGAATCTAAAATGTTGACTGTTCTTTGGTTCATGTTGTTACGTAGTATGAAGTTGAAGGGAGAGAAATGTGAGAAATTGGAATTTTCTGAGAAATTGAAAGCACCTAAGATAATTGTGTGTATTCGTACTGTCAAAATATGGCATGGTTTTGGGTGGTGATGGTACACCAAGACTCGGCACTCGACGACTCGACGAGACTGAGATATACGTATCTGTATAGCACTATATAGCTATAAGAATTCTATGTATATAGGTACCGTTTGTACTCATGGCCGTTACCGAGACCGAGACGAAACTTCAAAAGAGGCTTAAAAAAGAGTGACACCCATTTCATTTTTATGTTGATTACGAATTACGATTTCATGAAAAAATTTTCTCTCCCTTTTAAATTAAATGCAATTTACTTACAGATTTACTTACAGTCAGTGAATATTCAGTTAAGGAATTTGCAAGCAGTCAAGTCAATTGTTCACTTTCTGCTTTCTTCTTCCATTTTGTCACAGAAGGGTCATTTGGATTTGTACATAGTTTGAGTGAGCTTACTATAGTACTGTAGACAAGCTTTATGTTATAAAAATGTGAACGGCAACAGCAGCAGCAGCAGCTGCAAGCAGAACCAATTATTGTGATTGTGATCGTCATTAATATTTATTCCATTACTAAAGAAAATCAGAGACAAAATATTTAGAGACTTTTACACATTTATTTTCTTAAACGTCCATTGTTCTTGTGTTTTTTTTCTGTCGCAAAATTTTCAAATATTTTGTCTCTTAAATAATATTGCTCTTATTTAGAAACCACTACACAATTAATCCATATTAAAATAGAAAAATCCAAGAAACTTTGCATTTTAAAGCTATATTCAAATAACAAAACTAAGCAAAGTTTTGAAACGTCCAGTAGTCCAGTTTCAAGATTCGATTTTTTATTGTTGATTGTATTTTGGCTGTGGCATTATATTATAGATTCAAGAGTGAAGACTTAAAATCACCCATATCCATCTTTAGCTAAAAATAAAATGCACTATATCTACAACAATAAAATATTGTGTTCCTATAAAAATATGCCAAAAAAACATTTTACACCTTTCAAAAACATGTAAATATACAGCAATTTGCACTTTTCCAAGACATGTAAATGTAATGTTTTGTCCTTTTCAAAAACATGTAAATATAATATTTTGCGCTTTTCAAAAACATGTACATAAATAGAATATTTTGAACTTTTCAAAAACATATAAATAGAATGTTTTGCACTTTTCAAAAACATGCAAATATAGCAATTTACGCTTTACAAAGAAATTGCAAATAGATTAGTCTGCAATTTTCAAAAACATGCAAATAAAACGTTCTGCATTTTTTAAAATAAAACTCGAAATTAACATTTTAACCATAGAAATTCTGCCGCTTAAAGTGAATTTTTTGACATAGCTCGCTTTTTTTAAATGTTAGTTTAAATTGGAAATGGGCCATTTTGTTTCTTCACTATACGATATAATATATTACAATTTTTTAAATTAATTATAGCTGTTTGTTGATATTGGAAACCGAAACCGACTGACTGCTACTCCTGATCCTTTTGTTAAAATGCTCTCTGACGGATCTGCAGCCAGCATCTGTATGTCTTTTATGACGTACGGAATTAACTGAATGCTACTGATATCAGAATCAGAGAAATGACGTTGATGGTTATGGTTATGGCTTCTGATATGGATTTTGGTAGGAGTGCAGTGGATTTATTTGCTTGTGTTGTTTGAGGATTATTATTATAGGATTGGATTGTGGATCAGAGTTAATATTATTAGGTATATATGTCTCCTCCTGTCTGTTCTGCTCTCTGCTGTGTGTAGCCTTTTAGTCTTACAATTAGTCGTACTGAGTCTTCTGGGATTGTTCATGAATATAATTATGTATATAGGATTGTTAAAGTGGAATGGAGTAATTTGTCGCCGTCGCCATCCTGTCGACAGTTTGAGTATCAAAGACCAACAACCAACACACCATGTCGTTTATTTAATTATCATCATTAAAGCGTAGCTCCACTTCGACTTCTTCTGTCCATAATACGCTTCTTGTAGATACATGTACCTATACTACAGCATCGGGTCCTGCTTCTGCTTCGGCCTTTTCTTTTAAATTATGCTTTCCACAATGCAGATTGTAATAACTTGTTGGACTTGTATACACTTCTCTATATAAGTATATCGTTACTGTAGATGCAAAGTGGCCGTTCTCCAAATGCAGGTAAAAGCAAAGTGGCCGTTCTCCATCCTTTACTAAACGCAAAGTGGCCGGTCTCCAATCTTGTTCAAACTGGATTAAATTGGAGACCGGCCACTTTGCGTTTAGTAAAGGATGGAGAACGGCCACTTTGCTTTTACCTGCGTTTGGAGAACGGCCACTTTGCACCTACAGTAACGATATATCCCTCTATAGCTATGCAGAAAACTATACGGATAGGCATATTGCTTTGTACTTTTTGTTAGTATAATTATTTACACGGTACGGTAGGTGCATAACATGCATAATATGAGTATAGTTGGAATGAAAGCCATTAAAATACACAAGGAAATGGATATATAATATGCGAATGTATGTAAGTATGTCAATAGGGAAGATTGTGATTATAATACTGTTAAAGTTGTAATTGTGTTTTTATCAGCCTCATCATCTCGTCGCCAAGAGATTTTTATGTCACTTTCTGCCAACTTTGAAATTTGACTATCTGAGAGATTCTGACTGACTGACTGACTGACTGACTACTGACTGCATGAGTTTCAAATTATTATATATGTACTACATACATTGCCGCGTACACAAGTTTAATTAAGCTCTTTATGAATGTTTACGTACATACTTGGAGCAATTACCTTTAATAATGATATACCTGTTATCCGAACATCAACATCTATTATGTATTATGTGAATTATATCTATCTGTCCAAAATTGTAGGAGACCGGAGACCGCGAGGCAGTTGATATCATGTAACTGCTACATGTGTTAGACATTATTATGCAGCATTAATGGGTAGGTACAGGAGAAATAGAGACAGATCAGATCCTTTTGGAACTAAAACTGCATTATTCACTCATTCATGAAGCCGAAGCCGAATCCGAAACCTCTCAGGAATTAACAATAGACCAGTAGCAATGTATTTAGATGTGCATCTCAATTTGGTTTTTAGTTTCTGTCTCGGTTTCGGTTTTGTCAGTGCCTGTAGTGTATCAGTTCCCTCTGTGGTAATTATGTGTCTCTTATAAATGTATGGTACTTTATGATTAGATTCAGTTTCAAGTTACTCTATGTATAGTAAGTAGGTACGTACACTGTGTCGGCCGTGGGTTGAGATGACTGGTTTGGACCATTCTTTATTTTATATAGGAATTAATTGGAGTCAGAGTCAGGATATACATTACATTGGGCTAAAATATGGCTTTGAAGCAAAGTGTGTAAAATAAAGAATGTCAATGAAGATATATACAAGGTATATAGAAATACCTATACAAATAGAATGAAATGAGCAGACAAATGTTTTAATAACGGACAAGGACTTATTGAGACTTTTGAGCGTACAACTACCTATTGTGATTGAGGACCTTCGCTACATTACCTGTGTATACGTATTACATCAGCTACCTACTACCTATACCTATCAGTATATTATTATGTGCCATGCACATAAATGTAATGCATGCGCGGTCTGCGCGGATAAGCGTTCCCGTCGTTAACCCTCCGCCTTAACCTCACCTGCCTATGCATAATTACCACCTAGTTGAGACATAGTGCATAACATACAAAACTGTGAGCGATTTAATTTTTGTGGCAACGGGAGCTACTTTATTTCTATTCTATTTTGAGCATAATTTTAAATTCGAAATTCCAACAGATGTAGATATGTTTAAATCTGCACTAAATCCTGCCATTAAATTCAAAATACATTCCATTTTGTTTTAGTTTTGAGATTTTGCTTGAACACATCACCACATGAAAACTTGGAGGGGACCTACTTTAAGAGTTTAATTTGCCCGTTCTGTTTGCACTTGTATTTTTATGGGTGGTGATGGTGATAATATAAGTCTATGCATACTCCAAAGCGTTGAATTTATTTGCAAGAAAAAAGGAAACTTCACTATATATGTGAATTTTCCCTATGTGCCTATGAGGCTGACAATGAGACTGGCAATTGTAATAATAATGTAATTTTAATGGAGGGAGACGAAGACAAGAACAAGAGATGGGTAAGTTAGTTGTAGAGATTACGTCTGTAGATAGAAGTTTATTGAATTAGAAGTACCTAAGTACTTAATAAAGTGTTCAGTGTGTGAGGATTTAAAAGGATTAGGAGCAAAAATAATTATGTATAGGTAAGGTGCAGAATTTACCAGAATTGTAGCAATTAATGCATTTATGTATTTAGATACTGTATGTTTATAGACAGGACCCAACGAATCCAGAACCAGACCATAACCAAATGCAAAACCTTCCTGCTGCGCTGCGTTGTTGTTGTTGTTGGGAAAACTGCAAAAGAAAATATAACTTTTAAAGTTCAAAATGGAAATTTATGAAAATTGAGGGGATCATAAAATAACTTGTAGCTTAGTTAGTAAGTTGCCACTGCACTGTCTTATTGTACAGAAGTTATACATAGGTAATCTTCTTGTACTTTTGGCAACACCAGCAAACTGACTTTTTTGAGCATATTCAATTCTTCCTTTAAAGTTTATCAAGTCTTTTTCTATGTAAGAGGATTTGTTTCCGAGACTTAATACAAAGAAGCTTTTGCTTATAGGCTTAATGTAACATTATTATAATGTGTTTGTTTAGCTTTTTGAGCTTTTTGAGCTGCTAAGCAAAGGCTGTTTACTTTTTTGACATTTTGACTTTGATTTCTTTATGCTTATTATTCCATGTTATTTATTTGCAAGTAAAACTTGCTCTGTAGCATCGTTCTTGCGGAATTGCGGCTAATTTGTTAATTTATTTACAAGAATATATTTTGTTGTTGGAATTAAAATATTTAATTTTTATAGTAGTGATGCACATTCTTGTACTGCAGTCCTGTTGAAGGCTCAATGACAATGCGCAATGACTGCTTTCTATAATATATTAGTACCATCTATTTTTTAAAAGATGATTCCAAACATGAAAAATCACACCTTTCAAAAAAATTTGGAACGTTCATAACTTGTACGTTTTGAAAATGTTCAGGCAAATTAGCTCAGCAACTTAATATCGAAAATATTCGTAGTATTTGTTTTACATAGTTACGAGCATATAATACTTTTTGAAGCGGGTCATTTCAGGGAATGTGTGTGTTGATTTATAAACAAAATTGCAGCTATAAAAATTCCTTTTTGATATTTTTGATTTCCTGTCCAAAAGGTAAATGGGGAAAGCTAGCACCTTGAACTATACCACGAGGAATGAGGGCCCTAATTCCCTAATAGGCGAATTAGGTGTTTAAATATTTTGATATTGTAATAGTAAATAGTAATGGCAGTAAGGGTTAACAACTAACTAGTAAGAAAGGATCATATCATTATAATAATTTTCATGTTTTCAATAGCTTGATGATGTGTGTATACACTTAAAAGTAATAACGTAATGAGAATATTGCTAAGGTGGTTGGTGGGGGATTTATTGAAAAACGTGTAAAATGTAAACCACTTGTTTCACATAAGTGTATTGTTTTAAATGTTGTACAGCTCACAATTTTTAACGGATACGGATACAGATAATATATGACATGTTATATGGAGTTTGTAGTACTCTGCCTGCCCTGCCATGACCATTACCATTACCATTAGGATGCAGTTGAGATTAGAATAAAATGGTTGTGAATGTGATAAGTAGATTGTAAAAAAAAATAAGCTGCAGTAATAATAATAATAATGTGAAACTTTTTTTGAGTTTAAAACTTGGAAACTTGCTCTTATGTAGGCAGTAGATAATTTTACTATGATGTTGTTCCTTCTTGTTGTTGTGCATGTCTCGTTCTGCCGTCTTGCTTGCTTTTGCTTTACGCCTTTCGATCTCGTGTAAAACTCCTTTTGGATATATATATCATATACCCTATATATGCCATATATGCTCCATGTGTGGGGCTGTGGGGTGTTCTACTATAACTACATACATATTTATGTATATATAATACGCTGCATTTAATTTTTACTTTACTGACTGTACATATACCTGTATAATTATTATACCATTTATTTCTATCATGTTTAAGTGTAGAAATTATACACTGCCCTATCTGTAGAACATGATAATTACATATATGTATAGTCATATAACATGTAGGCACTTGTAATTATTATATCGTCTGTGAAGAACCAAAATGACCCATATCTAATTTAAGCTAGAATCAAAATAAGCTATGTCATAAAAAGCAAAATGAAAAACATCCGTAAAATGTTAATAAAGAGTTTTTGAAAAGTGTAAAATGTTCTGTTTACATGTTTTTTAAAAAGCGTCAAATGTTCTATTGACATAGTTTTGAAAAGGTGCAAAATGTTCTATTTACATGTTTTTGAAAAGTGCAAAACGTTTTATTAACATGTTTTTGACAAGTGTAAAATGTTCTATTTACATATTTTTAAAAAACGTCAAATTTTCTATTGACATAGTTTTGAAAAGTGCAAAATATTTTATTTCCAAGTTTTTGAAAATTGCAAAATGTTTTATTTCCAAGTTTTTGAAAATTGTAAAATATTGTATTTACATATTTTTTTTAGAAGTGCAAAATATTCTATGTAAATTCTTTCAAGACATGTTTCAATATTTTTGTAGATAGTGGATATTGTATTTAGCTACAAATGGTTATGGATCTTTTTGGTTCTTCACAGACGATAAATTGTTTTTTCGCTATGCTAGTAAAGTGTATAGTCTACTCTTCAAATCCTGTGTAGCTTTGCCACTACTTACGGCACTGACTCTGGTAATTAAATGAAAAAAGAAACGAATAGTAGTAATTATGATTACATCAAACAAAAATTTTATAGAAATTAAAAAATTAAGTTTTTTGTTCTCATTTCCCCAATTTAAAAAAAAAGAATACCTAGAATACGTCAGCATTTATTGTAGAGTTGAATTCTTGTTGAAGTTAGTTTTTACAATTTCCGTCTAGCTATTAGTTTGTGTGCTAGTACTAATTAGAGTATATTTTTTTTAATTTGAGGCTATAAATGCCAATGGCAAACGAGTTTTTTAACATATGCTATGATAGGTATGAATTTTACAAACTAATTTATTGGAATAACTTGTTACTTGTTTATTACGATTATACGTATTTTATTATGATCGACTTTAGTTTTTTTATAGGTATTAAGTTATATCCTGTTTGATGTTTGCGTCTTGCGTGTGGGGAAAATAATTCATATGTATTAATAGTTAATCTAATGTCGTAAGTATTATCTTTGGGAGGTAACAGTATCGGAATCTGCAGAAAAAGGTTTACATTTTATGTGTTTTTGTGTATTGTTCGTTATGAAAAAAGAAAATATACGTAATATATGTATGTTCTTATATACTGGTACTGGTAATGATATGGGCATAAGAAACAGTGATAATAGAATAGAATTGTAGTATAAGGGAAGGACGACGACGACTAAGAATTCTCTATTATACAGACTACAACAACAGATAAAATAAGACTTTTATTCTGACCTTTTTTTTCATTCTTTTGATCTTGTTTTCAGGGAGTGCCAAACAATGCGACAGCAGCTGCAGTGGGAAATGCAAGGATTTTCGTAGCTCTGTATGACTATGATGCGAGGACAGATGAAGACTTAAGTTTTCGAAAAGGGGAACATCTCGAGATTTTGAATGACACACAGGGAGACTGGTGGTTTGCCAAATCAAAAAGTACTCGACAAGAGGGCTACATTCCTTCAAATTATGTTGCCAAACTCAAATCTATTGAGGCTGAACCGTGAGTGACAAATTTTTTCAAAATATTTTTGTACAGTTTTTGTGTTGCGTTATTCCATTCCATAGTTGGATTAGCATTTTCTTGTAGAAAATATCAAGAAACTATGTTTACTTTTCCTATTACTGGCGAGTATTGAAAGACAGAATTTAAAAATGTAATTTGTGAGTTTACGAAACCGCAACATAATGAATTATTTTTGTAATTTATTGGATTGTACATCTTTCAATTTTAATTCTTAAATAGGTAGGTACCTGTGAAAAATAATAGCGATGGCAGTCTTGTGTTCGATTTTGCAGTGTTAGATGTTTTTAATTTCAAAATTAATTAGCTAGCGTGTTACTTTAATAAGGCGGCCGGCGCCGGTACCGGTACTCTAGCACTATAATTACTGAAGACAAAACTTTTGTAATAAATTCCCAACATTCTTAATGAAAATCCAGTTTAAAAAATTTTTAAAGCCGGTATGGAAATTTCGCTGTTTAAAATTTTTGAAAAAGTTTGTTTTACTTACAGTTTTAGTAAAAATTGCATAATAGAGGCAGAAATGCACTTGGATCTTGGATCTTATGTTTATGACTTTTGATAAATAATAGACAAAATATCTGTAATAAAATATTGTTATTGTGCGTCCACTCTTTCTATTAGTTTATACTGTATCATAATATCAGCATCATGTAGTAAAATCAAAAATGGGAACTGCATATGATAAGTGCATAATAAATATCATGTAAGTTAACAGGATTTCACTCACTTAATTTGTTGAGATGAAATAAATGGTTTTTAAATGAAGGCGATTAAGTATTAAAGATTAAATAATAATATTTACTGTATCAATGCTTCAAGTTTTTTCCCCGTGCCCTACCTACTACTACTACTGCATATTAAATAATGCTTCACACTACACTGCCTACTCGTTCGTTCGGTCGTACTTCCTGGTGTGATGTGATTTCTATGTTGACTGTTCTGATTCTAGTTATTATTTTTTTCTTGTACTCCTGGTTTATATTAAATGTGTCTACTATATTCCACGCCACAGTTGAGCCCGTCACGAGAGTACGAGTCCATCATGTCAAAGTCAAAGGAGATACATATAGGCAGTCGCCAGTCAATCTGTCCACGTCCATGGGAGTGAATGGGATTGGTGTCATTTGCTCATTTGAATAGTACAAATAATATCATCCCGCAAACATCCCAATCTGACGGAATCATCTCTGTCGTTGCTGTTTGTACTGTGGAGACTAATAGACTAATATATATGTACTCCATTTTATGAGACTATATGTGTAGGCACTTTACAATCTCATTTTCATATGAATATAGACAGCTCCCGTGGATTCACGGATAAGTAATGATATATCAGGAGGCACACCTTTTCAAATTGGAATTTTAATTTTGACGTCCACGTCGACGTACTTACTGCAGGGCTTGCGGAATTATTTGATACTTTTTAGCTGTGGCTATTTGGCTGGGGCTGCGCTGGGGTTGGGGTTGGTAGTTTTGATATTGTGTGTGAGTTTAAGCTGTTTCTGTAGACTGTAGGCACCTTTCAGAATTTGAGTAGTAGGTACTTTGTTTGATAAGTTATAATAATATGGTTATACTTACACATATATCTCTGTAGTATTTTGTAGTACAGAGTATAAGAAGCTTTGATGGGTTACGGTTGCTTCGCGAATGTGTTTTGTTCCCTTTTTGTGGGGAATATTACAAGGATGAGGATGAGTCATGATGCAATGAGGTGTAACCGTAATTTCTGGTTCACATGTCACCTTCTTCTTCTTCTTCTTCTTGGTTTTCTCGTGGTGGAGAATAAACATGGGATACGCACAGCTTCAACGACCGACACAGCAACTTAGCGTTGGAATAATAAGTTGGTCAAATTTAATAGGGAGGCAAGTCACAAGTACAAAGTGAAAGAAACTGACGGGGGCTATATAATGTTTTACATTACATTAATATAGTTGATCTTGATGCTTTATTTTATTTTTTGATTTGATTTTTACTTACTACTACATAATATCGTCTGTGAAGAACCAAAATGACCCATATTCAATTTAAGCTACAATCAAAATGAGCTATTTCATAAAAACGAAATGAAAAACATGCGTAAAATGTTAATTAAGAGTTTTTGAAAAGTTTAATAAAAAGGTTTTATTTGAATGTTTTTGAAATGTGCAAAATGTTTTATTTGCATATTTTGAAAAGTTCAAAATGTTTTATTTGCATGTTTTTGAAAAGTGCAAAATGTTCTATTCAAATGCTTTCAAGACATATTTTACTATATTTTTGTATATAGTGGATATTTTTTTTAGCTAAAAATGGATATGGGTCATTTTGGTTCTTCATAGACGATATGTTGTACTATGTACGAATATTTTCAAAATCATATTTGTTATTTATTGCATTGGATTGATGCTGTAATTTAATATGGATTCGTAGAAGATTATGAAAAATAACGCTTTACAGTTTTATGATAAATTCGTCTACTTTTTTCTCAATATTTGATTTCCTGATTTGGTTCCTTGCGGATCTGGATAATCAAAATTTTGTTCTTACCCCCTTTTTGTTAAACCCAATTTAAATCGTTAAATAGACCAAGTTTTTCAGTGAATAGAACCAGGAGAGCAAGATTTGTGTGTCTTTTAAATGCTGTAATAATATTAAACTGTGTCTACTATGTTGTACATAAAAAGTGTAGTTTATTTTGTATATGACACATCGACAGAAGTTAAGTAATAAGCTTCCAATGTCTTTTTTTTTAAATTACGAAATATTTTTTGTGATTTATAAGATTGGTGTTGGTGGAACACCTGTTTTTTTATTTTTTCTATTGTTGAAATATGTTTGAGTATTGTGAGAGCATTGTTTTTCGTTGTTTGCCATTATCGTAATCGTTAATTGAAGCTAATCGTAAGTTAAGGTTATTGTGAACGTTAACAACTTGAGGATGACAAACGAGTCCATTGCACTCAACAAACAATTATTTACAAAAATGAAGTCTTCAATTTCAATGCATCGTCATCGTCGACGATGCGGTGTAGACAGTGTAGAGAGGCAGTTACACTCATGTTATAATGTTGTACACTTTCAGCATTGCAGCAATCTTTTGAGACGGAGACGGAAGACGAAGCGTATAAATGGCTAGTTTAAACGTGTAGAATCAGTTAACGATCTTGTATAATAATGTATGCATAATATTTTTAAATTTATTCTTTTAGAAATTATTTAGATAGAACATTTTGAAGTTTGTAGACTTTAAGTGCAGGACAGGTAATCTGTAATTAGGATACGTACAATAAGAAATGAGCGTCTCATGAGTTTCAAATGAGTAGGACTGCTATAGGGCTGTAAGCAGACTTCTTTGGCTCTATAGGATTATTATTTAGTGTCAGACTGTTTTCTACACTTAACGTCAATGCAAACTTTGTGTAGTGTGTTTTTGACTAATTTTATTTATGCTGCATGGATGTTTTTAGCCAGTCTATTGCTATTATTCTGACTCTGACCACTTAAAAGTTTTCTACAGCTAAATTTTCCTCCATTAGTTTTTTATTGGAAAATCACATCATCACTGTAAATTTTTGTGCTCAGTTTTTCATTATGAAATAACGTCAAAATATTTTCAAGTATATTTTGAAATTTGAATATTATGGCATATGGCTCAAATTTAGTTTCTTAAACGACAAAAAAAATTGTAAAATAATTTACCGTTCTTTATTTTCCCCATCAAAGGGTTTTCTGCGTGTTATTACATATATACACAGTCCTGGTATATCGGTATAGATATAATATACTTCCTACTTCCTAGTTATACTGTAATACCTATAACATGGTTACATATAGCCACTTCTGTTCATTGGTCCACTCGATGCAATTATTATCTTACGTTAGGGAAACGAAAAATCCAAGATGTATGATTATTTACTATTTTTCAAACTCCTCTGTAAATTGTACAGTATTATTGATGTGGATGTCAGGATGTCAATTTTGAATAATTATTGTATGTATATATATATGCCTATTTTAATTTGGAAAAAATTGCCGTGCAAATTCTCATTACTTGCCGGGTAACTTGTACTGTGATAATTTGCAAAATTTAATGCATAGCTGGCGCTGTTATTTTTGACAGTGCAGTATCAATGTTTTCAATGTTAAGTATTGTTAAGTGCTTTGTTAAAATGAGATCTTGATTTGAATTTGGATTTAGATTGTAAGCTGCATTTATGCGTGGGTTTAAGATTAAAATAATAAAAGTGTAGCTTTTTCCACGGGAGCGATGCGATATGCGATGGACCGGCACCGGCACCGGTCGACGACAGGTGATGGTTAGAGCGCTTAAGTGCAGCGTTGTTTATTATTCCTGTCATTTCTGTTTGTATTTTGAATGAATTAGTAAAACGGAGCTAAGTGGTCAAGTATAAAATACTTACGTGTAATTAGGAACACGGTTTTGGCTCTCTGATCCTGCGTAGGACGGTGACATGTTTTGCCTAATTTGAAATTTTTGATTTCAATCAACATCAGAAATCAGAATCTACAATCAGCAATTTGTATACACATCTCTTCTGTATGTTTTTTTAGTAGATCGTATCTCGACTTTTCGTAATGGTTCTCTAATTGTATACATGTGTGATTCCTATCAAGATCAAGGAATTCTTTGTATGCAGGCAGATCAGTATAGTAGTATATAGCATACAGCAACAAGCATATATATATAAATACGGTACACATACACTTTTTAAAATTTTGATTCCGAATTCATAGACTGCCATTGAGATTGATGTATGATTATACGATTTAAATTCTGAGTGTGTTATATTTTTAGCATATGACTCACTGGCCAATCCAGTGCGAGTATTATTTATCTTGTTCGTCATCGGCATCGGTTGGCGGTATTTTTTTTACATGTATAATTGGTGTAATTCATTGATAATTGATGATGTGCAGGGTAGATAGGGATAGGGAAATTAATTGATTAGATAAGTAGGTTATATTTATGAGGTGTTTTAAAACTATGGCATCCATCACTAATATAGTTTCAAAACTAGAATTAAGTAGCGTTTATTATTTATCTTTAATGTAGCACCGGTGGTGCAGTGCAGTCTGTCACGACGATACAATTAAAAAATTTAAAGAGTTATATAATATTTAATTTTAATTATATATTTAGTCATTAGACCTTGATTTTACTACAGGAGTTAATAAGCATTAATAGCATTAAGAATCTCGCGAGATCCTCATAAGGTTAACAACCGTTAATTTTGTTAAATTTTCTAGTGAAATCAAGGTCTTACATTGGAGCCTTAAGAAAGTGTTAAATTAATAGAAGGTGACTATTACAGTGTGAGCGTTATGAATATTTCCAAAAAATAATTATTTTGAAAAATCTAATTATTTTATTATCATGGGGAGATGGCGTTGAGACTTTTATTAAAGGGAAAATCAAACACGTAATAATTTATTAATTGATATTATTAATACCTATACTTTACCTACCCATTTATACACAGGGCCGCCAATTTTTTTGTAACGAAGCGCGGAATAAAATGTAAAAACTTAAAGCTATTCACTCAGGATTAGAAATTTAGACGTTATGTAATTCACATACCATGTGTCTGTGGTGCTACTGAACTTGAAGAGCAAGTAATTGCAACAGTATTACATAACAGCGGCTTGTTCAGCAGATGCTACATCGTTAAAAAGAAATCTAAAAATAATACAACACGGCTCGAAAAATCTGCAGGATTCGGTTTTCATCACATTTTCTTAAAGATTGTAGACCTTTAAGCTGTACAAATGTGTTATGTGTGTACTGTGTACAGCTTGTGCAGAGCAAAATTGTACTAGATTTTTTAATGATATATAAAAAAGAATATTGAAAATAAAAAGAAAATATAGTAAATTAGACGTTAATAAATTGCTTTCAGCTTCGAATGATAACGATAAGATGAAAGTAGATGTCAGCAGGACAGGATACGAGCGTCTCTTTCGAACTTATACGATATTTCATATTTTTAAGTTTTTTTTATGTGTGCGTAAATGTAGTATTATTTAATTTTTATAGTTGACTGAAACTGAAATGTATGTAGGTTATTTTCTTTCATAGGGAAGTGCGGAATTCAGATAGCGATAGCACATTTCACATCATCCGTCATTCCTTATCTTGTGCCCCTGTGTGCGTAGTAGGCAGTCCTTAGCCGTATAGGGTGTGGGAAATAGTTTGAAATTATGAAAATCGAAAATTGAAAGTTTAGTGTTGCTAATTATGTAATATGAGGAAAAGAAAATGTTAAATACTTTGGGAAAATTTATATAAAGTTTTTAGTTTGACTGTTTTAGATTTTAGTTTTAGATTTGGAACAGTATTAATTATGTATACACAATGATTAGTGATAGAGGACGGAGTGCACGGTGATGGGGGAAGAACGGAGGCTCATAAAATGGGTTATATTTTCCCAAGTGAAGTGAAACACGTGTTTATTGTTGACTTGCCTTTTGATTTTTGTGGTTTGTTTTTAGTTTTATTGGGGTTGAGGATTTTGTTTTTTTTTTTGCAAGTTTTTTGTTGTAGGCATAGGCGCACGATCTGCTATATACTTTAGGTCTTTGCTTCCGCAGCGTTTTAGTTAGATCTAGAATCTATTTGTAGGTTTTTATAAAAACAAATGTATCAGAGAATCTAAGCATGTTGTGGGTATTGCAGATAAGATAATATTATGTAAGAGTCCTAACTACCTATATGTTCATCGTAATTTGGTTGTTTTTATGCACAATTTTTGTTTTGCGTATAGCAGAAAAATACAGAATGTTCGAATAGCGTATTTTGAAAACTTTAAAACATTCTAACTACAAAAAATGATTTCAAAAAGGCTAAATCATTGTAATAATGTGTCTTAAAAATTGTATGATCTCGTTAAAGCTCACAGTGTATTTTAATTCTAGTAGTTTGTACTATTTTAAAAATCTAAAAGTACTTTCTGGGAACTATTTTGGATGAGTAGTATAGCTCAAAATATTTTCTTGTGTTTCTACATGTGCAAATTTTCACGCGTACTTATTTGTAATTTTCTCACGTTTTTTTTGTTGAAAAAAAAATGAAAATGAGATAGGAAATACGTGTTGAAAAAGTGAAAAATGGTGTTTTAAAATGACAGTGATATAATGTAGATTTATGGAAGCATAAAATAAGGACAGTCTGCCAGGGGTGAAGAGTAAACATAGTTGTGTGTATATTTTAGCATGAGAATAATATAAGTAAATGGGGACTCCCTGCCTCTGTATAGTGCTTGCCATGTACTTATTTGTTTATGCATTTTCTTTAATGGTGCTCATTCTGTCTATGTTAATCAGATGGTACTTTGGGAAGATTAAGAGGATAGAAGCTGAGAAGAAATTACTTCTTCCCGAGAATGAACATGGAGCTTTTCTCATACGTGATTCGGAGTCAAGACGAAATGATTACTCACTGTCAGTCAGGGATGGTGACACTGTCAAGCATTACCGAATTCGACAACTAGATGATGGTATGTAACTTGATACATGTCCCCTGATTTTTTTAGTAAAGAATTTGACATTTTAATTTGATATTTTATTTATGGCTGTTAGATTTATTATTATGTTAAAACTTAATATATTACTATTTTCGATTTTTGAGATGCATTTTAGCATTATTTGCTTTGATTTTTTTTCAGGGGGATTTTTCATTGCAAGACGTACAACTTTCCGAACCCTTCAGGAATTAGTAGACCACTATTCCAAAGATGCAGATGGTCTCTGCGTGAATCTGCGGAAGGCATGTATTCAGATAGAGAAGCCCGTGACTGGAGGACTCTCACACAATACTAGAGATCAGTGGGAGATTGATCGATCCTCACTCAAATTCCTGAGGAAGTTGGGACATGGCCAATTTGGTGAAGTTTGGGAGGGTCTCTGGAATAACACTACTCCTGTTGCTATCAAAACTCTCAAGCCTGGTAAGACACAGTACACAGTCGAAACATGTACACAGAAAGTTAAAGATAACATTTCTATGTACGGTCCCATGCCATCGTCATGGAAGTGTGAAAACTGGCCATGTCTAATTTTGGCAAAAATCAAAATCTTCTAGAATCTTGACTAATTATTTGATGTAGTACGTAATAGCAATTTAAAATGTGCAATTGCATAATACGGGTTTAAATTGTAAAAAGCGCTATTGATTTTCATTGTATAGAGTTGCACTTTTGAAAATCATTTTTATAATATATAGTGCAAAAGTTTCTTATATTATTTGCAAGGAATTAGTCAGTCAGATGAGATAGAATATTTTGATTTAAGCCGAAATAATAGCACATGGCGTGCTCGCTATGGAATCTTTAAGAGCGATACAAATGACTGTAACATTATTATATAAACTCGATGAGCACGAACAGCAACAACAGCTGAGATGTCGGTAGTGCAAAAAAATCGTTCATGTGTCATGCATGCTCACTTTGGAGTTTGGAGCAGCAGTTAGTTACATACTAGGTGTTTGAGGCTTGGCGTGTATCTAGTTTCGAAAATTAAAGTCGAGGACCGACACCGACCAAGACGAGATCAATAACAATATGTAATGCAAAAATGTTTCTACAAAAAAAGAAGTTGGTGGAACGGTGGTGAATGTAAATGTGTGGTTTTTGTGGTCTACAATTTTTACAGTTTTCAAAGTTAATTGACCCACTGTTTACTCTTTATACTCGGCATTTTTCGTCTTTTTTTTCTTCTTTTTTTGTATCATTTATACTTTTTATTTTTGGTTTAGTTTCATCTTTAAAATGCTCTACACGTAACACACTGTAACACATGTTTGGATAGTTTTTTGCTTGCAATTACGGATAATTAAAGGCGGCTTTTTTTGGGAAGATGCTGTGATGTTGAGTCAATTATAATCACAATTTACCAATGTAGTAAATAGACAAAATTGGCCGTCTTCGTGTATAGACAGGTAGACAGTAGACTTTTTACAAGTTGACTGTGGGGCAGACACTCATGAGTTGGCCTACAAAGATGCAGGCTGAAAAACTAAAAATAGGTCTTTGTTATTCTTGCTGACTAGGTTAATATATTAAGATTAGGAATATATGTCTTTGTAAGTACTTGTATGTTTTTGGAACGTGTAACAGTCGAAATAAAATCAGGCGCGCTAGTTACATGTTATTTTAGTGAGATTATATTTGGATTGGGCGTTTACTCAATTTACAATTGTGAGAGTCGAGTGAAGTGATTCGTGTGTAAATATATAGAGATTAATTTATGTGTGTGGTTGGGGAATGCATTGTGCATAGGTTTGGGAAGATTGGAATTTAGAGTTTGACTCTCCTCTGGAATTTATTATGGAGAAAGATAATCTGAGAGATTAAAATTGCTGTATCACCTTTCTTGACTTTGATTTTGATTTTTTGAAGAATGACTTGACCACCTACACTTTCATTTTTGACTTGGCGAGCCTGACAGTGAGAAGTTCAAGTATGCCTAAGCCAATTTTGTGTGAGGGTTAAGTAGGTATATCACAGGGCGGGGTAGGGGTCAGTCAGTGGTCAATGTTAAATGGTCAGTACAGTAACATGTAATTTGTGGATGACATGACATACATGGAAATAAAGGAAGGATCAGGCCATAATTTTAAGATCAAAATTCTACGCCCCTACAAATACTCAGTACTAATGTGTATAACTTCATGCCAAGCTAAAATGATATTACTAAAAATTATATTTATTGTAGTTCAATGATGGATTTTTATATTAGTTTTAAAGGATTTTAAATGGTTACGTTGATATTGTTTTTTTTTGTATTTTTTGTATAGGAACAATGGACCCAAAAGATTTCTTGGCGGAAGCACAAATCATGAAGAAACTTCGGCATCCCAAATTGATTCAGCTCTACGCCGTGTGTACATTGGAAGAGCCCATATTTATCATCACAGAACTTATGAAAAATGGTTCACTTCTGGAGTTCCTCAGTGGGAAAGGACGAGGGCTTAAAGTAAATTTTCAAATCAACACTTTTTCGTATGAATAATTACTACATTTACGGTTGTTATTGGATAGTCCTTAAGTGTTTTCGTTTTTGTTTCTTTTTTCTGCTTGAATTTCTGGAGCAGTTACCTCAGCTTATAGATATGGCAGCTCAAATCGCGGGAGGAATGGCATATTTGGAGTCACAAAATTATATTCATCGAGATTTAGCAGCCAGAAATGTTTTGGTGGGGGAATCAAATACCGTTAAAATTGCTGATTTTGGTCTTGCTCGACTCATCAAAGAAGATGAGTATGAAGCAAGATTAGGTGAGACAGTCTGGGTTTTTTATTATATTTATAGTATATGATTATTACTTCCTATTACGCACTCTGCGAGTGTTTTGTAGACTCTTAATATTATCTTTTATGTATCGTGTTATTTAAAACCTTCGAACGTTTCGTATCTTTTAAATATGTGGGTTTGAAATTTTTGAAATATATAGATAGTCAAACCATCGTTAATAGCACTATTTCAGTTCGACGAATGTATGATATTTTGTGTTTTTTTAATGATAAAATAATTGACTGCTATTATTTGTATGCATAGCTACGGTACATGTATTGATAAGTGTGGGAGTCAACTTGAACCGGGCCCTCAATTATTGTCCTTATTAATAAGCTCTCCAAAATAATGCTCAAACACTTCCATTAGAGTACACTATAATTGAAATAGACAGGGATGTATAATTACATCGCTGTGTGTGGCGCATGTTTGTTCTCCCTCGTGTTGTTTTCAATAATGTAATCTAATGTTCATGCTATTGTTTGATTGATACGCTTTAATATAGGAACACGTTTCCCAATCAAATGGACGGCCCCTGAAGCTGCAAACTACTCGAAATTTTCAATCAAGTCTGACGTTTGGTCATTTGGTATTCTCTTGACTGAATTAGTAACTTATGGTCGTATACCATATCCAGGAATGACGAATGCTGAAGTATTACATCAAGTTGAGCATGGCTACAGAATGCCTTGTCCACCCGGCTGCCCGGAACGCTTGTACGACATCATGCTGGAGTGTTGGCATGCTGACCCCATGAAGCGTCCCACCTTTGAAACACTCCAGTGGAAGCTGGAAGATTTTTTCACTCTTGAAGGCTCAGAGTACAAAGAAGCTTCTGGATACTAGAAAAATACAAGAAGAAACTACATACAAGAAAGAAACACTATATATATACAATTTTTTTTTAATATTTAGAAAACTACTTTAATTTACCTTACAATTATTATTGTAGTTTCAGTTTTTTTTAGTAGACTGTGAGTTGTCAATGCCAATTAATAGTTGTCAACTTAATTATAAGGAAATTGACTTTAATCGTCAATGTCAACTTAATTATATGGAATGAAATATTGAAGCAAAAAAAGCAAATAATTATATCTAGTTAAACCTAAGTATATTATATATTAAGGCAAAAGCTTCGTCGTCTTATTATCTTGTTCATGAAAAGTGTAAAAATATAATACAGATTTTGAGATGAAATAATTACGATGTAGTATTTCAACTATTGTAATCGTAATCATAATATTTCGTCAATTTTTGAAATTTAATCTAACTATAATTAATTGACTTGTTGTTGTATTATCATATTTGTAGCTTATAAGTAAAATAAAAGGAGTAGACGAGAACAACAACACATAATGGAAACATTACATAATATAGAATATATATAGAAACAGAGAGAGTTTCTGAAGCCTGGGTTTACTATTTGCTATTATTGACTCCTGACTATGTAATTTATATAATTATTACTATTACTGTGTATTGTAATTTTAGCTAATTGTAATGTAATTACACATAATACGTTCTTATATACTTTTTCGTATCCGTATAATTTATTCTATATTTGTAATTATGGACGTCATAATTATTATAGCAATCGTTTAATGATTTCGACCCTAAACTGTGTGTGTGTGAGCGTACATAGATTATATATTTTATTCGATTTTTTTTAGAGTATGTATAATTTTTTTGATGATTAACTAAGTTAGGATGGACACCTGTTGATGTTGTACTGTTGATACTACTTCATACTATATATGTATGGGCATGCATGGACTTTTAAAAAAAATCTTGTAATAATCATAATATGTGAAGCATTTTTACTATTGAAATAATAATAATTGTATTACTATATCTACTCTTAATTACTTATTAGAAGTGCATATATTATAATTATTATATACAAAAATATACATTCATTCATTAATAATTAAATTGTCTCCCCAAGCTCAACGCCATCTCATGTTGAGATTCTCAACTGAAACATATTAACAATGCTATACTCATTAACAAAATGAGTTCAGCAAACAAAATTATGTACGTAAAATTAAAATCAAAATGTCACAAGCTGATGATGATGAATGCATTGTAATTGTAATTATTCATTACTGATTAATAATTCTGATTATTCAATTTAAAAAAATAATAAACTTTACATTTGGTAAAGGATACGGCAATGATTTCTAAATAATTTATGCTTAAACACAATGACAGGGAAGAGCATTTATTACTTATACTGTGTACATTACATCACTACGTGATTTAATTGTGAGTGAAGTTGAGAAGTATAAATATACTAATATTATAAGAGGAAGAGACAATTTAAAATTTTGACGCTTCCCCCTGCTTTCTTATATACACTGAACCATAATGTATGAATTATTGTAATAAATAATTATTATATTACATATTCCGAATTTCCAAATATTCCTTAGACATCTTCACGTCCTCAATGTTACTATATTACGAAGCAAAGTAATGATAATATTAAGTAATTTGCAATAATATTTCAAATGAAAAATAAAATTTACTTGATGTGATTCAGGTAATTAGTAGTCGTTATTTGGATGTCTATCACTACACATGAGTGAGAGTTCCCTGAATAATGTTCCATAATATTGTAATAATTAATCATTATAAAAGTATGTAATGTCTAGTAGAATCACTTTGCAATTATTTTAAGCTGCTTACGTCAAACTCTATATAGTATTTATTATTATCGTCACTTGAAAAAAAATAAAATAAAATTATATCTATTATTTGCGCTCTCATCAAGTTTATGAAGAAAAAACCGCTTTCCGTCAACTCACGTGCTCTCTTTCCATATGGTATACATATATTATGCATCCATTTTTATTTTTGCTAAGTACATACAACTGCTGTACTGTATTAGCCAGGGGCAATCAGATTGCTAAACAGAAGAAAGTAATAGCAGGAAGCTGTTGCTTACTCGTTCAACCTTAAACGGCTGATGTTTCGTATTAAATTTATAGTCAGTAAATTACGAAAAGTGTTGGTGATAGATAGATTCAATGATTATAACATTAAATAGTAACGATCATTTTACATATTCAATAACCGTGGGACCGCGATGGATACTGCGAACTCAATGTACAGGACACGCTTTGTCATATGCATCACGCTTAGAAAAATATAAGCAATTTAACCACATGGGTGTTATTTTTGTGTTACTCCAACATCGCCACCAGATGTTACAGTGGTCAACACAAATTATAGTTAGGGATTTACACTGTAATATGTTAGACTGAGTTTACTATTTTCTGTGTTGCATATGTAACAAAGAAGTAGTTACGTGACTAACTGAATTAAAATATAATACAAAAAGTCAGGCACGAACCCGCAACCTTCTGAATTGGTACCGGCCTCTTTATATAACCACTGGCTGAGACAACTCATTTACAGTTGCAGCACTAATTTAGCTTAATATACGGCGGTATAAATTCTTTACACGACTTTCGGTCAACTGTAACATTATTTGGTGCAGATTTATTAACACACAGCGGTGTTCACGTAGCTAGCACATTTCCTCACCTTCAAAAATTTTGAAATTAACTAATAAGCGCGTTGAAATTAACACCCAAATGTGTTAGCTCGAGCTAACTAAAAGTTAGTCGAGATCTTTTCTAAGCGTGTACCAAAGCGAGCACGGATGTTTGGCTTATGTACTAGTAAATCGGCTAAACTGGCGCGCTTCTAAACATGCGCCAAGTCAACACGTTTTACTACTTTCACGAAAACTGGGGTGCATTAATTTGAGCTTTATGATGTTCAACAATCACGGCGAATATCAATAGTCATCAATCAAGTATAGTTAATACATACGTGGTTTTGACATATTTTAATAGTATAGATTACCGTATATTCTATAATAAAGCGCGGGTCTGTATTAGTACGCGGGTCTGACATGCCTCAGTTTGAATAGTACGCGGGTCTGTTTTTATATGTTTTTTTATTGCCATCAGATTAATTAGTTTTACACAATCAGCTATTGTATGGGCCTATGTCAAAATGGATTGATTTACATTTGCAAGAATAGACTTACTAGTTAGGTATGTTGTTTCAAAATTGTCTGTATAACATATTGCAGTAATTGCAAATTTGTAATTGCTTTGTGTAAGTAAATAATTATTAAGTCATACATATATGAGTACTTTTCACACCTGCATTACTCATTAAGTATGACTCAAACGTCAACTACTACGTACACCCATAGTTTAAGTTTTACATAATTTTAGTTTAAATTATAGTTTACAATTTCATAAGCTTAAAATCAAATGCCAGTATGAGCATGAAGAATGATGATGCATGTACATTTCTTGATATATGAATTTATCCTTCGTTGCATGCCTATGTATATATATTATGTTTGATGCATGAGTTTTAGTTCACTTATTGTTTGTAAACAGCAAACTGCATGATGAGCATAAATGCACTCATTACAACTAGTCATTCTTTATACATACATATTTCCACTGTTATTTAATTCTAGAGTATTTGTATTCTTATATTTATATTCTACAATAATTCTTGATATTTCACATTACGTAATTTTCCGTTCTGTAAAGATTTCAATCACGCTGAAAATTAGATCAACTATGATGTCGATGATCAACTATGATGTCGATGATCAACTATGTGGTCATTGCGAAATTAACCTAAATTCTTCGATTATTTATTAAATTATCATTTGTACTCTGAATGTGAAATCAGGGATTGAATTGGATGATGGAGGAAGATTGAATAAAAAGTACTGCTTATGAAAGGTCGTGTTTTTCCGCCTCTCTCAAAAAGCCTAAAATATTACTTGAGACGTCTTGAATATATTTAGAGCTTCCATACGGTTGTAGCATTTTTACTTTACCCCAAAGTCATTATTTTTCATCCGTATCACTTTTCATCTTCATTTCTACTTGTGTTTACTTCTATTCTCGATATTTGCACTGTTGTTTAAACCCATCTGTTTCATAACCACTGAGTTAATGAGTCTTGGTCTTTTGACCCGTATCAGCACATATACAGATTTCCACTAGGGTGAGTCTGTCTAAATTTTCACCCTTTAACAATAATGCATTATCTAAAAACATTTGTAATTTATAGAATCAAGAATGTGTTCCCTAAACATTAAAATTTTGAAAAATACTTGTACATAAAAAAATTAGCAATTTTAAAAATTAGATTTCGTAACAATTACCAATTTTCATACACGTGAAACTTAAACATTTTAAACTTTAACACAAATAGTTTGATGCCATTGTGCATTTCCCGAAAGTCATGCAGCTAGAAAAGTTTTATTAAAATTACACAACTTTTTTGTTAAAATCTATTTGTAAATGAAAAATCTGTTTTGGTAATCTTGTTCTTTGCAAGGTGATGGCTGGATAAAATAAGTTTCATAAACTGGGAATTTCTACATTTTATTTAGTACGCGGGTCTGAGAGGTCCAAATTGGGATAGTACGCGGGGCGTAATATTATAGAATATACGGTAGGTTCAGTTTTAAACAAAATATTATTTAGAGGATCAGTTTTATGCATGAAAATACTTTGCTAGTAGCTCTCTGATATGCACTACAAAATATTTCTAAGCAATTATTTATAGGGTTACATGTTGCTTCGGTTTTTAAAAAAACCAAGAAATATGAAACGCATGCAAGTGTCCTTTTTTCGTAGCTGTGGTGATGGGTAAGGTTCTTAAATGTCAGACTACAAACAATAGACATCATATAACTCATTTTACCGATTAATCCATGGGGCTCAATTAGTTACCGAGGCTCGACTAGCCATCGGGTCCACAAGTCAAAAATAGGAATAGTTGCCGTAGTAATAGTTCAAGTATAACTTCCGTTCCGGGTATGAAATCCAGAATTTGCTTGGACTTGATTTATATGTGTTTAAATGGAAATCTAGACCTTGTACTTTATTTCATTACACAAAGGCTTCAGTTATCATAGTGAAATGATATGTATATATCTTACGACGATTGCATAAAAAATATTGTTGTAAGCATTGTGAATTTTGTAAATACAATTAATTACAATAGGAAAGGAAGTGATAAACTATTGTAAATTAAAGTAAGGGCATCCATGCTAAACACTACACTTTATGTGTAATAACAGTGTAAACTGTTATAAAAAATAAAATTGATATTACTATTTAAACACAATTACGCGTCGAATAATAACAAACAAAATACAAAAGCAATTTACAATATTATATTGTTAAAGAAGCTTCGAAGATTTGGAATTAGTTGAGTTAAGAAAAATGCAATAGTCATGAAAACGATAAAAAATAAGATTTTAAATATGACCCAGTCAAGTTAGTTACAATTTTAGTTACTCTGCTCTGGCTTATTTATATGTGGTACTAATTTAAATTCCAACCAAAACGTTCAATTTTCTTGCCCATAATTACCAATATTGAGGATAACACCGCGGGGATCAAATAGTCACTGGGTCTTGATTAGTTAACGTGGGTCTCGGACCACTACGATATGTATTAATTTCTGGGGGGATTAATCGCTCAAACAGAGTACCTAGGAAATTTCGTAGCCTGCAGTATTTCCTGTAAATTAAGTTCTTCCCGCCGCGCCGTGTAAATTCTCTAAATTACAGTGTTTAAGAAGTAAGTAAAATAAAATCCAGTCTAAAACGGTCGTTGTAAAATGTTACATATTATTTCTATTATGTTAAATGTACGACGAATTTAGGCTCCCAAAACTTGCCATGCGTCGAACCTTGAGGACCAGTCTATAGAAATTGGAATTATTCAGGTAAATTTATCTTCATAACTTATGCGGCATTAGTTGGATAATTACGTCCTAGGTAACATATAAAGTTTGCTTTTATATTAATTAAGTCTAATTCAGATTAAAAGAGTAGTTAATTGTTGTTGTGATAATTGTACGAAGAAGAAATGATTTGTTGTGCTGGAATTTTGCCCTTCTGATAGTTTGTAACTTCGGTCTTAGCATAGTGATATCATTAATGATTATCAAAATATCTATGGGTCTAGTCTATTAAATGAAAATTCATCGAAATTCACAAATTATATCATATAATCATACAACGAGGTTAAAATTGAGGAGAGTTTCTCTTACGTTCTTCAAGTAAGATCTATTCCGATTTGAGGTTTTAACTACGAACGGACTTAATACAGGAGATTACGTAAATATAGTACAGCAATGCCTATACAGCCTAAGCATCCAATCACTAAAATATTTTTCAGAAAAGAAAGTAAATATTTATTTACAACTGGCGTTACTATTATGCTTGCCGTTAAGACAAAGTTATTCACAAAGTTGTTATGATTTTTGAAATATAAAAAAAGTAGTATTATTATTATATAAATTAAAGCTAGCTATGAAGTATATATAAATGATTGTAAGCAATTCTGCAGTATTCACAATTTATATTATTTCTACGGCAACCGTCACAATTTTGCTGTTTTAGAACTTTGCAACGACGATTACAATTCATCGGGTTTCCCCCTATTTGTGTTTTCAAGCAATCAAAATAGAACCAAATTGAATAACTATTTAAGTTTACCCACTAATAATGGGTACCCACGCTATTTAAAGTTTATGCGGCTGTAGGCATTTCATATTTCAAATAAAAACAGTAAACACCTTTGTATTTTGAAATGGCCACAAGATCAAAAAATTCGTAAACCCAGTTTTTTGGAGGAAGTTCTCAGTTTCACAGTATTTCCGCTTGCTACTCAAACAGATCTCTAACTAGTATAAGACCCATGCACTAAATATGTTTTACGTACACTGTAGCTCTTGCAGTGAAACGATTCCCGCCCGGATTGCAGTCATTTTAACGTTGAACGCCAGAAAGATTATTTTTTCCCTTAATGATGAGCCGTCTCATGTTACAAATAATTCAACAAATAACTTCACTGATTGTAACTTCTAACGAGATTATATTTTACAAATTACGCCTGAAAATATTTGATTACCGGCCAATTATTTCAAACCTGACATTATTAAAGAACTGCGTGCTATTATAGACCCGAACATTAATTATTTGCCCGAATATGCAGTAGATATGTGAACGTCAACTGTCCATCCATGACCTTTGATCTAAAGAGTAAAAAGTAAAGAGCGATCACTCTTAGAAACATGATAAAAAAACAATAATAAAACTTTCGAAATAAAATTAAGAAGCTTAGTCAGGAAAGCATCAAATCATACAGAAAATTACAGGCAGGCGAAAAAGTATTGTTCGAGACTGCGAGACTGTTCGAGCCGAGCCTGCTAGCCTACGTGGCTCGGTATGTTTTGTAGCGAGCCGCGAAGTCCTTAGCATCGCATCATATGGGGGAGATAAAATATTCCTTTCTGTCTTGAAAAGTACCACAAACAATGTCATACACTTTTGTCGTATTTTTAAACCCCACCCACCTCCAGTTTAATTACCTTAAGAAGAAGAAAGAATTTATTTGACAAATAAATCACTGGCATACAATTATGCTTGCCCTTTAGGACACAGTATACTTATACAAAATGTTTATAGAATATTTATATTTGATAGGATTATGTGATCTTAATATGGTTTATAATATATTTCATATTTTATTGGTAGGTATTAATCCTGGTTTGAATGTATTAGGTTTAGAGCCTGGGTCGTAGACATGGTGGTGATAGATTCTGTGGCTTCCTCTTAAGGCTTCTATTACAACATCGTCTCGTAGGGAAACGGGAAGTCCAAGTTGGATTCTGAAACCTAAAATGGGTATTTTGAAAATTAGGTTCAAAAGCTTTAAAAGCAACCACCCCTGGTAGTGCATGACGTAAGCTATGGATGTCCCCGTGTTGCGCTTACTGATCGTTGACACGGCACAGCTGCAGTGATCGTTAGGATCCAACTCACTCGTCAGCGACCATATCGTATGGTATGGGTAATAAGCGAGCTTGAAATGTTACGCAATGGATATTCGATCCTATGTGTACTTCTAACATTGGAACTTGTAGTAAGTTTCTTCTGTTGGTTTTAACGTTTTATTTCGTAGGCATAGGCAAATAGGCATATTACTTACCATAATATTACCTACCTCCAGCGCTAGGTCGCTCACGCTTTTCTTTTGGTTTAACACTTTTCTCACAGCCTCTTTCCTTTTGGTTTAAAAAATTTGAAAAATTAACTTCTAATGTTCTAATCGTAATAACAAGAAGTATGATTTGTAAAATAAAAATATTAAACGCAATAATTAATAGTAATTCGTTAACGGGCTGGGTTCTTGCGTTAGATAGTTACGTTACATGCATCCGTGTTTACAAATATCAACATGGACTGAATAATAATGAAAGTCCTAATAAAAACTAGTTAAGTCCCAAAATCCACGTCAGCTTTCGGGTAGATGTGAGGGTCAGCTGAGGCTGAGGTCCTAGTCCTAGTCCTATTCCTGCAGATGCGGATCGTTATCTTTTGTAACAATTTCGAAATTTTCCACACACGCTCCCTTCTTAAAAATAAAAAAATGGCTTGGTTACCTTAAAGTGTAACCGAACTTACTTAGATGATGTAGGAATAATGTAATGTTTTAAGTAGGGAGCAGTAGTAGGACCATAATAGGTACGTGATTTGCTTTCGAAATGAAATGTTGGTTTAATAAAATTAAATGTTACGGCCGAGCAAGCGGCCATATTTTTAAGGTTGTTCTGTAGGATAAGTTTCCATAAAAAATTAAGGGGGCAACCAAATGAGTTTTTCACGGGGGAGGAATTAACATGGAAGTATACGAACGCGCAGTGGGGACTGCGCAGGAAACAAGTAAGAAGTTAAAAAAAGGATGAAGGAAAATGAGCCAGTCCTGTGCTACGTACGTATCTGTACGCCTGGCCTCCACACAAACGGAACGCGAGTGCCGTTTGCAGCAGTAGTACTTCCCTCGCTTCTTTCTCGTTCGCACACGGCCTCGAAAACCTCCGCTTCTTTTCACTCACACAACTCAACCACACCACTCTCAAACAAAAGCAAAACACGAATATATTCAACTTCTTATTTCGTACAGTAAGCCAAGTAGGTACATCCTATTTTAGCATTTTTGTTATTTTTTTTTAAATGTGGAGTGACTATTTTTTTAAACTGTAATTGATAATGGTTAAGTTTTGAAGCGGTATTGGTCGTTAAACATTAAGATTAATTTAGTGAGCTGTTGCGACTGCGTGGAGTAGAAGTACATAAGTTACATACATACTTACCATAGCGACGACAGCGCCATGGCTCTAGTAGCGGAGCCGTCTGTAGTTGACAGCGTGATGAGTACCAGCACTGAAGGCTTAGCTGACCTAGAGAATGAGTCCATGTCCGTGTCATCCAGTGACCTTTCATCATGTGAAGTGGACGTTCAAGGGGAAACTGTAGAAATGGAAAATGATACGTCTTCAATAGACGAGTCCCCTAAGGAGCCCGAGTCAGTTCAGGAGGCACTCCAAGTCGAAGACGTGGACAGCAACGAGGGGAAAGGTCAGAAAGAGGCGGTCCTGGTAGAGGTAGCTCTACCCGGACCGGGACAGGTACCCGAACCGGATCAGAGTGTGACATTAGATGAAGTGGAAGTGACAGCCACAATGGTAGTGGTAGATAATGAAGTTATTACTGGAGCTGACGAGGAAATTGACTCAACTTCGGAAGTACTAATCCCAGACACAGTTCCAATGGAAACCCAGACAGAGGAAGAAGAGGTGACAGTTGAAAAAGACGAGAAAAGGGAAGATTGTACGGAAGTTGTTGTTGAGGAAGATGAAACTATTCAAGTTGTGGCTGAGGTTGAAAATACAGAAAGTGGTACTGGTAATACTGCCGATGTCGACGAGGTGGTAACTGCTGGAGATGTTGAAGCTGACCTGTCGGCCGAAGATGAGGACAATAGTAAGGAAAATAAAGAAAACGAGGCTGTCGAGCCGAGTGAAGGTCAAATTATTTTGACGGGCACCACTTCCATTGTCAGTGACCCTGACCTGACCCCTACAGAAGTTGAACTAGTGGCTGAAGTTGAAACCACGCCCACATCCACTTCTGCCGTGGCCGTGACGGTCGAAAGTGAAGCTCCTCCCCCTGTTGATGATGACGATGATGACGTCAGGGTTGTGGATGCTGATGAAATTGACCTCACATTAACATCACCTATATCTAATAAATCTGTACAAGTCTGTACGTCCACTTCTGAGATTGAAAATCCCGATAGTAAAAATAGTGATAGTGATAAATCTAAATTGACTGATGAGTGTCCTGAAGAAACCCTTGCTGACCCTAAGTTGGAATTAGGCGCGGGAGTGGTTAAGCCTAAAATTGAAGATGTTGAAAATAACATTAATAAAATTATCCATAAATCTCAGTCATCCAAGGATGCTGAACCTTCTGTACAGGAAATAAAAAATGAACTAGGTGACCAAATCCGGTCGATGATGCGGGGTGACCTTGAGACTTTAATTGTTGACAAGATTATTGAGGCCATAGCTATTCACTCAAATGTTGGCGTTTTAAATCAAAAGTTACATCAGGCTAATGCTCAGAAAGATCGTCTTTTTCATAAAATTTCGAATCTTCAGCGGCAGGTAAGACATGGATATACATACTAAATTGTTTAAAATATTTATTTATGTTTTAGTTTGTTAATATTTTTAAATTAAATATTCAACATTTTTAAGTTCACATACATCTCTGCTCATTTCATGCTATATGTGATGTAGTTCAATTAATGGAAGATAACACAACAGTGCATTGTATTTACTGAATTCCAATGCTTGCATATTTGTGTTGCACATGCATACACATTTTGTTCGTCCATTTCTGTTGCTACCTGAGAGTGATTCGGGAACGAAGCTTCGAGATTCTCGAGTCGAGATTGTAAGAACAGAACGCTCCTCCCTCTCATTCCCAGCCCACTCGTGTCTACGTAAAATAGAGCGAGTCTTCCCGTGCATGCGGTATCACAGTATTTTTCGATTTTCATCTCACTGCACTTAGGCTATTAGACAGCAGGCAGGCGCATCCTCGGCGCCCCTGTACTATTGACTCTGCAGTATTCATAGTTGAAATATACGTCCATTTCCCATGTCAGGTTCCATGTGTTGTTGTGGTAAAGACCATAATAACGTATTATGTTACCGCTGGTGTGCATCTTATTACTCAATTTTTGTTTGGAATTGCACAGCGCAGCGTTGGCATTTGTCTACAGGTTAAAATATATTATATTATATTGCTTTAATTGCTTATCAATGACAGAATTTATTATGAATTTTCATCCTGCACAGACGACAATATTTTTTAATGCTGTGAATACTTCAATTTTTCTTATTAGTCTTATCGTTGGCTTGTTTGTATTTGATATTTTATACATTGTGTATAAAATCTATTATTTCCCTGTAGTACCATAAGAGGTCTAAAATGCTTATTTGTTATCTATGTGAACTGATTATATTATGGTGCCGTGCGCTGCTGTTGGTTGGTCTACTACACGTGGTCAACGGTAGTCACGGTTTGATTAGTTTACATATCCATAGCGCACTGGTTTAAACTACTTCGTCGCGAGACAAATTAGTTTTTTTTAGTTTTTAAAAATTTTTAAATTTTAGGTCGCGAGGGTTTTAAACATCATAGATATGCGCGCCCTATGCCCTCCCATTAAACAGATATTGTAGGTCCTACTGAAGTTTACAGTTTGAAGCTTGTGTGTTGACCTTATTATTAACCTAACCTAAAGCATTTAAAAAGCAATAATACGCATTCAGTTGAAATGGATATTTCACTGGTATTTTATTACGTGCTTTATTTCATTAAACTAAAGTCCACCATTTTTTTAACAGTCATCTAAATTGGCTACCATGTTATATATTATATTTATTATTAGGGGTATTCATAATCTCGCTGTAACTATAACTATTTTTCGCGCTAAATAGTTTCGCACTATAACGCCAAAGTCGTCTAGAATATTGAACGCCCCATCCTGTATGTTACAACGTTCGTGTTGTTATTGTTGCCATAGGTAGCGAATTATTCACCTAACATTATAAACAAACATCTATTCTTATTATTTTTGTAGCAAAACACACTTAATATTACTAAAATATTTCATTCTCATAATATTTGAAACATTGAATGTAGTCAAGATGCCGTCTCCATGGCGACAATTGAAAGTCGCTATATCGCGCTTTATCCTGCTTGTTTTGTGACACTATAGTGCGAAAGTCTTATAGTGCCAAAAATAGTTATAGCGAGATTATGAATACCCCTATTATTCTTTAAGACAGACCGTGGCAAGTACGATTGTGTATCAGTGTAAATACAGTTTTACTCTCTCTCTCTCTAGACATATATATACCTATGTAAGTACAAAGTGAAGGTGGCAGTTTCCGTTACAACACGATGTATTCCCTAAATTAAGTTAAAAAAATCCTGTACTGCAGGGGTCGTCACTACGTCGCACGCGGCGGGATTTTTAGTAGCATGCGATAAATGTAAGTCATTGCGAATGTAGTTACGTCATAGTTACTTAATTAACTAAAATGGAATAATTTTAAAAATAGTTAACTACAGGTCGTTCGCGACTCGTCTTCAAAAAACTAAATTTGCGCGCGTTGAACAATTAGTGACGGCCCCTGTTGTACTGGAATAGTACAGTGCTTCCAAATTGTTAACTTTAAAACCAATAATGGTTTGCCGTACAGTAAATAACATTAATAACAATATGCAGCACTGTACTGGAAGTTAAGTTGGACTATGGTTTTAATTATGTAAGCCGGACATTTGCCATCGCTCTAACCCAAACCTATGTCGTGTGAGCTCGTAGCTTATAAATATGATTATCGATCTGTATTCCGACCCTATAAAGAAAAGTGGTACATACTACCGTAAGCAAGTAGGGATAGGGATTGCGTGGGGAGGTAGTCTGACGGCCGATTCTCTCCGACAATCTCAGGTTGCGGGTTCAATTACTCTTGAGGGGTGGCTATTTTTAAAGGGTAGTTCCCTTAAATACCCGCTCCACAAGCATGGTGAGCCACACCTTATAAAAGCTTATTTGGCTGTATGATAGTATGGTGGAATATAGAAGCATACAGTGAGTAGTAGTAATCTTAGAGCCGACTTCCTGGAAAACACTCTGGGATAACTTTGACGCTGTTACCTATTTAAATTTTGTATTTTTCAGTGTTTAATAATATTATATTAAAATCATTCGCATTAAAGCTGAAAATGGTTTTAGATGGCCAGAACCCACACTAACTACACAATGATTATTATGTGTATTCTATTTAGCCAAAACAATATTTTAGGGGGTCATAGGGCAGAGTAATGTATCTCGGTTTATTCTACCTACATATAGTATTAATAATGCATATCATTATTATTATGAAGATCATAGAATGTAGAAGTAGTCAAACAAATGTAGTGAGCCTTGCATTTTAGAAAAGCAATTTAGCTAAAAGTTATTTTTATTTAATTATGTTGGAAGGTAGAGTCCTTGAGGTAGCATTAATAGCGCAATGTATAGTACAGTGCTTTGTAGTGGTAGTCAATATTGAATGCAGTGTAATGTATTATTTAGTAGTTATTATAAAATAAACTCTAGTCAGCATATTGTTGATTGCGCTAACTACACGCTAAGCTAAATACGCTTTTAATATAATTATGTGATAATATTGCACCGAATTTTGAAGTGAAGCCCCTCCCCCTATTTTTCCTAGTATTATTCCTATAGTGGTAATCACATGTCAATTTAACTATGCGGAATTTATTTGAATTTTAAAAGCAGAATATCCGTGTTAATTGAGAATAAATAATTGTTTGTAAAATATGACTGTTTCCCATCATAACAATTGATTACATTACTATTAGATTCTGATCCACCGCATGTCTGGTCAGGTCTAGAAATTGATGGTTTATTATTTATCCCTGTAAATTATTTCACCCATGTAATAATATCCAAGTTGTAATAATTATTTTTATTTAAACGTAATAAAGTATATTAAATATTTTATCTCGCTTTAGGACAAAAGTTTAAAGACCCTCAGAGAGAGAGACAAGAATGATGCTTCTGCGCAGTAGAGGGGTAATGAATGCATGTAGGATATCTGCATGAAATAGTTAGTTTATCCCTGTGTGTGTCTGAAACATGGAGAGATTACAAAAGGAGACGGTTGTCGAGGTGAAGGAAAAGCGTTTTGGTTAGTTTCAGGCTTTCGTTGTATGATATATTTTTCTTTAAGTTCTGAGAAGGCCACAGGGAACTAACATACCAACCATTCAACCCAACAACATAGAATATTTTTAATACACAACCTCTTTTCCAAACCCCAACCCACTACTATACTACTACTGCTGCTGCTTGATGCCGCAAGCACTCAAAGGAAAAATAGGAGAGAAGCAGGCATGCCATTGACGCAGTATATAAAATGCTGTGAGCCATTTTATGTGTAGAAGAAACTGAAATAATGAAAAGCGCTCAAGATTTTGTGAGTTCGTTACATTGAAAAACTGGGATAGAGAGAGAGAGAGAAGCAAATGTTCGTCATGCGCGCTTCTTGTGGGAATTAAATATTTGAGTTTTAGGATTGTTCGGAACTCGACACTGCGTGCTGCACTGCTCAAATCATTTGTACCTACTCTCCCTACGGATCACACTGGGGGTAAAAAGTATGTAGGGGGCCGTCCATAAATAATGTCATGACAGCAGTCATTATTTTAATTTTTGAACCCACTCCACACGAGAGTTCAAGGGCTAGTTTGGTAGCGCGAGGTAACTAAGGGCCCATGGGCCTAGATTGTGCTTAACGTCACTTGTGGACGATCCCATTCTGCTTAAAACTCACAATAGTCAGACCCAGGATGTTTTACCTTCTTGTAAAACTTGTGTTGGCTGTTTTTGCCCATATTATTTATCTACCTACATTATTCAGACATACTGCTATAACTAAGGCTGTCTGGTCTGGTTCAGAATGTACTCGGGGAGGCGAGGGTTTGCATTGAATTGAATGTGGAAACGTTGAGTGTTGTTAAAATTATTTGTTCTGTACTTTTAGGGTGAATGTTTTTGCTCTGACTTGTTAGAATGGTTTGTTCGAATTAGAATTTCGAATCCCCTTCCCTTGCTTGCTTCTTGGTAGTGCATGTGGATCTCGAGGGATGTGCTGTACTCTTGATGACGACATGACGTGATGTTATTTTTCATTTAAAGTGGGCGTTGTTGCCACATCGCAGAGGTTAGTCGAAGGTCAAAAATAGAAATCTTGGATTTCACCTGATCTTTTGAAAACTGTTTGTCCTTGGTTTACATTTTAAACCTTTTTCGAAAGCTGGATTTACCTTGAATGTTATATATATGAAAGAGCAGTAATTTTATGGGCTGATCTTATTTAGTATATAATATTACTGTGAACAAGGTCCCTATGTACTAAGTTAAATTGTAACCTGCAATTTTAATAAATGAGGCTACGTTTCTGAGGCAGTTATTATTTGCTTGGTTAAAAATCGCGCAAACCCTTAAACTTGATTGTCCAATTGCTACAAATTTATTTTTGAAGGGTTTAAAATAACGAATGATTTTTCGGTATTGTATGGTATTATATATTGGTATGTAAGTGCTTTGTTTAGGATTTTGTAAATTATTGCATTTTTATTTTATTTATTTATATAGAGAGAAAATAGGTACACGATTAGCATCATATTTTAGTGGTACAGTACTTGAAACGTACTGTGTACAGCACAGTAATAGGCTTAAGGGTACAGGGAATTCCAGGGAGCTGAAATAGCAATATTATTACGTAATATATAAAAATAAAACGTGGGATTTTGCCAGATTGTCATTGGACGGGCTTGAGCTTGCACTCTGTTATATGCTTTATTACAGATTGGAATAGGAATGTCACATACTTAAGGTGCAATTTAAACATGTTATTGTACAGTATGCAGTTATAGAAGGATTTAAAGGGCTACCTTTAACATGGTAAGGCTGTACTGTAGCCTGTAGCAATAGAAATAGAGTGCATATTTTGTTCATTGCATGGCAACGTTCACTTGTTCAAAGATCGATTTGTGTTGGCTGCGAATTCTGTACAAAGTGGCTCTGCTCAGTGAGACATGGTGTTGGGGTGAGATAAGATTTAGATAGCGCTCCCAACTTCGTCAGTTGCACCATTTGTCTCCTGAGCTGGTCTCAAGTCTGAAATCTTTCTTTATTTCATTTTGTGGTTTGGTTATATGTTTACCACAGGGGCGTCTTGTAGGGTGTGTATAAAAAAGCGCTTAGCGTTTATTTATTGTATGTGAAATGTTAAAATGTACATTTTTTCGTCTAAAAGGTTCTACGTGACAAGGGGGGAAATTAGGGATGATGACAGAGATGTATGTGAATTTTTCTCGCGAGGAAAATTAATCAAAACAATAAATAAATTTAATTTTAATAGACATTTTTATATATTATTATTACCCTACTGAATTTTTTAGGTAACAGAATTATCGAAAGCAGTCCGCTCCGTCTCAGAGAATGTAGGGAGAAATCAGAAGACAGTAAATAAAACAAATCAACCCATAAGATTTTATCGTTCTGTGGGTGTTCAAGTATTTTTAGAAGGTCCTATTAATCCCCCACCCCAGTCAAGATCTTTATCCCAGCCTGAATTCCCTAAACCAGTTATAATGGAGCCTAAAAAATCTGTCCTCAAGTCAGGAAATAATAATACACCTAGCTCTCTTATTCCTCAATCACAGCAATTATTATTACAACAACAACAACACAGCTCTCCGTTAAAACCCGTTCCAGGTCAAGTCCCATTGTCAACTATTTTGAATGGAAACGTACATCCAGCACTGAAACGAACTATGGCAAAGCCATCCATCAGCGTGGCTGAGGTAGCAAGACAAATTGACATTCAAAATAAGGTTCGGAAAGTTGGGAGCGGGAATGGAAGCCCCGCACCGTCCGTCTCATCAACTCCCCCTAAAATCAATAGTGCGAATGGAGTCGGTATTAATTCAAAAAGCCCGCTAAGAGCATCTCCAGGAATGCAACAGCAACCGCAACATAATATGGTTATGAGAAACCCTGCTGCAGCCATGGCAACCAAAGTTTTAAATTTAAATGGAAATGGTGGTCCCATGATGCAAATTCAAGGGGCATCCAATACAGTGTCAATTTCAAAAACTGGAACTGGTAATATTGAACCGGGGATTGTGGACTTGACTGATGATGATGCCGTGGTGACGAGCTCAAATAGTCCACCTAAGAAAACTATACCTCCAGCCACTGCCACTACAGCATCCAGCCTCATGCTGAATGGAAAAAATAATGCTAATAACGGTAAGTTATTTTCTATACTATGATTGTTAATTTATGTACTCAATTTTATTAGTTAGTTGGGATCAAACACAATGAATGCTATAGGACATAAATTGTATCGAAAAAAACTAGGCTTTGTGTAGTCCCGACACCCTTGAGTTTAGTTTGTGTAGATGTCACATTTTGTGCCATAAGGCTGTACCTCAAAAAATGAGTGAGCGGTGTAAAGTTCAAATAGCATTGCTTTTAGGTTCCGTATATTCTATAATTTAGTACTTTTTAAACTGAGGCCTCTCATGATCAGACCCTCAACTTAATATGTTTTACGAACAATAACTTTTAAAAATCGTATTAACCTTTTTAGATTTGATTTTTTGTTTCATTACTAACCTTGCAATGTGTGAACCAATAGTTAAATTTGTATGGAGATCCTAATATACATACTTAAAGCAATTAAATACGCCTGTAAATGTTTCAGTATCCGCGTAGTATTAAATTTTCGACCTCTCAGACCCGCGCATTATTACGGGATATACGGTACTGTAATACAAATTCTTCCATGTCCACAAATGTAATCAATGGTCTACATTTAGTATACAATTAGTAGGAGAAGCGCACATGGGTAATGGCGTTCTTGAGGACAGAGTGTAATACTATCATTTTGTTGTTTGAACGTAATTAGGTTTGTTTATTTTACATCGATAATATACGTAACATAAAGTTTGAAAGATGAAGTTGGTTGCTGCAAGAAGGGTGGGTGGGTGGGTGGTGTTTGGGTGGCAGTCTGGTAGTGACGCGTGGAATGTAGTATCAGTTTCCTGCTGCACAGTTGCCACATAGGACAGACAATGCCCGTAGTTTCTTCGTTTCTTGTGCCATGGAACAAAAAAAATCAAATTTTCTCAGCTACACTTCCACAGTTGAATCGACTCTCTCTGCAGCTCTGAATCTTCGATCGTTTTTGGAAGCTGAGCTTCGTTTCTTTTAGTTCTAGGCTAAGAGACAGACGCAGATATAAAAATAAAGGCTACGTTTGAGGAAGTGAGGTCTCGAACGTTTGTATGATATGGGCAATGTAATTAATTTGATGAAATTGCTTGTAAAGATAGGACGTATGAAACTTTATTTACACTGGTACGCAAATGTACTTGCCCTGAGGGCATTGTCAAAATTAACGTTTTTAAACTAATTATTTATATCAGTTAGACCTTGATTTCACTACAAAAGTTAACCATTGTTAGCCTTAAGAAACACGCTTTCAGAGTTAACCATTGTTAAATCTGAAAGCGAGTTTCTTAAGGCTAACAATGGTTAACTTTTCTAGTGAAATCAAGGTCTTAGGCGACAATACTATTCACTAAGTTAACGAGTTAATAATTGGATACTTAAATACTGTAATATGACACTCAAACATTTTGGTTAGGGTTTAGGCTTTGAGAGTGTCATTAATTGAGCTTATCAACATATTCCGCAGAGCAGTTTAATAGGTTTTTAAAATGTAATTTAAACTCATTTTTATTTTTTTCAAATTTATATAGTTGTACCATTCCAAAATGGTGTGCAGTATCGTTTGGTCAGTCAAGGTAAGATAATGAACAAAGAATTATTTATATATGCAGTGGGTGTAATTTTAATGGGCGTAGAAGAGTAGAAACACAATGACATGAAATCATAATGCAATGTGTTTTATATTGGGTAATTTCTTGTGTTGCTTTCAGGACCGCAGTATCACCTCGTCCAAAATGGTGCGAACTATCACATTGTAACGAGTGGGAACCAAACTCGACCTGTATTTGTGTCTCCGACGGGAAGTGCACCTAAAATGGGATCTCAGGTGAGGCCTGTTTCTGCCCAGAGTATATCCCTTCTAAGAGGTTTAGTCCCGGGTAGTCAAGGGAACGTAGGAGGGCCCATCAATATTAACGCTGGTGGTCAAATTATGATGAGGCCTATGGTAGCCTCTGCAGCTGCCAAACAGCAAGCAAATGCTGTCACCCCTATGATGGTGAAACAACAACAGTTTCAACAGCAAGGACTTGGACAACAAATGAATGCATCCATGGTTGCTAGGCAACAACAACAGCAAGGAGCTGCTCAAGTTAATTCTAACAAAGCGATGAGCAACAATCCTGTTGGACTGAGGATACCTAATCAGACTGTAAGGCCTATGGGTCAGGTACCCAGGGTGAATACTAGAGCCGCTGTAGACGCGGCCAAAAAATTTATTCTGGTGAATCAAAGAAAAAAATGACTAATTATTACATCTGTTTAATTTCACTGGTAACTGTTATTGTAAGAAGCATGTAAATAATGTTTTAAAACATGGAAAAAATTTAATAATTTTTTCCATTGAATGTTTGTAGCCGCCTTTGCCACCGCCAGCAATTGTGGGCAATCCGAGACGATGCTCGAAGGACATTCCTCCTAGACCTGATCTGAATCTGACGGAGCAGGAACAAGGGATTGTCCTGTCCTGGACATTAAAGCTTGGACCAAACCATGCTGAGATACAGACTTACCAAATTTACGCATGCCAAGAACCCTTGTTTAATAATCCTAAATCGGGGTCGTGGAAAAGAGTTGGTGATGTAAAGGCGCTTCCGCTTCCAATGGCATGCACTTTGTCCCAGGTGAGAATCCCTTACATTTTGTATCTTTAACAATTTCTGTGGAATTTACGTAAAAGTTATTATGTTTATCAACTCACAAATTTTCCCATTATACCCGCTTTATTTTGTTGGGTCGTCGGACTTATTCTAACTTCAGGAGCTGGGTCAAGTTAGGTAATTCATGTGAGTGACAGTATCAATTTTAATGTGGTTTGTATTGTTTAATTTTTTCAGTTCACTGATGAAAATCGATACCATTTTATAGTTCGCGGCGTTGACGTTTACAATCGAACCGGCCCGTTTTGCGAAGCTGCTGCCATTACGTTAAAAAAGAAATAATTTCAGCGAAGATTGTTAAATTTTTGTAGTTATATCATAGTTTTCCAGTTTTCTATATAATTGTAACAGACTTGAATTACATATGATGTAATTTATTATTTATTTGCTAGTATTAAATTCTTCAGTGATTTCTTGAACTTGTTCTATTAGCAGTACATTATGACTTTTTCCTTGTCTGGTTTTGAGGTCAATGAAAATTTAGTGTTACTATAATTGTAGTGAAACTGCGTACATAATTATATTCAAGCTGTTATTTATTATATTTTAGAGAGTTGTTCTTCAACATTTCCGCTAATACGGCTGCTGTTGTTGTACATAGTTTATAAAATTAGTTTTATTGATTGTTTTTGCTTTGTTGTGTATATATGGCAGGAAAAGGACTTTTCATTTTTCTTTAACTAGCAATGTTCATGTTGCCTAATTACCTATTTACTTAGTAGACCACCATTTTGTTTTATATTTAGTAATTCTTGATTCTTGATACCTGTTATTACTTTATTGCCTGTAGTGCTTCTATCTGGGCGGGTTATTCAAATTGTGTTGATATGTATAACCCATTATTTTTTGATTTTCTCTCATATTTCAGGGCTTCAGGTTTGGTAGTTTTGTTTATCAATCTCGGCAGGTATAGAATTAAGTGTAAAATCATTTTCAATGATGTAGCGGATAAATAAGAGAATGTATTAATTTTTAAGTAAATATCATCTCATAAAATACAAAGTTTGAGCGGCATCGCAACTTCTGCATCAGTTGCGCTTTTTTTTATTAAGTTTAGTAATGGATACTCATGTAAAATTAAAATATGTAATTATTATCACTTAAATCGTGTTGAAATATTTAAAGTCTGGTAGGCATAGGGATACTATGTATTAAAATAATGAAAGACGAAAATGCTGATTTGATACGTCACCAAGCTTAGGCTAGTTATGTTAACATTATACCTTTAAAACAAGCGTACGGAGCCTAAATGTCTCCGTCGATTGTGTAAGTTAATAAATTACTATATAGATTTACTATTTACTTTATAAATATAAACAAAATTTTACACTTTAGCGTGTGAAGACTAAACTCGTCAATGTTATGTAATTAATTAAGATATTTAACTGTTTTTATATTATGTCGAGAAAAATACTGGTAAAATAGATCTACAATCTCTTTGCAAAAAAAATATTGTAACTTGATACGGTAACTATTATATTGCGTGTCCATAGATATTGATAAATAAAACATTACGTATTAAATAATACTACAAAAAAATTGATAACTAAATAGTGTTAGTCTGTGTAAGTGTTATCTAATCTCCACCATATGATGTGTAAGCTTAATATTGTTATATGTATTTTTAGTCAGCATGTGTCTTTGTTTTCAGTTCAGCAGCCCTGTTCCTAATTCTGAAACAGCGGAGATAGAATGACTTAAAAATTAATTTAGTAATATACAGGAGGATGAAACTAAATACAGAAATGGCGACCGTTATTGTCAATATGATGTCGAGGGAATGATACTGAAAAAAATTTAAGTTTCTCCCTGCTGACCGTAAATGTGTGGCCCCTTGATGACGGAGAACATATTCTATCCAGTATACTGCTCTGTCCAGAGGTGACTGGGGGCGGTCTTGAATAATTCTTGATAGTTCTTGAGCACGTCGGCGATATCTGTGAAATGGAATTAAGATAACGCATGCTGTAGTAGTATCACATAATCAGCATATTAAAATCATATGTAATTATCTACTTCATGTAAGTAGCCTTGCTGCCTTACTTTGGATCTTCAGTAATATTTGTGATGGCAGTCAAAATCCTATTTTCATCAAGTGTTGCAAAGTCAAGAGTTAGTGCAAATTGTAAGGTTTGAGCATGTTTCATATTCCATTCTTGATCACCAAACATTGGGATACCTATTAGAGGAACGCCGTGATAAGATGCTTCTTGGATGCTCAACAGTCCACCGTGAGTGATGAATGATCGGATTTTTGTATGTGCTAAGAGATCCTGCTGTGGAAGCCATTTCATTAACTTTACGTTTCTTGGTAAATTTTCCATATGACCTGTTTCCCACTTCCAAATGACTCTTTGTTTCAATTTAGAAAAAGCTGCGAGGAAGGCAAGTCGTGTTTTTTCTGGCATCATGTGTGACTTTAGAATGGAGCCCATGCTAAAGTAAATGAAACCATTGTTATTATATGGGTCCGAGGAACTGTTTACAAAGTCTTCTAAATCCTAAAATAAAAACCAAGCAACGTTTATTGCATTACATAATAGCCGATTTTAAAGTAATGTTGGTTCATATCTTACCTTTGGCAGTGAATTATTAGACCGTTGCAAGTGCATCCCACCTACTTCGATCATGTTGGGGAGATGAGGTCGTGGGTAATTCAATGTTGGGTCACTATTCATGAGGAGTAAGCTAGCATTCCTTTCGATGTCATAGGAAGATGGGAACTCTGACCCAAGATAGTCTTTATACACACTTTCCATAATGGGCAAGTACACGTAGTGCCGTATAACTACAATAGACAGTTCTCCCAGGAAATTGACAACTCTTTGGATAAAATCCATATCATGCGTAAATGGAGCTGAAAATCCAGGGACGAAGGAAGGTGAGTAAAATCCCCCCAGCGCAGCAACATTCCAGCGGAAAGGAGCCACAGTGGTCATCATCACAGTCGTCGTGTTAAAATAATGAGCAAGTCCATACGTGCATTCATTTTGAAATGTCTTTAAAAAAATCAAGTCAAATTTCTTCTTGTTGCTCCCCATTAATTCCTTCACTTGAGGATCTTCATAAGCTCGGCGGCAAATTGATGCAAATCTCTCCCCTGCCATGAATGGCATGGACATTAATTTACTGTAGAGGCTCTTATTTTCCATTGATTTTTGGTGGAAAACAGAGCGGACTTTGGCTTCCAGTAGCTGCTCCATACCAGTACCAGTGTTTGCTAAATGTATTTCATGGAAATTAACATTTTTTGCAATACTTTGTTTGGTATGGGCAGTTTTTATCGGGGTTACGAGGGTCACATCGTGACCTCGCTCCGCCAGCTCACGAAGGAGGGGCTCATAAATATTTTGATGGCTTCTTGTGGACACGAATGACAGGAATAGGATATTTTTTTTACTATCTGCTTTTGCTACTTCCTGTTCTGATAAAAATGAAAATACTAGAAGAAGAGTTGGAAACAGGTTCAAAGAATAATGTTTGCATTTAAAATATTTGCACTTCATTCTTCTTAAATAAAAGCTATATGTATCGTGTTTGTATCTATACTTTACGCTTGTCGTTAGTATATTTCTATGTGTTAATTTGTTCTTACAAAATGACTATTTTTTGAGATTATCTTACAGGTTTTGTGGAACAATCACCCCTATAAGAAATGAATAGCTTTACTCACAATAATATTTTTGTGAATGAATTTTAGTATCCAAGATTCTGCTGCTGCCCAAGCGCAGCTGTTGAGCTGTTGACTAGTGAGCCAACACTATTATTATGAGCACCAAGAACAAGAACCAGGAGAGCGAGTGGAAATTCACAAAGTTTTCAGTAGAAAACAAGTTGCAGCAGAAACAGCACTACACAAATAAGTTGGGTTATTGTATTACGCAACACGTTATTGTATTGCAGCACCTTGTACAACGTCACCACTTCGAACCCGGAGCCCTGTGATTTCTTTAAAAGCATATCTTCATTACGTATTTAGTTGTATGTAAAATGTTGTTATTAAATGCAGAGAGGCTACCTTATGAAACTTGATATTAGATAGCATGTTTTGATTTTAACAGCATTGTAAATTGGCATGGCATGCATTGTATACACCTTGTAAAAAACGACCGTAATTATCTGTTTACAGACCGTGGCTATACGGCTTGGCTCACGTCTTACGTAACAGTCCACCACTTCACACTTCACATTCTGCAGTAATCTAGTAGACTCGAACTGTATGCTGTAAAACTATTTTTTGTTGACTTCCTTTGTGGCATCGCATCTACCTGTCGGGAACAGGTGCTTTTATAGGTATATTTTCACTGGGTTTTTTGCATGGTTTAATGCAAGCACTTACCCTAACTACCGATGCCTATAATTAAATTCTACAGTCTACATAACATATAAACATTTTTATGAAAGTATATTATGTTGTAGAGGGCGTAGGCGTAGGGTGACAAATTCTGCATAAAATTTAATTCATATTTTGTCTTAATAACATCTAGTAATAATAATAATTTTGTAGTATGTAGATTTCATAAAATTTCGATATTTTTCCTGAACTCTTAGTCCAAGAGAATTTAATTGCGATATCCTAAGTGTAATGCTAAAGCATACAACGTTTGTTCATGATGGCTGCCGTCGCCATTTTTAAAGGCCCTGTAACCACATTTTCACGAGGCTCTATGGCATGAGGGCTCCGGTCCACTCCTGCAGAATGATGTGTAAAAATAGGTATTAATGTCAATTAGATTTTGTATGAATAATTACTTGTATTTTTGGCGTTTGCTTTCCATTGAATTCCGTCCACTATTAATCTCCCATTGTCTTCTCTGGATTTTGTTTCTTTTAGGTCAGCTAGCTGCTAGAGAGCATCGTTTGAACCGATGTTTAATTAATTACTATGTTGTGCTTGGGTAACAAATGCTCTAGGTTTGCTGGTGGGTATAGCAAATGTGCGAGTAGCAATAATTGTTCGGGTATAAACATATTACCCTACAACTATTTAAGAGTGAAGATCCAGAAGGGTTAAAATAGTTTATTAAAATATTGCCTATATTAGGTACTAGTATTAAAAAATCATGGACAATATTATGGATAGAAAAACAAAAACGAAGCATGATTACTTTCTAATAAAATAAATTAAGTAAATAAATAATATTTAATTCATAAATAATTTTTTATAAATAAAGTAAATTAAGGACTGAATACATGTAAGTATAGGTATGTACGTTTGATGGGTTTGGATCCAAAGGGTAATTTAATGCTTATTATTAATTCATGAGACCTGGGTAGTTATATCTATACAAATTATACACCATATTAATATAGAATAAAACCGCAGAGTTGTTCATGTTTATGTCTTAATTAGCAAAATGCTATTGCGGTTTGCTGTGATAGTGTTTAAGAAAGATATTTTTATTATTTTCCTATACGTTGCAATTCGATATTTTCATTTTCAAACTCAGCTCCTTATAACAACAAAAATTAAATATTAAATCAAATTGCGTTTCGATATCCGTGTGAGCGTTGTGTAATAAATATTAATTATTATAGTTTTACTTTTATTTGAAAAAGGCAAGGGGATCAAATGTCCTTGGTTTTGTGAGTGAGTAGCAATTGTCCGGATAGCATAAACGCCCTACAACGACAACGACAACCGACAATTCAATTATTACATGTACTTCAGTAGCTATACATAGGTTATGTTGAAACAGCAGCCTAAATGTATTCTCCATGATGTATAAAACACGAAATGATAGACCAAATACTTTTAACTTACTTGCCTATAGAATATAAAAATGAGCTAAAAAATTAAAAATTGACACAAAAATCTAGGAAAATAAATTTAAAGGACTACGATTTACGATTTAAATTACTGCTAAACTAAAACATAAAAATAGTGGATGTGACCATCAAACCCATTTTTAAGTAATTTTAAGGAAGTAATAGATATATTATGCTGATTTAAAGCTTTCATTGCTGACATTTAAAGAAATGCTTCAATTTCTTTCCATATTATATTCTTATGCCATTTTATCGACATATTGTCTGTGAAGAACCAAAATTACCCACATCCATTTCTAGCTAAAAACAAAAAGCACCATCTACAAAAAATATTTAAATGTCATGATTTTGAAAGCATGTAAATAGAGGAATTTTCACTTCTCAAATACAATTAAATCGAACAATTTACACACTTTTTAAAAGCAAGTAAATAGAATATTTTTCACCTTTCAAAAACCTTGTACTAACGTTTTACGTATGAAATTTTAATCAGTTTATTAAGTAAATATTTTGAGACATAGCTTCTCTTACCTCTAGCTCAAATTAGTGAGATATAACCTCAAGGTTGAAAACAAATACATAATACATACCTCTCGTTCAAATTGGATATGGGTCATTTTGTTTCTTCACTCACGATATGCAGGTCAATGAGCCCCAGATCAGATTGTTGGAGATTTTAAAGTTGTGAGATTAGATTTTAGGAATTCGTATAGCATAGAAACAGTCCTATAATTATTTGGTTTCAGGAAATTGACAAGGCTGTAAGCCCCACTGGATGCATGTATACTGATAAAATAAATCTTTACACTTGTTAGAATAAATTGCTCAAGTGTACAACTTACCATATATTTGAATCCGATGCATGGATATGGCAAATTAAACATTATTCAAATAATTCAAATTAAATTATTGCTACATTAATACTAGTTATAGGACACAGCTCCAAGTTCCAAGGGAGTACAATTCGCGGGACGGTTTGTGTACATCAGCCGGTTCGGTTCGGTTCTAAGATATTAATAGCTCAATGCTAATCACTGAGACTGAGCTAGTGAATTAAGTGAGCCTCCTGCTAATAAAAATTACGGCTACTTCGGCTTATGAATTTTGTATTTGTTTAAAGAATAAAAGTACAAGCTGCGCTAATAATTTTATTATAACTGTTACTGTTGGTATTTTTAAAACTGGGGGGTAGGGAATCTTTACTTTGTGGTGGGCTATTCCGTGGAAAGTATCGTAGACCGTGTAACATTGTTCCGTAAGTAGTAATAAATAACATTACAAAAAGTAAGTTCCGCCCCTGACCCTGAAACTTCCCAATAATCCAATAACTATTTTTTTTTACAAGGATACAGGCACTAATTTCAATACTATCACTACCGTCAGCTGTTAAGAATTACGATTGTATTGTTGAAGGAACGTATACGTCCTTGTACTATACCAATATACGTATACGTTTCTTTAACTCAACTTAACGTTTTTTCTCTGAGCTTATGACTTCGCGCGTATTTGACTGTCAATCTGCATTTATTAAGCGTGTAGCGTGAGCGTACGTATACCTGATTACGTTTAACATAATTTAAAACCAACAAAACTTGATGCACTTCAACGATAATTTGCAGCCGTAGTGCTCGTGGTTCGTGTCAGTGCAGATTATTGCAGTCTGCAGTTAACTGAGTGTTAAACGAAATCTGAACGACAGTAAGCATTTTTATAAAATGCATGATTGATCTCGTCGATCAGCAACAGCAATAATGTCGGTTACTCACTTCACTTTAATATCAAAAAACTGTTGTGCGGGTTTGGGATTCGCTGTATGAGTTTAATTACTTAGCATAATTTGACAATATTGATTTGCATATAATTATTTGTTTTTCTCTACTAATCTTTTACAATTTTATGTGTTTTTCCTGTTACATACTTTGACTGTCTGACCCTTGACGTTGACGTGTTGGCTTATTTACTATTTGATTTTCCAATTGTCACATTTACTGTTGTTTTTTCGGTTCAGGTTTTCGGTATTGTGTAAGACATGGCGGAGACAACCGAAATTGCTTCAATCCAGGACATGAGGCCTCACCAGGTATTATTTGTTTTTGCATTAAATATTAAACAAGTTAGGTTTGGTACGTCTCCTCTATATACTGAAGAAGCAAAGTTACCGATCTCCAATTTTCCCTAATTGCAAAATTGCCGTTCTCCAATGCATGTTAAAAACAGTTTCCTATCTCCGTTTTTTAGTTTAAATGGTGTATAAATTAATTAAGCAAATGTAACATTAATTCGGCTCTTGATGATGTGTATAAATTTAGGTTCATCGAACACCGTTATTTTAAATTTTGTGTGCTAAATTATTGTTTTCAGCGATTTGTAGTAGAATTGGCGCTAAAACAAAACACTATTGCTTGCCTTCCAACTGGCTCAGGAAAAACGTTGATTGCTGTGGAGTTGACAAAGTGCTATCTGAATGAAGCAATAAAGTAATACATAGTATTCATTTTTTTTCGCTTTATAAAATCCATTTAAAATTGATATCGTGCAAACTAATTTTTGTTATATTATATTGTAAAATAATAATTTTATTATTAATTTACTGCTTACTTAGGAAAGGTCAAAAAATAATTTTTTTGGCGAGTACAGTTCCGCTTGCGAAACAACAAGCAGAATATTTTCGCACACACCTGTCAAATACAGCATCTGGCATTAATGCGCAGCATGTGGATTGCTTGACCGGTGACAGAAATGTTAGATATTGGACGGGCGAAACTGGGAGACAGATTTGGAATCAGATCTTATCTGATTTTGAAGTAAGTATTTTAAAGTACCGTCTACTTATATGTAACTTAAATTTTCATATAAGAGGCCGGTCTATTCTATACTATTAGGAAAACTTCAGTAACGAGCCTAGGTAGAAATACATATTATATAAAGTTCACAAGCTAACAATATAGAATTCATGTACATATTGGAATTTATAAAATAGCATATTGTCACCATTTGATTATTTTAGGTACTCGTAATGACGTCACAAATATTTCTGGATGCAATCAATCACACTTTTATTGGGTTCGAAAAAGTTATACTTCTAGTTTTGGATGAATGCCATCATGCAATTAAAGATGATGCAATGAATAAGGTATCTAATTTCTAAAAAATAAATAAAATTCTTGTTCAGTTTCTCGACTCACAAGGGAAACACGCATAGCCTAATTTATTGTGGGCATTTGTGGGTATGTTTTCGAAATCGAGAGAGTACACGCGGCGTGTTCCCCTTGTCATTTATGGAATAATTTGGCTATTATTTGTATAAAGTTATTATTTTTACAAGGAAACAAAAATAAGTTTCTTTTCATTTCATTAGATAATGGAGCGATACAAGGAAAACCGTGAAAGATACTTACCAGATAAGACTTGTCCTGGAGTTGGATTTCAAATACCCAGAATTTTAGGCTTGACTGCCTCAATTATTAATGGAAAAAATAAATTGGGAAGTGTTGAAATGGAAGTCAAGGCAGCGGAAGTGCGTTTGTGTTCCAAAGCAGTGACGTATCATTCATACGAAGAAATGTTAAAGTATGAAGGAGAAATTCACTTTAAATTATTGATTACTTTTTTTCGAAATGAGGGGCCGTCCATAAATGACGTTCAATCTGTCTAGCTGGATATTTATGACATTCCATGTTGATGAAAGCCATTAGCGCAATAATGCCTAGCTTTAAGCTGATGACAGGGGGGTCATAGGGACTTACAATGGAGATATTTTGATGACGTCATTTACGAATGATCCCTAATTAATGTTTTCGATGTTTTTACTGATTGATTGTGTACTGTCCAATCATAGGTACTCTACCAACGCAAAAATGGAATACATGACCTATACCGAGAATAATTTCTGGGGTGAAGAAATTCCGCAGTGCTTGGTAGAGCTTAAAGAATTGATATCTGCTACATCTCAAAGTCTAAAGCGTTTCGAAAACCGTCAAACAGAAAAAATTCAGCACCATACTCTTCAGAGTGATAACCAGTTGTATGGTCATAGATTTTATGAATTAAAGATGTTGATTTCGTTACTGGATGATGTACTTGGTGTGTATGAAGATTTGGGTAGGTATATAATTAAGTAGACTCATTTTAACTACGCAAAAACTTAACTACGTTTAACACCAGGCGGGCTCTTGTTGTATTTCGGAGTAGCTTGAAGGCTATACGGTTACCCTTCAATTTTAATTTAATAATTGTATTTAAAAATTCAAGGCCCTTACTGTGCGAGACTTGCAGCCATTCAGAAACGAGCTATTTTAACAACAACTATTCTCATCGGAAATTTTGAAAATCAAACCGTCCGAATGATGTACTACTCTGTGGATCCACAGCTACTAATCTTCATATCCAAGATAGATAGGCTTATGTCGGACCATGATGAGTCGAACCAGATTCAATTGTTTATAACGGAAAAATTAAAAACATTGTTGGGCATTTTGAGTGGATATGAGTAAGTATTTTGGTTTCCACAAAATACTAGATATACGAATATTATAGTAGGCTTGGTTTCGTTTTTCGTTAGAAAGTACAAAAAAATAGTGAGTTATTGTGCGTGCGATTTTTAGGAAACAACCCAGTGATCCTGTTGCTGTTAGTCTTACGGAAAATGTGGAAGGAAATGTCCCTCCTGTCAATGACAATGAGCTGTGTGGTATAGTTTTCGTTAAAAAACGTTCCACTGCTCAAATCCTCAATGTCTATTTACAGGTATATTCGTTCTCCCCATGTCAATAATTAATTGGTACGATAGTGCTTTACAGGATCGCTTATTTTGTGGAATTTTTAATGTTTATTTTTAGGATGTATACCGACTGGGTTTGATTAGCATTGTTAAGTCTTGCTGTGTAGTAGGAACTTCAAATTACGACTCTATCGATGCTCCAATTTCTGCTAAGATACAAGCTAGTACTTTACAAAGGTAAATAATCCATTATTTTATTGCGTTATTAATCTGATAGCAAAAGTTCTTTTTCACCTTTTGCATGTAGTATATGGTTGAATACAAAAAATTCTCTCTTTTTTTTGTGTACAGCTTCCGTAATAAAACGCATAATCTACTTGTTGCAACGAATGTTGTTGAAGAGGGTTTGGACGTTCCTGCATGCAATCTGGTTGTAAGGTTCGATAAAATTGAATCCTATCCTTCCTATATCCAGTCAATGGGCCGAGCAAGAAGTGACAACTCTAAATTTTATGCCATTTTGGAAAAATCTGAAGAAAGCAAGCAAATTGAGGAGTACGAAAAATTCAAAGCATTTAATATTGAATTATCAGACGTATTAAGGAGGAATGCTATACACGCTGATGAAGATGTGGGGGAATTTGGCGTGGACATAGATACTTCAGATGAATCCCTCATTCCTCCTTTTCAACCAGTTTGTGACGGTCCGCGAATCACTGCCAATGATGCCATTTCCATAGTGTACAGGTATGATTTTTTTGGCTTTAGTCAATTATTACAGAGCCCCTCTTCAAAATATAATTGGCAACTTTTGAAGGGGCCATATAAGTACCTAATTACCTTGCCATTACGGAAAAAATATATATGTAATTGTATATTTAGGTACTGCCAGACCCTACCATGTGATAAATTGTCTGTTTTGACACCAATTTCTTGGTGGATACAAGTTAAGGCTGGTTACCAGGCATTCGTTCAGTTGCCATCTAATTCAGTCATTCGTAGGGAAATTGAGGTAATTTTGTATTTCCCATTCTGAGCAACTGATATCCAGTTGAAAATAAAATTCTTGTATGATTATGTGCACATTAGTATTGTGTGTTGATTTGAAAACTAACAGGGAGAAGTATATGGATCCAAGACTTTAGCCAAGCGGTCAGCTTTTATGAATGCTTGCAAATTGCTTTATCAAGAAAATGTCTTCGATGACAACTTATATCCCATTGCAAGGAAGGCAACCTCCGTCATCGATTCTTTTCTGGAGGGATTACCAGCTGAGACAGATTCTCAGGGACGTAAGGTTGGCTCAACAAAGCGGACACAGCGTTACAAAAAGAAGGTTTGTTGGAACTGTTTTAAGAAAGCCTTATACCTGTTCCGCATTGACACCTACGGAGGTAATTTACGTAGGTTTACATAGTTAGGTAAACCTCTCCGCACTAATAACGCTTGTAGGTAGCTTCCGTAGAAATGACACCCCGCACTACCTCACCTAACTTATAAAGCTCTGCCGTGATTGGCCAATAAAACTCGCGGGCTCATTATTGCTCAGGGCCAATGAACGAAAGTTTCAGAGGCATCCTTGTTTGAGGGAGGGAAAAATGAAGTGTGGTAAGTGCAGGACCTTTAGTTAGGTAGCACCCGCACTGCACAATCCACCTACCTACGTAGGTATTTAGGTCTCGCCTATGAGTATCGTGGGTGAAGGATCAAATCCGTTAACTTCCATTATTGGTTAGAAGCAAATCCGCTAACTTCCATTTTTGCTAAGAAGCAAATCCGCTAAGTTCCACTTTTGATTTAAATACGCGTTTTAGCTGACCAATTCATAATAACATGGTTATCACAAGTGCAAATTCCTCTAATTGCATACTTCCAAACGCAAAACCTTCTAAATTTATGGATTTTAAAACTGCAAATGGTTCTAACTACATGATTTTAAAAATAGAACTGCTCTAACCTCATGACTTAAAAAAATCAAAATCCACTAAATACTGGATGTTAGTCGCTAACTGTTTTAACTACATACATGATTTTAAACGCAAGTTGTTCTAACTACATGATTTCAAACGCAAAATGTTTTAACTACATGGTTTCAAGTTGCAAACTAATCTAACTACATGTTTTTAAAAAGTACAAAATGTTCTAACTGCATAAATGGTTTTTAAAAATTACAAAATGTTCTAACTGCATAAATGGTTTTTAAAAATTACAAAATGTTCTAACTGCATAAATGGTTTTTAAAAAGTACAAAATGTTCTAACTACATAGTTTTAAGTTGCAAACTAATCTAACTGCATGGTTTAAAAAAGTGCAAAATATTCTAACTAGATGATTTTAAAATGCAATTTGCTCTAACTACATGGTTTTAAAAAGTACAAAATGTTCTAACTGCATAAATGGATTAAAAAAAAACAAAATGTTCTAACTGCATAAATGGTTTTTAAAAAGTACAAATGTTCTAACTACATAGTTTTAAGTTGCAAACTAATCTAACTGCATCGCTTCACAAAGTAAAAAATGTTCTAACTACGTGGATTTAAGTTGCAAACTAATTACATGAGTTTTAAAAGTGCAAAATGTTCTACTTGCTTTTGGATGTCATATAGGTAGTTAGATCTTTTTGCACTTCTTAAATGTTGTATTTACAACTTTTTCTGCTGTGCAATATTTTGCAACTAGAACAGTTTAAAATTTTAGAAATAACATATTATATATTTTACTACAATGTAGTTCTATTAATTTGCAACTAAAAACTATGTAGGTAGTTAGAACATTTTATACTTTTTAAAAACTATTTATGTAGTTAGAATATTTTGTAATTTTTAAGACCCATTTTATGCAGTTAGAACGTTTTGTACTTTTTAAAAACATGTAGTTAGATTAGTTTGCAACTTGAAACCATGTAGTTAAAACATTTTGCGTTTGAAATCATGTAGTTAGAACAACTTGCGTTTAAAATCATGTATGTAGTTAAAACAGTTAGCGACTAACATCCAGTATTTAGTGGATTTTGATTTTTTTAAGTCATGAGGTTAGAGCAGTTCTATTTTTAAAATCATGTAGTTAGAACCATTTGCAGTTTTAAAATCCATAAATTTAGAAGGTTTTGCGTTTGGAAGTATGCAATTAGAGGAATTTGCACTTGTGATAACCATGTTATTATGAATTGGTCAGCTAAAACACGTATTTAAATCAAAAGTGGAACTTAGCGGATTTGCTTCTTAGCAAAAATGGAAGTTAGCGGATTTGCTTCTAACCAATAATGGAAGTTAGCGGATTTGATCCTTCACCCACGGTATACTTTATTAACATGTCGTCTGTGAAGAATCAAAATGACCCATTTCAAATTTTAGCTAGAATCAAAATGACCTATGTCATAAAAACAAAATGAGAAACATGAGTAAAATGTTAATTAGTAGTTTTTGAAAAGTTTCAATTATTTTATTTTAATGTTTTCGAAACGTGCAAATTGTTTTATTTTTTTTTTTGAAAAGTGTAAAATTTTCTGTGTACATGTTTTTGAAAAGTGAAAATTGTTCTATTTATACGGTTTAGGTTGTATTCACATGTTTTTGAAAAATGCAGAATGGTCTATTTAAATGTTTTTAAGACATAATTCAATATTCTTGTAGATAGTAAGTACATTTTGCTTTTAGCTAAAAATGGAAATGGGTCATTTTGGTTCTTCATAGACGATATTGTTTAAGTTCCAATTTTAATTTGTATAATAAATTGATAATTTTAAATTCGTGCTTTAGATTCCTCTAAATTCAGAATATGCGGATATCATCCCGGGATTGAAATGTAAAGCTTACGAATTGGCGATTGAACTTTTGTCTACACCTTCTCCTAATGATGAAATCACAACAACGCTGTACCAATTTGCCAAGCGTCAGTTTTCTTACTGTTTGATCACCACCGCCGATCTTTCCATTGTAAATTATTCAAATTATCTGTTATTTATCACAGCATCTTTTGTAAAAGTTTAGTCTTTTCGACTAAGTACATAAGCGTAAACTTAAAGCCTAGGCTTAATTAATTTTGATCCTCTAGATTCCACAGTTCATTCTGAGCGTTGACGCAACTGTTGGTTGCTTGAAAGTCACCTTAAAGCAATACGATGATGGAATAATGTTGTCTGCAGAGGAGATTGCAAAATTACTGGAATTTGAGCGGTTTTTATTTGGCGATATTCTGGAATTAAAAAATGAAATTTTACAACAAGCGGAGAGTACTTCTTTTTTGTTCGCCCCGGCCCTAAAAAAGAAAGGTAAGTAAGTACCTAGGTACCTACTTAATAATTTATTGGTCTCTTTTTGAAAAGTTTTTTCATTATAAACAATATTACGACAGAAAATGCTAAAGCTTCACATTTGTCAGTTCATTGGGAGCTGGTTGAAAGACTGCTCGGAATTCCCAAGGATTTTTTCAACCCTCCATCTAAAGAGAAGAGGAAGAATTTTGTTGCCTGTCCTCAACTTTATGAAGACGCAGTTATCATCCCTTGGCACAGAGAAGATATTCTTGTAAATAAAAATAAAGCTTATATATAATATTTCAGTGACATTATTTTGTATTGTAATTAGTCTACACAGTAATTAATTTCAAGGTCATCGGAAATTAGAGATTTCATGTATGTAGCTAAATTACCTACCTACGTAAATATTATACATTTAAGTTCTATACTGTGATGGACGTGCTGGAAGGGACCACCCCACTTTCTACTTTCGAAGATGGTAAACAAGGCTACAAAAACTACGAGTCTTACTACCTGATCAAGTATCCTCATATAGATTTCATTAGTAATCCGTCCCAACCCTTGCTCAAAGCTAAGAAAATATCATCCAATTTAAATTTCTTCAAGAGAAGTGCTGCCTTCAAGAGATCTTTGGAGGAGCGGAAGGACGACAGCGGAGCTGTTGTGAAATTAATTCCAGAGCTCACAAATCTCCATCCAATCCCTGCTTCACTATATATCCAAAGCAAATTCTTACCGAGCATTCTGCAGAGGATTAATCGCTTCTTAAGTGCCCGTCAGATTCAACAATTAGTGGCAGCGGGGACTTCTTGGGAGACACAGGAGGGTAATTTGAGTTACAGTTAAAAATTATCATCAGCAAAGCAAAATATTAAAATTTGAATATCAAATCCATTTTATTATTTCTCCAACTAATTTCTAACTTCAACATTTAATTTGTAGCTTCAATGAAAGTTGATATGGAAGAAGAGCTTAATATCTTGTTCGATGAAGAGCCCCCAAATAAAAAACAGTTACTTCAAGCTGACTGTAGTACAAATACAGTTACAGCCCCGCTTCGTACCGGTGATGAATCCGCAGTTAGTTCTGCATATAATAAAATATCGGAGAAACACCCAGCACAACTGCCACTAAAATCGGGGCAAACCACTGAAATAGCAGATGACGTAGCTTCATTGTGCAGCCTGGCTAACATGCACCCCAATCAAATTAAGAGCAGTCATATTCGGCAGGTCAAAAATTTGGACTCACTGCGACGTCGTCAGAGGAAAGAAAGGAAATTAATCTCTGCGGGTTCTAGAAGTCATAGCCCTAATAACGTTGACTATTTAAAGTGGAACTATGCAAAAGAAACTTTGTATTCCAAAGGTGAGCGGAGATTTTCAGTTTTTAACTATGAAACCAAGTTAAAAGTAGAATTAAGCTTATATGCAGTTGTTTGTATATCATAATATGTCTCTTAATCGTGATAATGAATAATTGAACAACAGCTGTTATCCATTAATATTTTTACAGAATTGACGGAATTTAGTGTCATTGAGGAAATCTTAAAAACAACGAAAAAATTTGACAGTGCGAAAGAGGATTCGAGTACGCAGCCGTCTTTGTACACAATAATGCAGGTTTGAAAATTATTTATATGCTTGAGATCCATAAAAATCTTGTCTAACAGAATGTTTTATTTGACATAAGCTGTTTAAACGGATTAAAAATGATTTTAGGCAATTACTACTGAGGGGTCGCTAGATTCGGTTTCACTAGAACGACTCGAAACCATTGGTGATTCCTTCCTAAAGTACTGCGTCTGCCGGCATGTCTTCTCCCATTTCCCGGGATTTAACGAAGGAGACATGACCCGCTACAAATCCGAGTTTGTCTCTAACGCATTTCTGTATGGGTATGGGAAGAAATTCCAGCTTGGAGGTTATCTTGGGGCTGGAATATTTCAGCCACGCTTAGCCTGGCTCCCTCCTTCATTCACAATGCCAAGATTACTGGCGGAAGTAGCTGCGGACAATGATGTCAATGAGGACGTTTTCAACAAGGAAAACATTTCTGAACTAGTCGTGAGTTTTAATGTTACATAAATTATCACGTTTGAAAGCAGGTTTAACCACACACAAAAATAAAAATATATGGCAGTTTTAAATTTACAATGAATTTTTGTAGAAATTATCTCGAAGTGAACTAGACAAGATCGTAAGGGGAAAAAAGGGAAAAGTTGCTGGGAAGATGCCGGCGAATGTTGGCTATGATTATGCTCGAGTTACGGACAAAAGTATTGCGGATTCCGTGGAAGCGTTGATCGGGGCGTATTTTTTGGCTGCTGGATCAGTTGGTGCTCTGCTCTTTATGGAAAAACTGGGATTACGGGGTCCTTGTTTGAAGGAAGTAGGTTCTACGGAAGTGACTTCTGAGATTTTCGGGAACTGGCCCCTTCCTACTACGGTGTATGAACCTGGACAAGATTGCGTTGAGAATCATTTACCATTCTACAAAGAACTGGAACAACTGATCGGCTACAAGTATACTACTTTTTATATAGCTATATAATTTTATTAGTAATTCCTATTATTTTTGGACGTTTAGCTTGTTTATCCGTTGTTTGTCCGAAGTGGTGATGTATTTGATTCCATGTAATATTACAAAATATATAGGTTTAACGAGCCATGGATATTAGTCGAGGCTTTTTCTCATCCAAGTTATGTGAGAAACAGAGTTACTGGCTGTTATCAAAGATTGGAATTTCTGGGAGATGCTGTTCTTGGTACGGAACCAAATATCATAATCATAATTGTTGAGTTAAACATGTCGTCATAATATTGCATTATTGACCTACTATTTTTTATTCTGCACAGACTTCCTTATAACCAGTCACATCTTTAATGAGTCCCAAAAATTGAAGCCGGGTCAGTTGACAGACTTACGTTCAGCCCTTGTGAACAATGTCACTTTCGGATCTTTAGCTGTTAGATATGGTCTACACTTATACCTTCGGCATGGCTCCGAAAAAAATTTACAGGAAAGGATCGATGACTTTGTTCAGCGCCAGAGGGATGTGGGACATAATGTAGAAGGTCATGTAAGTATCTACCTGTAGGTCCCTTCCTAATTATTTAATTTTTTTTTTAAATATTGACTACTATTAACTATTACTATTTTGAATTTAATCTGCAACCTATAGTTCAAATTACTGAGTGATTTTGACACTCCATGCGTAGAAGATATAGAAGTGCCAAAGGTTTTAGGTGACTTATTTGAGTCACTGGCTGGAGCCGTATTCGTAGACAGTGGAATGTCCCTGGACACCGTCTGGAAAATATTTTACAGGCTCATGAAGAATGAAATAGGTAGGAATAATTCCATGGTGTTCATGACTTGAATGTTAATAAAATACAGAAGGTGATAAGATTTTAAAGTCGCTTTAAATTTGATTGTTTTTGCCTTGACAGATGAATTTTCTATGAAACTACCAAAATCTCCCGTACGTGAACTGTATGAAAGATTTCCTGGACGAAAAATATTTAAGTGAGCCAGCCAAAGTTATATTGTTATTTTAACACTGACACAATAAATTTGCCTACTACGCATCCTTTGCCTATAACTACCTAGGTATGTACTTCATTTGGAATATTATAGGGAATGGACGGGACCAGCAGAAGCTAACTCCAAAGCAATGCAGAACAGAAAGCCCGGATTCTCTTATGTAACTCTCACAATGCCCTATTTTGGTCTGGACGGTGGTATCAAGCCCCGTGATTTCATTGGAATGGGGAAAAGTAAGCAGTCAGCTAAAGTTGGTTTGGCCAAATACATTAATTATTTGGAGGCCAAGAAATCAAAAAACAGGAGCTAATTATTAACATTAACTATATCTACTATTTAGTACAAATAATGAAACGTGACTTAGATTGTCTAGGAATTTTGTAACTAACTGAAAACACTGTATTAAAATATACATTAATCAACACAAAAATATCCGTATATGCAAAATTACAAAATTAGAATTTTTTTAATTTACTGCGTATGATCGTTGGACTAGTTTGCTCAGTAAATACATAATATCTGGTTAAAATTCCTACGCACAACTCTACACAGGTAGTTTGCTTTGTTTCGGGCAACTATTTAAATATATGATTTAATGTGACAAATGCAATGGAGACAAAGCTCCAAACAAGTACAAAGTAGAGCCAGACTTGGCTCTTAAATGGGGAAGCATACGGATTGCTCCCAATTGCATAAGGACTACTGCTACTACTACTAAAACTTTTCCGGGCATGATACACTAAAAAAACTGGGATAATATACTGTATCCCCACCCCAGCATAGGAGCCCGTCACACTCACCAGAACTTGAACATCCTCCACAAAGATTGCGATAAGGAACGGCGGGCAAATGGCCAAGAGAGGAAATCCCAAATTCGTCAAAAACTGCTTCCATTTCCTATAACGAAGAGACGAGATTAAACTATTATTCTCGTCCTCATTGTCATCTTCGTCCTGGATTTGAAATAGGGATTTTAAATTATTCTTCAAAGTGATGGCAATGATAGGGAAGTTAGTGCTCAGTGTGAAGACTGGGAATAGGGAGAGGAAGTACTGTATGATGGTCATGAGGAAGTCTGCAGATGAGTCCGGTTCGAAATTGAGGGTGTACAAATCTTTAATATTTTTGAAGGCGAAAATACCCGTGAGTGCGAGGAGGAGGTAGAAGGATGTGATCAAAATATAGTCACAGGTAAAAAGTCGGAAGAGATGTTTTTTGCAGGCTATGGGCGTCACTAGACTTGGTAAGGAGTGATGACACATGAAGGCGTAGACACAGACACCAAATAAATTGGGCAGAGCCGACACTGTTGCAATAGGTCTCAAGTTTTGGGGTCCTTCCCCGTTCGATATCTTGACCACGGCGAGTGTTATCATTATTGCGAAAGCTATAATAAAAATAAATTCAAAAAATTGGTTTAGTAGCAGCTAATCAAAAAACACAACTAACATTTTGATAAGATTTTTTAAGTAACTCACCTAGCCACCTCATAAATGTTGTGGACAGTTGAAGGTATTTAGTTTTTTGTACATTGAAAAAAGCAAAAGGTCCCAAGACGAGGATGAATGCTACAGAGAATAATCGGTAGACGGTGAATCGATCCCAGGAACCTTCCCAGCATGGATCAGAATCCTTCTGTATTATTAGATCTTCAATTTCATTCGATTCATTCCAGGCACTACGATCTGCATAAGTACTGCGGCATAAGTAAATTCACGATGATTAATAATGGCGTTGTACTAGGGTATTATAGTGATAGAAAAGATAATGTGATTTTCTTTAACAAAATGGTATCAATAATTACTGATATAACCCAGCCGATGAACTCACCACACCACGTCACGTAAGGATTTGGACACGGCAGCAATATAAATGGCTAAGTCACCGTACAAATATACTGCGAGGCACAAATAAAAGAGGTACACTCCGATCCTCCCAAAAAACATTGAGGCCATCCTCCCCTGTGAAAGAATTCTAATACTAATTTAAATAAATGACATACACACTAGTCAGCTTGCCATTGAAATTTCAAAATGATAAAAATAGCTATCCTTCTCCCTTTGCACATTGAGGCAGTTAGTGCACATAAAGACAGCGCTCCCCATTTGAATTTCCCGCAAACAAATTATTTAAAGACGCTGCTCAACTTACCATCTCAACCCTCTCTTTAATCTCAAAGTTTCCAGCATGATTATTAGCATGCCTTTGAATTTGTCCAGCTGATGGAAGTAAAGGATCTCGCTCTCTGCTGTCTCTTGGAAATAAACTCGAACCATTTTTAGTTTGGTCAACTGAACGATCCGACAAATCCAAACTTCCACACTTTTTACATGCGGATTTGACAAGAAGTGCATTTGCAATGGACATGGCCTCGATCATCAGAGTTACTGTTAAATAACTGTAACATAGTAATAACAAAACTTTTCGACACATATTGGAATTTTCAAAATTAATTGACGAAAAAATTCCCATAGTGATGATTCTGTCACAATTAAAAAAAATATGTCGCTTAAATTCGCTTCCTTCCGGTGTTGGTCTTTTAAAATTACCTCATAAATGCTAACATAAGAATAACGCCCAGTCCAAGTGCCCATCCTGTAGTGCTGAAAGCCTTGGGGAGTGCGAGCGCTCCAGTTCCAACGATTAAATTGAACACGTACACTAGCCCTGTCTACACAATAATGCCACAATAATTAATTATAACTTTGAACTCAATATTCAGCCTGTTTAATTCTTGTTTAGAGAAAGAAAATATAAATTATGGAATGGATTATAATATATGGAAAGGAGTGAAAAAAATGTACCAAAGTTGACTCTGGTGAAAAACTTATTTCAATATTTGGCAGACGGAAAAGCATGCTGCTGCGACTGCGACGTACTTACTAAAATATTTTGTTTTCTAATTCCCTGCTACAGCATATTCAATCAATGCGAGAATATCAAGACGCCGAGCTAATTGAAGGAATTTTTGGCTTGTTGGGAAATGGAGAAATTCGACATACCTCAAATCGTATAAATTAGTGTTAACTACGTAATTATTGGGATGAGTATAGTGAGTGTGGCGATTTGCAAAAATTAAAATTAGAAAGTTAGTCGCCTCTGTTAGTTAATGGAAGTTAGTAGGTGTAGGTCGTATATACAAGTTTTATATATGTATTGACAACGGATACGAATACGATCCGTCAAGGAACTACTGAGCAAGAACTTTTCTGCATTTAAAAATATTAAAATATACTATGTATATAGTAGATGACGCATTGGTAGCCGAAATAAACTAACAAATACCAATTAAGTATATAGGCACTGTAATACGTATAAATCTGAAGGCGGAATTTTCATGATGGGACAAAATCTAAACTGTAATCTGTAATCTGTAGGAACGGCTGACTGACAGTAATTAGTGGAGAAAGGAAATGAGAGCTATTGAAGAATTGTATTGAGCCACACTTTAACTGCAGCATTTAACAAATTGTATCTTTCTGCTTTTGCACTTGTGCTTACTCAAATAAAACTGCAGGCCTGCGCTGCTGACGATGAGTACATGAATGAATGTGACAAGTGGATATTCAATTGTCATGGAAAAAGAGCAGACCTTAGCAGCAAGCCAGCCATCCATACGTTGCATTATAATGCTAACCAAAGTATAAATAATTATTGTATTAATTACACATCATTAGCCTCGTGACTTTGTAACTCGGAGGCACAGCAGAGGTCACAGACCGACGCATATATGATTGCGTCTATTTACATAGCTTTACATTTCAGAGGCAAGGATATAAATACATGTAGGTAATTATCCGAGGAAATGCACAATGAAGAAATTAATGGAAATTTTTAGGGTAATTTCCACATATTTTTAAACGCACTTTGTGTATAAGTAGAGTTATGTATCTACTACACAACTACACATAAGCTGAAACTTACCTATTTTTAAAACAAGAAAATTAGCCATCACATGTCGTGAATTGTTTGCCCTTGCCATTGAAAATTGACTTATTTGAATTTCCCGCCAGATCTAAAATCAATCTAATTATCATGGTTTTTTGCATTAGGATTTATTGTTAAGTAAATCACATGCAGCTTTTGCTTACAGAGACTAGTAGAAAGTATTGAATAGTATTTAATTAAAGATCAGAAAACGATCGTTTCAATTTTATTTTTAAAAAATTCAAATCCTAAAATTAATCATAATCACATATTTTTCTTCTTGACAATAAATGCATCATTTTTGTTGCTCTTCACTTTTCCCCTTGTTTTTGGGCCGGGCTTGACTCCCTTCCCCCCACAAATCTTCCGTATGACCGTTCTTACAAGTAAGTAATTTAAATAAAGCATTAAAAGTAGTAGCAATCCAATCGTTCCAAGTACATCTAATGAATAGTACTGAAAGAAATTGAGCTCCCTCCCAGCTGAGCGGAGATGGACTGCCCCTTTGTGTCGAAGGACGTACTCTACCCAGAAAGCCGCTCGTTGTAGAGGCGTTTGCGGCTGGTCGCGAAATATTTTCGAGAGTTGTTGTGCTTTCTCTTTGAACCTACGGTTATTGCATACACGAAATGTTATTTAAATTACAAATTTCTTTTAGTGCGAGTGAAAATTTCAAAATGCAGGCAAAAATAATCACAGTAAAATTCGTATCTTTTTTATTTTAAAAATTGAAATTTAATTTGTGACTAACGTTTTGTCCTGGATCACGCGATGGAGAGCCCTGGAAAGTTCATCTTGAGACAATTTAGTAAATTCCAAAGTGAGGGCAATCCCACTCGTTTCACTCTGTAGCATATTCCACATTTGATCACCAAACATGGGAATTCCCACTAAAGGGACGCCGTGGTACACGGCCTCCTGCGTACTCAGTAGCCCACCGTGTGTTAAGGGTTGGACTGCACATCCAGCGGTAAATTATTAGGCTTTGCCTGGACATATAGGTATACATTTAATTTTTTTACAGTAACTAAAAGGTAATATCTAGCCATTGTCTAAGAGAAAACTGGAAAAAAGTTTTTCAATGTGAAACTAAAGATTTTTGAAATTCGAAACTTTTACCATTGTTTTATATGTAGACATCCCGGCATCTCATCTTGGACGCCCAAATAAAATACCTTCCCTATTGAAATCTGGCAAAAACTCTTAGACAGTGGATAGGCAATTGTTTAAGCTATGTATAATAAAATTTATTTTGAATGCACCTGCTACCAAATTTTCTAATAATTTACACAAAATTTCAAGTCCTATGTTCTCCATGAGGTAGTAATAAAATCTGTGGATGGAGTAACGTAGTGGACAATTTTCATGAAGCCCCAGAAGATTGAAAGTTTGTACTCGGCGTTAAAATTATTCAAATTTCTTTCAACAATGCTATGAAATTCAAAACATGAATTTTAAATGTTAAATATGAATGTTACAAACAATGCTTCGGTAATAACATTAAGTAAAATGTAATAAAGCTTTTACGGGTGAACTTACAGAGTTTTTTAAAGTATAAGTTTGTTTACGAATTGTGATTCAATTACAGTGTTATATTATATTTATTCCAAAAAATAAAATCATTTCGACGCCGCTCACTATTTTCAAGGGTCTAGGACATAATTTTATTTAAGTGGAAATGTCTATGTTTCATCTTTTATAAGTTACGGCAGAAAGGTGCAGTCCCACCCTTAAGAACACTTTAATATTCGGATGACCCAGAATGTCCTGCTGTGGACACCATTTGCAAATCTTGACATTTGGCGGTAGTTCCGCCTCCAACTCATCCGTCTCATACTTCCAGAGAACGCGCTGCTTCAGCTTTGCGAAGGTGTCCAAGAAAATCCTTTGGTATTTCTTGGGCATTGTGTGTGCCTTCATTCCGGAGCCCATGCTGAAGTACATGAATCCATCTTTAGCCGAGACGGAGAGGAAGTCATTCAAATCCTATTCAATGGGTATTTAATGTTTTTTTTTTAAATTCGACATGACATCATTTTTATTGACAGAACACTCTACTTACCCACATGTCATTGTTGAAATATTTAAATTTGCTAAAACTACTTTTCATTCGAAAGTTCATAGAATAGTAGATCTGTAGTTGCCAGTTTGTCAGTCAATAAATGTTTTAAAAAGCTACTAGCTACAATATAACTAGCGTTATGTAATTCATTTCAAATTTTTTAATTTGAATACTTTTAATTTAAAAAAACTGTAATTAGTGTATCCACATCCACAGGCTTTTACCCACTGAGAAGTTTTGTGAGTGAAGAATTAAAATATGATCCGTTTTTAATTTAAGCTAGAACTAAATTGCATGAGCTATATAATGTCAAAAAATCATTGATACAAGTGTAAAGCTTTAATAACATATATATGTTTTTGAAAAATTCAAAATGTTCTATTTGCATGTTTTTTAAAATTTCAAAATGTTCTATTTGCATGTTTTTTAAAATTTCAAAATGTTCTATTCACATGTTTTTGAAAATTTGAAAATGTTCTATTTGCATGTTTTTTAAAAGTGTAATATGCTCAATTTGTATGTTTTTAAGTAGTGCAAACTCTTCCGTTATTTACGTTTTTTAAAAAAAAAGCAACAATTTCTATCTGCGTGTTTCTTAAATGCGCAAAGTGTTCCATTTACTTGTTTTTGAAATTTACTTTGCTACTGTTGTTGCGTGTTACTTTGTGCTTTCCAAAATAAATTGTATTTCAGAAATTACGATAATTTTGTGCAACAACATTTAAAATACGTCTCAAAAATTACCTTTGGTAATTGCTGTGCTGGCCGACAGTGCATCCCGCCGACATCGATCACATCCGGCATCAAAGGCCTTGGATAATTCAAGCTAAAATGACTATTGCTCAAAATTAAACTGGCATTCCTTTCTATCTCTGCCACACTGGGTAAATCAGCTCTCACAAATTCCCTGTAGGTCCTCTCAAAAGTTGGTTCATACAGCAGTCGTTTGGACAAATAGACCCACATGAGAGCAGCCATGTTGAGAAGACGCTCAAAATAATTCATTTCCTGTGTCAATCGGAAGAATGGGGAGGGGACAAAGGAGGGCGGATTAGGTCCCCCAAAATTCCCGACAGTCCACGGAAAAGCTGCAATTGTATTGTACAGGATTGTGGTGGTATTCATGTGATGAGCAATCCCGTAAGTGCACTCGTTGAGGAAGGAGCTGAGAAATACTAAATCATATTTTTCCGCTGTCACCTCCTTGACCTGTGGGAGGTCAAAGGAAAGGCGACAGGCTGGGTCAAGTAAGGATGCCATCATGAATGGATTCACAGCCAGTATCGACAATTTACTCTCCTTTAACTCGAAAAAGTTTGGGAGGGGAAGCCCCATTTTTTGAGCTGCTTCGTCCAGATCAAGAGTGAATATTTCCCGGATATTTTTTATAGGTTTTTCATGGGTGTTATTATTAGAATTGACTGGGACAGGACTGACAATGGTGATGTCATGACCGCGCTTCGCAAGCTCCTCCATGAGAGGACTGTACACATTTTTGTGACTTATCATGGAAATAAACGTGAGGACCAGGATGCGCGCCCCTTCAACTTCCACTGAGGACTGCTCCAAAATTAGAAGGAAAAGTACAAGGGGTGTGCCTAGTAGCCTAAACTTCATTATTATTTTTAATTTAAGCGTTCTATTTTATTTTTAAAATTTAAATAAGATTTATTCGAAATTATTTTTGTTCCAAATGCCCAGTATATAACGAATTTACACAATTTTATGTACTGCCGAAAATTAAATTACTACGCGTATTAAATTGCTGTTTGTATTTTTGACGCAGATAATTTTTTTAAGACATTTATTATACTTCAACACCTTGTAGTATTTTAAATATCACTGATTGCCGACCGTAAAGCTGTTTGGAATTTATTTTTCACAAGTTCTAAAACTATGCAGTTTGTTGCAACTTAAAATTGAAATAAAGTTTGTGGCTGTTGTTTATAAAAAAAAACTTTATTTAACGTCCGATTATCAGCAAATGCTCTTACAGACAGTTCATTGGGAAATGTGTGCTGTGTTGATATCTTTCCTATCTCTTCTAAGTAGCCGATCATTCTTACCCAACTCTGGACACCCCACTACACTACTCTCACATGTCAGTGACACAACCTCAGGATCTACAGCTTGGGTTTAAGCCTCGGCTAACCTTCGCTTCCCCTTTGGATTTCGTTTTTATATAATTTACTTGTGTTGCAGTTTTTGAACAAGTGCAGCTTGGACCGTCAACATTTATTAATACCAGATGCAGATGATTATAAGAATTAGGGTAGAATATAGCACCTGTTTTGACTTTTCAAATAAGACACTGGTAACTGGTAATAAGTAAGCACAAGTGTAATGTATAAAAAATTAAATCTGAATGAATTTTAAGTTTTTAATAGAGGAAGTCAGGGCACGTGGTATTCCACGAATCGTAAGACTGAAGAAATTGTGTTCTAATAATTATTATGTATGTATTTGTTGAACGAGTATAAGTTACATGAATTTAAACTAAGCCAACATGTGCTGAAACTGAAAACGAAGAGTTATATTATGCATGCGTAGCTAAAAAAACTATGTATACATATTTATGCGTTTATGTAACAGCAGGAATAATGTTGTATGATAATAATGCAGGAATTGCATGTGTATAAGTATATTAATGGGTATACTCTAGGATGTAAGTATTGTGAGTGAAGAATCAAAATGACCCACATCCATTTTTTGCTGAAAGCTAAATGTACTATTCACAAAACAAAATTAAAATATCAAGATACTAAAAGCACGTAAGTAAATAGAACATTTTGAACTTTTAAAAAAGATGTAAATAAAACATTTTGTAGTTTTCAAAAAGGTGTAAATGGTAAATTATATTGATTTTTAGAAAACATGTAATTGGAACATTTTGCACTTTTCAAAAACTGTAAATTAACGTATTATGCATCTGTCTCATTTAGTGTTTTTTGGATATAGCTCGTTTTAATTCTAGCCTAAATTGGGTATGGGCGATGTTGATTCCTCCCTCACGATACTAGCTAGTAAGTGTAGCTGAATTTCAGAAAATCATAAAATCCTTTGTATGTAATGTGCTAGTGCTAATATACATCTTGCGTCCACTATAGTACAATATGCACTATAGATCTACTCAAGGAACCTAACTTACATAATTAAATCCCAACGAAACGAGTTATCGCCCTTTTCGGGTCAAAGTTAACTCTGACCTTCAGATATTACTCATTTGTATCTTCGTATGTTGAACTTGGCTGCATCTAAACTGAATACTTAGTTTTTAAAAACACTATCTATTTGCAATGTGGAAGTGGACAAGCATAGTGGCAATGGTAATGGTAAGTATAGATAGTGCGCAATTCGGAATACATAATTAGATTTTATACTTATAATGCAAGTGTCTGCTGTTGCTGTTATGCTAAAGCAAACTTTTGAAGGTGGTGACGGTGGAAGTCTATATAATATGGATTCTACCAGTATAAAATTAAAATTTCAAAGTAATGGCCTTCATTACTAACCATGCGCTACCATCAAAACTATAAATCATAATAAATTATGTGTAATATTAAAGGCTTTTTGTTTCATAACTTAAACTGTTTTTTCATGAGAATCAAAATCACCTTTTCCCCCTTCTATTCCTACGTGCATCCTGTTTTTCGGGGCTGAATATCACGGTTCTTTGGTGATTCGAAAATGTTTTTTTAAAGCCAAAAGGTAGTTCTTTGGAAGTTTAACATTTTAATAACCTCAAATTAAACAATTAAATACAATATATTTGTATCTGGTTTATTTTTTTTAAATGTGAGTTTAAAAGCTAAAGTATTCAAAATAGCTAAAACAGTAACTACATTAAAAAATTTCGGAATTATAATATGGGGTTTGAGTGTCAATGTCGGTTCCTAATGGTGATCGGTATAGTCTGGTCCGGGTCTTCGGACCAGACCAGACCAGACCAGACCCGATAAATAATCAAAACAAATTTACATTTTTAATGTCTAAAATATTACAATAATTTATAATGTTTTTTGCAATTTTTAGAAAATATATTTTAAGTTACCTATCACTGTCCGAATCTGGTCGGACCACTGGTCTATGATCTGGTCCAAGATTTTCTGGTCTGGTCCGAAATCCGAAACCCTCGGACCAGACCAGACCATAGACCAGTGGTCCGGACCAGCCCATTAGGATCACTAGTGATCGGTAGCCAGTAGCCACCGTTCAAATACTATCGCTTTTAAAAATCTGGGTGACTGATGTTGACTGATATAGCATCTACCTATGTATAGTTATGCTTTCAGCTATCCGTTCTTTAAAAACTCTGGCTATGTAAAATCAAGAAAGTTTTGACACCTTTTTCTAATTGTTTTTAGTCCGATCACGTATAAGACCCTATACTTTTCCATTAATTTAAAATGCATTTGTAGCAACTAGATCACATGTAGGGCACTATTGGGATTTTTCAATTTTCCGAACTTTTTTCATTCATTGAATTGTATATATCTCATGCAATTTTTAATTTTAGACGCTGCATATTTGTTTGTACATAACGCATTTTAAAATGATTAAAAGGCAATAAGTATAATGGTACCACCAGCCACCAGCTCACCAGCTCCAGTGCACTGTACGTCGGTTATGAAAAAAGATAAAGGGTCTTAAAGCTTTGAAACAATGGAACCGATCGCCATTAAGGCAAGTTACTACATGTGTGTGAATCTGTGAATTAAACTGTTTACAGCTCAGCAAAAAAAAATTACCTACTTACGTGATGAGTATTGGTGGGTTCAGAATTGCTAAATGCTCGTGGGTATTTCATCATATTACTTACCTCAGGTTTTTTTTTCATTTTACTGTACATATTACGGCTACGGTTTTACTTTCAGTAATTTATTACCTATTTGTTATGTTAACTGCATTTACTGCATAGTACATAAGTAAGCACTCATTCAATATTTTTTATTTAATGGGAAGGGGGGCAAAAAGTCCGACGGGGGCAAAAAGTCCGGAAGGGGGCAAAAAGTCCGGAGGGGGCAAAAAGTCCGCCAAAAGAGGGCAAAAAGTCCGGAGGGGGCAAAAAGTCCGAGGGGGGCAAAAAGTCCGGTAAAGGTGGGCAAAAAGTCCGAAGGGAGCAAAACAGGCGCCGTAATTGGAAAAAAACCTACATATATATGTTCCCTTATTTCGGACTTTTTGCCCCCTCCGGACTTTTTGCCCTCTTTTGGCGGACTTTTTGCCCCCTCCGGACTTTTTACCCTCTTTTGGCGGACTTTTTGCCCCCTCCGGACTTTTTGCCCCCTTCCGGACTTTTTGCCCCCGTCGGACTTTTTGCCCCCCTTCCCATTATGATATAGATATATGTGTGTAGTGCTGTGAACTGTGTAGTAAAATCAGTAAAATGTGTTATTCAGTTATTCTTCTATCCAAATGTCCAAATCCAATATTATCCAATATTCTGTACTATGTTCTGAATTCTGTACCCTGAATAATGTGACGACACAGACCAGATGGTTCTGGAAAACGTGCTTCTTCTATGACTGTGTACACTGCGGTAAAATTTAAGATAGGGAGATGACGGTAAACAATACATTAGCTTAAAAATTAAATCCATTATTTACACATAATTTTATTATCAACAAAAAGTGAGCAGTGGACGTGGTCTACTCGTGGTTGGTCAAGGTGTCAGTCAGTCATCTTCATCTTCATCAGTAATAATAGACAGGGTCTAATTGCTGCGTTAGTCTAATTAGAAAATGAGACATTGACTTGTTTACTAGCTCATAAAATTAGGGATAAAAGACAGAGCAATAATTGGTATTTAATAATTAAGTACCTACCCCAGAATTCAGAAACCAGTTGTTGGGTGTCAACTGTGTTCGTTGAGTTATTACTTTGACTTCGACTTCCTTTTGTTCACTCTGTCTTTCGAATTTTTTTTAGTGTTTATTATTTTTTTAAATACAATCATTAAACTACAGGCAGGCATCGTTAAGAAAACGTATCGCAACTATTGACTGTTATTAATGATTAACTATATAAAACTTTTTATATAATATTATATTCTTCTGTAGCTATCAACTGTCAATAAGTCGTAAACTACTATCAACAATTTAATATATAAGTTACTTAAACCACGTGTGATGATAAACTCGAATCAATTCTGTCTGTCGTCAGTTCAGTTTTAGTCCATACACCATATAATTACAGCGCAGCGCCTTCCTCTATCATCTATGTCTATATCATCTGTCACATTAATATTATGCTCACAATATGTTGTTTCCGGACTGTCTGCAAAATATGTCTACTTAAATACTATTGACTATGTGAACGCCGAAATCTACCTGAATGAAACTAATATTTGTTTAGCCAATCACACAAACAAGTTACAGTCATTAACAATTTAATTATTATTTAAGATAATAATATAATATATCGGAGATATTCTAACGGAAAGCAACGCTGCTTGAGAAAATGACTGGAAATGGGAATCGAGACACGACGGTGGCACCCCTTCGGGACGTTTCACCTGAAATGGATTTTTTTGATATCAGTAAGCAATTCTATTTCAATATGACTTGAGAATATAATGCGTGATCATTATGAGCAATTGTTACACATTTAAATAACCGTGTTTGTTTCTTATTTACTAGCTCAAAAAATACTAATTAAATAAGTAGTAAACTAAAAAATTCCTGTCTCATTACTAGCAAAATATTATACTAGCACTGACCGTATATATATAGTTACTGGTTACTAGTTACCCTTTTCGATCGTACTTTTATTAAATTGTAGAATTTAATGGATGGAAATGTACATCACCATGGTAAACTGAATAATTCCATTATACCTTCCGCTCCCAACAACCTCCTGCTATTCCCGATTCCGACTTCCTACTCCGACCCCGACTAAACTATAAACTTCTACGAAATTGCCATGGTAACCACTTAAGATGGTACTTTCCGTGGAATATAATTTATTTAATCCAGTATTTATGAAAGTTTCATTTGCACCAGTTAGTTTGGGATTTGCAAGAATCGCAATGTATGTTATTGTTTGTACATGTTTCCGAAGTTTGAGCTAATAATGGCATGACAATGGTGATTGGTGCACCCACGTACTTGGTACTGCTTATATAGTGAGTCATGCTCCAGTTTCCAGTAGTTTGTCACCCCCAGCAATTGCAGTTTAGTATCTGCAATTTGATGTAAAATTGTGAGAAGAAAATCATTGTCGAAGCTTGTTTTGAAAGTACTTGAAACCAAAGTAAATTGAATTATACTATACACGTTGAGGAAGCAGAGCTGTCTCGAAATTTTATTTTGTAAATAATTCCAAGTAATAAGTGAGTATATACTAACCAAGTGATAACTTTTTATGAGTTATTGACTCAGCGATAGTAGAGCCAGATAATAGTCAGGAGAAGCAAAGGAAATGCATGCTTGAGAAAGCTGAGATAGCATAATATAGTTTTAAATCAATATACTTACACTTTAATTTTCATTAATCAGTCTGAACTATAGAATCAGCATGTATTTGTGATTTAATGTTTATTCAAGTTAGTGGTAAACATTAATAGGATAGCATTGCCATTAGCTAAATCGTTTAGTCGGTCTGGTTGGTACGAACATTTACGTTTATACTTGAATTAACTTGAATTTGTCTGAAACTTGAGCCTGCCTGCTCAGATTAATATCATTCATTACAAGTGGTGCAAACTACAATTTAATTATTGATTAGTAAGACCTTTTTGTTAAAAAAACGGTACAATGAAGTTATTCGCTGTCTTTGCGTAGTTAATAAGAGCATTTGGCTAATCGTCCTCTCTTAGACACTTAAGCTGGGTTCTATATAGCGATTAGCTACCGGTACTATTCACCACTAGCAGTTGTCTTTTTGTCTTTAAACTTTTTAAGTGTTCTATAAAAATATTGATTTAGTAATGCTCTTTGTATCGCAGGTGCAGACTTACTTTTCGAAATGGCGGACTCGGAGAAAGATGTTTCCGAAATAGAAAAAATTAGGGATCATCAGGTACACAACGTCACAAATTTCGTTTTCTATTCATGATTTTGATGGCTTTTAAATATTTTTATAAATCATTATAGGTAATTTGTTTTGTATTTTTATTTCAGTCATTTGTTGTAGAACTGGCCACAAAGCAAAATATCATTGCATGTCTTCCAACCGGTTCCGGGAAAACGTTAATTGCTGTCGAACTAACAAAATTTTACCTACACAATGCCATGAAGTAAAATTTATATTCTCGATTGACAATTTTTTTAAATTATTTCGAGTGGGTTTTTGTTTTCTATTCCATAAAGTATACAAAATGATTTTTAAAAAAATGATTTACAATTAATGAATATTTTTGCAGGCAAGGGCAGAAAATTATTTTCTTGACGAACACAGTCCCACTTGCAAAACAACAAGCTGAGTATTTCCGAACACAGTTGTCAAATACAATCTCAAATACTGAGTCACATCACGTCGAGTGTTTGACTGGGGATAGAAATGTGGACGTGTGGAATTCGGAAACATGGTGTAAAGTCTTATCTAATTGTGAAGTAAGTGGTGGAATTAATGTAGATAAAAGTAAAAAATAAATGATTCGTGTTTGATTAATTATCAATTAAATTTTTCTTAACTATCATTATTGGACCTCCACCTTGCGCTCTTGCAACATCAGTTGACTTGCGTTGTACATGGACTAACTCTTCGGTCGTCATAGTTAATTGATAAATGATAAATTTTAATATTAAATTTTTGTCAGGTTCTAGTTATGACGTCACAAATATTTCTCGATGCAATTGATCATGCTAATGAGTACCTTGGATTCGAAAAAGTTATACTTCTTGTTTTGGATGAATGTCACCATGCCAATAAGAGCCATCCAATGAATTTGGTACGGGTTTCTTTAATTTAATTGTTTCAGTATTTTGGCTTCATATAAATATTATTTCACTTTATTATTTCGTACTCGTATATTTTAATTCTTGTAATAGTATTCTTTATTTTGTAGATAATGGGAAAGTATCGCGAAAGACTCGCAAGTCATGGCGCAGATAATGTTCCGCGAGTTTTAGGACTCACGGCATCAATTATTAATGGCAAAAATAAATTGGGCGGTGTTGGCACGGAAGTAGAAGCTGCAGAAAAGCGTTTATGTTGCAAGGCTGTAACTTACCATAAATATGAAGAGATGTTGCAGTATAAAAGCACAAACATATAATATGCTTACAATTTACTTAACTGCCCTTTATTTTTAGCATAGTGTAATTTTGGATACTATCTGATTAGTTTCTACAACTATGAATCATTTTCCGAAAGTCCTAATCTTATAATTTCAATGTTTTTATCAAATTTTGTGTGTGGTTGTGATAAATTATAATAGGTACGCCACTAATGCAAAAATCGAGTACATTACTTACAACGAGTTGGACAATGGATTGTTGGACAATAAATGGGGTCATATGAGCGCAGGGGTAGTTCGTTGTTTATTTGAGCAAACTGAAATAATAGCTCAAACTAAAACCTGTTTGAAGCGTTTTGAAAATCAGAAAACTGGAGAAATTAATCATTCTACACTTCAAAATGATAGTCAATTATTTGGCAATCAGTTTTCGGAATTAAAGGATTTAAGTTCATCTTTAAAAGATATTTTGGATGCATATGAAGATTTAGGTTAGTTTCCAAATTGAATTTCAGTACTATTTGAGTAATTTCATAAATATATGGGGTTAATGCAGTAAAGTGGGAAACTAGTTATCAACCATTATAACAATTATAGTAAACGGGCTTTATTACTTTTTTATATTAACCATATTAGTTGGGACTCTATGTTGTTTGTTTTTACAATTATTTAAAAGGACCTTACTGTGCCAGACTCGCAGCCATTCAAAAGCGTGCCTTTTTAAATACTGTTCTCATAAATGACTTTGATAATGAAAGTGTAAGAATGATGTATTACTCTGTGGATCCTCAACTCCTCTATTTTATGTCCAAGATCGACCGGCTTATGTCTGGTGTTTCAGAAGCGGATCAGATTCAGATTTTCATATCCGAAAAATTAAAGAAACTCTTGGGGATTCTTAATAACTATGCGTACGTTCACTTTCACAAGTTGTTTTTATTATTTGCCTACAGTTATTTGTAATTTAACTTTTACGCAGTTAGTAAATAGTAATGTCTAATTACTAGGTAAATTCTAATTTATTTTTAAAGTTTTTAAAGTGTATACATTTAAAATGTGTAGTAATTCTGATGCTGTTGGTGCGAGTAAGCAAAATTCAAAAAATGATTCATCTGATAGTAGTGAGCTGTGTGGTATTATTTTTGTAAAAAAACGCGTGACTGCTCAAATTCTCAACTGGTATTTGCAGGTGTGTTCTATAGGAAGTTTCCATTTCATTTTTTTTAAATTAATTTCCATTTAATTGCGATTTGCAAATTATAATTATCTATAAGCTATACTGATATAAAAACAAGAGCTGTAGCAAGTGACTAGATATTTGGTAACTTTTGTTATTATTGTGTAGGATGCAGCCAGGGTAGGATTATATAATTTTGTAAAATCATGTTGCGTTGTGGGCAATGCAAGGTGTGACCTAGATCCTTTGGAAACTCGAATCACGGCAAGAATACAAGCAAACCTTTTACGGTGGTATGTGTTTTGTAATGATTTGTTATGTATTAAAATGTATTGTACACAGCCAGAAAAATACAACAAAGATTTAATATAGTTACATGCACGTATGTATTTTAAATTGTGTTTATTTGTATTAATTCCGTACTGCTGTTTTATAGCTTCCGCTCAAAAAAATACAACCTGTTGGTAGCTACGAATGTCGTGGAGGAAGGGCTGGATGTTCCTGCTTGTAATCTAGTTGTAAGATTTGATAAAATTGAATCCTACCCTTCGTACATTCAATCAATGGGTCGGGCAAGGAGTAAAAATTCCAAATTTTATGCCATTTTGAAAAAATCGGAAGAGGAGCAACAAGAGGGAGAGTATGAAAAATTTAGGGAGTTCAACATCGAATTGTCAGATCATTTAAAACATAATGCTACTCACGCAGATGAAGACACTAATGAAATGGACATTGACGTTGATGAATTGGATGCACCGATCATTCCTGATTTTGTACCTATCCCTGGGGGTCCACGTATCACAGCTAATGCTGCCATTTCAATTGCCTACAGGTACTTCACGATGTCCGATATGCCTAACGAAGTTTCTACAATTACTTTTTAAAATACATATAATATCAGAGTGATTATTGTTTTGTAATTCCTGTGTTAAATAAGCACGTCGGAGGTAGGTACTAGTTTAAAGTTTGAACTCATTAATTTGTTTATAGGTATTGTCAAACCTTACCGTGTGACAAGTTAACCACTTTAGCTCCTGTGTCGTGGTGGATGCAAACTGAGAATAACTCCTTCCAAGCCTTTGTTCAGTTTCCGTCCAATTCAGTTATTCGAGACGTTGTAGAGGTGCGTATTTGTATTATTTTATGTGCAGACATGTTTTTCTTGAAATGTAAATTACAATGTTTGAGGTACAAATACTTCCATTGGTTGTTTGACCTTGACCTGGTCAACTAGTAGTTATTTTGGGCTGAATATCAATGTATTTTTATTATCCACTATTCATAACAGGGAAAGGAGTATAGATCGAAGGGGTTAGCGAAGCGATCGGCTTTTTTGGAGGCGTGCAAACGCTTGCATAAGGAAAAGGCGTTAGATGACAAGTTATTTCCCATTGCGAGGAAGGCAACCCCTGTCATTAATTCTTTTTTAGACACTACTTCAATTTCTGAGGCTCTTATTTCAGGGAAAAAGGTTGGCTCTACAAAACGCCATAACCGTTACCGTAAAAAGGTAAGCCGATTTTTAAATAAGCACTGCAATGGCGTATATGCATGCTGTATACTGTATGTTGCTCGCCGGAAAAACAACTGATAATTTTAAATTTCAATAGTGAACGTATCTACATGTTTTTTGTAGATATTTTTGAAACGTAAGTAAATGTGAATCAGTCTTATCTGTGTAAGTCTTTCAAAATATTGGAAGCTTTGCAAATGCTGAGGCGAGGCTATTTAAGTTTTGAATGAGAATAATAGAGCATATGTGAGCTATGATAATTCAATTTTTTATGTATGTACTTTAATTTTAGATTCCTTTGGATTCAGAATATAATATCATTGAGCCAGGAGTGAAATGTAATGCTTATGAATTGGTTGTTGAACTACTGGAAGCGCCGTCGGAAAATGATGAAATTGCCACAACACTGTATCAGTTTACAAAGCGCCAATACGCTTATTGCTTGATCACGACGGCGGATCTCTCTGTAGTAAGTACATCGGCTCTATCTAGTTTAATTATTTATAACAGAGCATGAATTTTAGAAATATGTTAAACAAATTTCTCTTTTTTAAAGTGTGTAGTTCGAGGTTCGAGCAGACTTTCCACGTGTTAAATTTACTAATGCGAAACGTCATGCAAATGTGCATGTTTTTCTTAGGTGCACCTTGACTTAATTGTACTTGGTTGTGTCCCGTAAATCACATAGTGACTTATTGTATTTGACTTCTATAGATTCCACAGTTCATTCTTAAGATAAATACGACTGTTGGTAACATGATAGTTACCCTGAAATCGTATGACGATGGAGTCGCCCTATCTGCAGAGCAGATTACTAAATTACAAGGTTTCGAACAGTATTTGTTTGGTGATATCCTTAAATTGAAAAATGAAATCCTGTTTCCAGCCAAAAGTTCTTCATTCTTATTTGCCCCTCTACTGAAAATGAAAACTAATGGTAAATTTATTTTAGATCTTTAATCAAGGACGTGCGAATAATTATTGTTACATATAAGCATATATATTTTAAACATTTTTATTATCTTTTTAATGTAACAGAAATTACGATAGAGTCATCACATTTATCAATTCATTGGGAACTTCTTCAAAGACTGCTCGAGATTCCAGAGACTTTTTTTAGTATTCCATTGGACGATACGCGGAGGAATTTTAAATGTGATCCTAAATTGTATGAGGATGCAGTTGTAATCCCATGGTACAGAGGGGTGGAAAATCATGTATGTGTATTCGATTATTTTAATATATAATTTAGGTATATACCTAGTATATCAGATACCAAATACTAAAATGAAACTTGGAAATGGTTCAGTTTTTTACAGTGATGTATGTGATGGAAGGGAAAACCCCACTCTCTCCTTTTGAGTACAACAAAAGCTACAAAAACTACACGGAATATTTTATGAGGAAGTATACCCCAATAAAGTTTGTGAGTGACACGGAACAACCCTTGCTTAAAGTGAAGGAGGTATCTGGAAACTTGAATTTTTTTAAAACAAGTGCTGGCTACAAGAAAACTCAAGGAGAGCGGAAGGATGCACGGGGAAATATCGTAGAGCTAATTCCGGAGTTGACAAATCTCCACCCAATGCCTGCTTCTTTATTTATTCAAAGCAAATTTTTGCCGAGCATTCTCCAGAGAATTAATCGGTTCTTAAGCGCTAGGGAATTACAAAAGTTTGTTGCAGCGGGCACTCCCTGGGAATTCATGCATTGTAAGCCCAATTATTTTTTATCTATGGGCTAATCCGAATTGAAATTAATAATTATTCTAATTTGGTAGCTATATTCTTGTTATTTCCAGTTTTTTGTTATAATTTGGCTTTAATTCTAGCATTAAATGATGTCCAAGAAGAGCTTAATTTATCCCTCGATGTGGAATCACCTTTACTGTCCAAGTCAAAAAATCCGAATGCTAGCCAAGGGGAGAAAAGCAACATGGAAGTCTCCGTAGTGGAGGTTACACAACCGTTAAGTATGCAAAATGATATTTTTCCAGTCCAAAAGCAAGAACCAACACAGCAGTCGAAAGACGAACGAAATCAGCACTCGGTTGAGACTATTGAGGATACGTTTTCCAGATGTATTCTTGACTACATTCATCCCAACGCTATTACAACGAGTCATATTCAGCAGGTCAAAGGATTAGAATGTGAACGCCGTCAGCGATCTATAGAACGGGCAAGAAGCATTGCACGGAACGAACGTATCCAGGACGAAGTTGAGTTTTTAGAATGGGAGTTTACAAAGGAGACTCCAATAGGTAAATTTTAATTTAATTTTTGAAATATATTTTACCGCAAAATAAAAAATGAGTAAATGTTATTTCCTGTACAAAACAATATTGGCATTTAATTTATAGTCTTACCTTTAGCATTTGCTGAGTTATTTTGTTACTTTAAATTTAGATGAAATACTTATATGATTTTTATTTTGTTTTTTAAGAATTGATCGATTCTCGAGTTATTGACAATATTCTTACGACATATGAAAGATTTGATCGTTGTGAATTTGCTTTGGAGGAGGAAGAGCAACCTTCCTTGTTTACAATTATGCAGGTCAGTCAAAATTAAAATTAAGTGTAACGTGAACACAGTACATACATGTATGTAGGTACTGACTTGGTATTGCTTACATTTTTTGAAAAATTGTGATTTCTTGATTTCAGACAATTACAACAGAAGGATCTTTAGATTCCATATCACTAGAACGACTAGAAACCATAGGTGATTCTTTCCTCAAATATTGCGTGTCCAGGCATGTTTTCTCGCACTTCCCAGAGTATAATGAAGGAGAAATGACTCGGTGTCGGTCGGACTTTGTCTCGAACGCATTTCTGTACTCGCACGGAAAGAAATTACATCTGGGCGGGTATCTTGCAGCTGGGATATTTCAGCCCGATTCAGCCTGGCTTCCTCCTTCATTCACAATTCCAACATTGCTTGCGGAGGTCGCTGCAGCAAATGATCTCAATGATGATGTGTATATTGGGGAAAATATTGAAGATCTGATGGTGAGTTGATAGATTGAGATAATAATATGCCCTTGTTCAATCATTAGAAGAATACGAACATTTAGATTAGCACTTTCCAAACCATGTAATGATGTAATTGGTGTATCGATGCAATACTTTATTGCACTATTAATATTGTTCCACACTTATTTTTGTGTGCTTAGAATTATGCATTATTGCATGGTGCAATTGCAATTGCAATTATTGCATGGTGTGTACTGAATTGTTTTATAAATAATAAATTGAATCCTTTACGTTTATTCATAAGAAATTATCTTGGAATGACCTTGATGAATTTGTGGACAAGAAAAAGAACATTGTACGTGGAAATACGCCGAAGAACGTAAGCTATAGTTACGCTCGCATTTCGGATAAAAGCATTGCAGACTCTGTAGAAGCATTGATCGGAGCATACTTTCTCGCTGCTGGAGCTGGGGGAGCCTTACTTTTCATGGAGAAACTCGGATTACGTGGACCCTGCTTAAATGAAGCAGGATCTACAGAAATTTCTTCTGTTGTTTTCGGGAACTGGCCGAATCCTGCTGCGAATTATAATCCTGGACAGGATTGTGTTGAAAAACATCTACCTTATTATAAGGAGCTGGAGTTACTTATTGCTTACAAGTAATTATAATAATAAATGGATAATTTTTAAACGATTGTGGGACATTTTTCCCCATAGGGGGGAAAATATCCTTTGTTGAGAGTTGGGGAGAAATTGTCCAGACGGGGAAAATATTTGGGGTAAATTTCCCGTCTACCGTTCAAGCTCAAATTGTGATTATTGATGCCAACTTTTATTTCTGAATGAAGGCGTTATTTTAATTGTGTTTAATCTAAAATTCCTAGATTTAAAGAACCGTGGTTATTAGTAGAAGCATTTTCTCACGCAGGCTATATGAGAAATCGAGTGACAGGTTGTTATCAACGATTAGAGTTCCTTGGAGATTCTGTTCTTGGTAACTATTTTTTATCGCATTAAACTACATTTACTATTGTTTAATTAGTTGGAATCTGTCATAAGTCAACAAGTCGCACTCGGCCTCGGTAACTTATAAAAATTCCTTTACAGACTTCCTGGTGACTAACCACATATTCAAAGCCTTTAAGAAGATGAAGCCTGGAGATTTAACAGACTTGCGTTCTGCACTCGTTAATAATGTTACATTTGGGTCTTTAGCGGTGAGATATGGTTTGCACACTTACCTTCGACACACTTCGAAAAACTTACAGGACCGAATTGATGATTTTGTTCAACGTCAGAGAGAAGTCGGCCATAAAGTAGTTGGACATGTGAGGGAACATAATAGTTTATACCTTCTAATCTTTATAATACACTTACTTGTTTCTGTATTTATTTTTGTTTTGTCTAAATTCTAGTTCAAATTGTTGAGCGATTTTGACTGCAGGCTGGTGGAGGATATTGAGGTTCCTAAAGTTTTAGGAGATATATTCGAGTCCCTTGCAGGCGCAGTATTCGTTGACAGTGGTATGTCTCTGGATACCGTCTGGAGAGTATTTTACAGATTAATGAAGAATGAAATAGGTAGGAATATTATTTGGAATATTTTAATTTGTTTATGCTTCAATTTCACGGCGTTTTCATTCGGTGTAATGCAAAGGTAAAATTAATTTCAAATTCACTTGTTATCCTACTATAGATGAGTTTTCTATAAATGTACCAAAGTCTCCCGTGCGGGAACTGCATGAAAGATTTCCTGGTCGGGAGCTTTTTAAGTGAGTAAAATATGCGTTAATTTCTTCCAGAGTTCCAAAAAATGTTGGTTTGACTCCTCGGAAGACAGACATTATGTCGGTAGTATTTTCTAATTCCATGTTGGGCAATATTTCAGGGAATGGACGGAACAGCAACTAGACGAGATGATACCGAATAGAAAACCTGGACTGACCTATGTGACTCTCAACATGCCGATCACAGGTTTAGATGGCTCGAAGCCAACTCCCGTCACTGGGACAGGGAAAAGCAAGCAAGCTGCAAAATTAGGTTTAGCAAAATACGTTAATCATTTAAATTTCATGAATGGCAAGTCATCCACAACTAGATAATTAGTATTGTTAAGTAGTGTTGTTGTGTAATTATATATTTTAATATTTATTTATTGGTTTCTTATACTTACTTTTAGAAGGTACCTAGCATTTTAATTTTCTTTAGGGATATGTGGTGTTGGTGTTAATTCTAAATATTGGGGTTACCAATGAAAAGTGCTAAAACATATTTTATTATTTTTGCGTTATTGCATATTCTCAACTATATTTCGGTGTTATGTTGTATCAGGCAATCTAAAAGTTGGCTACTTTACGCTTAATTTTATTGAGTTTTATTTATATAACGATTTTAATAGCTAATTTATTTTATAGCTGTGCTCTACATTCAGAGCTAAAAATTATTTGTTAATTTTCCAAGTTGTATTGTTATTTGTTGTAATTTATATCACATGACGTAGATTATTAGTTAACTTAGATTCTCCTTGTTATTAGTGCATGAAACGAACTGTATTCATATTCATAATAATATTATCGTGAAAATTGAATTTATTGCTATTGTGTATTTCAAATCAAATAATCTTGTTTGTTTTTTTCTTGCATCGCATGTTGTAAAGAGGGACAACATTTACATTTCTGTGCATTCTGTCATTTCGACGATTCAAGCATATTTATACTGAAATATTTTTTTTTTCGCTTACCTTTTCATTTTACTTTTGTTATTTTCATATTGTTGTGTATATAAAATAAAGAGGCATTGACTGAAAATGTAAATTGATAAATGTAAAATCAAAAGGCTTAAGCAATAATCAAGTTGGAAGTAGATGAAGGGAAAAGGAAAAGCTAGCAGCTGCATTAGTTTAGTATACTTTTTGTACACGATTTGTTGTTCTGGACCATGTAATTATATTTATACTGGAGGGAATTTCCCGAATTATAGAACTACTGTTTACATTTTGTGATAACTATATATAGTTTGTAGTGTTAATGTGGTTATTATAGCCTATACCCATAATCATGTACCTTAAAAAACGTATTTAATTAGATACGTACCTATATGCTCGGGAAAACTTTGAAGCGAAATGCAACTGTTTTTACTCATTGCTGCTGAAGCGAAGCGACTCTTTCACCTAAAACGTACTGTTATTAAATCCTTGAAAATTTTAATGTCATTTAGTGTAACTTATAATAATTGTGGACTCAATATTTTATATGGTAATAAAATATGAAGTATTCGAATGTTCTAAATAAATCTACATTTAAATGGTTTGAATATTAATGATGATTTTTTAATCAAATTATCGACTGTACCAAGCTACAATTCAAGTAAAATTTCACCTGGTTCAGGATTAAATCATACTACTCTATTTCATACCATAATCATTCCTTTACTTGAAATTGATTCATAATCGCTCTTTGGAAAATGTGTTGGCCCTTATAAGGGCCGTTGGATTATTTATAACTGTTGTTGAAGTGGAGCTAAATAGCTTAACCTCCGAATCCGTACAGAGTACGTCCCTGTCGTTTCAAGGCATAGACGACGTCCATAGCGGTCACGGTTTTCCTCTTGGCGTGTTCGGTGTAGGTGACAGCATCCCGGATGACGTTCTCAAGAAAGACTTTGAGAACTCCGCGGGTCTCCTCGTAGATGAGACCGGAGATACGCTTCACACCGCCACGTCGGGCCAACCGACGGATGGCGGGCTTTGTGATACCCTGGATGTTATCACGGAGCACTTTACGATGACGCTTGGCTCCCCCCTTTCCAAGACCCTTTCCTCCCTTGCCTCGGCCAGTCATGGTGGAGTATTGGAGATATTGGAGATTTCTGGTGAAATGTGCAGTTGAGATGAGAATGATGTTGAAATGATGAGGTGCTGCTGGTCTTATTCCTATGATGCGGAGTAAGAGCGGACGTAAGAGAAAGAGGTACTGTAGGTGATCTGGAAATAACCACACTCCTTTATACGCATGCATGTACGTGCAGCTTACCTCTGTAATGTAATTAAACTGTGAGACTCAGTTCTGTTAAGCACATTTTCCACGAGCAAAACTGATATCGTCTGTGAAGAGCCAAAATTACCCATATCCATTTTTAGCTAAAAACAATATCCATTATCCACAAAACTATTGAAATATGTCTTAAATGCATTTAAATAGAACATTTTATACTTTTCAAAAACATGCAAATAAAAAATCTTGCACTTTTCAAAAACATAAATAGAACATTTTACGCTTTTCAGAAAGATTGTAAGTAGGGCATTTTACCCATGTTTCTCAATTTGTTTGAAGGACATAGCTCATTTTACTTCTAGCTTAAATTGGAAATGGGTCATTTTAGTTCTTCACAGACGATATGTAGCAGTTGTGCTACTTTCTTAGGTAGAAATATAATGCATGATAGGGGTAGTGGAAGTTAAATTAAAATGGGGATAACGAGATACGCCATTTCCGCCAGAATAAATCTATTCACTAAAACTCCTTGTGGTTAATGAAACCGCATCACTATTATTATATCATTAATAATAAGAATTATGAAGCAATTTAATTTTTGTTTTGTAGTTGTACATAGTATTAAATTAAATGAATTCCGAGTGAAATTTACAATCTCAAATTCTCAAGTGCTCATAAAGCACGTATTTTGCTCATGAATTTTCAACCTAGTTAGTTCCCAAAACGTTATGTTAATAACTCATAGTAATACGCTGCTGTGCAGCTTCGCAATAATAGTTCTTATTTATTTTGTCATGGTTATTTTAAATGTTTTTCATACATTACCAAATAACGTCGAGGCTAAGCCGAAAATGCATTTACATAAGGTCCACTACCAACTACCAGAATTTGTTTTGCTCATGGGAGATTATGTTGGCCCTTAAAAGGGCCGTTGGTTGCGATCGTGTGATTAGAAATCTATTTTCATCTTATTTCTTAGAAGCTGCTCCTCTACCTTTCTTAGGAGATGCTTTAGGTTTTGCTGCTGGCTTAGCTTTGGCGGGTGTCTTGGGCTTGGCAACTTTCGGAGCTACAACTTTCTTCGCCACAGCTGGGTTAGCTGCTTTCTTCACCACCTTAGGTTTCGCTACTTTCTTAGCTGCGGCTGCTTTTACTTTAGGCTTCGCTGATGCAGCGGCGGCTTTCTTCGGAGCTGCAGCTTTTTTCGGTGACTTAGCCTTCGCCTTGGTGGCTGGTTTCTTCACTGCGGGCTTCTTCTCAGCAGCTGGTTTCTTGGCCTCAACTGGGAGTTTAAATGAGCCTTTGACCTGGACCACATGACCCTTGTCCACAGCAGACTTTAAGTACTTTCGAATAAATGGAGCTAGCTTCACCACGTCAATGCTGTCCGCCTCGTAAGCTTTTGCAATGGCTTTCTTAATTGCTGCAAGGGATGAGCCCCCTCTCTCATTCAGAGAGCTGATCGCATGATGGACCATGTGCTTTGTGGCTGGACGAGCTGCTCCAGCTTTTGACTCTTTCGGGGCGGCTTTTGGCTTGGGTGATTTCTTAGCCGCCGCGGGAACTTTCGGGGCGGGACCGGCTGCGGCTTTCTTTCTACCCCTCTTTGGGGTAGTAGGAGCTTCAGCCTCGACATCAACGGGGGTTGGGTCAGGATCAGACATTTTCAGAAATTAATAAAATAGTTGGAGAAAATTCAAAATCTGTTGGTTACGTAATCAAATCTCAAGCGATAGAAAATTATTGTGGAATGAACAAGAGACGAATAAGTTTTCTCTTTATATACGGCATGAGAGTAAGATAGGAAACTTGTGCGGGTCGAGTAACTTTTGTGAAAAGATGAAATTCATCCTGTGAGAGGAAATTTCCATGATATGTACTTACGTAATAGTATGTATGACGCGCCACGCAGATAGTGAAAATCTATTTTTACTGTTATATCCCCACTATGCACTATACTAAAATGGAATCCTGTCTTCTCGAGATAAAAGTACGATACATCAGAGATCAGACAGACTGGTACTGATAACGAAGTTGATTTTACGCAGTAAGTAAAAACAGTATAGCTAAAAAAGTATGCACCATAATATGTAATTTGACAATATAGATATAGACCAGTCCCCACAACTTACTGCATCTTCTACAATCCACACGACGCATTTATTTAACGGGCATGAACTAATGCATGATGCAGCATGTACATACAATTTTGATGCGACAACTACTATAAGAAGAAGCATTCTTTTTTTATATTTATTTCATATTTACCATTGAGAAAATGCATCTCTGATATTCCAAAATTTATTTTACAGAAAAACATACTAGTCAAGTGAGGGCCTTGTAATCTATTTAGTATGCAATTTGCTCTCTGGGAAATATGGTGGCCCTTATAAGGGCCGTTGGTTTGTCGGGTATTTAGAAGTTCATAAAAAAGCTTAAGCACGTTCTCCACGGATACGTCTGGCCAACTGGATGTCCTTTGGCATGATGGTGACGCGCTTGGCGTGGATGGCGCACAAGTTGGTGTCTTCGAAGAGACCGACCAAGTAAGCTTCGGAGGCTTCCTGGAGAGCCATGACAGCTGAGCTCTGGAACCGCAAGTCGGTCTTGAAATCCTGAGCGATTTCTCGGACGAGACGCTGGAACGGGAGTTTGCGGATGAGGAGCTCAGTGCTCTTTTGGTAGCGACGGATTTCTCGGAGGGCAACGGTACCGGGACGGTAACGATGGGGCTTCTTCACACCCCCGGTGGCTGGGGCACTCTTGCGAGCAGCCTTCGTGGCCAGTTGTTTGCGGGGAGCCTTTCCTCCGGTGGACTTACGGGCAGTTTGCTTGGTACGAGCCATTGCTGGAGAAGAGAGAATACGAGTGGACTGACTGACGACAAGGAAATTCAAGTTTGTATTATCGAGCTATAAAGCTTAATCAGCAGTTGGTGCTTGCTTTTATGCAGACGGGTCGAGTAACTTTTGTGCTTTTTGCTTACGGTAAAATGCCTGGAAGCCTTGAAAATCTTGCCGCGTTACCGTTTTCTTTCTCTAGCTGTGCTGTTGTTGTGTTGTTGCTGCTACGTTGAATACTTCGTTTTCATGAGTTTTACAAAATGTTGTCTGTATTTTAGGATCTTCTTCAGATGTTCGGTTATTTTAGCTATTTGAACGGCATTTATTTATTCGAAAATTCAATGAAGTTGGAATGTTTAATTATATTAGTCACTAGTTAGGTACACGTGTGACGTGCAAAGGACCCGGTCTCAAGATATTTATGAAAGTATGAAGAACAAATTCATTTACAGTAATTTTCTGTAATTTTTATTGCATTTTATATTATTGTGTGCTACACTAATTATTTAGGTCATTTAGATAATTTGGGTGGAGGATTTTTAACTAGAAATAAATTGGGTAGTTCATTATGTTGATTTCCCCCTTGATGATTAGCAATTAGCACATAGGTATAGGTAGGGAGGTACTGCAATTAATCTTCCTTGATTTACCTATAAATATACAGGTTTGGTGAAGTGCAGTTTTTATTGCTGGTTAAAAGTAGGTGTCTTTATAAGTTGAACTGACTTCGGTATACGTAATTAATTTAGCAGCAGGCAGTAATTATTGAAAATTCATCAATGGAAGTTTCTGGAGGTATTCATGCAAATTGGCTGATTTAAAAAAAATCCCGTAAGCAAGATATTTTAAAATGGAATTTTGTTTGCTATCGCCAATAATTGCTATACATGAACTAATACGACGTTAGTTAACTTAACATTACTGAACTTAACATTAATGAACTAATACGACGTACTAATGCTAGTTCAATATTTTACCATTTTAAGCTAGCTAAATATGATGTGAGTCATAGCAAACTTATTTAACCTAAAATGTGAAAATCATTTAATAAACTGACTGTGGCACTTTGGCCGTTTTTCGTTTATTGGGCCATAATAAATTGAAAAGGGTGTTTTTACAGAAACGAAGGAAGCTGCGACTAGCCATGTGTGCCATGTCCTGAATTCCTCAATGTTTTTAAAATAGTCTTGATAATATACATAGGTATTCGAATTTTAGTTGCATCGATGCTTTGATTTCAACAAACATTATTAGCTTTTTAAATATTTAAAAATATGTTTTTGTCAATTATGCCATATTGGCGCAGAATGCAGAAGTTAGCGGAAAGATTCCTCATTCTGTTCTAGTTTAATTAGCAGTTTTCATCAAGATAATTTGATCGAAAAGTGAGCCAAATTAAAATCAAACTAAGTATAAGCTACCTTCGTAAGAAGTATTCTGTTTGAGACTACATTTTCTCACATTACCAAAATTGACACGGGTAATCAATGTACTTTAAAGTCATACGACCATCCTGTTATAGTTTACGTACGTTTTGCCAGAACTTTTCCTGTTTCGTCTAGATGAAGAAAAGCGCCTCAACCCCAATTAAATTGCAAATCGAAGACAACTATATTTAGCTCTTTGGAAAATATGTTGGCCCTTAGAAGGGCCGTTGGTTGTTTTAAGGTGGTAGAAACGAGGTCATTTACTTGGAGGAAGTGTACTTGGTGACAGCCTTGGTCCCTTCGGACACGGCGTGCTTGGCAAGTTCACCGGGTAACAGAAGTCGGACTGCAGTCTGGATCTCCCGGGAAGTGATGGTGCTCTTCTTGTTGTAGTGACCGAGACGGGCGGATTCGGAGGCAATCCGCTCGAAGATGTCGTTCACGAAGGAGTTCATGATGGACATGGCCTTTGAGGAGACGCCGGTGTCGGGATGGACTTGCTTCAACACCTTGTAGATGTAGATTGCGTAGGATTCCTTCCTCTTGCGCTTCCGCTTCTTGTCTCCCTTGTTGATGTTCTTCGAGGCTTTGCCTGCCTTCTTCGCAGCTTTACCACTTGTCTTTGGGGGCATCGTGAATAAGTTTTGAGATTTGAGTGAAGTACCAAACAGAAAATTGAGAATAATTTCTGGGGAAGACGCAACGTAGCTTTTATATTAGTTTGGTCGAGTAACTTTCGTAAAGCACGAGTAGGGTACAAGGATCTCGAGTCAGCTGGCGCATGGCGGCGGTTTGAGCTCTTGTTTTTAAGAATTTTATTTATTTTTTTTATATAAAAGGAGTAAACAAGCTTCCATGGCAAATTATAAGCCAAGATAAAGAAAGCTTACTTATTTCACATGGCAAAACTTTAATGGTTTGCAGCACGGCTACTATTTGAGACCTGGAGCTTATTTGGGCACGACACTTCAATTCTCATAAAAAACTTTATTTTGCCGGGCTCAAACAGCCACCGTGCTAGATAGCTTTAAAGGTTAGCAAGTGCCCCAGTGTTTATTCGGTGATTCGGTCAATTGCGGTCTTGCGATATATTATTATATAATCTCAGTAATGATGCTGTTCCCAAATTTTAAGGCTTCATTTGCTTGATCCTGTGATATTTTTAATTGAAGAATGGGTATTGAATTTATTTAGTATTTTTATGTTTTACACTAACTAAAAATAGTCGTCTTATCAATTTTTGTTGAAGAAAATTATCACAGAAAACATTGTTTGTCATTTGTGAGTTTTCAGGAATTATGTTATGGTAGAAAACCTCCCTTTGAACGTTAGTCATTTACGATAAGAACTAACATATTATATGGTGTCCTTTTATTGTAGAACTGCTGGTATTTTTAATAGGACTGACGCTAGAATTCTAGAATGAGAAATGTCACTATAAAGGCAGTATTTTTAAAATATTATTTTTTCAAATTTTACTTCAATACGATAACGACCTAATTGTGATCTTGTCAATATTTAAGTGCATCTTGGCCCATTATATGCAGACAGCTAAAAGTTTGTACTTCCGGAGTCAGGAACTACGGATACAATCGAATGTTGAATCATTGGAAAGTTACATTATTGCTAACCATACACAAAATCCCATAATAATCCCTTTCACAAGAATGCGTTTTACATAATTGAGCTTGCTTTATTTAAAACGATAATCAAGGATTTTCCCATCAATGAATGCACTTATAATTAGTATAATTTCAGACATAACTGGTTGAATTTTTAATACGGCATTACCTTAAAGGATACATTCTACAAATTGCAGTTTAATCTTGTCAACCTATAAAGGCCATATTAATCCCGGGGGGAATCTTACGATACAATTATTTCACTTGTTAGCTCTCTGGAAAATGTGTTGGCCCTTAAAAGGGCCGTTGGTTTCATATTGTACTGACTCAGATGTTTAAAGTTGGGGCTCAAATTAGTTGACAACCAACTTATGCAGCTTTCTTTTCGGTTTTCTTGGGGAGGAGGACAGCCTGGATGTTGGGCAAAACTCCTCCTTGGGCAATCGTCACTCCGGACAACAATTTGTTGAGTTCTTCGTCGTTACGGATGGCCAGTTGGAGATGACGGGGGATGATCCTGGTCTTCTTGTTGTCACGGGCGGCATTGCCGGCCAACTCCAGGACCTCGGCAGCCAAATACTCCATGACTGCCGCCAAGTAGACGGGAGCCCCGGCTCCGACACGCTCAGCGTAGTTGCCCTTTCGGAGGAGACGGTGGATACGTCCCACGGGGAACTGGAGTCCGGCACGACTTGACCTGGACTTTGCCTTTCCCTTCACCTTGCCACCTTTACCACGGCCAGACATGATTTCTACTAGTTGGATGGAACTTAGATGAACTGAGAGATTCAAATGAATGAGAGGTGTGAGATGAAGTAATGAAATAAAGTACTTTAGTATTTGTAGCTGGAGGGTCGAGTAACATTTCAAAAGGCGAGTAGGTATGTTTCTGTGCGGGTAATCCTACTGCGTACGTTCACTTATTTTTTTTTTATTCCTAAAATCAAAATGCCCCGAGCCTGAACTTAAACTCTTTACAGTGCTGTGCTGTATTTCTTATTAAGGGGACATTCATATAATACATTTCATTTTGCAGGGGGGAGGGGGTAAGCTCTCTATTAACTTTTTTGTTAAGAAAGTTGAAAGTCTGGGGGGAAGGGAGGGGGTTTCCACAAAAATTTGAAACGTAATATATGGATGGCCCCTAAGTGCTATATACCTCACTATCCCACTTTGCAGTCAGTTTCAAGCAATATTTAATTTTTTATTGAGTATTGTTGGCAATGTTAATGATAATAATATGCAGTAATTATATAAAATAAATTATTTTGGTCCCTGTTACTTCACTAATTATTTTTGTCCGCTCAATTTAAAACGCTAATACAATGGATTATGGATGGATACAAATGACGATTCAATTTAAGCTAGAATTAAAATGATGCTATGTCAAAAAAAACACTAAACAACATAGATGTTTAAAATGCTAATTTTACGAATGCTGGAAATGTGCAAAATATTGTATTTGCATGTTTTTAAAAAATTCAAATTGCTATATTTACACGTTTTAAAAAAATGCGTAGTGCTCCATTTGCATGGTTTTGAAAAGTGCAATTTTTTTCATTTGTATGTTTCAAAAAGTGCAAAATGCCCCATTTACATATTTTTAAAAGTGCAAAATGCCCCATTTACATATTTTTAAAAGTGCAAAATACTCCAACTACATATTTTTGAAATTGCAAAATGCTCCATTTACATATTTTTGAAATTTCGAAATATTTTTTTGGCATGTTCAATATTATTAGGATCAAGATATTTTTCTTTTGTAGATACATAGTTCATTTTGGTTTTAACTGAAAATGGATATGGGACATTTTGAGTCTTTTCTCGTGATACGACTCAATATAACATGGCAGTAAAGGTCAAAGGTAAACTCAAATGTTGTTAGTGTACTGCTATTGGCTATTGCTGGTGTTCGTAAAATTGTGTAATATATGAAATTTTTTGCCCTTTGGCTAGTCCGTGCGTTCTTATTTATATAATGTCCGCTATTGAAATACAATTAATTGTATTAAAATGCTAATGGACGGATTTTATACGAAGTAGCAAACAAAAATTAATATGAATCAAATGGAAGAAGAAATTTTTGATTGATTTCGATCCGACAAAACCATTTGCACGTTATTAGTACATGTCTGAAGCTGAAGCTGTAGACATCTAAATTTTTATAAAGTTCAGCTACTATTGATTTAGTTGAAACTATTTGCTCACATATCACAAATTATACATTTTACGAATTTAGCCCTGTTCCAGTAATAATTAATCTTGTGTGCACAACCGGTTCCGGTAACCGGACTGCTGCTATATTTAAAAAATGAATTAAATTACCTACTATTTATAAATCTTAACTCCTAAAAAACTGCTTCAATTTTGTCAAAATAGTTGATGGAGTTGCAGTTCAAATATGTTGAGATTAAAAGATGAGTCGGTCAAATTGAAACTATAACAAAACAGTGTGAAGTACTAGTATAGTTGTAGTCCTGTTCAAAAATTGTAAGTACAATTCCATGCTCACAAATATTGCTGAAAAGGGTCCTACAAATGATCAGTATAGATTTCATTGAATCGGATATTCAGTAGTTGTCTGATGCAAAATAAAGAAACTGGGAATTGTTTCTGCAGAAATAAAAGTTCATTTACTGAAATTCAGTTTGATTTAATTGCTCTTTGGAAAATATGTTGGCCCTTAAAAGGGCCGTTGGTTGTTTCGATGTTGAGTCAATCCAAGGGGAGATGTGGAAAATTCAGAGTTTAACCTCCGAATCCGTACAGAGTACGTCCCTGTCGTTTCAAGGCATAGACGACGTCCATGGCGGTCACGGTTTTCCTCTTAGCATGTTCGGTGTAGGTGACAGCATCCCGGATGACGTTCTCAAGAAAGACTTTGAGAACCCCACGGGTCTCCTCGTAGATGAGACCGGAGATACGCTTCACACCCCCACGTCGAGCCAAACGACGGATGGCGGGCTTTGTGATACCCTGGATGTTATCACGCAACACTTTACGATGGCGCTTGGCTCCCCCCTTTCCAAGACCCTTCCCTCCCTTGCCTCGGCCAGTCATTGTGAATGTAATTCAGAGGTTGATATGTAGTGATATGCTTAAGTTAAAATTGAATGATTCAGAACTGAGGCAGTGCTTCCCATTATATGCTGGCCGCGCCGAGTAAGAGCGGACGTAGGAGGAAGCTACTTGATCTTTGTATCCATGCACACAGGCAACGAACGAATTTAGCCACGCAAAGGGCAAGTTTTCCACAGCACGCTCTGCTGTTGCATGTACATAAGTAAAAGGTTGGTATGTTACTACTGAAGTATTAGTGCAGTGTTCACGCAATGTATAATGTATTACATATTATGCACTTATTTTTAGCGCATAATTAATTAATTTGAATTAAATTATTCCTTGAGTCCCTGTAAAGTTAACACATATTAACGCCTATGAGTCCATACAACGCAACGATATGAATGTATATGAAACCTGGGTTTCATCCTTCATTTTTAATTTTGGTTCTGTAGACGTATGATATACTGCCACTTAAAATATTTAAAAACGATGAATTACGAAGAGGAAACCAAGCTCGATAAATTCTTGCCAAGTCTAACAACTTTATTAATATTAAATTAATCACAAATATAATGTTGAATTTAGTATCCAAATACGAACAGAATTTTAAAGTATAAATATAAGTATTAATGAATTACCTACAAGCACTATTTGAACACTGAGGAATAGGAATAAAGGATAATGCTTAAATATTCTAATTTTTCAAACTCGAAAATCATAAAATGTGAAATCATTTTTGATATATATATATATATCATATATTGCATCGTCTACAAAAAAATAATATTGAGTTTTAATTTATATCCGACAGCCAGTTCGATGCGCATTGTAATGTACAGATAGTTTTAAATCTTACTAGGTAGGTACTTGTATTTTCATAATTTTCAACTGCAAGCAGGAGCGAAGCTTTTGGTTTCTTACTGTGTTATGCCGTAAGAGCATGTCATTGTGCCATTTTTAAATAATAGTACCTAATATTTAATTTTGAGCAAAAACTAGAATTTCAAAAAACCTGTGCATATTTTAGAGAGAGAGAGAAACAACTTTTCACTTTATCGTTAGTACGTAAAATTATTAATACTTTTTTAAACCTCGTAAGTTGATTAAACTTTCGTTAAGTTGAGGACATGGTTTTCGTAAAATTCACTTTTGCGCCATAGCCATATAGTGCCTATATAGATATTCAAATTATTGGGATTGTTGAAAAAATTAAATTAACATGGTGAACAGTAAAATATTGTTTTTTTCAGTCATCGCCATCAGTTCAGTATAGAAAATGAATTCATATTTTACTGCTAACTGTCGATTGTGCAATTTAATTCTGAATGTCTGATGTGATTTGGGGTTGGGGATATTTTATAGTCGGATACTATTTCATTTTTTTATTTCATTTTGATGAAAACGGCAATACTGTACTGTAAATAGTTGTTACTTTAGATGAAGTGTTTTTCGAATTAATTTGTGAAATATATCTGTAAAAATCTCATTTGCTTTTAGTCGGGAGTTATTTTAATAAAACTGCAAAAGCTGTTTCTTTCGTATGACCACCGCATCAGCTGTACCTACCATGAATTTGGTATTTCATACTTACGATTTTTAAATATTTCTCTTCCCCTTCGATTAGTCCACTAAATTAAATTTCTTTTGACGGACCTATACTGTTTAATCTTGTATGTAGGTACCACACAAAGTTTGTCATTATTCCCTCTAACATTGAAATAAAATTTCATATTTAACATGTCATCAACGATAATTAATAAAAGATTTAAATGCTCTCTGGAAAATGTGTTGGCCCTTAAAAGGGCCGTTGGTTTTGTGATTGTAGAAAATAGAAAAGATGTTCAACTATTTTGGTGCCGCGGCCTTTTTGGGAGACGCTGGTTTCTTGGCTGCTTTGGGTTTTGCTGCTGCTGGCTTCGCTTTGGCGGGTGCCTTGGCGGCGGGCTTTACTGACTTGGGCTTAGCAACTTTGGGGGCGGGTGACTTGGCTTTCTTCTCCGCGGCTGGTTTGGCTGCTGCAGGTTTGGGTTTAGAAACTTTAACTTTCTTGGCAGCAGCGGCTGCTGGTTTAGCCGCCTTGGGAGAGGCTGCTTTTGGTGCCTTCACTTTTGGGGCTGCAACGACTTTCTTGGGAGATGCAGCTTTCTTCGGTGACTTAGCCTTGGCGGCGGCAGCTTTCTTAGCAGCAGGTTTCTTTGCTTTCCCTTCTCCTGCAGCCTTAGCTTTCTTCACCTTGGGCTTCTTCTCTCCGGCGGGTTTCTTGGCGGGCTTGGGCTTGACAGCCAACTTGAAGGAGCCACTTGCTCCCTTCCCCTTGACCTGAACAAGAGTCCCCTTCTCAACTGCGGATTTGAGAGCTTTACGGATGAACGGGGCAAGCTTCTCAACATCCACGGTCTTGTTGCTATCAGCGATGGATTTTTTGATGGCAATCAGAGATGAGCCTCCCTTCTCGTTCAACTTGGCGATGGCGTCCGTGACGAGTTGGGCAGTTGGTGGATGAGTGGCAACCTTTTTCTCCGCTTTCGGTTTCGGGGACTTTTTAGCGGCGCCCTCACCAGCAGCTTTCTTCCCGGCCTTGGCCTTCTTCGGGGTCGCTGGAGCTGCGGGTGCAGCCACGACCTCAGCGATTTCTGGAGCGGGATCAGACATTTTAAGTCAGAGTGCAGATTCTAAACGCGTACGATAGGTTCTGTGAAATTTGAGAGTGTGAAATAGTGAAGTAAACAGTGCAGAGGATTTTAAACGAGGTGGTCGAGTAACTTTGGCGAGATGTGCTGCGGAGGGATGTTGACTCGAGTCGCGTCTGTCTAGGGGATGAATCCCACTCTTCATCCACCGTCCTTTCGCTTTCCCACACAGTCCAGTGCTTTTAAGTTGTAGTTAAGTATTACGCGGTGAGGTACCTAAAGTTTTCATGGGGCACCTTCGGAAATGTTACTAAATGAGTCATCCATCCCCAAATAAATCCAACCAGTCCATTTTCCCAGTATTCAATCTTTCCAACCTCACCCCGCCCCGGCGCTGCTCGCTTTTCAAAAGTAATATTTATTTATTTTATTAAAATTCTGTTCTGAGTTTCCGTTTTTTTAAATCATTGCATTGGTTAGGTATTGCATTTTAGAGATGAAAGCACACCTGGCTGGAATGACAGATATGCATAAGTAGTTCTTCTAGTAGAGCCTATGGCAACTGGCGACATGATGATGAAGTTGAATCATTTTTCAGTTATTTTAAAGAATACGAATCCCCCTGAATTTAAGGGAGGATGCTTGTCGTGTAATAGTTTTAATGAAACTGCTGTATATAGATAGCGACGTTAATAAAACTTGTGGATTTGGTGTTCTCGTCTTCTTGTTCGTTGTCCTTTCCTTCAAGGCAAATGCTGATATTGTAATCCATTATTTTTTTTGGAAAGAATATAGTGAGAGAGATGCACCATGCAATTAATTTTGTAGCCTTTCATAGCCGTGTTTTAATAATTTTTACAGAACTGATTTTAAATTTGATAAAATTGATCATGGCAAAATTGAATTTTTAATCAAGAACTACCAAATGAAATAATGTGCATTAATCTGCAATCCGTCGAATGCATTACTGAACTAACTTAAGTAAGTAATCTAGGTATTGGATTTTGCACTGCATTATTAGGACATGATTAAGATTAAGATCCCGCGGTCTGTTCCATTTGTGCTCTTCTCCTGGTCCACCTGCGGCTCTCTATTTTAGAATATATAGTAAGGAATAATGTAATATGATGAAATGTGCTTGCGTAGGATTGGGAATTGGGATATACCTAGTTTAAAATCATTAGTTTTAGTTAATTAATATAGCTGTTAATATATGTAGCATCTTTCTGTAAACTCATGTTTTGTAAAACTGAGCGATTAGACAGATGCATGGAAATTGATTTCTCAGTCAGAATTCACAAGTTTCTAATTCTTTGTTCTATTCTAGGCTGTAGTTTAGTAAAAAAACGAAATTTAAACATGAAAAGGAACATCCATCCATTAATCTCAACCTGAAGAAAATACAATCATATCATTGAGGCATTTACATACTATTTAATTGATAATTTATTCTTGCTGTAGACATCACATGCAACTTCGCATATAATGATGGGTTAACATTCTTGGCATTTACGTAGCTAAGCCCAAGCTTAAGGTAATTACTCTTTGGAAAATATGTTGGCCCTTAAAAGGGCCGTTGGTTGGTCAAATTTTGAAGGTCAGAAGTCAAATAGCTTAAGCACGTTCTCCTCGGATACGTCTGGCCAACTGGATGTCCTTTGGCATGATGGTGACGCGCTTGGCGTGGATGGCGCACAAGTTGGTGTCTTCGAAGAGACCGACCAAGTAAGCTTCGGAGGCTTCCTGGAGAGCCATGACGGCTGAGCTCTGGAACCGCAAGTCGGTCTTAAAGTCCTGAGCGATTTCTCGGACGAGACGCTGGAACGGGAGTTTGCGGATGAGGAGCTCAGTGCTCTTTTGGTAGCGACGGATTTCTCGGAGGGCCACGGTACCGGGACGGTAACGATGGGGCTTCTTCACACCTCCGGTGGCTGGGGCACTCTTACGAGCAGCCTTCGTGGCCAGTTGTTTACGGGGAGCCTTTCCTCCGGTGGACTTACGGGCAGTTTGCTTGGTACGAGCCATTGCAAGTAATTAGAGAAGTGAGTGTGAGACGATGAGACAAGTTGAACTGTGAAACATACAGACACGAGTGATGTTGAGAAGTAATGTAGCAGCGATACTTGTAAAGTAGGGTCGAGTAACTTTCTAGCGAGGAGTGCTCTGGTTGGTCGTAATAAGCTCGCTTCTGATTGGATACGGAGCCGAGTAACTTTACTACACGCACGTTCGAGATTGGTTGTAATAAGGACTGTGGTGATTGGTTCATTTTGTATGAGGGTCGCAGGTTGAATGACACTGAACGTTTAATTAAATTTAGCTGTATTCTGTACTTACTTAATTTATTTATCCTCAGCCTTTCAATGTTTGATTTCTATTAGTTTAAATATAATATGCGAAAACTAACGATAAGTACCTTTTGCATTGCCCTCACTTCAGAATGCCATTTAGTTTTTCTCTTGAGAATTCATGACTGCAGAAATGCAAAGTAGGTCTCAACAGTTTTAAAGCGTCTTCGATACTTCGATTGTGTGATGATTAAATGTGAAATTAATAAATTAAAATATCGTCTGTGAAGAACCAAGATGACCTATTTCCAATTTAAGCTAGAATCAGAATGAGCTATATGTCCTGAAAACAAATTGAGAAACATGCGTAAAATATTAATTAAGAGTTTTTGAAAAGCGTAAAATGTTTTATTATTATTTATTTTGTTATAGACAGACACACAATGGGTCCAGAGTAACTTATAACAAACAAAAAGTAGAGATATACGCAACAGCAATTAATAGTGCTAATGTAACAAATAGTAGGGGGCTAGGGGGATATTCCCAAACCAGAAATAAACATCTTAATAGAGGTAGACAAAGATAAAATAAAATTATTAACAAAGGTGAAACTAATACAATAAGATGTCATAGCTAAAAATCATAGGATTATATGATCAGCTGAGCTGAAGGGGGAGCCCAGAAGAGGTTGGGATAGAAGTTAACACAGATTTAGGGCAGGGGGACATAGATATGATTGACTAAGAATGGAAGAGTTATATAAATTGTAGATAATTGAGTTGTCTGAAGTCGAAATTCTACGTAGTAGGGAATCTTTTGCGAGCTTGCAGACTTCATTTAAGGAGCCAACCCTGTTTTCGCGAAACATATCAGTAGCACTACAGTCCCGTCTGTACCCAATATTATTATATTTACATGTTTTTGAAAAGTGCAAATTATTTTATTTACGTTTTTAAAAAGTATAAAATGCTCTATTTACATATTTGTGAAAGTGCAAAATATTCTTATTTAAAAGTTTTCAAGACATGTTTTAATGTTTTTGTAGATAGTGGATTTTGATTTTAGCTACAAATTAATGGATATGGGTCATTTTGGTTCTTCACAGGTGATAATACAACTTAATAATTCAGTCGTCCTCGTTATTATACCTGGATTGCAGAATATGCCCGGTTTTTACCACACTGTTATGTATAGTAAAACTTGTAGGCAGAACTTTTAATTTTCAGTAAAACAAAGTAAGTAGTTATGTAGAATAATCCCCAATGCACGAGTTTTTCAGTGTTCTTATTGCCCCATTTGAAACGCATGATGAAGTATAGGTACTTACTTAGGTACCTACATGATGATACATATGGTTACTTTATCAAATATTCGGGCTTAATAAGGGACCCTGGACCGTATTTAGGCATTTGCGGTAAATAATATTTTTTGCCATGTATTTCATTTTCATGTTAGTCCGTGTACTGTGTACCAGCTAAGTTCAATCTTTTTCATGAATTTGTATTTTGCATGGAAGTATTTGTTCTATAGTGAAATCTATATGTGTACTTAATTAATGTGTCATTTTAAACTGAATTTAACTAGCAAAAAAACAGCAAATTCTAATTTTTATTTTGTATTTACCTTAAACAATATATTGTGAAGAAAATAAAGAACAAATCAGAAAACCATATGTACATACGTATTAGGTTGATTCAATACAATCGGCGAAACTATAAACACAAGCTAAAACGGAAATAAATATACCAAATCAAAAAGAAAAAAACGTTACAGCACTAACTACATTTAACTATTTTCATTTAACTATACAGTCATTGCGTAACATTTTGTACAAATTTTTTGTGATAGCGAGTTTGAAGAACAAAAATCAAAACAAACAATACATAGTTTTTAAAAAAGCAGTCGAAAATCGAACACGATCGTAATCGTAATCAATGCGTTTTGTATCGATTAATTAAAAATATTGTTATATGAAAAGCGCGTTGCGTCGGTATTTGTTAATATATTTAAGTATGTATATATTGTGATGACAGTTAATACATTTTTTGACGGTATGAATCTTAACTTAATCTGTAAGTTGAACTTCAATACGACGTCCTGCTCCTGCTTCAGCTCCAGTTCCAGCAGACGCTGTTCCGGTGGAAGTCGAGCTTGGGGCGGAAGCCGTGGTAGCTTTACCCGAGTCTGTTGATGCGGCTTCGGCGGCCTTCTTGTTAATGGCGGGTATTCCAGTTTGATGAATGAAAACGGGTCGTTCGTTGGGCTCTGTTGAGACAACTGTCCGTCGGGCAGAAATAAGGAGAACTCCATCACTGCTTAAGTTGCACTAAAAATGGATATAGGTCATTTTGATTCTTCACAAACGATATTATGTAAAAAAAATAATAAAATAAGGCTAAAAATAAAAAAAAAAAAATTTAAAAATAAAAACACGTACCTCAACATTCTCAGCTTTGACATCTTCGGGGATGGCATAGCGCCGGACGAATTGACGGGAGATGAACCCATGCTCATCCTCCCTCTCGTCATGCTTCCCCTCAATGACCACAAAGTTGTCCACCGTTTTTACATTCAGTTCCCTTGGGGTAAATTGTTGTACGTCTAACATAACTTGAAATCTTTCCTTCTCATTCTGAACCTCGGAGACTCCGCTCTGTTGTCGGGTGAAGAGGCGACGGGGCCTCAGAGTGGAGGAGAAATGTGGACGGAGAGATGCAACTGAGGGCAGGATGTCTTCATTGTTCAAAGTCAGTCCAAAATGTTGGTCGAAAAGACGGGACAAAGGTTGTCGGGCAGCAGCGGCAGCTCCCCAGTAGTCACGAACAAATGGGTCAGAGAAGGCCATTTCTGTAAAAACACCGAACAAACGAATTTGTATAATCTTAATAGCACTAACTTTTTTGAAGAAACGAATAATTTGATTAATTTGCAAAACACTGGTCAAACTTTTTACTAATAATTGACACAGTGTCATGTTTGAGTAATTTCCCAATATTAATAAATTTAAATAAAATAATTAATTACTTGTAATTAGTTAGAAACTGGAACGTTTTCTGCTCAATATAAAAGTTAAAAGTTTCGGAAATATTAGTACTATAGGCTGTTGCTATTAGTGAGAAGAAGAGATTTGAAACTGAAATGAACGAGGAAGAGGAAAGAGGCTCTTTTATATATGGGACGTTCAAGTTCGAGGGCGTGTAAAAATATCAAAGTGGGAACATTGACATAGTTCATCATTGGCAGTAAATGTCATGGAGAGAAGATTCGCGAAAGGTAATCCGAATCCCGCAATTTAATTATCATACACTATACCACTATATACTGATATCCTACCTTTAACACTAAACACCTAATTTTGGCATTCCCCTTTTTATTCCAACCTCCCACTTTTCCCCCACGTCTCCGAAGTATGTCTGAAGTCTTAAGGACGCGAACGGTGACGATAACGGGAGCGGTTCCGGTTTCTGTGGTTTATACTATGTACATATGTTAGATTTGGTTGAAGACTTGAAGTGTGGAGGAAAATAAAACAGATCCTTGCCAATAATTCGCCTACGTAAAATTTGCCACGAGAGTCTACCGAATTTATTTACTTCTACGTATGTATATAGAAAACACAGAAAAGTATCAAACTTGTGATGCACATCAAATAAAAGTGTACTAAAATTTTAAAAGGCAGAGAGTGAGCGTGAGCGGATTACGGTACCTGTACCGGTGCCGGTGCCGGTGCTGGTGCGGGTAGTATAGAAGCTATATTACAGACATGCAGCGTATACGGATGCTTATTGTCAGTACGTGTAGGCAACTCCTACGATTTTTGACTAACACGTTTAACACCGAGGGAGTCTCCCGTCATCTACAGGCATTATGGGCAGGGTGAGCTCACCACATTGGAATGCGGGCATCGCCGAGTTTTTCTAGAACTTGTTTCATCACTATGCACCATATAGTAGTAAATTGGAGTTGGGATTGTGAGTTGTGAGTGTTTCCATTTAGAATTTATTCTACTTGCAAATATTAGTTCTAATGCCAGGGACAGAAAGGAAAGACTCGAGACTTTCAAGTTTAAAATGTATGTAGCAGTGGGAGGGCCAACTTCTTAACGGAATTAGTTGAATATAAATGCTATTGGTATGCACCTACCTGCCTGAAATACATAAGTACATAGCAGATTTTTCATTATTTTAGTTATATGTATAATGTATCCGGTAATTTAAGCCACAAAAATACCATGCTTTCTAGATTTTTCTAATTTTACAATTTTCACAGTTTTTTAATAGCCTAATTACAACGTGCTCGTCACTATATACTGTACTGTATACACCATCCAGCATTATTTAAATTTCATGTAAACAACATATCTACAAACTGTATACACATACTTTTTTTAGCTTTGTAGAAGTTATATTACAAATTTTACGATTATATATCAGTGCTTATGAGTTACTCGCATTACTTTTATTAATTGTGGATTTAATAAATTTAAAAGGGTAAGGCTCATAATATGTACTAATATCGTATAAATTCGAATGCATATAGGTTAAATCAACTAGGGTACTTAAATAAAGTAGTGTTCTTTTCATGATTAGCAATATTCTGGCTTCCCTCCATGGAGATCCATTTAGATAAAATCAATGCTTGCCAAGATATAAAAAGTGAAATTGAAGCTAATATTAAAATTGTCAATGTGAGTCAGTGTGTTTTTTGAATGTACAAAGCCGACTAATCGTAACTGGTAATAGAAACTCCTCTTTTTGGTGTTTTTTCGTTAGTACTTGTATCTAATTATGTATAACTGTTTTGTGCTTAATTTCAAAAAGTCACATCTCAATCGAAATAAAAGCCTGTGGTGAAGGGCTGAGGCAGAGGCTCAAATGATTAAAAAGCGTCCAGACCCAGAATACTATAAATTTTTAATTTAAGTATGTTGACATATTATAGGCTCGTCATTTTCTAAATGTAGGTGAAGTGAAGTACCTGTTGTATTGTAGCTTTAGTGTGGATTGTGACCCAAAAGGAAAAGTTGCTACCTATACAACACATTTTATGCTGCGTCTTTTTTTAGACCCAAATCCATGCCCCATTATAAGAAGGTATTCACTGTATAAAATATCCCCGTTTTCTTCTGTCATTCAGTATAGGAGAATATCACACGTGTGGTCTGCAAATAAGCCTGTGTTTCAGTATGCTCCAGTCTTGCGCCTGACAATTTTTGCTGTAATATTTGGCTCGTTTGCACTTTGAACAGCGTTCAGATGGACCTGGTTTGCAACAAAATCGGCAAATAGGTATGTCATTTCCGTATGACTGGAACACAACACTCTGAGGATCGTCAATGCGGATTCCAAATCCACGATCCGCAGTTAATCGATAGTAAGGATTCAAAATACTAATTCTTGAACCGAAGCTAAATTTTTTTCTTGTCTCTACATCCGTTTGATTAAATTTGTAGAAATAGCAGAGTATGAAATCCCCGTTGTCATCTTTGATCACTGTATGAATCGAATGAAAATGACCAAAAATGCAGTTTTCCATAATGGTTGCATGGAGGACATTGGAAGAGTAAACATGATCAGTTGAATCCATTTCGTCCAGTGTGATCTCCTTTAATCCTGTTAATTGAGAAGGTAGCCTTTGCTCATTTAGGGACTTTGAGATAGTGTTTACTAGAAGCTGTCCCCCCATATTTTTCCCAATGAGATTGCCGGTGAAAATGTCTTCAACTCTCTGTCGATATTTTACTACAACATGTACTTATTCGCATAGGGTTGGTTTGTTGCATTTTGCTTAAGCTTTCCTCTTGACTCCGTTTACTATTCAAAACTCCATTTTTATTTTTGTCTGTTAGTACCAAGAAAAGGTGTCGCTTAAATTTCATTTCCAGAAATTCTTTCTGCTTTAATGAAGCACCCAGATTGCCGGCTTTAATTGAATTGAAAAACAACTTTTCAGCTTCGTCTAAATTCTCGAAAGTTCCAACTTTTAAGTACTCCCATGCTAAATTTTCCATGCCAAGTATTTCTCCTGCAAGTTTTCAGATTTCAGAAATAGTAAATTAGTTTTATTACTTCAGCTAACTAGTATATAAGTTTCCGTGTGTGCGGTTTAACTCGTGTGGCACACTTAGTTACGTACTACTTAATTGTAAAATTATAAATTGAGAGATTGGAACCTTGCCTTGCCTAGCAGCTAATTTCCAGTACTGGATTGCCCTCTCCAGACTTTTTTCTACTCCAAGTCCGTCCTTGTAAAAGAAAGCAAGGTTGTTGGACGCTTGCCCACTTCCGTTTTCAGACGCTAGGAAATACCATCTGACAGCTTCAAAGAAGTCCTTTGGTTTTCCAACTCCATCGTCATAACATCTCCCCAACGCGTATTGAGCCGCGACCACGCCAAGTTTATTAAAGCCTTTAAATCCATTCATGGGACACTTTATGCAGCCTTCTCGAAATACTCAGCTGCTAACTCAAAATCCATTACGACGCCCATCCCTTGTTGATGAAGTTTCCCCACATTGAACAATTAATGCTTCAGCATTTCCAATTTTTCAGCTTTAGAGAACAGCTCAGCAGCCTTTGCATAATTTTTTTGGTAACCGTCAACACCAATTAAATGACGATGTGCAAGAGATACGAAGCCCAGTGACGGCAATTCTGGATCATTAGAGTCAATTAATGATTGAATATTTTGAAGATGGTTTCTACATCACTGCCAAATTCGCCTCGCTCTCGTTTCATTTTTTCCCAAATTTCAAGTGTGTCCAACTAATTTTGGAGGATCAAAGGCTGGATATGTTCTTGGATTTCTTCTGAAGTTGTTTTGAAGCGGCATGCGTCTCTTGCATTCAGATTTTTTTTTATCACCCATATTTAATACCAAAGCTTGATCAAACGCGGCGATGGCAGACTTCCATTCTTTCTTGAACTGTAGCACTCGGCCCAGTCTGTAGTAACCCTTCCACCACGTCGGTATGAGTTCAATGGCCTTCTCGGCATCTTCCTTTGATAAACCGTAGTTCTGTTCCACCTCATCTTCGGATAAAGTTGCATTTTTTTCAAGTAAGTTCAAGTAGACGGAGGATCGGTTGGAGTAAATTATTCCCCTTTCAACTTGTGGCAAACCGTACAAATTCAAAGCATTTGTGTACAGCTGAATCGCTTTAATAAACTGATTACTTCTTGTGGCAGTATTTCCTTCATCTTTGATTTCCTTTGCCTTTAAACAATTTTCTGCATTAACGTGATTCTCGTTTGTTGGTTTGAACTCAATTCCATGTATATTGGCACACGATCCAATGTGATCGATTTCCTCGGCAGAGACGCCTAATAAAGCTGACGAGATTATATGCGGCTGTTTTCCACAAAATATTGAAATCACAAACAGAAATTGATTTGCCTGACAAATGCTCAACGCTATTTCGCACCTTGTTCAGCTCTTTGATTGCATTGTTTTCGTTCTCATGTTGCTCCTTCGCTTCCGCCGAGCCATTGGTGTAGTCGATATTTTGCAAAACTGTAGAAAGTAGTGCCAAGACCCCTTCACGCTGGTATTGTTTAGTACACCTCAGCGTTTTTGTTTTTGTAGTTGTGACTTGTGACAGGCAAAGCAAAAACTCTATAGAAATTAAAATAACATTTAAACTATTATTAATAATAAATACATGCTTCATGGTCATGGTTCAAATAAAGTTGGGTTCAGCTTGATATTATTATGTATTACATATTTCCTTATTTTCTCATTTATTTTTATGGGTATGCGTATTGTGGAAAATTACAACCAATTTAGACCCTTAAAGCAAACAAAACATTTAAAACCAATAATTAACAATTAAAGCCAGTGCAGTGGCTGGTTTTAACTAAAACAAAACAGGCTTTAATAAAACCCTTGGAAATATATAATGTTATATTATGATATTATGATACTTTAAAACAGAAACGGAGGAGATGGAGGAGGAAAGTACAAAAAGAAGACATATCTTTTCGCTGCACTCGTCTTGACTCGTAATTAAACTCCATATCAAAGGTGGGCAAACTGAAGCCGCACCCTTATAGGGTAATCGACCCTATAAAAAATAAATTTCGCACCCTATCGAGTACCCTACCCTATTTTTTTCTAGATTACCCTTCCTACTTTACCCTATTTTTTTGAGGCAAACCCTATAATCACCCTACTTTTTCAAGGCCCACCCTATAATCACCCTATTTTTTCTACAATTACACTCATTTTTATAATTAATGTCAAAATTCATGCTAATGTGCAAGTATGTTTTTATTACGCAGTAGAGTAGAGTTTATTTATTTAAAAAACAAATTCAATCAAAAAATAAAACTTAAAACTACATACTTCATTACAAATGTTGTTGAACATCTTTCGCAGAACTTATTCTTAAGTACAGGCTTTACAACGAACGTAACTTTGCCCGTATTCCATTTTTACCGTAGCCAAAAACAATTTTTGAAGAAATGATTTACGTAAATGTTATTTACCTTTGTTATTTATTTTTAGCTGCTTTTGAACTTAAAGTTTAGCAGTAACAATCACTGTCACTAGACAGTAATTATTACAGCAAATATTCTATTTTTGATTTAGCTAGTAAATTATTTATTAAAGTATCAAAGACTAAAGTATTACAAGTATTACTTTCACACTGAAAATTTACATCGGAACTCTATAATCTGTGCTAGTTAAAACTAAATAGAAAACTATAGTTACTTGCGTTCGTAAAATCGTAATTTGACTTAACCTAGGTCATAAACTACTCTAAAGAATCTGAATTGGTTACGATAATAATAGAGGACGGAAACGACAATAATGTACTAGAATATGTTTATCCCAAAAAGTGACTTGGTTGAGACTACTGCCTGAGACTACGTGCAGGTAGGTAGAAACACCCGGACCAGTCTGGTATCAGTCAAGAAAGAATTATTTTGTCGAAGTCTAGTGAACTTCCGTTAGACTTATAACAAAATTATTTTTGACGGACGATATGTTGGTTAGGTACAATATACAAAGTCTTTTTTACCAAATTACATTTACAGTAAAGCAAGTAATCGTCCCAACATGAAATAAGCCCTGGTCATTATGCTAACCATGGAAATCAAAGAAATTATTTTCAGTTAAATTTGTTACCCTTTAAGGGTCCCCATTTTTTATTTTCCGCACCCTTTTACCCTTCCTACTTTTTTGTTACCGATGTAACCCACCCTACACCCTATCCTATTTTTTTCAAAAACATTGTTCCACCCTACTTTTTACCCTATTTCCTACCCTACAATGTATGTATGGGCCCACCTTTGCTCCATATTATAACGTCAAAGTAGGCAAAGTCAGCAAGTCAAGTCAAGAGGTGTGTAGTTTCGCATCCATCCTTTCTGCAGCCCTTCCTCGATTTTCAATAGTTAAATATCGACCCTTTTAAGTTAAATCTTTAATTTCAAAATTAGCTTCGATTGGATATTTACTTTGTACAGTGCGTGAGTCGATGAGGATGAGTGAATTAAAGATGTATTAAAATATCATTGGTTTGGTATTGAAATCAGAGGATATATTTAGATCATTTTTAGCTGTATATAATTAGCAACTACCGTAAAAGTTCGACGAAGTCCCCTCAAAAAATGCAATAAGAGCCTGGGGTACTCATTACGGTTTCACTAAGAACTTATTTTTATCGGCTCTACTAGTTATTAGTGCTCCCTGGAAAATATGTTGGCCCTTAGAAGGGCCGTTGGTTGTTATGGGTAGTAGAAACGGGTCATTTACTTGGAGGAAGTGTACTTGGTGACAGCCTTGGTCCCTTCGGACACGGCGTGCTTGGCAAGTTCACCGGGCAACAGAAGTCGGACAGCGGTCTGGATCTCCCGAGAAGTGATGGTGCTCTTCTTGTTGTAGTGACCGAGACGGGCGGATTCGGAGGCAATGCGCTCGAAGATGTCGTTCACGAAGGAGTTCATGATGGACATGGCCTTTGAGGAGACGCCGGTGTCGGGATGGACTTGCTTCAACACCTTGTAGATGTAGATTGCGTAGGATTCCTTCCTCTTGCGCTTCCGCTTCTTGTCTCCCTTGTTGATGTTCTTCGAGGCTTTGCCTGCCTTCTTCGCAGCTTTACCACTTGTCTTTGGGGGCATCGTGAAGTATTTATGATATTTAAGTGAAATAGCTATCAGTAAATTGAGAATGAGGTTATCCGTTTGGGAATCACAAATTTGTAGTGGCTGGGTCGAGTAACTCTCTGAATGTGCGAGTAGGAAAATCGTCTTCTCACACGTTGGACAAAGGAACCCCGCGGGGAGTGTTACGTCATCTCGAGTAGGGGTGCGAAAGGGGCAGCTGTTGCTGCTGTGTTGTCTGCCTATCTCATTCTACCCCTATTGGTTCCTGGAAGCAAGGTAGGTACTTAGGTACCTAGGTACCTAGGTAGGTTTACCGCAGTAAGTATAAGTACACAGCTTGGATGGAATTGTGGAATAGCATCTGCTTAAAAGCAGCGTCCAAATAATACAGATACATAATTCCACGGAATAAAAAGTGTCGGAAATTATTCATATCAAAAATGCTGGCAGCCCAAATAAAAATATCCATGTAAAAATGCATCTATAGGAAATAGGCAGGTACAAATGTACAGAATGATATGAAGATTCGTGAAATATTCCCCTCAATGCAATTCAAATCCTTAATATAAGAAAATACCAAAATGAAGATGGCAATAAAACTACTTACAGAAAACACCCATAAATTAGAAAACCAACTAATTTTCTGAAAAAGAATATAGCTTTTTCGTGCACTTAAAAGGGTTAAGGATTTCATAGCTAATTAAACTCAGTTGTTGCCAAAAGTTTAATACTAAATGAAATGGCAAGCAAATACTAATAAGTGAGTATCTATAATTATGCATGAGGGTTCGGCTAAAAACCCGATCCCAATCGACAATAATCAATTTTAGTGGCCGGCTGGTTAAAATCGCATAAATGGTAATTCATAGTTACGAAGTTCAGAGATATAATAATCTGATTTATGTTGTACATATAAATATTACTAATGCGCATTTTAACAAAAAACAACGAAGTGAATATTTCTTAGTAAGCTTAATTTTGAAAAGTATTATTCACCACACTACACAAAACTACCTGACACTGACATTTTATTTGGTGTTCACTCTTAGGATAAAATAGCGCATAGTATAATGTGAAAATTATATTTTGCCATTGCTCCAAATTCAGCCAGCCAGGACCTTAAACCCGTTTACCAGCCGGTTAATTAGTCTGTATTATATATGCAATTTTACACACCCGGTTATTAACCACTTCCGAAGCCATGTATACAAAGTTAAGGATATGAATCATGCATCTCTTCTAACTTGAATTAGAATTCAAGTTTTCGTCTTTGGGGATAATTAAAGCCTAGGACCAAGAAAGTACGTGTTATATACGTAAAAAATTCATTTTACATTGGAGCTTAATTAATGTACATTAACCAAGGGACCCACTACAAATACAAAAATTATTACCATTTTAATTCCAATTTATTTCAAACGTAAAAGCGAATTTTACTGTGTAAACACTATCCTACATTCAGTCATTCTGTGCTTTACTTTTTAATTAACTACCCTACTGTATCATGTATCGACCCTCATCTTAATTCAATAATTTGGACGCGACATTTGTAAGTCCCCTCTGATTATCAGTCACATCACATCCTTCAAATCGAAACTTTACTCAACAATTTCACGACAGCCAAACTGTATTCAACCGACTACGCCATAATTATTGTAGAACTAATCGTAAGTTAGTATAACTAAGCAATTTAAAAATATCAAATTGCATAGTACTACGTACATATTATATGACCTAGCCATGCCATTATTCCTGAAAATTCAAAACCAAGCACAAAATAAGTCATATTTGACTTCTATATAATATTTCATGAAATTATTTATCTCTTGGGAGAATATGTTGGCCCTTAAAAGGGCCGTTGGTTGTTAACGATGTGCTTAAGTATTTTCTTATGCAGCCTTCTTCTCGGTCTTCTTGGGGAGAAGGACCGCCTGGATGTTGGGGAGGACTCCTCCTTGAGCAATCGTCACTCCGGACAACAATTTGTTGAGTTCTTCGTCATTACGGATGGCGAGTTGGAGATGACGGGGGATGATCCTGGTCTTCTTGTTGTCACGGGCGGCATTGCCGGCCAACTCCAGGACCTCGGCAGCCAAATACTCCATGACTGCGGCCAAGTAGACGGGAGCCCCGGCTCCGACACGCTCAGCGTAGTTGCCCTTCCGGAGGAGACGATGGATACGTCCCACGGGGAACTGGAGTCCGGCACGACTTGACCTGGACTTTGCCTTTCCCTTAACCTTGCCACCTTTACCACGGCCAGACATGATTCAGAAGATTTTAAGAGACTTTGGTTGTAAATGCTAGCGAATGCTAGAGTGCTTTGATATGATGATGGAGTGAGCATAACCTACAGATTTATCCGTAGCTGGTCGAGTAAGTTTTGGAGTTTGGAGTGAGGTGCTGCACAGGAGTTGATCTGATGCGGTCCAAATGCTTCACGTACGTAGCGCACTACCACTGCATTGCTGCCCCTTACGCCTGCCCATCCCCTGTATGGTAGTAGGTCTGTGTAGATGTTTTCAGGTAGGGACGTTAAGATGTTAAGAAATCAGAATAAAAATCAGCAGAAATGTATCCTCTGGGCCATTCGTAGATTTATTATGGTGCAAACAAAAACTGGATCACACATTAATATGAAATAATTAAATTCAAACTATTCAAAGTACAAGTCTTAGTTAATAGTAGTAACTATTTAAGTAGCTACAGCTACTATGAAAATTCGAAGAATCAACTGAATCAAGTTCAGCTAATTTTTAATTGTTGTTACATATACCTATATCATATCATCAACTAGATATGCCTATAGGCAGGTATGGTATAACTATTAACGATGCCTAAATTCATGCTTCTCGGATGTTAAGGAAAGATGTGTAAAAACTTCTTTTTGTAAATTACCTAGGTATTTGAAACTAGGATGGAAAAATATCAGTAATTATCGAATTAATTATATGACAGATTCCCTATTGAATTAATACTAAAGGGAAATATAACGGAACGATCGGAATTTGCAAAGAATAACAATTTTAAATTACTCAGCCATCCGTGGTGCTTCCAACAAGCAGCATTATTGTACATAACTCATACTATAAAGGGCTTCAAAAAAGTGAACGAGGAAATAGCCTTCCGTCGAATATTTACAAGCAGTCGATTTTCGTGCCTAATTCAAGAAATGCATGAGTTATTTGCTTGTGCAGGAATCATGCATGAACGGTATAAAAGTTCTGTCTGTTGCATGAAAATTCATATTACTAAAAATGCATATAGATATTTGAGTCGAAATCAAACACGGGTTTTGCACATACTGCATAATAACTAATGTACTAATGTGTATATCAGTCCCCAATTCAAAATCTGTAATTACCAAGTAACAGAGGAAATTATAAGGTTAAAAAAAGAAAATTACTTAAAAACTGGGTTATATATAAGTTCTTATAATGTGAATGGGATTTATTATCTCAGCAGGGAAAGTAACTACTTACTACTTCAATTTTCCACATGCGTATAGCGTGTGATTACATAAATATGAATGACTGTTATATCATATATCGTCGGCGAAGAACCAAAATGACCCATATCCATTCTTAGCTAAAACCAATATCCACTATCTACAAAAATATTCAAATCTGTCTTGAGCATTTAAATAGAACATTTTCCACTTTCCAAAAATATGTAACTACAAAATTTTACTTTTTAAAAACATGGAATTAGAACATTTTGCATTTTTGAAAAATATGTAAATACAACATTTTGCACCTTTTCAAAATTCTTTAAATTAGAAATTTTTGCATCTTTTCAAAAACATGGAATTAGAAAATTTTGCACCTTTTCGAAATCATGCAAATAGGACATTTTGTATCGACAAAAAACATGAAAATAGAGCATTTTACACTTTCCAAAAACTCACAATTACCATTTTACGCATGTTTCTCATGTCTCATGGTGTTATTATGACATAACTCATTTTGATTGTAGCTTAAATTGGATATGGGTCATTTTGGTTCTTCACTGACGATATAAGTAGATTTGTGCTATTTTTTTCTACGGTATATACAAACGTAGTAATATGTATGTATACGTCTTTAATCTTTGTCACGAGTACAAAGCATAAGTACTCCACCATGACCATGAATCGTTGTCGTTAGGAAGTTAGGAGACCTCCATTTAATTAGCACTAATGCTATTTGAGTTTGAATGACATTTAGCCTCATAAAATATTTGGTATTGATCGATCAAAAAGCATTATAGACATAACGTCGCACTTTTGAAGTACATACATTAAAATTTAAATAATTAAAAGCGTTCAAAATCTTATTAACAATTACGACGCTTTTACCTAAAATTAACAGGGATCCGAGCAGCAGGTAACCGTATACTTATTTTAGGTACTTCACTTTTAACTACAAGAATTTTGCACTACATAGTTTAATTAAAACGAAGTGCTACGTCTCTTCCGTAATACTTTCATGATGTTTTTCACATCGACCAATATTACTTATTATGTTGAATGTCGAAGTTAGCTGAATATGTAGCTTTTATAACTTATATAATCGACGATGACCAGACTTACATAGTATATATGAATTACTAAAAGCATTTCATGCTTTGTTTTTCATTCAATGACGTACTTCCGAAACTTTATTTCAGACTCGACTGAATTGTATAATTTTATTCATCAGGTAAACCTTCGATAGTTCGATCGCTATGCTACTTCCAGCTAATCCATTTTCTCTATACTATACCAATGGTATAGTTATACTATAATTTCATAGAATTAAGTTATAAAATAAACTGAATTTCGACAGTGTGTATTATATATATTATAACATTTAAAAAAAATCACTCCGAAATGCTCACAACAGCAGAAAATCGTCACAACTTTATTTTCATTCATTTTGTGTCACGATTGAATTTTTTGCCATTCCGAATTAATTTTGAGACCGAAGTGTTTGATGTTTCGATCTCAATTTAGAAGTATCCCTCTGTACCTCTGAATTGCCGTTAACCTGCCTACCTAAAATGCAAAATGGTTAGTGTTTTAAAATGAATACGGTGGCTCATAAATCATAGACGGACAAAAATCAATAATGTTGGTTATTTTATGGCTACTGTGTTCCTACAGGTAAGTGTAATAATTATTGTATGCATCCAAAACTATTACTAATGACATATGCCAACTATTATTCATACATATATTACCATGCGGGTGGAAAATAAAATATGAATTAATAAATAAAAATAATCCGACAGTGACTAATCAATTTCGCTGCTATGATCTATTCCTTACTTTAATACTCACTTTGCATCGCGTAGGCACACACAATCACTTTCGCACAATTCAAACCACTGCTCGGAAATTTACGGTATCCGCAGAAATTAATTATAAATTACCCGTAGAAACATAAAGACATGAATCCAAGATACTATTATTACAATATAAAATGTTCAATCTCTTACGGAAATTACGATGACAGACACGGGAACGAAACAATAAATCAAACTAATACCGGTTGACCGCTGGCGATGTAACTTGCGATTCCCCACGATTCGGCTACTTAGTTTCTGATCTGGAGAGGACTTCTTTTCTCCCTGGCCTTTTCTCACTGTCTTACTGTTTGGTAATTTTAGTCTTTCAATAGTTTTTAATTTTAACTGACTTCTAACTTTTGAAAATGAGAAAACTAAAAAAAAGGAAAAATGAAAAATGGACGAAAGCCGGAGCTCTGTTGTTCGCTCCCCTACTCCTTTCACTGGCAAATCTGTGCTGTCTCTATTTTTTAGCTGCTCCCGTCCACGAACCATTACCATCAAAATGGCTGAATCACTCTCTGACTAAATCTTTTGTTCTGGTCTTTTCTCGCTCCAAAATATCAACCGCCAAACCTACATCTCCTTCCCTACCATTCACATCGCCAGTTCCGTCATTGAATTTGTTGTTCCCTCCCCATGTCTCGTATGATCGTCGACGGCAGAGGCAAGCGCTGTTGACTAATTTCGTTCACAAAATCCCCCGAATCAGGATCTTGCTGTCCCAAGCAAGACGGGACCGGAAGTCCCGGGGAAGAAACAGCAGTCTGCCTCGGCCGTCGAAAATCCATCTGTTCCACCAAAACTCTTAAAAACTATTTACTATTTTTAGGAACACCAGTAGTGGTTCATATCGATTATTTAGCGGACAATAACATATTTCAAAAATAGTGCTAACATTTGTATTTTGTACCATAGTTTGATAGGAAGACCATTTTCGTTGTTACTTTTCAAGCAGCCTGAATGTATACTTACTCACATTATTTGTTAATATTATCTTAAAGAAAATCATATCTATTTCGTGTAACTTAACCTAATAAGTAATAATATTTATCCCCACACATAATATACTCAAACATATTATAGAAAATTCACCACCCGTTCTATGTTTTCGAAGAAATCTAATCGAAGCCAGCTACGCTTCGGAGAAAGACACTCAGTACCCCAATATCGGAAATACCCAGTGGAGTGCCCTTCCCCTCCGCTTTTTAGATTTGTTAAAAAAAAATCACGTCATTCATGCACACACAAAATCAAATCCCCCCTTGGGGCTAAAAGATCCCATGGCAATAAAAGGTTATCTCTGTTAAGAGCTAACTCCTCAATGACATGAAATTCACATAAATATTTTGAAACTTAATAAAAGAAAATCGTTCTAAGTATTACTATCGCTCTTATACCCTGTCATGTCTACATCGTTTAACCATCAACCTACGCAGATACGTACATTTGAAATTCATGAGTAAAAATAAGAATGTATTCTTAACGAGATCATTATTTGTATTCTGAATCAGTTCATTCCATAAATATAATGTCCTAGGCATAAAATACATGGTTGGCATTAAGAATTTAAAATCATAGTAATATTGCTACCTCAAAATAAACTGTTGGCAGTACATAACACTATTAACTTAACTAGGAATATCGTATGTGGTGGGTGTTGTATAAAAATATGTGTTGCATTTGCAACCTTAATTTATGATCAACGTCCTCCCGACTCAGAGGAGGTGAATATGGCTTCACTTTCATCTGATGGTAGGGCATTCGAAAAATCTCTCATGCTCGTATAGATGATGTTGTTCTTCGGTCCAATCTTCTGGTTTTGTGTGGATTGAGAAGTTGTAGTCCTTTTTCTTGTGATGGTCTTTACGCGATTTCTTGCTCCGCTGGGAGGTATAAGGAAGCTGATCTTCATCTGAACTGTCACTCCTGCTATGCTGATGTTGGACTTCGTCTGCCCTTCTTTTTACTCCCCGACCGACGCCTCGTGTGCGAAGAAAAGCCTCAGATGATCCATTAGAACTACTCGATTCATTATCCCCATCCTCATCATCAGACTTTGTATTACGTCCCGGTCCCCTAGGCGCTTCAGACGAACTCGTGGATCCGCTCTCCAAGCAATCATCTCCAGTCTCGTCAGCAGAACTTGGGAGTCTACTGTGGTCCGAAGTATCATCCTCGAAGATTTCGAACGGACTGGCAAATCTCAGCATTCTAGGAATGAACTTTTGTCCCGCTGGCCATATCACTCTCCGCAACGGGATCGATACAGATGGCACCTTTGTGTGCGCTCGTTTTTCCATTGACGAGTCTCTTACGTGCGCCATATTTCCAGATAGAGGAGGAGTTTTCTATAATTGATCATTAAGAAACACCAAAAAGTTAAAACTAAGCCTGGTAACAGTCGTTATTGACCCCGTGACACAAGTCACACACACATAATAATTCCTCCGTAAATTAATTATATTTCAACTTTCACATGATTATATGTTATTTTTCAAAGATGTATAGCTTATTTCATTCTTCATGTATATACCTACTGTAGCTGATGCGATGTTCCATAAATTTTGTGACGCCTGCAAACACTGACATATACCAATAATTCAAGATATATATATATCTTATCCCCCGAATCTAACTCTTTGTTCATATAATTTTTTTTATCTTCGATACACTCCCCATAGTAATTTTTTTTTGTGAATTTTCTTTTCATTTTATTTTCAATTTCAATAGTACTAATCAACAGCTAAGTCTATACGACAGGTCAGCACTGTAATGTGCTCAAGATCTGGCAATTAAAATATGCAACAAGAGAATAACCCCTAAATTCGAACAAAATTACGTACTTTTGTTCTCTCAGACACGATTCTCCCCCACAGATCCAACCTCCTAAATCCAAAACACATCTGGCTCAGCCCATGTCCAATCGACAAATCCCAACAATCGAAAAGTGACTCCTTAAAATTTTCTAGGCTAATTGTTCATTATTCTCCCTCTGCTGACTTCAACAGTCATACACAACTCCATACAACTTTCCTCAAATAATTTTACTGATTACGTTCACGGTATTATATAATTCACATGTCTATGTGTGTTTTATTATGGTAGCTGAAATTAGTTTTGAAAAATATTAAGGAAGTAATTTTTGTTAATGATATTATGCGTAGGAAAATGATAACAGAACTTCTATTTACTCTGCCGCCTCTTGATGGTACAGAAACGGATCAAATGATCGCCCCCACATAACCAGCAGCGTTTCAGGGTCTTTTCTTTCAACGGATTAAAATTGTCTTGCATCCGTTTTAAAGGACAATCTCGTCTGATATGTCTTAAATTTGAGTTTTTACCTCTGCTAACGCATAACGGGCATTCTCTGATGCGGCTATTTTCCGTCCGTATCGAGGCTATGGTAGCCATTCTTCTATCCGCTTCCTTATTCCCACCAGGCGTTTCCCAATACAATGGAGATTCCTCAATCGTTCTCTGCATATTCACAGCTCTCATTGCAGCATTTTGAAATGCCAATCTTGCAGTAATCAATGCCGTCAACCACTCTTCTTTCCGCTTTTGCCTTTCCGCCATCCTTTCTTCGACAGTCTTCGGAGCTGGATATTCAACTTTCGGAGGAGTAGATGCCGCTTCTGATACTTCGGTCTTATATTTCGCGATCTGTTGTTGTTGATGTTGCTCCAATTGATTTTTAGCTGCCAGTGCACTCGACATCTCCCCATTCGGCTCCGTCATAACAACAGAGCCGCATGAAGAAATATCGGATACAATGTGACAACTTACATCATTCTCGTCCGCCTTTTGATTCATATCGGACTCATCTTCTCCATCCATATCTAGAATGTTACCGATGTTTTCGGTGTACACACTGGTAGAAGTAAAATTTAATTGATCCACTGCTAGAATCTAGATCAATTAAACTTCACCTCCATCAATAAGTTCCATTAAACTGTCCTTCCCATCCGCAATCTTTCTCACGTCACATAAATAAACTATGCCCTCAAGGAAAGTAATTTAGTACCCCAATTTCGAGAATACCCAAAAAATTACCCTCCCATCCGGCCTTTAGATTTATAAGAAATCACGTCAATTATTTTCCAAATCATTTTTATATTTCTATATTTTTCTTTAAGACTCAGTCAAATTGTTACATACCGAAGCTCCCTATTTGTTTCATACCGAAGCTCCCTATTTGTTTCATACCGAAGCTCCCTATTTGTTTCATATCGAAGCTCCCTATTTGTTTCATACCGAAGCTCCCTATTTGTTTCATATCGAAGCTCCCTATTTGTTTCATACCGAAGCTCCCTATTTGTTTCATACCGAAGCTCCCTATTTGTTTCATATCGAAGCTCCCTATTTGTTTCATACCGAAGCTCCCTATTTGTTTCATATCGAAGCTCCCTATTTGTTTCATACCGAAGCTCCCTATTTGTTTCATACCGAAGCTCCCTATTTGTTTCATATCGAAGCTCCCTATTTGTTTCATCCCGAAGCTCCCTATTTTCAACATAATCATTTCGTTATTATTAGGGTCATGCTTATCGTCGGTTGGCCTCTGGTTATCATAATCATACTGTAAAAGCCGGTCATGCATAAATTATGTAAATGTAATTTAACTCCAGTTGCTTCTTTCGATGAGGACTACCACACTTCGTATGAAATATGATTGAGAATACCCTCTGGATTAATCTGAAAATTCTTCCTACATTTGTTCTCTGCCTTGCAGTTGTTAGCATAATCCTCAGTCAGGCTTTCCAAAACTATTCTTGTATCTGGGTCATTCCACTGTGCTGTCTTCAAGTCAGCCGTAGCCCCATTCAATTCCCTACAAGCCATGACAAATTCCCAATCCTCTGTAGATCTCTCATGTTCCGACTGTATTGTAATGCTCCACATGATAGGCGGTGGAAGCTCATCAGCACTTGGAGGACAACTGAGATAATCAAGTATCTCATTTTCTCCCTAGGGACATACATAATTTTAATATTATCTGCTCCTAATTTAAGATTCCACCTTACCAAACGACCTGTGACTTCAGGAGTTCGCAGTGAAAACACCAACGCATTGTGGTCAATATAGATCGCAAAGGATCTACCCTGTATAAAATGATGGCTTTTCTGACAACCGTACACTATAGCATAACATGCCACCGCTGCTTCGTTGGTGACAACGCGTGTGAAATGAACATGATAGGCTGCCTCACTCCTTTAACACTCTGAATGAGTACCGCAGCTATAGTTCCATATGAAGCATCCGTCCGCATCTCAAGTTGTGCTGACGGATCGAGGTATGCTAATGCCGGAGCTGTACAGATAGCAACTTTCATTTTCTGCACTGCCTCCTCACACAAATCATTAAAATGAAAAAGGAACATCCTTCATTAGTAGCTCATACAATGGTTATGCCAACTTAGCATAACCAAAAATTAATCTACGGAAAAACCCGCTGAGTCCCAACCATCGCCTTATTTGCTTCACATTTTGCGGATCCGGAAAATCCATCATCACTTTGACCCTATCTGGATTTATGCTAACTCCCGCCGCGCTAATTCGATGACCTAAAAATACCAAGCTCGGGAAACCAATATAAGATTTCCTTGGTTTCAACTTAATTCGAGCACAGACACAAATCCAGAGAATTTTCACAAGCCTATCAATCAATTCCTCATATTTCCTAGCCCCTCCCCCACAGTGGTGAGTACTAAAGCAAGCGCTGGATACTTTAAATGAAAGAAAATATTTTAAATATTCGAAGCAATTTTAAGTAAAAAAATAAAAAAATGTGAAATGAAAAAAAAATAATTATTACGTCTTAAATTATGCCTAAACCAACATTAGTGGTTAAGCAAAAGGTAAATAATCACCATATGCTTTCAATCCCCGCACGGTCCTTCCTCCTACCTGTAAATATTCAAGACAATAATTAACTAGCTGTTGGGTACTGTCCACACTGAATATTTGTTTTATTTTTAAATTAAGTTATTCATTCGAAAAGAAAAAAATTTTGGTTGTATCGTTCGCTTGGTCATTAGTCGCTCAACACGATGCAGGCTAAATACAAATTATTGGCCGAGTTTGAGATTTCTAACCTCTCACACTTTCACACAGAATTTCCCTAATCATTGGAAGATCGAAACCAGCGGCACTAAAGTGTCTTAATACTCGATATACGTAACAGAATTTATTTAAATTACCTACGTTAGACATGTAGATAATGAAACTAGTGAATAGTAATTCCTTCGAAATGAATCGATGACCTCCTAACACGAACCACTCCAAAGCTCACCAATCCAATTCCTGCAATAAATGGACACGTTGCCTTGTTTTGCCGATTATTTTCCTATCTGTTCGAACTGCTATTTTCGAATAGCCCTTCTATCTTCAACTTCCTCACAACACCAATCGTGAATTTGAGAATAATCCTCTCCTGCCCAACCTTCACTTTCGATGATGTGTCGAGAAATATTATAGTTGTCAAGAAGATCAGCTACTACGATCATGGAAAACCCGTTCCTTTCTATTTCGGTGAGGTACCGGTATCCGCTGCTGATCCACCAACTGTAAATTGACACTACTACTTGATTAGCAAAATCTGCATCCTCCATCAAAGTTAAATGTGGATGTATTTTAATGGAACTGAAATTTTATTGGTTTATTGACAATAGGTACCAATCCCACACCGAAAATATCCTCTATGAATTGGAAAACAGCAAAATAAATAACTATTATTTCTTCGAACAATTCAGATGGCATATGTTCAGCTTCTTCTTCAATATGCCATATGTATGCGGCGATTGAAAATTCATAAGCTACCACTAAGTTCATTTATCAATTTTACTTCAAGGAATTGGTATTATTTTCAAGTAATTACTTATAGGGATGTACTTATAATTCGTATTCATTGAAACATTCAACAATTCATACATAATCCCGTACTATACCACAAGGCGATATTACATAAAACGACTATACTGAAAAAAATCATTCAATAGCTCATGAATACAAATCGAATTAAATTAAAGTAGGTCAACGACAATCCGAGTTATAATTACTACTATCCAATTCATGTACATACTATCCAACAGTATATTCTAATCATTCATTAGAATATACCAAAATCCAGTTAAATACCAAGCGGCGATAGCAAGTAATACAAAGGAGACAGTTACAATGTCGTTTACCAATTGATAGAAATGCTCGATGTTGAGTCTAGTTAGGTATACCAATACTAAAAATGAACTGACTATCAACCACTTCATCAGTTCGAATAATAGAATTCGAGGGTAAATCGATTGCAGGTAAATATTTCAAACTTGAAAATTTGTATAATTATCCTGACTTCCAAATCACTATTGCATACTTATCAAAATAAGAAAAGAATGGAAGGCATATAAAAGAGAGAATTCAATGTTTGTTAACTGTAAATGTAGAGCGATGATGACTATGACCATGGCCACTTTAACTTAATGCTATCAAATTATCATATCATATTATTGTTATGGTATCATTATAATGGGTAGGTGTAGGTACAAATGGTGAGTGACTACGCTGTGCAGTGATGGTAGGTTTTCTCACAACTGACCACTCATGCGGCACAATGGCCTGACTAAACAAAATAAGATTTTACCTAACTCAAAAATGTAAATCAAAATTTATTCAATAATATATAATATATTATGTACCATGTAGTTCGATGCCTAATCCCTCGATGAGATTAGAAAGAATGTATGACAAAGCACTTGAAGCTAATGACCACGGTCCCTGGTTTGATGAAACTACTTGAATGAAATATGAGCCTCTTGATTTCCAGTTACAATTCTGCTAACGCCCGTGAACTACTACACTGGATGTTTATGCGCCGTCTAAAGAAAGAAAATGAGGAAAAATGAATTTAGATTTGAATTTATACCTCAACTCCTCTCCCCGTACGATGCGTCCAGTGTGACCTATTTTCCAATTTCCACTTCCTATTTTCAAGTACTACCACTGTCCCCTATTATGAAACGTTCGTCGTTATTTCCTATACATGTACATACGGCTCATACGTTCAACATTCCGAAGAGAAAAGAAAAAAAATTTTCCGTACCGTAAACCTCCAACTAATATCTCCACAACAAAAATCTCCAAAATACTCAAAATCCAACTAAAATGACACAATTTTTACGAGCACCATCCGCGGAATGAAATGCTAAAAATTATATCCTCAACTCTTCAAAGTATCTCTAAAACTGAACGCGCCAATCTAAAAAAATCTCTATTTCTCCCAAACCTTCCTTACTAAATTTACGAAATTTTGGTCATAAATTTCCCAAATTTTTACGGCTAATTTGTGAGCTACAAAGGGAGATACCCCGCACCTAAATTTGAGACCGAAGTGTTTGATGTTTCGATCTCAATTTAGAAGTATCCCTCTGTACCTCTGAATTGCCGTTAACCTGCCTACCTAAAATGCAAAATGGTTAGTGTTTTAAAATGAATACGGTGGCTCATAAATCATAGACGGACAAAAATCAATAATGTTGGTTATTTTATGGCTACTGTGTTCCTACAGGTAAGTGTAATAATTATTGTATGCATCCAAAACTATTACTAATGACATATGCCAACTATTATTCATACATATATTACCATGCGGGTGGAAAATAAAATATGAATTAATAAATAAAAATAATCCGACAGTGACTAATCAATTTCGCTGCTATGATCTATTCCTTACTTTAATACTCACTTTGCATCGCGTAGGCACACACAATCACTTTCGCACAATTCAAACCACTGCTCGGAAATTTACGGTATCCGCAGAAATTAATTATAAATTACCCGTAGAAACATAAAGACATGAATCCAAGATACTATTATTACAATATAAAATGTTCAATCTCTTACGGAAATTACGATGACAGACACGGGAACGAAACAATAAATCAAACTAATACCGGTTGACCGCTGGCGATGTAACTTGCGATTCCCCACGATTCGGCTACTTAGTTTCTGATCTGGAGAGGACTTCTTTTCTCCCTGGCCTTTTCTCACTGTCTTACTGTTTGGTAATTTTAGTCTTTCAATAGTTTTTAATTTTAACTGACTTCTAACTTTTGAAAATGAGAAAACTAAAAAAAAGGAAAAATGAAAAATGGACGAAAGCCGGAGCTCTGTTGTTCGCTCCCCTACTCCTTTCACTGGCAAATCTGTGCTGTCTCTATTTTTTAGCTGCTCCCGTCCACGAACCATTACCATCAAAATGGCTGAATCACTCTCTGACTAAATCTTTTGTTCTGGTCTTTTCTCGCTCCAAAATATCAACCGCCAAACCTACATCTCCTTCCCTACCATTCACATCGCCAGTTCCGTCATTGAATTTGTTGTTCCCTCCCCATGTCTCGTATGATCGTCGACGGCAGAGGCAAGCGCTGTTGACTAATTTCGTTCACAATTTGAGTACTGGAAAAATTGTAAAAGAGAAATCTACATGGAGAAATTGGAATTTTTACTTTTTCTACTTCCTCTTCGTCCTCCATGCTACTCACATTACATTTCGGCTAATTGAGTCAGTTTTCTTTCCTCAGTCATTCTTCATCCCGATTCATTTTCCAATGCATTTTGCAGAAGTTGTTGTTGGTTGGTTGGTCACGATTTTGTTGTACAATGCCGTTTTTGCACATCAAGGAACGGTCGTCATTGTATGGAATTACCTGTTTAGAGCTCAGTCAGGGCAAGGTGAGGTTTTTAATTAGACATTTAATAATACATTTTTATAATCCGCACATAATTTCTTTTAAATCGATCTAATGGTAAAAAAATTCAGGTTCTATTAAGCCCCGACGGAACCTCAGAAAACTGTCTATTCAAGAGATGTTTCAAGCTTCTCTCTTTCCACTCCTTCAAGGAGCTGGGGCTTTTACCGTGTTGATTATAATTTTGGATCCAACACGTCGTCAACTCCCATATGCTCACCTAACTCCCGCTTTAAGAAATCCAGTGTCTTTGGTCATCTTGTCTTTGGTTGAAGTGGTTCGAATGATTTTTGAAATGACAGCATTTTATTTTATTCTTCTAATGCAGTTGTCAATGTTTGAAAATTGTAATGCAGACCTCATAAAAGAGACCATGGTTTTGTCAAATTTTCGGTGAGAGATTTTCCCCAAACTATATTTATCAATTTATAACATGGCGTTTGTTAAAAAAAGTAGTGAGCTTTAATAAATTTAAAAAAAATAAATTAACTTTTTCAGAAATCGAGACACCCGGGTACCAGTACCGGGACCATCGGTCTGCCGCGTAAGTTTACATCAGCTCCAGTCTTCGTACAAGAAATGTCGTCAAAACCAGCTCCTTATTCAATTTTTTAATCATGCCAATCGCTACAATATTTTTTGTATCAAAATTGGCTGTATCACAGTCTCTGTTATTCTCGGCTTCTTTGCCATTCGTTTCTTTCATTTACATCCATGGGCAGGAGCACTCAATTATTATATATCTTTCATTGCTATTATGATTTTCACAATTGTGTATGACAAAGCATTCTCCGTAGCAGAGAATATGAAACTATTTAAGGAGGAGATCTCGACGGCCACAGGATTTGCCCGATGTGGTCATAGCTGGCAGAAATATTCGGCCACATTCATTTCCAAAGCTGTTTTGTCCTGTCCCAATGGTATTGGAATACAAGTCGGACGCTTTCACACCATGGAGAGTATTTCCACACTCATATTTCTCGAGTTTGTCACTGGACAAATTGTGGATCTTTTAGTTACGTTTAAGTAGGGGTTTTATGCACATGTGTATTTCATTTATTTACACCGGTACTACAATATAGTACTTACTACTTACCAAAGAACACAGTAACAAACAAACATGTTTTAGTTTACAATGAAATGTTTTTTAGCGAATTGGTTTCTTTATAGTTTGGTATGCATTATAATATTTTCATTATTAATAGCTATTGTAGATGTGATTATGAGCGGTTGTGTCATATGGTGATTCTTTCAGTGACAAAAATGTAAATTGTAAAACTACACTAATTATTGGCCTAAATTTTAAAGTAAAATATTGATTAAATTTAAATATGCTGAGGATGCTTTGATTACTATTTGAGTAGGTAGGTATTTTAAATACAAGTGAAGAGATATGCTTCAACTTTTCAGACTTAGGAATCTTACAGATGAGCTCAAAATTTAAATGGAATTTTTGCGCAGTGACCATTTTATTTATAAATATCGGTTCAAAAACATTAAACATTTACCTATATATGGGTCATTGTGCAATTTTCAAAAAGTTATAAATGAAACATTTTGCACTTTTCAGAAACATGTTCATAGAGCCTTTTGCACTTTTCAAAAAGAAGTGAATAGAGCATTTTGGAATTTTCAGAAACATGTGCATAGAACATTTTACACTTTTCTGAAACATGTGCACACATAACATTTTGTACTTGTCAAAAATATATAAATGAAACGTTTTGCACTTTTCAAAAAGATGTAATTAGAGCATTTTGCAATTTTTATTAAAACACTAAAAATAAAGCCTCTGTAGACTCAGCAAATATACTATGTAAATCAACTTTTCATCTTTACGTACTAAAAACATTCTTTTGGCAAAGTAATAAGTACTCCCATGGTTTCATTTACAGGCTTGCAGTCGTTAAAGCATGTACATATGTTCACACGGTATGTATTAGTTAAAGATTAAAGATACAAAATCTTCATGGATTACAACGTGTAGTGTATGTAGGTACTAATAAACCTTCTGGACTACATTGGATGAGCCTGCCTGTAGCTGTGCCAGTACCAGTAGCAGCTTGCTCTTACGTCCGCTCTTACTCCGCATCATAGGAATAAGACCAGCAGCACTTCTTCATTTCAACATCATTCTCATCTCAACTGAACATTTCACCTGAAATCTCAATATCTCCAATACTTCACCATGACTGGCCGAGGCAAGGGAGGAAAGGGTCTTGGAAAGGGGGGAGCCAAGCGCCATCGTAAAGTGTTGCGTGATAACATCCAGGGTATCACAAAGCCCGCCATCCGTCGGTTGGCCCGACGTGGAGGTGTGAAGCGTATCTCCGGTCTCATCTACGAGGAGACCCGTGGAGTTCTCAAAGTCTTTCTTGAGAACGTCATCCGGGATGCTGTCACCTACACTGAACACGCCAAGAGGAAAACCGTGACCGCCATGGACGTCGTCTATGCCTTGAAACGACAGGGACGTACTCTGTACGGATTCGGAGGTTAAGCTATTTAGCTCCACTTCAACAACAGCTTTAAATAAACCAACGGCCCTTATAAGGGCCAACACATTTTCCAAAGAGCGATTATGAATCATTTTCAAATAAAGGGATGATTATGGTATGAAATATGAAATGTAATGTATATTCAATCTTCTCTGTGCCGTTTCATGCCGCGCATAATTAATAGCCTATTTAAATTGAAGAGCTTGTATTCAAAACGCTTCAAGTCCATATTTTACCCACTGAACTTAACGTGTATTCCTAAAAAACGTGGGGAGTAGCAACTGTTGTATCATACAAAAAAAAGTATTGTAGTATACAGCATGTCTCATGAATAAAGATTGAATTTATTTCATTATTAATTATTATATATATTTATTTCATCTAGTTGATATGTGGCCAGAAGTCCTTACAGCCCTTTCATGATACTTATACAAAATACTTAATTATACATACACAGTTTGCACAAAATTATTAATTATTGAATATTAAAGAATTAATATTCATTTAGGTATAGCATACATACCGTCTGTGAAAAACCAAAATTACCCATTTCCATTTTTAGCTAAAAACAATATCCACTATCTACAAAAATATTGAAATATGTCTTGGAAGTATTTTAGTAGAACATTTTACATTTTTCACTTTTCATCAACATGTAAATAGAACATTTTACACTTTCAAAAACTCCTATAACTTATTAACATTTTACGCATGTTTCCCATTTCGTTTTTATGACATATAGCTCATTTTGGTTCTAGCTTAAATTGGATATGGGTCATTTTGGTTTTTCACAGGCGATATAACATGGTTTATTAATTATTTGGATTATGTCATTATGTGGTTCGTTCACCTCAGAATTACACTTGGCAGTTTGATGAATTTGGTATACTGCCCCTAGAATTTAAAATAATTTTTTTAAAATTAAAATTTTTACTTGAGCATAATTTGCGAACAGCTTTATTACCAATCGAATACAGTCAAACCAAGAGATGCATTAGCTGCAATGTATGGGGAGGCCCAGTGAGACTGCCGTTAGTTACACATCTATATACAAAATACCTTGTGATGATCATCTCAACCGATGGATGCTTTCAGAAGCAAACTCTATACTCATCCCCAGACGAGTAAAACTGGGAGATGTGCTTGCACTCTCAAAGATAAATCCAGGTGCGAAAGCATTACATGATCTTGAACTTACTCGACTCGCTACCTATAAATTTGTAGGTTGAGATTTCTCTACTGTATCAAAGCACTCTAGCATTCGCTAGCATTTACAACCAAAGTCTCTTAAAATCTTCTGAATCATGTCTGGCCGTGGTAAAGGTGGCAAGGTCAAGGGAAAGGCAAAGTCCAGGTCAAGTCGTGCCGGACTCCAGTTCCCCGTGGGACGTATCCATCGTCTCCTCCGAAAGGGCAACTACGCTGAGCGTGTCGGAGCCGGGGCTCCCGTCTACTTGGCCGCAGTCATGGAGTATTTGGCTGCCGAGGTCCTGGAGTTGGCCGGCAATGCCGCCCGTGACAACAAGAAGACCAGGATCATCCCCCGTCATCTCCAACTCGCCATCCGTAATGACGAAGAACTCAACAAATTGTTGTCCGGAGTGACGATTGCCCAAGGAGGTGTTCTGCCCAACATCCAGGCCGTCCTTCTGCCCAAGAAGACCGAGAAGAAGGCTGCATAAGAAAATACTTAAGCACATCGTTAACAACCAACGGCCCTTTTAAGGGCCAACATATTTTCCCAAGAGATATTTATTAGAGAATAATTTATTACCATATTATTTTTTTATACTATAATCATATAATATGTCTTATGGTAGTATTTATGACAATTAGAATTGCTGAGCTAGACGGTCTGAAGGCATGACATTTATTTTTCCAACTGTTGACTATGTATAATTGATAATAGAAACGAAATTTCATACGAAATATATTTTATTAAAAGGCAATCTCTATCCATATATTTCAGTAATTCCTAATTATTTTAAAATAGTAGCACAATCTTATTGACTCTTGCTGCTTTTAGCTTTGTAATTTAATAATTCAACTAATATATTGCAATACTGATTGCTTACGTAATCATGCTGATGTTAAATGATTTTATTTACGTGCTACAAACGATTCATTTCATAACCTATACACTGCACTGTTAGCATTTTTTCGGATTCTTTCATCTTGATCAGAAAAATTATTGGTATTATAGAGTTTATATTAGTATTTGCAGATATTTTTGGACTGTATATGTCCACTGGATTTATCACGTTTTGTGAAAATATTTTTATTTAATTTTAATTTTACTGTTTACTTATGTGCTAATACTTGTTAATGGTGTGAGGTTTTGAGCTTGTAGTTAGTAAACCTTTACATAAAATCGAGCGTATAGTATAATATGCAAATTGCAAAGTCTATTATCGTATGCTTGGGCAGATCAAATACTAGATGCGTTTATACTTTTAAACTTTTAGATTGAATATAATCAATATTACAGCTACAGCTATAAAAAATCTGGCGGTAAATCGTTTTAGTACAGTTTAATTAATATTTAAGTACTTACGCCCACTAAATTGATTGGTAATAATTTTGAATCCTACACCGCACTTACCTACATGTCGTATTATGCAAAAATGTATTTTTGATTGTTTAATTTTTAGTTCTACTACAAGGATGCGTAATATTAGGATTGATGAGATCGCACGTGACACAGCACATAGCACCCCGTACAAACCCTTTCTGTAGTCGATAGATTGAACTACATAGATAGATAACTAATATACGATAATTAATCATGATTTTTGATTTTTATCATTATCATTATCATTTAATCAGAGATGCAATTTTTTAATATAACACTATATGTATATCTCCGATTCGATCACTGTCAACTGTAACACATAAGTAAATATTATGCGCAGTTTAAAGCTTTACGCATACAGCATTGTGATAACATGACAATTTTCGTTTATTGCACCCTATTAGATATTAGATTTTTGTTTAAATGGGACCTACGTACAACTGTCAAACATTTTCAAAGTCAAACGCAGAATATGACATTTATGTAATTAAATGTTGACGCAGTTTAGCAATGGCCTCACGACGGATGGGATTTTCAATATTAGTACAACGACAACGACCAGTGAATATGCATATTATAGCTTGTCTTGTTGACATGTTCTACTTGCTAAGTACAGGCATAGCATATGTATTTCCCATTTCATCACGGTTATGCAACACCTGATACTGATAACAATCAAACATCAAACAAAAGTAATCTCAATTCGTCCCAAACTCCCACAGGATATCGTAATAATTTAAATTCATTCTAGTTTCTAGCGTAAGTCAACACATGCCAACTAATATAAAAGCGGGTTAAAAATGTTTTTCATACATTCAAGTTCAGAATTCACAAACTAAAAGTCCATAGTATACCAGTCACCAGTTAACTACCAGTACTCGAGAATATAGTTTTTTTTTAATCTTAAAAAATTAACCCTTTAGTAATTTAGCTATCAGCTGAATTTTAAAATTCCACTGTCAATTTGGTAGTTGAGGTATTGGAATTTGAAATGTCTAGTTATTTCAAAAAAATAATTTGTGGGGGTAGTTCAAGCGCCCAAAAGGGCACTAAGAAGCACGTGGGCGTAAAACTTGTGAAGGTAATTTAGGAAAATATTAAACTGGCCTTATATTACATATGTACAAATACCATCAAAATAATGTTTAATTAATATGTACTGTATAACTTCAGGAAATTCCGATTTCTGGGAATGCTTTCATTACCGAATATGAGAGCGCAGGTGACCCAGTAGAATTGATAGGTGATGATGGCATCGAAAACTGGTCGTCTGGAGGAACAACTTGGAGTATATTTTTTCGGATGAGTAAGCCCGAGACAATCAACATCAGCCTTCGGCTCCGTATCCCCAGAGGGAGTCAAAGTTCATTCAATTATTCCTGGGCAGACGAACCTATTGACACGGAGGTCAATATTACAGACTCTCAGGGGGGAGAGTATCAGAACATGGTTTTGGGGAGACGGGACGTGGAGAAGGAGGGGCATGTGAGAATAAACTTGCAAGGCCTTAAGCGATCCGGAGCTGTCTTTGCTGACATTAGCCACTGTATCCTGTCCCATGAAAATGAAGACAACGAAATAGTTTACAATGTTGCTGAGGAATCTTATTTTGGTCGACGGGGTCCTTCTGTTCACTTGAGATACACTGTCCCCCCAGGGAACGACATGGAATATTATTACAATGAAGTGACCGTTCCGGAGGGAGCGGATGCCATGGGTTTGTATTCAATGGGGGTGGGATTCCAAGGTGGGTATTTCGGGATTCAAGTGAACGGACCAGTGGAGCGTCGATGTCTCTTCTCCATTTGGAGTGAATACCAATCGGATGACCCATCCCAAATCCCGGAAGAGTACAGGGTGAAACTGATCACCAAAGGAGTCGGTGTATTTGTGGGTCAGTTTGGGAATGAGGGCTCTGGGGCTCAGTCCTTTGTAAGATTTAATTGGAAAGCTGGGACCACTTACAAATTTTTAGTGTATGCAAAACCGATCGATGCCGATAATACAACGTATACAGCCTGGTTCAAGAGACCCGAATCGGAGGATTGGCAATTAGTAGCGAGCTTCATGAAGCCCAAAGTAAGTACTCATCTCTTTGACTTTTATTCTTTTCTGGAGAATTTCATTCCAGAGAAGGGGCATTTGGAACGGAGAGCCTACTTTGGGAATCAATGGGCTCGGGATTCAGCGGGTGTGTGGCATGAGCTAGTTGAAGCTACGTTTACTGGGGATGCTACTTCCAAATTGGGGAGACGGGATTTTGCTGGTGGTCTCCGGGAGGATGGGAGCAATTTGTTTTATTTACGACACTGCGGCTTCTTCGATGATATGGTGCTTGCTAATCAGAGCTTTACTCGAGAAGCCGAGGGCAGACAACCGGAAGTCGACATTGGAAATCTTCCACGTCTATAATTTATTCCATTATTTTTGAAAAAAATCAAACTGGAGTTCATGCTTTAATTTATTTATACTGGAATATGTGGTAGCTATTTTTGTATTTTTCAAAACTGACGATGAGATCAGCGTAAATTATTTATTCCCTTTTTAGACGAATCGATTTCGGACGAAAACCTTTTTACATGCGCTTTAGCTTTAGAAATAAATCCGATCAAGAAGAATTATTTACAATAATAAACGTTGCAATATAACTTTGTGCTTTTAACTTCAACATTCCTGTGTAAACCGTGCATACCAGCATCCGGCATCCAGTAATTTTCATACCTAAAATAGTATGCCAAGCTGCGATTAGAGATATAGTAAAGTACCTTACTTTTACAAAAATACCACGTTAAGCTCGGTTCTTGCTATGATGTATAAAATGTATATATGTAGTTCTAGCTGTGTGCTGCCGTATTGTTTAATTAGAGTGTCGTTTTCGGTTGAACTGGAATTTGAAAATTTGGACGTTGGATATTTATTTTTACTAACGTCCGACGCACCTTGCGTTTACGTGGCATTGTCAGGCAGCTCACTTTAATATACAGCACACAGTCATATAGCACTAATCATAAGTACTACACAGAACAGGGTAAAAACGTTAAACGTGGCAATGTGAGCACTGTCTATATACGGAATTAAGATATTAGAATTTGGTGAATTTTAAGTATATGCAGATATTTAACAGCATTGCTAAAGGCAAAATTTAGTCAGTAGCTCAAAAAATGAATACGCCAATTGTAGCATAATATGCCTAATTAAACTTTTTACCACTCTACGACTATTTTACGTTCTATATATCCTTTCTTCATCCACCGTTTTACAATTTCGACAGTTTACTGATCCGTTTTCATTCCCACGAAGTTAGCATAATAATAATAATAATAGTTTCCGGGTAGAATCCTGGTGGATTTGAGATAAATCTCTTGTTTGCCCGATATCACTTTATTTCACTCTGTGCTACTCGAATCATTGGCTGTGTCTTTAAAGTTCCAGCCCATGTACTCATCTAGATTGTTTTTAAACGAATTGACACTGATACTGATAGCATGCTGTTCTATTTTACCCAATCTACCAGCAACATCCAGCAGGGCAATTTACATTTACCTTTATTTGGGAAATTAGATGAGGTTTACCATTTTTTGGGTAGGGACTGCAAGGAAGCATGTAAACATTTTAACATACACGATACATAGTACACACCCGCAGTTCAACTCTAGTGCACTTTTTAACATTTCAAACTTTCTAGTAAGCACAGTGACCGTTCATGGTACATTACCGTGACCGTGACTCGTGACGTGACCAGTGCCAGTGACAATATAGTACTCAGTATAGTTACGTACAACCAGTGATTGCTGCTGATTGCATAAATAGCACTTGCTTTAAAGCATAGAGCGGTTCTTTCTTTCCCATTTCCCACGGCGGCAAACTGAGCAGAAGAAAACCTTACAGTACCTAATAAATAACAACAGAAACAAGTAGTTTTCAGTTTTTCCAGTCTAGTCTGCTAGTAGCAGTAGTCAGTTTCAGTTTTAACTTCCATATTCCGGCTAATTGAAGATATAATTAATTGTAACTGTCACCACGTCGTCTGTACTGTGTGCCAATAATGGAGGCAGGAGACCATGCTCGCGGAGATGGTCCTTCGGGTTTGCAAATCGCTGTTCCAAGGGGTCTATTCACTCGACGTAACAGAAGTACACAACCAAGAAAAAGACCGGTGGATGAACTGCTCAATTCGGTATATTCATTTTGCTATTGAGTTTACTTCCACATATCATATTGCATATGACATATTCACTTTTTTACTACATTGACATTATAACCCACAGCATATAATCAGTTTCATAAAGGTGACACTTCTTACGACAGTCAACAGTTGACATTCGATGCTCACCCAACCGGGGACACTTCATGGTTATGTTGATAATATTATGAAATTGAATTAATTTAATTTTCAGGCTGAGGGAGATTCTGATGCCCTTACGTCATTTAAAGTGGCAGTACCTCCTTTCCCCAGAGGGTTTAGTTCATCTACTACTTTTCCAAAGAACTGCCCGCATTGTTTCCCTCCTAGTCGGGTATGTTTGAATTTGAAATGCTTCTTCTACTAAATGAGTTTTAGCGCAGTTTTGATTTACATGCCCATTGCCAGGTGATATCGTTATATGAATGTTTATTTTGCCAATTCGGGTGTTGTAATTATTATGTATGTGTAATATGTATATAATATGCTAGTTTTATTTTATTTTGAATACGATCGTATAGAAAAATGTCAGTGAGAAATATGTTTCACTGGGGATTCGCAACTGGCTGATCAAGACGTCAAACAAAGAAAATGCTCCGAAACAGAAAAATACTCACAATCAGCCCGATCTGCGTTTGTTTAATCCTCTCGAAGTCGTCGAAGATCCAAGATTTGGCTCGGTAATTTTCAATGCCATTTTACAAAACGTCCACAAGCAGCGCCGTATATCAGTACAATTATTGTTCAGAACTATAATTTTCAGTCATATGATATTTGATATATTTTTAGCTCCTTGAGAATCAAAACAAAGATGCGATTATTAGCGTGGAGAAAAAGAGAGCTTTGAAATTTCTGGAAGAGTTTGGAGTAGAAAAACCGATGACTGGCTTTCTTCGACTGCTTAATTGGTATTTGATTCATGATCATCATACTGACGTAACTAGAGATACATTTTATTAAAATAAATGAGTAATTAGCCCTAACTTGAACAAATTTCTTATCTTCTCCGACAGGATCTGTGGTTGCGGGTGGCTTGCAGCAAAAAATCTTCATAAAATCTTTGAAGCCGTTTGTGTTCACGATGGGCAGCTAGAACTACTCAAATCTTATCATAATATTCATCCAATAATTTATGTTCCGGTACAAAGAAGTCATTGGGATCATATTATCCTCAGTTGGGTGCTTTCAGAGGCTAATCTTAAGACGCCTTTGGTGATAGCTCGGCGATCTTTATTGAATGATCCATTGCTCGGGTATAATTTATGATTGTTTATAAATATAACATTTTCTTAGTATTCAAAGCAAGTTTACCAATGATCTAAGCTATTGGGTGATTGATGTATCTAATTTACGTACGATTTAATAGAATCTCCGTTAAGCAGAGTGATGGGTTGGGGTGTGTGAACCGACGAAAAAAGCCCGACAATCCTGACAAGATCGATATAAGCCCCGGCCAAGCTTCTATCAACATAGCTTTAGAACTCTACCTTAAGAGACATCTAAGAAATGCCACAAGCTTGGAAATCTCAGTCGAATCTCATCGATCAAGAAATGGAAAACCGAGTACTGTTTGTGTGGGAAGTAAGCGCTTTTTAAACTTCTAATGCAAACCATTGATTATCAGACTTATTTGTTTAAAAGTGTGCTAAAAAATAATTACTACTTTTGTGTCAGGCCGTGACTATATTATGCAAATGTTTTTTATGTTTGTGTATAGCTGAATTCATTCAAATGATAGCAAGCTCTGTAAAATGCGGTGGTATCGAAGATGCTTACATAGTGCCGGTGAATGTAGTGTACGAAAAGCTACCGGATGTGGCAATAATCGGGAAATCTGGTTCTCAATTGGAAATTGCTCCTAGTAGCTTCTTTGGAAGAAAAATTGGATTTTTATCCCGTTTGCGGAATTTGCTCTTTATGAAATTGGGATTTGTTAGAATTAATTTCGGGCATCCTATTTCTATCAGGGTAATTCTTACGATGTTTATGCGTAGTGTATTAGAAATTAGGCATAAGTTTGTTCTGTACATCAAATAAAATATATTTTATTTTATTTTAAATTGTCGTTAATTACTTAGTTTCATTTTTCAGGAATTTCAGAGTGCAGTAATGACAGAAAGGAGACTGACAAAATTATTAGATCGTAATGACGAAGATAAGCGTTTTTGGATCTCAGAAGGGTGCTGTATTCCCATGGGCTCTAATGAATTAAACTGGGACAATGATACAGGTTCCGTTACCTCTTTGTCGTCAGCATACGCCGACACCGACACTATGGTTGGCACGGAGCGACAATCCACTTTGACAGCGGATTTATTAACTAGTCACGTAGTTTATGGTAAGTATCACTGTATATTTTGTTGGAGTTTTGATCGTTGTTTCATTATCGTTTCTTATTGTTCATAATTCATGTGATTTTTCTAGACGCATTTGTATCGACCCCTGTGATGTCTACAGACATTCTTGCTTTTCTTTTACTCACTCGATACCGCAAGCTGGGTACCACAATGGAAAAACTTGTTTGGGATTTTGAAGATCTCTTTTTTCTATTTCGTGCAAAGAAACTAGAAGTTGGTTTTTCTAGAAAGTCCGATTTGACACAGGTCGTTCAAAGAGCTGTAAGTTAACAACTGTAACTCATTGTAATTTTGAAATATAAATTATTTTTAATTAAGTTTAAAAAATTATAATGAACTTCTCCACTGCAGGCAAGTTTACTTGGAAGTGAGTTAGTTGTGAGAGAATATGGAGGAATTAATGAAATCATACTAAAACCAGCACTGAATCGTTCAAGTTTGGTGCAACTTGCTTACTATTCCAATCACATTTTACCTTCTTTTGCCTTGGAATCGATAATAGGTTAGTTTCGTATTCCATACATATACAAAATTAGTAAACGATATTTAAAGATGATGTAGTGTGTTAATGGTGGTACGTGCCTAAAAGAATATAAAATATTAATTTATTATTTTATTTTGAAATTTGTTAACAGCTGCAGTTATATTTAAACTTCAAGACCGAAGCTTAAAAATTCTTAATAATGTGGGCTCAACCACCCCTGTCTATGTCAAAGAAAATGATGTGGTAGAAAAATCAATAAATCTGGCTATTTTGTTAAAAGCGGAATTCCTTCTTCATCCTCCATGTCAGCAACTGGAAGACGCTATCAAAATGACTATTGATAAAATGAGGGACGAATATTTTATAACTCGTGAAGTGGTAATAAACAAATGATAGATATAATTTTTACTAGGTCTTATGACCAATCGTTAGGAATCAGAAAGTATGTTATACGAGACCCAATAGATTTGTACATGCTAATAAAACAATTCTTGTTTGCAGAAGCGAGTTTGTCGTGACGAGGATGACGAAGACTGGCCAGCAGGGGGTGAATACGTATACTCTTCTGAACGTCTCGAAATTAGGTCAATAGAAGAACCTGCAGTCTATGAAAGTCTCGTCAATGTCAAAAATCTCATTATTCCATACATACAAGCTTATGCAGAAGCGTTTCAAGTTTTGTCGGAATTACTACCAACAGCTAATATCCCAGAAAACGATATGGCTGATTTGGAACTACGCCAGAAAATGCTCGATCGGCTTATCAGTGCACCTGCTATTCTTCCAGGTAAGAGTTTTTGATGCCATGTATTGTTTAGCAGTCACTATGATACTATGCACTATGCTACGAAATCAAATACATTGCGTAAAATTAGGTGCCATGCACACATGACGTCATCACTTAGGAGGAAGTTGTAAGGTACAAAATACTAATCCGTGAAAACATTAGACGATTAGACGTGTGTATAATGTTATGTATTCCTTTGCAATCTAATTCCACAGGACTACCGAAAACGACAAACTATGAATTTCTGGGCTATCGACTCCTCAAATGAAAAAATTCAAAGATGTCAAAACGCTTTCAAGTACTTGTGTCTATCATATTACGCCGTATCATTACTATGCAAACTTTTTTAAAAAAAAAATAACGAAGACGATATAAAATGCCCTCGGGGTTTAAAAAAGAACGTTTCCAAAAAGGGCGTAATATGATACACACAAGTATTTTGAAGCTTTTAACTTATAATTGTTTTTATTTGAGGAGTCATTTAGCCCACAAATAAATAACTAATGTCATTTCAGGTACTCCCTTTGAGAAATCTGATTGCAAAGCAATACATGTGCAACTTTCTATTCTCCATAACCCTTATGGAGAACTTGTATATTTTTTCGAGAACCATAGGTCGTAGCGACATGCTATTTTCACCTAAAAATAAAGTACATACATCATAGGCTATCAAATTTTTTAATGTCAACTGTAACGCAAACCTCCCACTAGGCCCGTTGGTTATCATTTGGCCAACATGGACCTGACCCCTTTATGCTTTAGCGATGACGTCATATTATGTACATGGTGCCTTATATCATTAAATGTTGTGATATGGATGTCGAGCTTTAATGTAAATCATTGGCTTTGAAATAGAAGTGGCGATTCCGGATACGATCAGCAACCTTATTGTGTCTTTAAAAACCATGGGGATACTAAGTTTCTATTCTCACGAATCTACCAGGATCAGCATGATAATGCTCACGGAAGAATTCTCCGATCCTTTAAAGTTGGAAGTTGCAAGAAATAACATGTTATCCTTTTGTACTTTCTAAAACTGCATCCTATGGTATTCTTATTGTAAGGAGTAACCTTTCCTTCAAGGGTTCTCTCTCCTGTTTGCGTGTTATTTTGCAGTTACTAGTTCTCTCCAGCTGGGATTTATTATTGAAACGTATTTATAATGCTTTAAATATTTTATTTTTGTTTGTGATCTGAATTTTAATTTAGAGTTTACTTTATTATTTCTATTCCTCTATTTGTTGGCTATGCCGTTTTGTTTAATGTTTGAAAAAATTAGAATTAATTTTTCACTTTCTGTTCTCACATATTATATGTACTGTGTATATATACATCATTGACTTTTTTCAAACCATGATTTTAAGTATATCCCTGCAAGATTGCTACTGGAATGATTAATTATGTCGAATCACCTTTGGACGTCGTAGTGCTTATAATTACTGGAAGCGTTTTTTATGTACAAAAAGATGACTTGACGCTCTCCTCCAACGAAGGTACGTCTTTGTACCTAGGCCGTGATTGTTATAAAATAATTATATAAGTTGCAAATGATTTAAATATTATATTATATTAATATCCTGTGGTTAAATGTGCATTCCTAGCACGTGGATGTCGTCGAGGCTTACTATTTTTCCTGAAAATGGTGGAAAATGTGATGTAATACATATTGTACTTGGTGATAGTGACTATATTGGGAATGTATTGTTGAAATAATAACATACATAATAATATGACTTAAGTACCTACATTTTACGTTTTATGTTTCTTCATTGATACTTTACGAGAATGTTTCTTTTGTTAAAGTAGTATGCAATATTGAATCCAAAATATGTATTTATCTATTTATGGATGTGACTCATGTATTTTGTATCTGCGTCAATGCAATTGTTTATTAATTTAATTTGAAGGCTCATTTTATTGAAGTTACCGAATAATAACTAGTAATAGAATAATGATAATGAATGTATCAACTGCGAGCTGCAAACAAGTACTATAACTAATTAATAAAATTGAGGATCTGTCACTTGATGAATAAGCATCTGTTGCGCTCAAGATAATTGTCGAATTCTTTTTCTGTCTATGATTTTTCTAATCAGTAATCAGTGATGTTTAATTACCAACGTTTTGTTTGATGGTTTATCATTATTCTGTAGGACGCCTGGGAGACAGCAGTGCTTTAGGATTCCGATCTTTTAAATCAAGCTCTCGGCCGCTGATTCGTCAGCGCAAAAGGAGAGCGAATTTGATCGGAATCTTAAAGCATTGAGATGAGCGTACTGGTCTGGTCTGGTTAACTGCAACTGCATTACTGCATGTAACTGCAAATACCTTCAACTGGTATTTGATTTTTGGTCTCTGCTGCACAGCCTCAATGACAAAACTTTATCCGTTTTTGCAACAATACAACATACACAATACATTACATCGGTTGAACGTTTTGGAGAGTAGAATTCGTTATGTATTTACTTTTTAAGTAGGTTGTATGATTTTTGAATTGACTAGGAAGAAATTCCGACGTACTTTACATCTAACAAGGTGGTACCTTAGTTTTCGGTTTTGTACTCAATTCTTTTAGCGGAACCTTGAATCATCCGAATATTCAACATAAATGAAGAGAAGAGGTAAGGGGCCAACATAATATTATAAGGAACTTCATTCCAACCAAGTTTTAAATTCTTCAATAAACAAAATTATTACAATTACATTACATCTGATGCTGCTTGGTCCGTGAGTTCAAAGTTTCTTTCGGAATGTAGTATAATATAGTAGCAACATGCATATATAATTCATATTCACTAATAAATCAGATAAATGCGCCGTTCTGAGATTTTTCAACCCCAACCCAAAATCCTTAACGTACGTCCAATTTGAAAATAATTATAAAGTAGAATTTAGTCACGCATCTGAAAATAGGTTTGACATTTAATTTAGTATGTGAAGTAGGTTGCATTTACATTTTTAAAATAAAGTTAGTGATATACCATAAAAATAATCGAATAATTTTTAGGAACTGCCCTAGTATATCCAGCCACGCCACGACGATTTTGATCAGTGGTATGTCAAAACAAAAATGTCCTTTTTCGGAGATTACAGGTATGCCACTTTATAGTGGCACTTACAAAGGTGTCACATCGAGAAAGGGTATCAAAGGTCAAGATTTTGCCGTCAGGTTGTCATCATGGAACGTGGTTGTTTCCCATGCTCAGAGAAGTTTGCATGAGAATGCTCACAGCTCTGAAAAAGTCTCAACAATTATGAAACAGTTTAAATTGTCTTGTTGCAGGTAATGATAATAATGCCTCAGGGGAGTGTAAATGTAACAAATACATCTTATCGATTTAATTAAGGGATCGTCCACAAATGGTGTCATTGAAAATATCCCATTTTTAGGACCCTATGACGTCCCCTGTCATCAGCTCAATCATTGCGTAGGGGTCTTGCAAGTAATACGTAACGCAAAAATGCCCAATTTTGACCCATTAACCACCCAAAGTAACGAGAACGTAACGCGGGAACCACCAGCTGACCACCCTTTGTAACGCGTATATTGAAACACTTTAAAACTTACTAGCATAACCTGCCAAGCCATAAGTGAGATATTCGATGAGATATTTTTTTTCAAAAAGAGCGTCCAAAAAAATTAGAATGGCTTAACAACATTGCGCGCGTAATGAGTTTCAGGCGATAAAATATTTTTTTGAAAAAACTGAAAGAGCACTAAAATGGTTTTTTAATCCTGTTTTTCATTTTTTAAAAGAACATCTTTAGAAAAAAATTTGAAAATTTTGTATGAAAAACCATTTTAAAATATTGTAAATTCAAACAAAATAAAATTTAAAATTTTGAAATTTTAAATTTTATTCAAATTTTATGGGCACCTTTCCTTGTTCAGTCCAAATCTTGAAAAAAATTAAAAACTTCAAAATTTAAAATTTTACTTTTTGTTGAATTCAAAATATTTTAAAATAGTTTTTTCATCTAAAATTTTCAAAAATTCTTTAAAAAAATAAAAAACAGGATTAAAAAACCATTCAAAGGCCTTTTTCGTTGTATTAGAAAAAATATATCATCAACCAAAACTCATTACGCGCACCATGTTGTTAAGCCATTTTAAGTTTTTTTGGACGCTCTTTTTGAAAAAGAATACCTCATGGAATATCTAACTTATGGCTTGGCGGGTTATGCTCGTTATTTAAAACAGCTGCACTTAATAGAATTATGTTTTTTATTGGTAAAGAATTAAATGAACGTATAAATTCTAGCGGCAAGAAGAAACAACGGGGCCCCGTGAAGTTTGTAGCTGGTCAAAATGTAGAAATTTATTCGCATACAATTTGTAATTGAAACTTAACATCATTCATTAGCCTTAACAACTTGATTTTTAACTTTTATTTGTGCAGAAACATTTATTTTAAATCCGGTATGTACTCTGCCTAAAATATATTAAATCAAAACATACTTAAGAAGTTTGCTATGTTTTAAAATTATTCCATTTTATCTAGTGTATAGCGTTACATAGCAAATTAGGCAGGTACCAACCACCCATCGTAACAATTTAGTAACGCTGGTCATAACTACCAACTAACCCCGACTGCGTTACGTATTACTTGCAAGACCCCAATTAAATTGCTATTTTTAGCACGGGATGTCATCAGCAGCCAAGTAGTCCCGTTGACCCTATCGATGACGTCATTTGTGGACGATCCCTACCCGTATTTGTTTTGCTTTCAATAAAAATATTGTTAATTGTCCGTAATTTTTCAGCAAACTAGCAACTCGGGTTCAAAGTATGGAAATACGAAATTCTCAGTTTGCAGCCTTCATTGATGAATTTACTCCGAATACGTATGTTATGGTGATAATTTCGGATTGCAGTCTTCGTAAGTTCTCAATTATTCCCAAGTTCTAAAGAAATATCTTATTTTTACGGCATTTTTGGATTAAACTAAATGCAAAAATTGTATGTTTATTTTAATAGCATCAGCAGCGATGTTACTCAATATCAAAAATGCTCGACAATATTTCGAAAATATTGAAAAGGGGGAGCCCTCGACATTAAAATTGCTGCGTTCAGTTGAATGAAGATGCTTCAGCAACTTGGTATTCTAGCGTGTTTTTCTCCGCAATGGTGTCATGAAAGATAAAAGTATATATTTAAGTTTGGAGAGTGCTTTTCCAATTTTTGCTAAAATGTTTTGATTAAATCTTTAGCTCTACTCTAATTTCAGAATGGAGGTGAACTTATAAAGTTCTGGGTTTTGGATATACTTTGCTAACTACATTTTAAGCGGAAGCCCTTGAATTTAGTTAGTAACAATTATTCATAGTATCGTGTCGTACTATTTTCTACACTATCATCTATAGCTATTAATGGAATATATTTAAAAGTACAATTAGATATATAATGGTTAATATTATAAACACCTGGTTGTTAGAAGCTGCGGCAAAAACTTTAAACAATGAGCTCGATGACAAATTGTTTCTTTTGTACTTTTTTTTTAGTTACCTTTATTTATACAGTACTCTTCTCTGACCTTCAACCATCAGCTATAGTCTAAAAATAAATCAAAGTGAACAAACTGACTGAAGGAAAAGTATGCATGAACTATAAGTACTATAGGCGAGGATATAAGCATAAACCATGTTTAATTGTTTTTCATAAGTTTAAAATTTTATCTACGGGTCTATTTGTATTTTGTTCGTACTCTAATAGCCAATCACAAAAAAATATGAATTGTACAATTTGTAATACCGGAGTTTGTAACATTGACATTTAAAATTCTTGCTTAAGGAGAATTAGCTATTTATTTTGTAAATAAGTATGGGTGGGTTTTAATGTATTTTATTAATTTTGTTGTCATGTCCAAGCCCTATCCTAGAAGATACGAATTTATTTGAAATACGAAGGTTAATCCTAATTTCATAATGAAGCTCACGGATTATACATATCATAGATATTAAAATTTTAAGCCTCTTTAATCTACCGCGCGTGATGCAGAGTATAACGTACAAGATTAATTTTATTGAATGAGTGTGTTTTGTACTTTATATAACTTATCCGCATGTGATTACGTATATTTTTATGTTTATAATTTGGAATGGTAGTGACAAGGGAAAGGGATCTACCCAATTCCAGTTATTTTTAGTACGTAGTATATTATGTAGCATTATAAACTACGTACACAATTTCCGTGCATCTCTACACGTAAATAAACCCGTCGCCGTCGATAGTGAGCCCAAGCTAATGACGTTATGAGCACATGATTTATTTCAAAAGTGATATCAGGTAAGTAGGAATGAAGATTACAAAGCAAAGCTCTTTGACACTTTACTCTACGCTACGCTTTAAGCTATTAATATAATATTTTACAATGCTCACATAACTTTATTGTCTCTTTTATTTTAGTATTACATCACAAACCAAGGGAAAAATTGGTAATGGTGAACAAAGCTCTGTGATTCATGACTCATTGTCGAGTACTTCTAATACTGCGTAAACTGCAATTTTCATCGATTTTCAAAATAAAATAGTGCTGTGTGTACTTCCTGTGATACTTTACTTCCTGCTACTTCTTGTGATCTATTTTTGCCCGCACTAATATTTTGATTTTAAAAACTTCTCCTGCCTATTGAATGCACGACTAAAATAAAATCTAAAATGAATAGAGATATCGATAGCTTTACTTCCTTGGACTTGGAAGTTCCTCTTCCGATAAAAAATAATGTTCGTGGTTTGGGAATTCTAAGAACGTTCATCATCATCTCAGCTGTAAGCCACAAATAAACTTTTAAAACTAATTAATTAACTAATGGTTCATGTGCTACATATACAGAAATACTAATTAATCATATTCAATTGAACTTTTTGCAGATTGTCGGACAACTTATATTTGTATTCTCAACAATTTACTATCTAGCACTGGACCAAGATTCCGGGAACAAGGAATTCCTCGGTGTTTGCTCCAGTATAGACACCATTGAATTTTGTGAGTTTTTAATGAGTTGGAAACTTTGCTCTGCACTAGGAATTTTTGTTGGGTGTGTGCAAACTGTGTTAGCAATTGCAGCTGCTAGTTTTCAGGTATGAAAAGTACAAAAATTCATGGGAATTAAACATTTATCTTAACGCATAAGTTTTTCGAATAAATTTTTTCTAATGGATTTTGTAAAATTGTAGCGGGTGGAAACAAAGTCAAATATATGGTGTGCGGCTCATGGATTTTTCTTGGTCTGCCTCGCCCCTATTTTTATTCTAACTTTGTCTAGTCATCATAAAGTCATGAGTTTTCCGATAGAAGAAGATGACGCGGAGTCCATTTCCACAAAACAATCCGTGTTCATCCTCATGACGGGACTGGATGGAATTTTCTCATTAATTTCTATTATCGTCATCCCAATTATATATGGACTGGAAGTACAACTACAGTATAGTGTACTAATTAATTTAGAATAAATTAGTCGTCATGAAATATTATGTAATTTTATAATATTCATTAATTGTATTTTGGTATCTCATTATATTGATGAAAATAACTTCCGCAAATGTGTAAATTAAGTTAAGTAAGTATTTAGTATTTACCTATACTTTTGTACTGATTAAATAAGGGAAACAAGACGTAAGGAGTTCTCACTTTATATTGTAATGTATGTATGTGCTTAGCCAAAACCTATTACTTAACATTAACATAATATGACATGTTATAATAATATTATAGCAAATAATTGACTCGTGTCCCCTTAAGAACTTAAGAAATATGCAATAGTTTATATGCCATACGTAAGTACCTATAGAATGCGCTTTACAATAATTGTAATGAATGTTGTGATATTGTGAATAAAATACAGAACCGTCGCTCTCCTGCTTTGTAAAACTTATCATTTTGCCTTATAACATTGTAAATAATAAAGTAGTTTTAAAATTACGAAAATCAAAGCGTAGCCATGTTTTCAGCTCAGTATCCTTGTCCTTGGCCTGCACGAGACTGGAATTTACAGCCTGCTCATTAAAATGCTTGCAATAATTAATTTAATTAATAATGTAGGAAGACAGTATTACAGTATTATGTCGTCAATAGATGTAAATTTGATAATAAAATTTGTGAAATACAAATTAGTTTTATTCGTTGGTTTCAGTGAACTAGTACATGTACATATATACATAGTTGTAGAATCAGTAAAATATACGAAACATATAGTACGCTTATATACAATGATTAAATTACAAATAAGGAATTTTAGTTGGTGAATTAATTAATCAAAGTAAATTAATTTGCTTAAATACTTTTCAGTTCTGTATCTGTCTATAATGTCTATAATGTCTGTATAGTGAAAGTAGGATTTGTAATTTTGCATAATTACGTACAGCAAATCAAACGTAAGAACCTGGATTAGATTTTTTGTAAAAAGAAATAGAAATAGATAGGTATAGTTATATAGAACTGTGTATATATGTTATTGTACATGCATGTATAAATATAATCGTTCAATTTTTGATTTATTAAATATATGCGTATCCACAATCTCTTATAATAATTGTAAATACTCTCCCTCTCTACACAAATTTAGTAGTAGGTCAAGTATCTAAATACTAAATACGTAATTACTTACATGTAGGTATTATTCAAAAAATTATTTAGTATTTAGCTCGTTTATTTGTGTGGATATGTTTTTTTGCCATTGGCAGGGCAGGAAAGATTTTATTTTTCATACATACAACACAAGTATTAATTTGTTCTCCTTCTTGTTTTTCGTTTACACAAAAAAGTCACTTCACCTACACCACATGCACATGGAGGATTTTAACCGAAATAATTTATTGTATTATTTCTAAATTAAACTGAAATCACGGAATCATACTAAAAATAATCGTCAATATACATATAATAAAAGTAGTAGTACCACCTACCTATTTCACACATGTACTTCTATAACCGATATATATATACACTACCTAATCACAATCAAAATCGACGAAACAGTAATTTTTCAAAATACGGTAATTTAAAAATGAGATTATGAAATTTTTAATCAACTATTTCATTAATATGATCAATTAGAAATTACATTCTAAATACCTACATATTTATGTGCAATATATTACGTGTTTACAATAATTTATCTTTAATGCACGTTACTCACTTTACATACATAAGCACAACACATTTCATGCTTACTATTTAATATGTGTATAGTTAGAACTAAATATTGTAAAATTGAATATTATCAAATCATGAAGTGCATGTAACAAAATTTCAGATTTCCTATAGCAGAATTTGTTACTTAGACATAACTCAAGTGTTTGATTTTATTTTCCTCGTCGACAAAACTGCAGTAGCGCCACTGTGGCGATATGCAACGCTTTGAATTTTAACAAAAATGGTGATGCTTCGATCTTATACGTTGCACTTAATTTAAATTTCTTTCATCATAATAATGATACTAATTTGGATATATTGTAGTAAGAACGTTCGTTATGTATTCACGCACTCATGATATATGGTTATATAATATAATATAGTTATATAATTAATACATAGATATTGAAATTGTAATGGCTGCTGCAAATTGTTTTTTCTTTGGTTTATGTAGGTAGAAAAATATGTACACAACGCGTACGTGTCTAACAATGACCTGTGTGGGCAGATGGGATTTTCCATTTTCAATTTTCTGTACTTACAACCGTGGCTCTTATTTAAATTTGAGCCAAATATATAGATTTTAATTTTTTCTCCTGGATTGGGATTAAATTATGTGGAATGAATATTATATTTTTAAAATCATTGACACAAAAAAAATCAAATTTCATTACATTTAAGGATGAAATCGATTTTACATCCGTTCGGTATTTTACGCAACAGAAACTTTACGTTCAAAAGCACTTAAATTAATTGCATTCCATTTTTGTAAAGGTTTATAATGTATAACAATTCATTTGGTCGATCGTTCAAAAAAAACAGAGTATAAACGAAATGTCAATCTAAGGTGATCCTCTATGGTTAGATCCTGGGCACATGGTACATACCGACATATTTGTTTTTAGCCATGCTTGGAATTTAACAAGAACCCTACACGACATTTATTAGATACTGAAACTGGAGGGAACTAATTATGTATTTACATGTAAGAACATAGGAAGCAATACAGTAGGTATTTTATAAGGTAATAATATTTCATAACTTCACGATTTCGTAAAAAGTTGCGACAGTCCACTCACTTATTTTTATATTAAATAATGTTTAATATATAGGTAAGTAATTTAATATAACTGTATATATTAAATATGTTTCATTGTATAAAAATTGATATGTCCCTTACTTACTTACAACACATTATTAATTGCAGGAATGTCTTTCCCATTACGATTACGAGAATACATTGTTATTTATTAAATAGTTTTTTTTTCAATAAAGTTATGGCTAGGAAATAAACTTAGGAATTGAAATAACAAATGACAATCAGACTATATATATTATCAAATAAGGGATTTGCAGTAGTAATAATTAATAAAATCATAATTTATCATAATCGTAACAACACAAACATGTAATAAATTATGTAATTCATCATTTTACAAATCTAGCCTATTATTTTATACTAATTATATACTACTACACAATCGGTGTACTTGCGTCTTGTATTTGTATTTGTGACTTATTGACGTCGTCAGTGGCAGGGCCAGTTCCCATGTCATCCCCAGTGCCAGTCATAGGCATAGGTGGAGGCTGAGACTGTTGTGGCTGTTCCTGACTCGGTGTCTGTTGCTGCTGCTGACTCTGTTTACGATTATTGTGACTACGACTCTCACCCATATTTGGAGACACTTTATTTTTCTGATGCCATAAAATCCGACTGCAAAGAATGTCGGATTTGACACTGGAATTCCCTCTTGTAAGTCTTTTAAACTTGTAATTTTGTCCACGTAAATTATTAGCTACATTATTCTTCTCATTCTGCTCTCTGACATGATCTGGGACGGGGACGGTGAGATTATTTGGGGAAGGTGAAATGATCACAGTCCCGGTTCCAGAGCTGGGACGAAGAAATCCGGGCTTGCTCTCGTTCTCATTCTCATTCTCTGCCATCGTCACGGTCATGGTCATATTATTGGGGCTCATAATATGATTATTATCTCTGGGCAGTGTTGTTAATTGGAAATCAGGTGCGTTCAAGTCAATTTCCGTCATCGTCGTCCAAATGGCATCTTCCACATCATCAGCTTCATGCTCAAAATCAGTCTTATCCTTCGAGTCCAAAGACTTGCCATTACTCGGAGTCATTCCTGGAGGGAGGGGGATGGGAGGTTTCAAGTACTCGTAGGTCGTGAGTCCTTTGAGAGAAATATAAATATGGAAAACACCGAGGTGAAGGAGCATCCCAAGTGTGATGAGTGCTAAGAGGATGACAAATCCAAAAATACAAGTTTTCGTTTCCTTCCCAAGATTCTCATTGAAAACTCTTGTTTTACTCTGTGGAACATTTGAACTGGTTGGGTCATGGAGGTCCGGATGACCCGTCACTGTAATTTCATCCCCACTATGTAGTGGAACTTTGACAATATTACTATTATTTATGTAGCTCCCATTACTACTCTTCGATTTTGTGATACTATTCCCTCCTCCTCCTCCGCGAGTCGTCAGACCATGGTCAGAATTGCTTGTACTTAAATCTGGGAAATTATTGAGCTTGTGATGATGATCTTGTCCTTGTCTGCTGGAGGAAGGGTCTGGATTTTCACTCCCTCGTCCTCCATGAAATGTTGTTGATGAGGGGAAACGCTCTGTGCTTGGACCGCCGTTCACGTTATTGACGTTGAAGTTATTAAAGTTATTATCATTATTATTATTACTTGCCGTTGAACTCTCTTCTCCGGGTGGGAGGAGACTCACGTCTGGGACATGGGCGGGCTGAACAGTCCAAATTCGAATGACGATGACCACGGAACAACTCAGGATAATGGTAATCCCAATGGCAGCAAATAGAACTGTCCCAAAGAAAAGTTTGTAATTTCTCTTGCCGATACAATGGTTGAGCCAGCGACAGTGATGATCAAAGTCATCCACACATTTATTACAAAGACTACAATGTTTTGTCCTCTGATGAGTCACCGTTATATTACACAAATGACAGCGTCCATTCTCAATCACGTGCATGTGCTTATTCCTATCAAACTCCGGGATGGGTCGATTGGATCTTTGCTTCCGCACTTCGGGATGGGATGGATCCACAATAGTGGCTGCTATGTAGAATACTACTAGGACTACGTGCACTATCCCACCCACAACTGTTAGGATTGTTTGGATGGAGGAAGGCAAATTTGGGATGATCATCAGATAAAAAAATAAAACGTAGAATACTAAGGCAATTATCCCAGCCAGTTGTTGGGGATGGAGGGGTAATTGAAATCCGTGGATTCGCCGCCATTTTCGATGTTGGGGCTCCATTTCTATGAGATTATTCTGGAGAGAACACAGGTTGGATATGCAGGACTGGAGTCTTCCGAACATCTGAAAAAATAAAAACAAGTAAATTATTCATACATTAATTATTAATATTGAATTTATATGCACTTCTGCAATCAACTATAATTTTTTATTTTTAATAACTAATCACCTCCATACTGTAAAAGATACAATAAAAAATACAGATGTCAAATGCCCTTCTTGGATCACTATACTTATGATGCAACTATAAGTTACACAGACGTAGTATGTGGTATGTAGTGTGACAGGTGAGACAAGCAGTGTGATTCTGCCAACAACTTTGAGAATGTACAAAACAAAAAAATGATTTCGACTAGTTGTAAGCTCGATGGAGATATTAGTCAAACTAAAATCGTACAAATAGAGAAATTGATAAAGACGGAACAAACTGCATGTACCCCATTTCTACAACTGATGTTTTGGATTTTGGACTTTTGGAATTAGATTTGTAAAGAAATAATGACGACAAAGTCAATCCTGCGTAAAGGTGAAGGTTCTCAAGTATCTCAAAAGTCTGAAGGTTAACGTCTAAACTAAAAGATAAATGCAATGCTATCTACTATCTACAATACAGATTTTCATTTAACGTCAAACAAAAAATGAAATAAGATTTTTTTATTCGGTATCAGTTCCATGTTCTCACAGTTAAACACAATTTGAAATATACAAAAGAATAAATCTAATATGTAGGTATCTATTGTAGGTAGATGTGCTATATGTATATACAGTATGTCCCTAAAGGTTAGACTCACCCCACTTTATGGGGTTTACTCCCCCCCAAGCGGAGTAAGGGGGGGAGTACTTCATGCGTTAAGTCAGGAGATATTGATGTTTGAATTTTGAAAACCATGAAGTGAGTCTAACCTTTTGGGACACCTGATTTTCAGTTTTTAATTATTTACGTGAGAACGACTTGACCCCTGGAGGTCAATCAAAGCCAAATCCTACTAATTAGTCGGTTGTCATCCAAAAATAAATATATCGGCTTACGGTTCCCGCTTGGGGGGGAGTAAACCCCATAAAGTGGGGTGAGTCTAACCTTTAGGGACATACTGTAAATACGACGTGCATTTCTGTTTTCCCCTCTTGAGAGACGTTGAGACGTGAGATTAGCATTAAACAAACACACGTAGGTAGGTAGGTAGCATATACTGTAGTGCAGTACATTCACTTCACTCCCTCGTTTCTTAATACATAATATAATAAATAATAACATAATAAACTCCACTTCCCAACTTCCTATAAACGCCAACGCTCAACTTGTTGTATTTATGTATTTAATTTTAAAAACTGTGATGGTGTTCTATGTACCTTAACCAAAGTCCATAAAATAATATAAGTAATAAGTACAAAAAAAAGTGTAGGATAATAATTACTTCAAGTTACAGGTATTACAGGACACAGGAAGGGATGAATCTTATGAGCACAAAATTATTACTGCAAGCCAAGTAGTCAAGCTATACCATTACCTATCTCTGTATGCCCTTATATTAAAATCTACTATATGTACATCCCATCTCCTGCACACTCGTCTCGATTAATCCATCATACTTCAGATCTATCTGTAGATTTCAAAGTCAAAGGCATCGCACATCTTTAGCAACGAAAATAAATAACACCGACACCGATACTGACAATCCTCATCCTATTTCTATGTAGGTACGCATTTTGGCATTTCCCCTTTGTTTCTATTGTTTAAAAATCTTTCATCTATACAAACATGAAAAATAATACATTTTAAACGCCATATCTCTCTTCTACCTATCAGAAAAGGTGTAAAATATTATATGTACTATGACTATGAAATTACACCAAAATTCTACAGCATCAACGTACACCTCCACGCATGTAGCAAATTCATAGTTGTTTTAAAAAAAAATAAAAAAATCCAGATAGCACTATTATGCAGGTTCAACTATAACCTTTAAATGTGAAACGTAAAGAATACAGAGATAGCTTCTGTTTATAGATTAAGCCTTAAGAATTACTAACAAACCGTTTAGATTTTTCATGTTTTCCTATCCTACACAGTACTACACACACAGTACTAAATTTAAGGTTAGGTAGTTGAAGGCACGGCTGTCTTGATTTCTTGATACTGATACTGATGATGGTACAGGTGATCACTGATTGTGACTACGACAACGACCACATGATACTGATAGTGAGAGAGATACGTTTTTACTTTTAACAACCCAATGAAATTCCCACGAGAGCCTCAAGCGGTAATAAAATGAGGAAATAGATACAAACACATCCGCTAAAAAATTTAGAGGATGCCAGAAAGATAGTGGCAGGTGATATAGGAGAGCAAGAGTTTACTCATATAATAAACCTCATTTCCTATATGACATGGCATGGCTCAATAAAAAGGAAGCATATGAAAAAAAAACAAGAAATAAAAAATATTCTTATTAATAATATTACAAAAAGAAAATTCGTAGGTCAACAATTTATTCTACTCCCCCATGCCCCAGCGTCAACGTCTCACTCGCTCAGCGCCCAGAATCTCAGTAACTTATTATTCGTGCTTTTGTCATACTACTGATATATACATACACACAGCATAGCAGCATATATTTGAAACTCGGATATGGAAGTTTTCAAAATTCAGAACTGACGAGACGCAGCTGCCACCATGGGTGGACTTTTCACACGCAAACTAATAAACCAAAAGCTAACATTTGGATGGAATTTCTAATTCCAAATTTCCAATGAAAATGGAGCAATGAACATAACGTGTGTGGACGGACTATGCTGGGCATTATTATAGGATTACGAATAGAATTTCATTTGGCATGGCATGCAACATGCTATCGAGCTATTCAAGTTTAGTATTAAGTATGTACCATATACCAAACCTACAGCATGTACCTCCACATCAAGAAGTTTAAAAACCCCGAATTCTTTGATGCTTTAAGCTTTTATTATAACGTACCCAGGACACAGATATGCATAATATATCTGATTATGTATCAGTGCCAGTCTCAAGAGAGAATTACTCTGTGCGTACACCCACGACTTATATACCCGGCACCGGTACCGGTACCGGCAACAGTATGTGTAGTCCGTAAAATACATTACTGGATAATGTATGTATGAACGGACTAATGTGGCTAAACTTTATTATTCAGAATTATAAAAGAAGCATATTGCTAAGTATTTAAGGAGCGTGCTTCAAGCTTCATGATTTTTCTTGTTTAACCTAACAGCACCTTGGTAACGGGGAACTGGCTAGTCAATAAAACGTACATACATACGTACGATCGTACGAATATGCGCAAATTCGGCTTGACATTTTCATAATGATAACAACTACAACGAGGAACTCGAATGTCTGACAACTAACTGGGCACTGGAAACTATGCTGCGGGTTACTCGGGATTATACAAGGGAATGAACGAAAATGATCGATATCGATATAAGAATAAAGAAATTACCAATTGTAAATCATAAACCTTTGTAGCCTCCACCTTACTGTCCTGTACGGTATAAAAATAAATACTATAACCAGCTTAATATACAATTAGTACTGATGACGATATGCGCCGTGAGTATTAATGAAGCTGGATAAAAATAGCTCAACTCATTAATTGTCAAGTCCAAATACAAAAAAATATATCTAGGTAACGGTAAAAGACGAGTACTTTTAAATAAATAATTCCATATGTACAAAAAGAACATACGAGATACTTTACTAATTAGGAACTGTCTTCTACTGTAGATTCTGGATTGTAAATTAAAGAATAAAAACAGTTCGGGATAGAATGTATTTCAGCTTTTACAAATATGTTATCACATTATGATGTTTTCGGGATACTATAGACAATTACCTAAATACCCAGTTCCCAATTAAATGATGTCAATGTCACATTATCCAGATTAAATTTAACAACAACATTGCATTGGGCTACTCAGTACTAGCAGCTTTAGTTTTATAATATGTAAGTATAGTATACCGAAATCTAAAAACATATATATGTGGAGTGCGTTTAAATTCCTTATACATTTCTTCCTTCAAAATAGCTAAATGAATAATGTAGGTACGTATTGCGTACCTATTGCTGATCAGATAAAAGCCCTGAATTCTTGACCTAAAAAACCGCTACTGTCCTTACTCCTGTACTGTAAATAAAGTGATTAAAAAATGTAAAACCCGGCACCTGAGGTAACGTACACTGCACTGGCCATATATACAAGCAAATGCAATAATGAAATTACGCTTTGCCCTTCACTGTGTACATACATAAAAACAGGTGCCTCTGCAGATGACAGATACTCCTGATGCTAATCATTTTTGCTTTGACATTTTAAAATAGAATTAGGTCAGAACATATTATCAGTCAGTCAGATTTGAAACAATTTTTACTACGAGACTACAACCTCAGTATACATAATAATTAAGTAAAATATTACAACAAGTCAAAATACGAAGGTTTGCATTTTGCACGAAAAAAACAACATGTTTCGGTCGGTACGAACAAAAAGTTGTGAATAACTTTGAAAAGAAAAGTTGAAAAATGAACTACACGTTCACACAATATAACACAGACCACAAACATGCCATCGGAGTCAGCACTTGAATCAGAATCGGAAGCCGATGACGATCACAAAATGTAAACTACTAAAATCAAATTATCGGTATCGGTATGCGTTTATCCTTACCTTGTATTTATTCTGCAGACGATGACTGTTACGACTACGATAGAAACAGTCGAGACGATGAGGCTAATGCTTTGTTAACGATAATATAACAATGCTAACAAAGGGCCCACAAACAAAAAACGAACAGAAACACACACTACGAGAAGGAGGAAGACCGGATATCCTCCTCGCGTGGAGCAGGTTAGGCTACACAAACAGGTCCTTCTCCTTCACCTACAAAAACCGAACAAACACAATTTCCCAAAATGTATTACTATTATTACACGTTCTTACTATGAATGCTCCTCTCACAAAACAAAAATACAAACAGAAGCATCCCTCAAGTAAAAAATCTTATACAAACCTACATAGATATATCTATAGATCAAACGTCAAAGCAGATCAATCCCAATGTATTACTACACGGTATATAACAGTGACTAGCATTTTAATTTAATCCTGCAGAACTCCCCAACACCAACAGCAGCACTATGCTATACTACTCTCTGAGCTGAAGGGGCACAAACGACTGCGTCTTTCGTGTCTGCATTCTACATTTTATTAATAACACTTTCAATTTCAAAAGATACTAGAATATAATTGGTCTAGTCTAGGATTTTTACTATGTATAAACAGTCACAGAGCAGTAGAGTTGTTGTGTTGTCGTTGTTGTAAATATTTTCTAATTAATTTTAATTTTCTTAGCGTGCCTTTGAATTGCGTAGGTAGACAGACAGAGACAGAAACTATAAAAGAAAATGAATGAAAGAATGTGAGTAAATGTAATTATGTATAGAAGAATTAGAGTCTCAAGCAAAAATCCTTCCTTGTGAGTTTAGGAGGTTATTAAATCTTTAAACGTAGTAAAAGAAAAAAAAGCACACACAAACAAACAGCAACAGCAACAGGAGGAGACTGACTACACAGTCAATGAAACTGAACAGTGAGTTTCATATTATGTCCCACAATCAGATTAGATATAACGAACTTATTAAACTATCTCCATTTAACTGCTCCTCATTCGAAACTGCTATGTCAAAGTAGACTGTTTAAACTTTAACTTACAATATTGCTACTTGTACTTTATACTTTAATGTAAAGTGCAAAGAATTGATGTTTATTATTTTGATTATAAAACTCATGCAGTTGGCAATGTTGTGTATAGTAAACACAAGGAACAAAATTACAAAAGGAGATCAAACAAGTGAGAAATCAGACCATGTAATGTAGCCAAAAATGTCGTATGTTAAAATAAATTAAGAGCGTAGTCTTAATAGTCTATATACTCCATTCTATCTTTGATCTGAGAGTAAGCTTTAAAATACTTAATTCATAATAATAATATTTCATATTTCATCTGGCAGACAATCCTTTTTCGTACTCTAGATCTATGCACAGAATCTATATACCCATTTAATTGTACAGCTCGGCTTCGGCTCTATCCATAAATGCTCCTCTGATTGAGAGTATGGTACTACCTTGGACTAGTTTTAGTTTTAAATTTTCATATTCACAATAATATAAAAATATATATAAATTCCTCACAAAAATTAATACAGTATGAAAATTTTCAAAATCATAATAAATAAAACATGTAAATATGGTATTTTTTATAGAGGAAAATAATAGTATATAGTAAAATTCATAGTGGTAAAATGGAAGTTTGAGATTTCCTACTATCCTATTATCATACATCAGTACAATGCAGACAATTTACACTTAAAACTATTAAAGAAAGAAAGGCATATTTTCCAAGTACCTCTTAAATCTATTGATTGTTTGTCCTTTGTCCTATTTTATTTTTTCCTTCTTTCCGTCTTCAAGTGTCACTCCTCTGGAATTATTAAAATAATAAAGCTGGTTTCTCTGTCCTATGTTCGTTTAATTTGCACTTGTACTTGTGACATATGGGACAGTAGGTCTTTAATATTAGGAGGTATATAGATGTATATATAGGGGATATCCTTGCCAACGCCAACTGTTTTATTACTTTCACGTTTCAAGTTTTGTTTCTTTCTTCAGACGATATAGTTTTGATTGAGACCAACACCAAGCCAAATAGGTACAGAAAAGAGTAAGTAAAGTCCTCTGTGTGTGCTATCTGACTTGTCAACTTTCAAACAAATCTAATAACTTCACATTCACTACCACTTTTTTCTTCTGGCGTGATCTCTCACTGTGACTGTTATTCCTATCGTGTAGTTCATCTTGAACTTATACAGTCCTATACAGTTTATTACATCTTATATTCTTTGTTTCTTTATGAGTTTTAGGGAGGTGCTTTTACTTTCATGAACCGTCACGCTCCGAGTCCACTAAGCGACTGAACTACACCGTCTGTCTGTCTGGATCTGGACCTTTAGAAATGAAAACAAAAATATAGCGAGAATCAGTAAAACCATTAGTTATAAGTATTTAAAAAAGAATTTTAATTTTTTTTATCCTTTGAATATAACTCATTGAAACTTGGTTTGTATTCCATTCCATTCCCAGTTTTTTACGACCATAAATTGTTGCACAACTTGCACAAGGATATAGGATCGTGATAAAATAAAATATCATTCCACGCGACGCCATACCATAATGTTATGTGCATGCGATAGTTGGCGTCGACAGTGGATAGAAATGCGAAATACACATCAGATCATTATTACTGAAAGTATATTACTGTTACAATTCACAAGTACACCACAAGTCGGCTAATGTAATCCGATTTTTTCTAGACCTTTTTATAATATTAATATATTCTATTAGCTATTGCAGACTCGCTCTCGTTCTCCTATATTACGTCATCTTTAATCGTTATCACATGAGAGAAAATGTTGAGAATCACTGAAAAATATAATGGTGCTAACGGTGCTACAATTATTACAATTTATAATCCTCTACTCTATAACCTTATTAGTATGCAACAAATAAATGATTACGGCATGAAATATTAACATGAAATCATTTTTAGATGTTTTATATTACTGTTACGTGTACATAATATCAGCCATATATCTGTATCCTACTACTAATTATATAAATGTGCTATAGAGAGAAATATTACGACAAAATTATTGATTGTAATAATAACTGCACATGTGGGCTAATTGGAATCATTGAATCATACCAACTAATCTAATCTATATTATGGTTTCGATTATTCTCCGTATTAAATGCAATAGAAATAGGTGCACTAATCCTTATAGACTGTTAATCCAACTACAGACCTATAGGCTACTTTATTTACTTCCTGAATATACAAAGTTTCTACGAATACAATTACTTTTTTGGAGCTATACTGCACTACAGGAGTGCTAGGTACAGGGCTAGAAAAGAATATAGGAAAGGTTCCTACAAACAATTACACACAATTAATCTACACAAATAGTTTGTTGGGGTTGGGAAAAGGGAAATCCCAAAGATGTTGATAAATGAGCTCTCGTGCGCTATTTCCATTCAAATCACGGTGACGGTAAACTATGACATTTGGCTTTATTTCCGATTTCCTTGGTTGAGCTGACTCCACGAAAAAACGCTTTAGTTAGACTACAGGTTAAAATGTGAAAGTATTACATACTCCACTTCAAGAGAAAATAAAAACAAAAAATAGCTAAGAGAAAAGGAGAGGAAAGAACTTGCAATTTATTTAAGGAAATAAAAAGATTTTTGGTCTTATATTGACATAGGTATCTACATATTTTGTATTTTCCTGGCCAAGCGGTCAAGCTTGGTGGTGGTCATATTATAAATGGCCATGTTAAATATTACTACACGAGTTTTAAAAAATTCTAAAAAAATTGGCATTAATTATTTGTCGCTTACAAAGATACTAGAAAATTGTAAAGCTGCTAATAAATAAATAACATCCTAATTAACAGACTATATGCAGTTATAAATGTGCTATAAAATAGAAATCGTTACATAGCATAAAATTAAAATCTAATTAGCATTTTTTGTATCTTCAAAAACAATGGCCATACACAAAAAAAATCGATATGACACGTATGAATATAGGTATGTGTTGTAGTTGTAATTGTAATGCATAGCTGTAGTTAGTAGTTATATAGATAAAAGCCATCCATTTTCAATTACAAACACACAATTTTTCCAATGCGCATTGATTTTACAATACACATGAACGACAAATAATTTCCCAGAAAACTTCTAGTACCATAACACAAACATCCATTATAAACCGACCTTGAAATTGAATTCACACAAGCATTCCTATTATTCTGTAGTTGAAGTACTTTATTCGGCTACACTAATAATGCTGCTGGGGTTTTAAAGCCTATTTTAGAACCAGAATGTAAATGCACGATTCTAGTTCTAAAGGTGTACTGAAATGTTGCTATTAATGCTTTTGGATTATTTCTGGATTTATCTGGAAGATCTATTTAATGTAATATTATGTTACGTTCATTAATTCCCACACAAGGTTAATGGGAAATTTGAACCCGGGTATTCGAATTCAGAAACAAGTAAAGATTTAATTTGCGGTACCGTATCACATCATACTTCAACTACGAAAATTAGTTTAAAAAATCAGGCAAACAAAAAAATCGCAGAAAACCAAATCAATAACGCCTACGTTAAATAAATGGATTGATCGTGCTAAAACGAAATATAAACAGGAGTACAAAATGCACCTAAGCCTAAAAGTCCTTTTATAGTATTAGTAGAGCTTTACGGACAAAATCACACATTCCCTTATCGTTTCAGTGAGTATTAATCATTGTGCAAGTGGTAGGCACAATAAAATAAATTATTAATTACCGAGCAAGCGACAAAAATTGAATTCAAATATAAGCTCGTTTATCATTAAACGACTGTAAGCATGATTATTAAAAAAATAAATCATCAAATACAGAAGCAGACGGAAAATATCAGTATTTCAGCATTATCAGCATGTAACACACGCAACACGTATCATCAGTTTATCACTCTCATTATCACTATACCATCATCCCACCATTATATTCCAGTACAAAATTACTACTACATATTTGTACCTTCATAAATAATACATATAGAACTATATCGTCACTCGTACAACATAATTATTACACATTACAATTTACGACCCATTGTTTCAAAACTAAAGCTACCTACAAGGCTTCAAAATTGTAGAAATATCAGTATTAGTAAGTAATTCGAATTTAAACATATTTAATTATAGTCAGCGATAGTGCAACAAATTGAAAATGCATCTGTACTACGTGAGCTCACCGTGAGAGGAAAACACAGAAAGCAAAAAGAAATATCTAAATATTAACGATCAAATAGAATTAATAGATAAACATAAAAGTCACACACACACACACACACACAACCAAAATCACTGACAATTAATAAAGTCCTATAGGGAAGTATAGGATAAATAAAATATAACTCAATATTATGCAATACATACCATAAACATTTTTGACACAATTTGAACACAAACCACATAATAATTTTGAAGATCTCCAAACTCTTATGCAAGGTAAACCAGGTAAATCATTAATACCTGCTCCTGCACCCTTGCTTAACACCACACCATAATGACTGCTCAGTGAGACTAGGGGCACTGTGGTAACTAAGACAGTAGGTATGTTAAGAAACAATTTAAAGTTTGACTTTATCACAAGATTATGTTAAGTACATATTCCTCGAACTCCAGCAATTATTACTTACACACACTTAGAACTATACCTACACCTTCTTGTAATCTAATCACCCGATGTTACAAATGAAAACAGTCCTAATTGTTCCAAATTGCTTTGCTTATTTGAACTTTGAGTTGTGATTTTCTATTCTCTACCATCTGTACAAACTACGGTAGTTTTATGTTCACGAATAATTATATAGTTTAAATAATTCATTCACTTTCCATAACTATGTTTCCACAATATATAATATGTATCTTGCCCTTCCTTGTAAATTCTGCAGATAAGATAACTCATACACACCGGGATCGTGTTACGATTTATCTCACCATTTATATATGCATCTATTATCGTTTACACTTACATTCAAGAAACAAAAACAAATTTTTGTCATTAAATCAAATCTACCTATATCAACTTGAACCAATCAACCTGTAAGCTTCTTCAAACAAAAATTCTTGGCACGGAAGTAATTTATTTATGCATATGATGCGATATATAACCTTGCTACACAAACCACAAACGGCACAAACTACTGACTTTATAGTGAATTGAAAACACTCACCATGCTTTTTTACAACACCACGAACACTAACTGCAACACGTAAATAAATTGAAGCAGATATAAAAGTTACAAAAGTCACAGTCAAACTTAAGAATGTATTCAACGTTTAAAACACTGTTATAGAAATAAGATGAACTACATCAAAATTTAAATCCGACATTTAACGATACCGCCCATGTGACATGTCTTCAATGTATAAGCAGCTATTCAGCCAATGAAGTCACTAATATACAGGATAATAAAACTTTTAGTTTCCCATTGAAAACATACATTTTTCTCGATATAATTATATTTAGTAATCCATTGCACTTCCATTTGAACAGTGCAGTGGTGTAATTATATATAGTTTACAAATGATAAAAGATAATCATCTGTTAAAATCAGAGACAGGGAAACCTGAAGTGAATAAATTACAACTTTCTTTCTTCTATAACGAAGGAAACTTCTCACAGAATAATTCATGTCACTATTTTTATTAGGATATAATTATCTATTATAAATTCAAAAGTAATTACATAAACGTTGAAATCTTTGTAATTACAGGTTTTCACCATATAATTATTAGTTATACAATGTGTGGAGCGTAAACTGGAGACGGTTAGTCATTAAGCATTAAAAGCGAAACTGATAAACAGTCAGTCAGTAAAACTATGAACTAACAACTAACTAAAAAACCAGACGTGGAAAAGTTCCTTCAATAATATTTTTAATTAATTTATTCCAAAATCCTCACATATAAAGCCCTGCTGAGTCCATAAGTATTCTGAATTTTCTGAAGCTCATGCAATAATTAATTTACAACTAAAAGGAAGCGACTTTTTATTAGAAAAGAAAACATAATAAGGGAATAAACTTAAAAGAGGGCGAGAGAAGTTGGAAGGCAGAAAATAAAATTACAGAAACCACCATGCACTAGAGTTGCAGTATTGACAGTCACACACGTATTCTACGTTGAAACTAATCGTAAGTTCAGAAAAATCAACAACTGATAAAAATAAAATAAAAGCAAACAACAAACGTAAGAATAAAAGGATACAATACATTAATCGTGTAATACCAACAACAACAAAACACAAATTACGAAACAATGAAATTAATTTTTTACAAAACGAACAATACATAAAATGCTATTGACTTTAGTAAAAAAAATAAATAAATAACGAACTTGAACTAAAAACAACATCCTAATAAAAAAAAGGAAGACGCAATGAAGAAGGGAAATGGCGGGCTGACAGTGACAGTGAATGCAACGATGTGATTTCATATCAGTATCAGCAGCAAGTATTCGTCGGTAAAAAAAACTAGCATTATTACTTTGTCTGTCGTCTGTTGTCTGTACCGATAAACAGGATTTACCTTCTTTCCTGTTCCAAATTAAAAGCAAGAGTATAAAGACCTTCAACCTTGCTCCTTGTATTTCATTCGTCGGTCTCGCGGTAATATGTCGATTATCAATTATCAATGGCTGACGACGATTAATATTCACGATAATAATAATTAAAGGGACATGGTTTGTCTATAAAAGCTGCGATATCGAAAAAATGAAACTGAATAAATTTTAACTAACTACTACTGAATTTGACGTCCAATGTTAATTGTACCTACTGATGCCTGAATATTTAAAAATGTGAATGGGAAACATACCAAGTGATCAAACTGGAATATCAATAATAAGTATAATTATTATTATTTATTACACTTACGATACAATTATAGACCGCGTTAAAGTTGACAGTTATAGTTGTCGCTGAATATTCAATATTGAATGAAGGAAAGCCTTGCGTAAGCATTTGAGCCGAGAACAATCGTGTAATTGTGTATCATTACCACCACCACCAGCACCAGCACCAGGAGCCACGGACACAATAAAATTTTACGCAACGTCGAACAAAGTTTTCCAACCTCAACTAAAAGTACTCAACTAAAGCTTTGTATCATAAAATTATTTTATTTTATGTCCATGGACGGATCTAGAATCCAGGAGCAGAAAGGCAATGCCAGTGGTAAAACTACCATGCCGATACCTTTAAATGGAAATGCTATAACAGTTTTTGGATTTGGATTTTCACTATTATTCCACTCACTAGTCAGTTTGGAGTATGGCGGAGAGCCAATGTTTTCTCCCAGAACCGTACTATTCCACATTCGAGGCTAAACTAAACACCTCTGGCCGACTCGAAAACTAAAACTAGTAAAACAGCAGAGACCAGCGAACACGTTGTAACTTCCATCCAAGTCAAGTCCTCCGACCAACATGACCATGGCATGACGATGACAGTTAGTTTTGTTCAGTTGTATTCGCAGTCAGTAGTCAGGAGAAAAAGTGACGACGAGTGTGTGTACGGATCATGGATCCATATAATTTCTATTGATTTTTTTTTGTTATTATTCAACCGATTCAGCAGTCAGCTAGTGTTATAGGGTTTGGTTGATGTTGGTAGCTAATGTTATTTGTCGGTATGGTTTTGGTTCCCCTGCGTTTTTAGTTGGTTTTTTTCTTCCAATTTTACTTGATGTTTGATGGTGTTTTTGCGTAGAGTATGTAGTATATAATGTATTAGAACCCCCTTGGGAACTTTGGATGGAACGATGCGATGTTGGAAGAATCACTCAAAGTTTGGTCGACATTATATTATTGTTATTGACAGACACAACTTTCTATATCCCACAGTGATGTCTGTCTTTTAAAGTCTTTTAATAGTTCATAAAAATATTTTGATGATCGAGAGCTTCGTATAAAACTATACATAATATTGATGATACATATACATACTATAGGCCTCCGGCCTATCAGCTGCAACTTTTACTGCAAAAATTGTGTAGCGTGTAGCAAAAGTAATCGGTCAATTGTACTGATATTGTGTATTATGTTGCTATTGTTATGTTGTGATTGTGATGTTCTCTTTAGAATTCTTCACACTTTCACACCTGTTTCTGTACGATGAATATACGATGCTCGGTCGGACAAGGAAGAAAGGAGACAAAGGATAGACAATCTGAATAATAAAAGTTCCGATTCCGAAAAGTTCCCCGGGATTCCAGGAAGTAACAAGGGTGAACAATGAAGAGTCAGAAACGGTGAATGGGTAATTTGGAATTTTGAAAGCACTCACTTCTATAGTAAATCAGTAGACTACACGGGAAATGTTAATATTTTATCTTTGCCAAATTTTTCTTAGCAAGTCCAGACTCTGGAGTCCCGGCCCCCTGCAAGACGACGAGGGAGGGTATTTAAATAAATTATAATGGAGTATATTAACCATAAGCTCTAGTAACTGAAAAATAATTTACGTGTTCCGATTAATATTGTTCGAGGAATACTATTGGTTTGGCATGCCATGCCTTTGAGCACTGAAATACATATATGTATTTCCATATGGAGTAGAAACCAATCACCTACTAACGATAATTCTCTCGATGTCCATACATTAATATTGTAGCGTGTTCAGTGACAACTTGACTAGACTGGAGTGTATCAGTCAACAAACAGTACGTCTGGTCGGTTGGTCGATCGGTTCGGCGTCGGTGTCGGTGTATATTGGCTATCCTTTCAGTTTCTACTGATATATTTTCAGACTTTGGTTATAAATCGCGGAAGAAACGTAGGTTGTATTTTGGACCAGATCCCTTTCAATAATGTCTGGGGTCATCAATTGGTATTCAAGTATTTGTAAAAGAAATATAAATGTGAAAAGCAAATTTTGTTTCAGTGACATACTTTTTTTTGTTATTCTTCTAGCGAGTGAAAGTATAATTCCGGTATCCTGCCCAGTTGATGTCGATGTCCGTAGACTGACCCAGTAGCTTAGTACATATAGAGTAAAAAGCTCTTAATAAGTAAATAGTTGGAAAGCTCTATAATGCAATGCTCCTTCAACCACACTTGCAATAGTAAGTGTTTTTTATCCAGCAATCCGAGTCCGACCGGCAAAGACTGTATATACTTCAACTGACGGAAAGACGGGACCATGTGGCAGTCAGTCAACTTGGCAGTTGAACGAGATCGGTCGAAAATTGGAATTCACTGTGAAGAAAACCAAGCTGGACAATTCTTTTACTTATTTTTATTCAACAATTTTAACGATGCACACAATATTTTTGGTCTTTGATTTTCAAGTATTTTATCCCTGTGTCTCCACTTCAAGAATTAATTCGATGAAAATACCACTCTGTTGAGTGCTAACTGCTGACGTACTGACCAGTTAAGGTAAAATATTCAGCTCCTGTGTTTCCAGTTGTAGTTCCCCACTCCAAATGAGCGCTGCTGATTTGTGAGCTTTCCTCGATTATACTATCAAAGACAAATAGTAGAAGAGTAACTGGAACAGTAATGTTGTTGACAACAATGTTGTTACAAAAGGCTCTTTCCGTCTGTCTCTGTCTCTGACGATCTACTAACAACCAAAACCAAAGTCCAACTAAAACTAAAAGTAAACCAAATGCTCAGACATAATTATTTCACATTGAGCATGGCAGCATGGTCTCCACTTTCCACCTTTCACGCTTTGTTATCAGCATCGCAGTATCCCCATAATCCACATCAGCTCGCTTGCATATATAGTATTACATAATTAGACTGACATGGTTTTGTCACGAATTATATTAAATTATTAATTTATATAGGCCTTCAGATATCCGAAACCAGATCCAGATTCAAAGCCCGTCAAAGTCATATTAGCTGTGTAATATATATGTAAGAGTAAAAGTATTTAAATGTAAACCAATCTTTTATGCATCGTCCTTCTCCTTGTTGATATGTTGGAGGTGGAGGTGGAATTTGGAATTACTTTTTAACAGGAATAGTTTTGGTTATGATATTAGTCAAAGGCTAGATGCCTATAAATCCTATATATACTAGAGTTTTAGAGGTATAGTATAGTTTTAGTATGTCAACTCAAATGTCAGGCAATAGAAGCATATTATAGAGATGAGATCTTTGAAGGAAAATGAAAGGTTGGTGGGACATTGGGACTGATGAATCTAGACCATCATATATAAATATTATCTAGACTCTCCATCAAATAGGTTTCCCTCGATACTTTAATGTTGATATGAATCTTTCTTTACCTGTGTGTTGTTCTTTCATGTTACTGTATGACGTTTTTGCTGACTTATTGTGACTTCAATTCTGATGAATGCCGAACACACCGAGAGGGAAAACGGGTATAATTATTATTAGGTGCACCTATACTACCTACTAGTAGATCTACAACGCCTTCCTTTTGCTTGCAGTATATTATGTGCTACGTTATACTAATCGTAAAAGCATGCATTTTCATTTTTTTTACATTATACTTTGCTACTATTATTAGAAAACCACGCGTGTCTATATATTATGCATAGTATGGTATTGCTAATTCATTTCATTTCGTTTTCATTTCATATGCTATTTAAGTAAAAACAAAAATGGAGTCACGTACGCCAGAATAGATTATGGGGCTAGAGATATAGCCACAGAAGTTGTAAGTTGTGGAAATCAGTTTCTATATGCAGGATATATTAATTAGACCAGTTAATTGTAAAGATATTATATATATTATTTTGAAATATCATTTTTGAACGACTATCAACAATAATTCCATGTTTTATCATTAACAATAATATCATTAATTCAACGATGCCATGTGGTGTACTCATAAATATTGTCTATGCAATTTATTTCTACATTAGCCATGGGTAGCAAATATCCTAGGTTTGGCCGTGGGTAGCAAATGTCCTAGGTTATGGGTAGCAAATGTCCTAGGTTGGGCTTTGGGTAGCAAATGTCCGGGTAGCCAATGTCCGGGTAGCTAATGTCCGGGTAGCAAATGTCCGGGTAGCAAATGTCCGGGTAGCAAATGTCCTACAACCAAACGAAAACATCAAATTATACTAGGAATATGTAGTATGCAGTATTGCAGCCCATATGTAGTAATAAATTTTAAGGTTTACTTATATAATATGTCCGCTACCGTATTTTGAGGTAACAAGGAAGTTTATAAACGAATTTTACAATTTAGAGAATATAATGTTAGGTATTTGTATGCCTTCCTGCTGTAAATACCTATTTGATCACGGTTCAATGTTTCCATACGAGTAATATTGAAATCATAAGCCACATTTACAGGATTTAAAAGAGACGGCACTGGGTGAAATACTTAAGGGTGCAAAACATGTTTCTGTTATTTAGTTATTGCTCTTAACTAGTTCATTTTCAATGAATTTTTTGTATGAAAATAAATTGTTTGTTTAGAAAGGTGTGCCTATGTACCCTCAATACCTTTTATAAATATCTTGAAAATTAGTAATAATAATTTAAGCTTACTCCGTTTTTTCAGAAGATGATATCGTCTGTGAAGAACCATATCCACTTGTAGCTAAAAACATTATCCACTGTCTACAAAAATATTGAAATATGTCTTGAAAGCATTTAAATAGAATATTTTACACTTTTCAAAAATATGTAAACAGAGCATTTTATAATTTTTAAAACTATGTAAATAGAACATTTTACGATTTTCAAAAACGTGTAAATAGAACATTTTACGCTTTTCAAAAACATGTAGATAGAACATTTTACACTTTTTAAAAACTTGTAATTAAAACATTTTACGCTTTTCAAAAACATGCAAATAGAACATTTTACACTTTTAAAAAACTCTTAATTAACATTTTACGCATGTTTCTTATTTTGTTTTTATGACATAGCTCATTTTGATTCTAGCTTAAATTGGATATGTGTCATTTTGGTTCTCCACAGACGATATCACACAGACTATATTATATACACACTTTATTAGGATCCTATTGGACAGTTGAAATTTTAAATAGTCAATAACCATGCGACATATTAATCTGTCTGTTTTTACGAAGGTCTATTTGCCAGCAGAAAACATAATACAAAGTACCTACATAATGTGTTCAACTACATATATTAATTTTGTTTTTGCAACAATGTGCCATTTTTAATGGTACGAAATTTGCATAGGGATATATTTGATGTGTAAAAGATATGACTTTGTTATGCAGAAATTATTGCAAATACAATCATATGCACCTATGTGGTAAGTGGTTTATATAGTTAAGTAGTGCTATATTTTATTCATACTTCGTTTTGTCATTTTTGTACGTAATAGGTACTAAAAGCTTATGTCTTGTCTTATCTTGACTCCCATGGGGTCAACATTCATTTTGAGGCTTATATCAGTATCGCAGTATCAATTGGTTCGACTTTACTAGCTAGATTGACAAATGTCAGTTTAGCTTAAAAGTAATTGCAGACAAAAGCACAAACTACATTGATATTGATACAAAACCGCGGATCCATAGGGGATGGCGCATAGGGGCTGAAACAGCTTGAAAAGTAAAGATTTTAAGATTTTTAAAATAGGCCGTTAAACGCCACCAGCCAAAAAAACACACACTGACCCCCCAATTAAAAAAAAATTTTAGGTCCGCCTTTGAATGATCGTAGGAATATTCCTATCAGTGCGGACTGTCTAATGTCCTCACAATGAACGAGCAAAACAACCGCAGACGGGAAGAAGTTTAAATGGAGAAATTTAATGTGATTGATAAAAATTAACATTTCTCGTTACCTGCTTATGGCATAAAACTTGCCCATTACGTGTCAGAGATGCCTTCCTGTGATCTCTGTCTCTGTCACTGTAACTATATACGTACCATTAAGTACAGCATAAAAATCACATGCTGAACAGAACAGAAAATTATTTACATGTGCATACATACTAATACACAAGGAATTAATTCATGTATTTGTAACTTGTGATTATTACTATAGTTTTTGTCTACCAGGAAATACGAAATTACAAAATAATTATTGCCTATATACCTATATGGATTCTACAGTCCGACATGTATCCATTTAATACTGTGATAAATTCTTTTTAGGTGATGATGACAACGACAACGTCTGTGTGCGATTATAATTTTTATCCGTAGAGTATCGTTACCGTAACATATATTTGTATTCTAATTACATAATCAGCTGAAGGGGCAGGCTCACAACCACGCAGTGGGATGGATCACTATTGGGATCGGTTTCGATTATATATTGCTCTTTTTCATCCATGTGGCAGACGGCTTTCCTCTTAATGTTTGTTCCCCACAATCGGCAATCTTGCTGGTGCTGCGTATTTGGTCCTGGATTTGGAAGTAGGACGCAGTTGTTGTTGGGATTGGAAAGTTATGTAAATATTGCAGTGCAGCATGGAATTTGAATTAAGTACATACTTGATAAAAATTTCAATTTCTTTTTAACCAAATTACTAAATACCTTACGTCATACATAATATATGAGGTGACTTCAATTAATTATTACAATGCTCTGTATATTATTATTTACTATTGTAAACATTGAAAAAGTGCAAAATACTGTAGGCAGTGCCTATCTGTACGCCCATACTAATGATATACACTAGTAGCAATCCAACAAACCATTATTATTAACGTGGAAAAATTTTAAATACTGTACAGAATTTAATTAAATGTAAATTGTATATTGAAATATCGTGTTATTTACAAATAATTTATACCCTATAACATATGTAAGTAAATGCCTACGAGCAGGGCCGGACGAAGGAATTTCTTTTAGGCAGCAATTTTTTTTTCAAGCAAATACCGCCATTTTGATTTTATTGAAGCTTTTCTTTGGTATACAAAAATGTTGTATTTACTCGTTTTAGAAAAGTTTAGAATGTTCTTTTTACTTGATTCTATGACAATTGCAAAATGTTCTATTTAAATTTTTTGAGAAAAGTGGAAAATGTTTTATTTGCATGTTTTTGAAATGTACAAAATAATTTATTTGCATGTTTTTGAAATGTGCAAAATAATTTATTTGCATGTTTTCGAAAAATGAAAAATGTACCATTTACATGTTTTTTGAAAATTTAGGCAGTTGGGGCTGCCTGCGCTGGCCGCATATCCGGTCCTGCCTACGAGGCATATTTTACATTATGCTGACCTTCCTTATGTGTGTGTGTTTGAGTTTGAATTACACGTACCTACCTAATTGAGAGTTTGTTTTATTTTGTTTATACTTTTGTAGCTGGAACTTTGAGTTAAGTACATAGGAGCAGTCCAGTCCTTTTATCTTTCTAGTGCATGCATGTATTTTATCGTGACTTTCGATTTCGGTTTTATTTCTGAGTGAAAGTAAATAAGTATATAATTTATATAAATATATCTAGCTGTATATAGTTTAGTTCAAATTTATAAGTATACGCTTAGATATACTATACCTATATTTCTATTTTCAACTTTAATGACTCCAACAACTACAACTACAAGTACAAAAATAAAAACAATAATATTATGAAAATCAAAATCTATAAAGAAACTTGTTGTTGTTGTTGGTCTTCGCAGTTGCGGGAAAAGTAAAAAACATAAAGGGAGGTGGATGCCTAACTATAGTAAGTACGACGTAGTAATACAAACTTCGTAGATTTGAAATAAAAATGGTGTCACGGCTAATCCGGAAGGATCAAAGTATGTCGAGTCCGAGGTTTTACTTTCAACTAAAGACTCAGTTTTACACACAAACACAACACGTTATCTGAGACACAATAAATCACATTAAATCTACGAAGGGTTTTTTAAAAAATGTCACAAGGAATTTTGGTATTTCGTTCTGTGTACGTGTGGAGGACGTGAAAACGGAGAGTCGAACAATCAAAAGTGGGTGACATTTTATGGAGCTGATAATTTAATAAAATATGACATAAACTATTTAATTTATTTGTTTCATGATTTTTTAAAAGTAATTTAGTAGTAGGTTTTTTTTCAGCTAGCAAGAATGATGTTTTTCAAGGTTTAACATATTATATTGTAAGTACTCAACCGTGTTTGAAGTTTACAAATTTATAGACTATTTAACATGGACCGTAGACCAAAGGTCACGTTAAGCCAGGTTAATTATCAGTAGCGACAAAACCCAGCGTTTACTCAAACCATATAGCTATGATTCTATGATTAATTCTTGAGTTTTCTTACTGCGGTTATGGACACTGATAACGAAAAGCTAGTCAAAGCGATTTGTGGTCAAATTATCGTAATAAGAAAATTGCAACATTTAAAAAACTTATCCAAATAATAATAAGCATCGAGGGTCATTTTTATAGAATGATAATAGTGCAGACTTTTTTTACAAAGGTTTCTGTTTGTAAAAAAAATGGAACGAGGATTTTGCGGAAATTGGAGTAATTTTCATGTCATGCGATGCCACGAAAGAAATGACATTGATGATTAGTAATAATTTTACTTTCTTCATTTAGATTCTGGATAATATGTAAGTATATGGTCATAATCCCTATTTTATAGGCTCTTACTTCACCTATATAGTGATGTCAATTATTGTTTCAAAAATTGTAGACTCAAAAAAATAAAATCGATCCGAATTCAAAGTTGATGGAATCCAAAAACAGAGAAGAAAATTGCGTATGTGAGTAATTTATTCCTTTAAGTATGGAGTCATTATAGGTTAGAACCATGCATGTAAAAACATGTCATGGCGTGTTACGTTACCTACGTCTTGCATTTCTTTTCAGTTAAAATGTGTATAGTTTTTGTATGAATTTGAATGATTAATGCGTCCAATAAATCATAATGATTTAACATACAGATGTGCATGTATATTCAGACAATTTTCTTGGTGATGTATTGTTGTCGACGTGTACGAATATAAAATAGCATTAGTGATACCAATAATAAATTTAATTTAGTTCTCTATACAGTCAACATTGAAAATATCAGATAGGTACTGAAATGTTCGAGTCGATCACCAAGATATGGCTGACATTTCACGCAAAAACATTATTGTAGAGAGCTGGACTGAACAATAGAATTCACTATTAAAGAAATTAAAAAATGTTCACATAGGTGCGCATCAGAACCCAGATATTATGTAAAATGTTTCTTAGTTCGTTATTGCGTCTTTCGGATGCTAAATTTGCTAAATATACTATCTCGTGTATAGGCTGAAGAGTCACATATCTTCTGTGAAGAATCAAAATGACCCATATCCAGTTTTAGCTAAATACGAAATGCACTATCTACAAAAAAACAATAATATCATGATCCTTAAAGCATGTAAATAGAGCATATATTGAACTTTTCAAAAAAGTGTAAATAGAATATTTTGAACTTTTCAAAATCCTGTAATTAGAATGTTTTGAACTTTTCAAAAACCTGTAATTAAAACATTTTGAACTTTTCAAAAACGTGTAATCAGGACATTTTGAACTTTTCAAAAAAAGTAATTAAAACATATCGAAATTTTCAAAAATGTGTTATTAGAACATTCTGCAATTTTTCAAAAACGTGTAAATAGAACATTTTGCAATTTTCTAAAAACGTGTAAATAGAACATACTGAACTTTTTAAATGATCGTAATTATAATTTTAGTTTTAGCTCAATCTCAGCGGGATGCCAGTGATTTATTTGTCAAATAAATTCTATCTATCTAATTGTTTTTTATGACGTTTAGCACATTTTAATTCTACCTTAAATCGGACATAGGTGATTGTGATTCTTCACAGGCGATATGTAGTATATACTTACCTACCAAAAGAATGTAAAAGCATAAAGCACTTATCTTTATTAGACATTGAATTCTATTAATTCGACACTATCAGACAAGCATCTCCTTTTACCTTTCTTTATCTGTAATGACGCATCGCAATAACCACAATAACAATTTAAATAATGATATTTTCCAGGATTAAATACTTTCGCATGCTATTTCTAATCGAAGAAAAGATGTTGTATAGGCTGTATAGTCTATAATAGTCCACAATGAATTTATTTTGACATTCTGAGAGTCCGAGTCTATTTTTTAAAGTGTGTGTTATTGTAGCTTGTTATTATACAGACAGGTGGATAAAAGCATACAAAAAACTTATCGTTAGATGTAATTATGTTGTTCAAGCTGTCTGTCCGATCAAGTAGCATCTTGAAAACATGACAAGACACGAACGAAATGAGAAGCTCGAGCCTTTTTAATACGCAGTTGCAGGTTGTACTTACTTAAGTAGTAGCTTACGAACTTTACAACTTACCCCGTGAATGAAAACGAAAACACCTTTCCACTCAACAACGACAGAATAAAAATACCTTATTGGTAGCAATATAATAATAAAAAAGTATTTTCAAATTACAAGCGTATACATATCTACATACATATCGTCTGTGAAGAACCAAAATGACCCTTATACATTTTTAAATAAATACAAAATGTACTATCTACAAACAATATATGAATATCGTGTAATCCTTAAGGCATGTAAATAGAACATATGGAACTTTTCAAAAACGTGTAATTAGAACAATTTACACTTTTCAAAAAATGTGTAATTAGAACATTTTGAACTTTTCAAAAACGTGTAATTAGAACATATTTTACACTTTTCAAAAACGTAAATACAACATATTGCACTTTTCAAAAGCGCGTAATTAGAACATTTTCACTTTTCAAAAACGTATATAAAACATTGCACTTTTCAAAAGCACGTAGTTACAACATTTTACACCTTTGAAAAACTTAAATTCAACAAATTGCACTTTTCAAAAGCGTGCAGTTAGAACATTTTAAACTTTTCAAAAATGTGTAAATACAACATATTGCACTTTCCAAAAATTCATAATTAACATTTTACGCATCCATTTAATTTACATAGTGTTTTTATTATTAAGTAGCTCATTTTAATTCTAGCGTAAATTGGAAATGGGTCATTTTGGTTCTTCATAGACGATATTGACAACACCACTCAAGTTCTCTTTCTCACGGGGACAATCATTGCAATGAGTACCATTTTGACATAGAAAAATAATACATTACTACGAGAAAGACGAAAGTAACAAAAATTAATAACAACTCCTTTAAGCCTTAAGTACTCTAAAAGCGATAGTATTGCAGTTGTAACTACTACTCCTATACATACTACCATATATCCAAAGTATTATTGCATGTCTACATAATAATAAAATATATGTAATAAAAAGTGTAAACTTGTATATATAGATATTTAGGATTATAGGAAGATTTAGAAACTTAACAAACTTGTTCACGGGGATGTGTCGAAATTGGATGAACTTAAGCAATATTGAAGTGAAATGTTAATTTTTTATATCGTAATTCCTCCTGATTGAATTGGATTTTATGACTTTGGGAAAATTTTGTAAATGTTAACTTCCACACGTGTAAATGAAAATGAGTAAAAACAAGCAAAAGCCTTTATATTTCTTTTGTTTAATTGCTTTCCTTATGATTATGATTGTAAGCCTTCCTTAAAAAATACAGCCTCCAGAGAGTCAGGCCACAAATACATACTACTACGTAGGTGATCTAACTATAAGATATGTATTATGTAAATATTACGTAAAATCTGGGGCATGGTAACCTTCAAATTTTACATAGAGATATTAGTACACGTAAGTAAAACGTTAGACTAAGCGTCAATCCTGCATTACAGATGTTACCTCTATACGTGCGTGATTCCGTAATAACTAAATTAGTATGTAAGTAGGTAGCTCTTAAAAGTTTTGTAAAATAAAAGGTTTAAGTTTTGAATAAATTAATTTTTTTTAAGGATTATCATAAATAATTGCATGCAAATGGGCTTGAAGTTTGAGGGGCCTTCAAATATTTTTGGCAAAAATATACATAGTAGGTATGAATATAGCTGTCGGTAAGGTTAATGCTACGGTGCATAGTAACGAATGCATAAATTTTCAGAATTCATGTTTATTAAGTAGGTATGTTGATTATTTAAGTGGCCTGTCTGTTCACAGATGAGAGTGGTCGAACCGATACCGATACCGAAGTAATGAAAGTTTGCATTAAAAAAAGAGAAAGAGCTGTTTTAAATTCTTGAATTTTTGACAGGCATTTCAGGTAAAAAAAGTGCATGTCCTTTATCTCGCTCTCGTTGTCATAAAACTAAATTACGAAACCGAACTACTTACGGAGGTCTACTTTTCGTTTTTCCGGGTAGAATATTATTATTCTTTGTGTTCTTTGGGGGCTCTGCCTACATTTGTGTGATTGACTCCACTGAATAAGTCTAGCTGTACAAAAATTTGCACGAAATGCAAAAAACAACGCAACGGTGTCACGGGAAACGACAATCTCCCAGTCATAATCCAGGGCACGGCATTTCTCTATACTGACTGGTATTATACACTCGCATTTTTACTTGAAACGAATTAATTATATTACATGCTGTATAACTTTTATACATATACATACTTGCACCGGGACCGGGAACCGGGACACGAGGATTTCGCATTTCACTATAGCAAACAAAACACAATAATGTGAGCTTTCGCATTACGCCTTACACCGATAATAATATTGCCGAATCCGAATATCATCTATGAAGAACCAAAATGACCCATTTCCAATTTATGCTAGAATTAAAATGAGCCATTTTAAAACAAAGATAGTAAATAAAATACATGCTTACAATGCTAATTGCTAATCACGATTTTCTAAAATAATCAAATTGTTCTATTTCCATGTTTTTAAAAAGGTAACAATCCTATTCACATATTTTTGAAAAGATCAAAATGTTCTATTTAAGTGTTTTCTAAAAGTCAGTGTAAAATGTCCTATTCATATATTTTTGAAAAGGTCAAAATGTTCTACTTAAGTGTTTTTTAAAATTGAAAAATGCCCGCTATTTATATATTTTTAAAAAGGCGTTCTATTTACATGTTTTTTGAAAATTTCAAAATATTCTATTGACTTGTTTTTTTGAAAAACGCACAAGTTTCTATTTAAAAGCTTTCATGAAGTTGTTACTAATATTTTAATTTTTCTGTAGATAGTGCATTTTGTTTGAAACTAAAAATGGATATGGGTCATTATGGTTCTTCACAGACGATATGCATAATCTAGGAACAAATACAGATCCTCATGCCTCATAATATAATATAGCATCAATAAATATGAAAATTTCCTTGAAATCTAAAGTTTACACCCTATGCAAACTATAGCAACAAACTGCAAAAATATCTGTATACTCGGATAGTACGATAGGAGAGTAAGAGGAGTTCTATTTTCGTTTTCTTGCTTTAAATTTCCAGTCTGCCCATAAGAGTAGACTACATCCAGCAGGTAAATAGGTATATCAGTGGTTAAATTTATTTATTCTCTCGGATCATGTCATTTAGACATTAGTGTTGCTATTGTATGAAACCTCCCGTTTTCTTTGATTATTACAATAAATGCACCCAAATATCTGGAGTCTACCTGTGGTACACCGGACTGGTAAGAAACGAGCAGCACGTGTGAAGGAAATTGATGGCGGATTAAAATTGGAACTTTGAGTGCATTGCTCACTTCAATTGGATGGATTTGACTCTTTACGTATTATGTAGTAGTAGTAGTCTATTAGTACTTATGTCAAAGACCACAGCAGCAGCAGATGCGAATACTTCCTTTCCTAGATGATTATAAACAAATAAATATGGTAAAGGTAAATTGGTGGCGGCGCACATATGGGAGAAATACCACTATCGACATCGGCATCGCCATATTTCGCCTTTATCATCCTGCAATTAATTTGCATCGGGATTTCGAGACTTTGAGTGACATCGACCCGCAGTGAAAAAATTAAAAATGTATATACTGAATGCCATAGGACTGAGCATATTATGAAGCATGAACCTACATTTATGTCAAATGTACATATAGCCTGTTCACGTCAATACTAGCTACTTAACCATTAACCATAATCACATATGACACACGCTATAAATTGCGGACGTGCAAATACTTTATTATAGGTAGGTACTTAGGATCCAAACAATTTCTAATTAAAAACTGAACTAGCCCAGGTAAAGTGCAGTCCATGTGTTTATTTATAATTACGTACAAGGGATTCATATGCCTTCTGTTCGATATACCAGGAAATATTTAAGAATCAAATTGAGCAAGAAAATTACAGAAAGAACAATAACCTGTAATACACTATACACCATGTATGGGCACAGGACAGACTGGCGACTGGATGAATACTGATGTACATAGTACACTAATACACTCTTGGAAACATTCAGTCTAAAGTAATCATCTGGTCAATGACTCAAATTTTTGATTAGGTACATGTTACAGTTCTATCGAAATTATATTTATTATGTGTAAATACTTTAATGCATAGAGCATACAAGTCAATTCAGACTAGAAAGGCAATGTGACGAGATATAATAATTATACCAACAACATAATCTATAGTAAATTTTTAACAGACTGGGTCACTGGGTGGGATGCCCTATGAAATAAAAAAATAGTTTACATTAGAATTTTGTTATTTTTCAAATTTATTACTGGTCACAAACATGTATGGAAAAAAAATAAAATTAGGAATCACAAGCAAATAATTAATTAGCTAAAGCTACCACAATCTTAGTATTTGCAGGCCCTGCTTAAACAAGTTATTGCAATTAGTTCTGTATTTGGGTGACTTCGTTATGTTGTGAGGCAAGCGTTATCATAATATTAATAGCAGCATTCATTTAATTTAGAGTTTTGAATTTTTTTTCTTATTTCTTACAGATAGATTTTCTCTTAATTTTTTTGTTTTCGATGTGTATTTTTAAAAGAAATTACAACTACAAAATAGACCACCTATTCCTAGTAATAATATACACAATAAAATTCAGAAATACTTCAGGCATACTCTAGTTAAGGCATGTTGACCATTTTGATAGTAAGTCATACAATTTACGAATTTACATTCATTTAGTAACATCAGTATCAGTCATTAGTTAGTCCCCACTCATACACAAAATACAAGTTATTTAGCTAAAAAGTTTCAGGGGGTGCAGGAATAGGTTTAAACAGATAAATGCAAAACGTTATGAAGTACCCAACATAATAATGCTGCAAGTGCAATGCTTAACAGCAAATTAGTGTATAAAAAAGTAATTTTAAATATCAATATCTTTCAAATTGATCACATGAGTAATGTTATAACATCGGGAGGAACGAAGTTTGACGCATTAAACTGTAGAGTTAGGAATCGTAACTCTACAATTTAGTTAGCAATCTGCAATAGTTACAACTAACTTAGTTTATTACGTAGTAAGTTAACTACTAGTTGTTTTTTACATTAATTAGTTACACCTAAACCAGAATAAAGGGGCTGTAATTTTAGCATTAATAGCTTCAGTTATTAAATTACATACAAGCAATTAATTGTTTACAATTTTACAAAAATCAAGTGTGCATGTAATGAACATTAAAAATTACAAATCGGGGATCGAGAAGTTGTGAAAATAATTTATGTAGCTACTTAGATTTCGTCGATGTCAAATACTTCCGGGAAGTCCCCACATGTTACATTGCTAGGGCGAACAAATCCCCCGTAGTTCTGTTTGCATTCAAAATATCGTTTCCCTTGAATAGAACCATCATTTTTTCCAGTTGGCTCGTCATATTGAACTCCAACCCATATTCCATCCTTGAAATGAACTGGACCACAATGCTTGACTTCACCTCGGCGAGGGGGATATCCTGCTGTAATAACTTCACATCGCTCTCCAACTTTGACAGCTTTTGCGAGCTCTGTCTCACGAATCTCTTCTTCCTGTTTCAACTTCATTTTTTCTTCATCAAATCTTCCCAACTTATTTCGCTTTAAAAAGCTCAGAGCAGATTCTACAAAGAAATTAAGCAACAAAAATAGTTTAACCTTGTTAATATTTAAACTTTATAATTCTTTGCAAAAAAAATTTACCCTCTCGCTTTTCATATTCGTCATGACTGAGTTGGAAAGCCACATCCGGCGAGTCTTCCGCTTCAAAACTTTGATTTGAATTATCAATGACATGAATCATCATTCCGTCCTTGACTCCAAGTTGGGCCAAAGTTATCGTATCATCATTAAGCATCTGAATTGTCTCACCATCTTTATTGCGGAGCTCTAGTTTCATCGAAGCTGTTTGAGCTCCAGTCAAAAGTTCCAATTTACCCTGAACGAAAAAAAAAGAAATAAATGACTTATGTATTAACAAAAAACAAAGCTTTTACGTTTACGTACATGTTTAAATTTCCTTGATTATGAAAGCATTATTTTTCAAATTTTACTCTTGTGTAAAACAATGATTCACCAATTTATCATTTACGTTCAATATAATTAAACAAGGCAAGGCATTACAATTATTCATCATAATCATCAATCAGAATTATTGTCAAATTACCTTTAATCCGATCACAGTGACATCAGAGGGAAAACGTCTTTCTGACTGGAAATTATTAAGATTGGTCGTAACCGTCAACGACAAAAACTCCTTTGCGCTTTCTGAAGACATTATAAAGTGAGACGGAAGATAATCGAATTTAGGAACGGAATATTGATTGGAATGGAAATTATTTAACTTCAAATTTTAAAGATATGTCTATTAATGAAGTCAGAAAACACAATTAAAATCACAGACTGAAATTACTTCTATACAAACACAAAAAGCACATAGACAGTAGCATCCAGGCAGATAGAGATCGTCCATAAATGATTTCATTGGTAGAGACAGTGGGTCTAGTCGGGTATCGTTGACATGCCAAGTTAAAGATAACCGTTTAATAACGCAATGTTAAAGTGATGACGTAAAGTGGGTGGGTTTTAACAGTGATAATTTGGACAACGTTATTTACGGAACATCCTATTTAATACCATTCTTTTAGATTCAAATTGAAAAAATATAATTGACGGTAAGAATTTTCGTATTTTAGCGCTTTTTATGAAGCTTCCCGTGATTGGCTTCCCAAGCTCGTTAGTTACAGCATTCATCATGATTGTCTGTTGCCGGCGTGGAGCCTTGCTTTTTTTACACACGCCGAGAATTCTTCCTTTCTCGTTGGATTCTCTTGCCAGGCGGACGTGTAAATTCCGAAGCAGAAATTCCATCCACAATTTTTTTAATTTTTTAACTACAAAAAGTTTTAAAATAACATCACAATGACCACTGTAACAACAACCGAGGCTCCCGTTCTCAAGTTGAACACCAACAAACTCCCCAATAAAGTCGGTAAGTAGATTATTTTATTTCAATTATATTCTTTGATTTGATTATCGTGCATACATTCATACATCCAACATCATCAATCATGGCAAATTATTCAAGCATCATTACACTGCCTGCCCTTATACCATCACCATGCCTGAATACACAAAGCTTCGTTATTTTAACATACATAGATTAGTCGCTGAAATTTGATGTTGAATAGTAATATCAATTATTTGTTAAATGCAGAATTACTAATATTATTTGCTAAGTATAACATCTTGCATCTTGTGCGGTGTCTTAAAAATCAATTGGCTTTCGATTCGTGATTTTTTTTCTATTTAGTTATGAAAATTATTTTCATTTAATTATTACCTACCTTATTTGGGAGCGATCAACTATCATGACTGCATGGGTGATACGTGATAGTTGATAGTATTGATTGACTGATTGCGGATTTAGTTAAAATTTATTGATAGGTTCATACATTACATTTAGATGTAGGTAGATACTTCATTCTCGGGTGATCTACACTAAATCGACAGTAGCATTTATTTATAGCCTGCAGCACATTGGCTTGCCCCTCGTGGTTACAGCTACATCATACGAAAACTACTATTACAACGATTAGTCTTATTCGGTATTTAAATACGCAGGATCAAAGTACTTCTTTGAATTTGATACTAATTAATATCCATCCGGTTTCTAGTAAGAATATTAGAAAACTTCAATTGCTTGTCATTTATAGCTCTACTAACTAGTGTGACAGTGGGGTGTGTTAGACTCGGGAACATTTTATAACTATCAATCGGTTAATCGGGTAGTACTTTACCTAGTGAGGTATCCGTAGAACTGGTTTAGAGCGATCTGCCTCAAGGGCAAACATAGGTTGTAGGTGGAAGTTCATTATCAATTTCAGCCATATCAGTGGCACTTCTGCCAGAGCATAGAGATTACGATTACGTACGTAAATAGCAGTTAGTAAAATAAAGCGCTATTGCTAGTCCTTGTCCGTGCGGATGTATTGTTATTTAAGTCCAGCATCTATGCATGATTTAAGTGACTACAAAGGTATTATAGTTTCGGTTTTTTGATAGGTTACTTTTTCCTAGATATTATCGTTTGGCATATTAAAAAGGAGAACCTGGAGGGCAAATAAAATTATTATTTAGTGGTGTTAGTCATCATGTACTTAATAACATCCATTATTCATTTTACCAAGTGGCGGTATGCTTAATATTAATATCGCTTAATTTTTAACGAGTTTTCTATCTGTGGTGGAACAATAGCAACCTCTGCAGAAAATTATTAACGACGTGATAAATCCACCAATTTTTTTTCCAAGCGTGCATAATTATGCAATACGGGTTTGTATTTACAGCTTCAAAAAAACTTGACATCTTGATTCCAATTTATGCGTTCCACTTCCAAATCATCTTTTTACAGCCGATACGTTATGTGAATATAACTTGTCCAGGTCGAGAAACTGATGACCGGAATTTGCATCGCTGGCAATGATAGCAGGAAGGAATAAACTGCCCGGAATTTGATAGAGTATTCATTCATTTTCCAGTTGTACCATTTTGTGTCGTAGATAATGCTTCAGAAATATAACAAAGTAAAAAGTAAAGTCGAAGCAAATGAGAAGCTCAAACCCCACGTAGCACGCGCAATTGTTGACAGTCTAGTCCCAGTCAGCATACTTAATTATTATAGTTAAAGTAATTGCCATTAAAATTTGAAGGCTGGGGATGGCACGCAAGTTGGCTTGTGCAACATGTTTATCTATCTATATACATAAGTTTAGGTTTGTTCGAGATCGAAGAGAATTTCTAAAGATTCTCCTTGGGATTTGCGCTCATTAAAATGTTTGTATAACAATAAAAACTATACAAATATGGAAATTCGACCGCTTTTGTTGGTTTCCACAATATCTTTCCAGGTCAATTTGAGTTAGAACGTTTTTTCTTTACGCAACTGATTTAATTAGCTCATATATTCGGGCGAAGTATATCATATAACTACTTAGGCATGTGTATTAATAAGTATTTGTAATAAGGTTTTATCCTTGCGTCTGACTGGTGAGATGTAGCTATTACGTATGTAGTTTATTTCAAAATCAAATCTAACTGTGTAAAAATAGATAATTATTTTCTTGATAGTAAGTTTCAGTAGAAAATATGACGGCTACGATTGCGCTTATGTTTCCTTGTAGTCAATAGAAGTATATAATATATACATTGTGTAGAATGAGATGTCAATATTGATAGCATCATGGCGGGGAGCTAATAAGGACTAGAAAAGTATTACCTGTTGTGCAATTTTGGTAATAAATAGATAGTATAAAATGTATTTTTTAGTATAACGAAGCAGCATAAGTAGAATAGTCTGCCGTACTTGCACAGTTGGGATGATGGATATTTGAATAGTCTGCTGACGATAATGAAGAAGATATCTGTGTAGTTCAAGCAAACCAGAAAGTCAAGGTTAGCACAGCAGTATTAAGGACGGGCGATGAGTTGGGTTGATAGTAATTTTTTACGCAATTTGTGGAAAGCTAAAGTTGTTAAGTTATGTCATACTTTCACATGCCTATATGCACGTTCTATGGGTAATCATACAACGTTACGTAATTATCCTACTCTATTCCTATAGGATTAGAATTATTCAGATTTGGGTAAATCTAAATTAGAAATTCTCTTAAATTCACTATTATTGCTGTTTCAATGCCTGTAATTAATAGTTGTAAAGCTTGGCAATGCAAGGGGTAATAAACTTGACAAGGTTGACTATAGTTTTGTTACATAAACCACAAAACACGCGTGTGAATACTGTTAATCAGCTCGTTAGATATGAGATGACTAATTATTGAGGTTTAACTCTTTTATCGGAATTTTTTATTGTCATATTGCTTACGCAGGTATGCATTTTTCTGGGTTTATTTAGATGTACGGTATTGATATTTATTGTTTGTGATATATATATTTTTAATAATTAACTAATTAATTGTGTCTTGTGTTTGTCCTTGCAGCTGATATCAGCCTTGCAGAATGGGGTAGGAAAGAAATCATGTTGGCAGAGAAGGAGATGCCGGGTTTGATGGCTCTACGAAGGAAATATGGAGATAGTAAGCCATTGAAGGGAACTCGCATTGCTGGATGTCTTCATATGACTGTTCAAACTGCAGTTTTAATTGAAACTTTAACTGCCATCGGAGCTGAAGTACAATGGAGCAGTTGCAATATTTTCAGTACACAGAATCATGCTGCTGCTGCTATTGCCGTTACGGGCGTCCCAGTTTATGCGTGGAAGGGAGAAACTGAAGAAGAATACATGTGGTGTATTGAACAGACAATCTTTTTCCCTGATGGCCAAGTACGTTGAATGTGAAAGAGATATAATATCTTATTAATTATAGAGAGAATATTATTGTTTAAATGTAAAATGATGAAACTTTTTAACTCAGCCGACAAACAAAAAGTTTGGATGAGCTTTGATCTAATATTAGCTCTATCTGAAAACAAAACAATAATATGCTTAACTAAGTTACCAGTATCACTTATGGGTAATCATTTTTCCAGATTTGGCTGTGATTAAAGTATGATTAATTTGTTTTACAGCCTCTTAACTTGATTTTGGACGACGGTGGTGATCTGACTCGTCATGTTCTTGACAAGTACCCACAACTTTGCGCCGGTATTAAGGGCGTTTCAGAAGTGAGTTTACTTTGATTTGTTTTTGCTTTGAAATACATAGTAGACATAGTTGTTGTATGTAGTAAAAGCGAACGCATACACCTGCGATGAGAGTACAGCACTAATTGCCATATTTTATAATTTAAGGAAACAACAACTGGAGTACACGCACTCTACAAGCTACTTAAAACCGGAGATCTCAAATTCCCCGCTATCAACGTCAATGACTCCGTCACGAAGGTATGCATAGAAAGCAGCTCAATTTCACCTTTGAAATATAGTGTTTACTTATGTCCTTGAGCTGGATGCATTCGCATGTCTATAATACACTTACGATTGGTTATACAATCTTTAACAATTTGACGGAATTATTTTTTTGCAGAGCAAATTCGACAATTTGTATGGATGCCGTGAATCTCTGATTGATGGCTTGAAACGGGCCACGGATATCATGGTTGCTGGAAAGACATGCGTCGTTGCTGGCTACGGAGATGTCGGCAAAGGATCTGCCCAGGTGCTTATACAATTATAATAATAGCTGAGGATTAAATGTTTATTTGTGAATTATCTTGAAAAACAGCTATATAATAACAACATGCGATTACGATTTCAGTCCCTCCGGGCTCAAGGTGCTCGAGTTATCATTACTGAAATCGATCCCATCAATGCTCTTCAAGCTGCCATGGAAGGTTATCAGGTAGGGTTACTTGAGTTTTAGAATTCATCACATGATTTTATTACTCACTAACGTTCATTATCAGTTATTAATTGAATGTAAATTTTTAAAAATGCTGTCTGCTTGGGGATCATCCATATAATATGTTGTCATCGATGACATGGCTTTTTTTCTATCTTTATCAAACAATGAATGACAATTTTTTAACATTGCCTTTCACCCACCCACCTAGTGGTGATATTATTTATAGATGATCTATTGCTGCGGTGTATCTACTGAGGTTGACTATATTCTGTAATGTATGTGCATAGTTTGATTTTCAATTCTGATTTGTTTTATTAGGTGAGTCCTATGGAAGACGTCTGTAGGGATGCACATATTATCGTAACTACCACAGGCTGCAAAGACATTGTCCGGGATGAACACTTTGTCCAAATGAGGGATGAAGTTATTGTTTGTAATATTGGACATTTCGACTGTGAAATCGATGTTGCTTGGCTGGAAGCCAATGCCAAGTCAAAGATGAACATTAAGCCACAGGTAATCAACGTTTAGAATGTATTTGATTCCTTATGAGTACATAATTTTTTAAATGTTACATGATGAAACTTTTTTTGTAAAAACGACAAACAAATAGTTTGGGTGAGCTTTGATCTATTAGCTCTATCTGATAATGGCACACAATTTAAATTCGTTTATTGAATTCTCATATTATGACTGTGCGATATATTGTTCTAATTGTCAATGTATGTATTGCTTTCATTTGCAGGTCGACCGCTACGAAATGGCCAATGGTCGTCACATTATTGTTCTAGCTCAGGGTCGCTTAGTCAACTTAGGATGTGCCATGGGACATCCATCTTTCGTTATGTCTAACTCATTCTCTAATCAAGTCCTTGCGCAAATCGCCTTATGGACCGAGACGTTCGCAGTTGGAGTGTACATGTTGCCTAAGAAAGTGAGTGATTGACCTAATTAATTAATAAATGCTGATGCATCTTAATATAATAGTCAATTATTGAAATTTATACTTGACGATCACTTGCGTCTGTCTGTAGTAATAAATTTGTAATCATCTATGATTTTATTGTGCACTTTAGTTGGACGAAGAAGTCGCTATGCTTCACTTGGAGCATTTGGGAGCTAAGCTGAGCAAGTTGACTCCTGCACAAGCTGAGTACTTGGGATTAGAAGTTGAAGGACCTTACAAACCTGAACATTATCGCTATTAATTTTACAAACGTTTTTATTTTGCTGAAACCAACAGTTACTTTTTTTGTTTGTTCTCAAGTCTTTTAAATCCTGTTTTTTGAGTATGGTTGGCTAATACTCTTGTTGAATCGCTTCGGCTCTATCGTCGATTATCCCGGTTGTGTACACAATTTATATCAGTCGGATATACATAGCCATTTATTACAGTACACTGGTTTTGGAAACGGAAAATCTGTTAAAAAATAAAAAAGGAATACAGATCGTATACTTTTAAAGTCTGCAATGTATTGTGTTTGACATTTCACACATTTTTTCAAATAACATGCATAATACCTTAATGTTGCACCCTGGCGCCCTTATAACCATATAATATGTATTAAATTAAACTATAGCTCTTGTATTTAGCTTCTGTTCCGCCGTTTCAGTCATCCAAAATGTTTTAACATTAATTCCTACCTATCTACATAATTTACGTGAGTTTTGGGATTCTCAACAGAAAAACGTGAGTGTTATGGTGATTCTTAAAAGAGTGACATCGTTTATGAACCATCCCTCAAGTTTATTGTTTCGTTCCCTGGTTGTATAGTAATCTTGCTTCGATCTCTATGTGGCTGTTACCTATTATGCTGCCGTTGCTTTTTTTTTCATATAAATGCAAACTTTCTTATTTCAAATGGCTCCAGGCAAAATCTATATAGGATTTATTTCTGGATTTAAAAAATGTGACTGAGCCATAAGCCGTAATACGTATGTAGGTAACAGCCAAACTCACTCTTTATTTTCTACACTTACCTTTATATTTTTAGAAATAAATAGTTATGAAAACAGCACAAATTGGATTAGTTTCCACAGAAAAAAAATATGGAGGCCCCAACCCCCACTTGCGGCCATGTACGTATGTACAAGAATATAAACACACACACATCAATAAATACGGCTTCCATTTTTGTCCAGGATTATATAGCGCTGCGGCTGCGGGGTTTCAAAGTCCCACGTCTTCTGTAGGTTTCTACGTACTTAGGTATTAATACATTATTAGCATATTATAATTTGGTTCAAAGCAAACTAAAAACCACAAAAATTGTAAGAAATGGTCCCAAGCAAATGCATTTATTTAAAAAGCATTTTCTTTCAAATATATCAAAAGAAAAATTCGACATATTTTTCCTAACAAAATTATTCAGTGTGTTAGGGTTGGTACATAAATGATGTATGCAACGCTACTTCATCGACTAGACGATGGTACTGTTAACTCGCTGGCTGTGTGTGTAGGTCTGGCAGTCTCTCTGTCGACCAAGAGTTTATTCGATAGTTCTCAGTGCATTGTTTACATAGTAAGATATGTAAACATCTTACGTTCGCATCTTAGAATGTGAATGAGATTACGATGAGCTCATCCACATTCTAATACACCCTCCGCATATAATAAACGAAGCTTTATCTCTACATCAGCGTAAAACAATACATCAATACAACTTAATACTACAACGTAATCTATATAATAAAATGCATTAATTACACTAACAGTATATTATGTATGTAACGTATCTATATACACATACTACTTACTTAAAATTACACGTAATTAAACTGTTAAGACGTGTCACTTGGTCAACCATCTTGACAAAATAAAATCTGCCCATCATTTATACACTATACATATTATCAATACTTAAGAATACGCATAATTAAATAATACAAATCCCTGGATGGACTGCTCCCTTTTCCAGTTCTACCTACCATTTGGACAAAAATCTTCATAATTTGGACAATTCGGTACGTACAAACTTCTATAATAGCTTAAAAAATTCGTAAAATTCAGCTCTACATGATACTATATACTATTTTAACTATACTACTTAACATAACTATTTAAGCCTAGATAACATGATTTTTAGCAAAATTTTTTGCCGTCTGCTGCAAATACTACGTAATTTAAATCTTTTTATTTCTAGATGGGCCCCACTTGCTGCAGGATGACCCCTTCGGTGACTTTCGACCCGGACTGACCCGGACCGGTGATTTTGGCTATCCACGCTCCACTTACGGATTTAGTGCTACATATTATTTGTATTACAAGGTAAATAACTGAAATTAAAAATACATGTTCAAAATACTATCTACATGTTATATTCTATTAATTTACATTACAGTCGTAATAATATTCGTAATTCTAACTTTTACTAATTACATACTTCCCATTGGAGTTTTTGTTTTCGTTTTTTAGCCTTCAAGCATGAAGACAACCGCAGGTAAGTATATATTATTTTTACAATACTATATTACCATGGCATTACAAATTACTACTTACTATATACTTAATTACACATTATACAAATATTACAATATTTTTGGCCTTCTAATCCCGAAGTTTCTTTATTTTCCAAAATACATATATCTCTCTAGGTGGAGGAGTTGTTGGTCCAGCAGGCTGGTTTTACGTACACCAACTCTCCTCCCACTTACAACAATAAAGTCCTTGATATTGAGGCACAGCTGTACGGACTTAGTCCCTTAATTAGGTAGTCTATCTATCTACTGTATTGAATGCCAAGGTTCTGACCTTGACATTGACACTCTTAGTAATGCTTATATTTTATCTCGTATCATTAGGTATACTATGTGGCTAACTTATTACTTAAATAAATTAATTATTTATAAATTCATCTACTATTTCTATATTCAAATTTCCTTGTTCGTAATCATGCCTGATTATTCACTAGTCTTGTTCGCGACCAAGAGCTTGTAAAAAATACTTGACATGTTTTATCCCAACAAAATTCAAATATTCTACTACTAAAAAAAAACAATTCTATTCTAACAATTTCAACCAATACATGTAAAAACTATACATAACAAAAAAAAATTGTGTGACCAATCTACTGGTATTTTCTATTTAACTAAAATTATCCGAACTACGTCCCGTATTCGGAACAAAAAATCTTATATCCGACTACAGCGGATATAAATGAGAATTGAGTTTATGTGTCCCGATAATTAACTCCGTCTAATTTTATATCAAACTCCATACTATTCCTTTCCCTGACTGTCCGTGTACTAATGATGAGTACTAGTTTTCCGGCATATAGGTCCTCAAGGACCTGCGGTGGCAGATCCGGGCATCCGGCTTCTAAGCTTAGGATGGGATCCTAGTTCTGGATATGGTACAATGAGCTGACGAATAGTTGGATTGACGTTTCACCTAAACTCATTCCTCCTTCTACGTATGCTAGCGGGTAATACCTGACTATTACATACCTTAGACTGGTCGCACACTTGAAAAATTTAAATTTCTTGAACTACTTCAAATATCTTACTCTAGCCACTTCTATTATTATAACGCAAATTATATCTAGTTTTATTAATTAATGTAGGATCTTCTAATCTTGGCATCCAATTCTTGGAACCCTTGGGTCTGCCTCTGCCTCTTTTTGGCTCTGGAGCTTGAATTATTACTGGAGTGTGAGGGGGGGATGAAGATCGGCTCCTACACCCTTGCGGTGGGGGAGTATGACTCCTTCCCTCACTCTGCTCCACTGGAGTAGGTTCCTTCCTAGTAGCTTGTGATAAACTCTGACGCTCTCTTTCCTGCACCGTGTTTGGCTGCACTGTACTAGCTGGACCCGCCGGTGTGGACTGAGGCTGTCGGTCTGCTACTGGATCTCTAAAATAAAAAAGTTTAAGGCGTTCAATGTTCACAGATACATGAATTAATTTATTTTTGCGTCGAGCCTCTAACTTATACACATTCCGTCCCATGTCCTCTACTATCTGGAATGGGCCGGCAAAAGTCTGCATCAATTTTTTGCTTCTTCTTTTTTTGGTGTGTGAATTTCGAAGGAGAACCAGGTCACCGACTTTGAAGGTACACTCCCTTCTAGTAAGGTTGTATCGTTTCGCCCAAGCTTGTCTCTGATATTCCATCGCTGCTCTTGCAGTCTGCTGGGCCTTGACAGCATTGTCGTTGAAATCCACAGTCTGTTCCACTTCTAAGGTTGGTAGTAGTGTATCAATCGGTTGCTTTGGCTCTCTACCATATAAAGCAAAGTATGGGGTTATACCTGTGGTGGTATGTACTGAACTATTCAATGCAAACGTCAGCCATGGTAATGCGTCATCCCAGTTCCTCTGATTCTCGTTCACAAATGTACGAAGGCATTCCAGGAGTACATCATGAGTCTTCTCTACTACTGAATTTGTCTGCGGGTGGTAAGGACTGTAAGTAATATGAGTTACCCCAAGTAGAGTCGTCAATTCTCCAATTGTCTCGTTCAGGAACGAAGTCCCATTGTCACTCTGCAAATACTTAGGACATCCGTACTTAGTTACAATTTCATTAACAATAAACTTAGCTGTTGTTTTGGCATTTGAATTTGGAACTGCTTTGCTGATTAACGTCTTGGTTAAGTAGTCCACTGCTGTTAAAATGTACTTATTTCCTCCTGATGATTTCTTAATGGGCCCGGCAAAGTCAATTACTGTACGTTCGAATGGATAGGTGGGTAACTCCGTAAACTGAAATAACCCGGCTGGTTTCTGTCGTGGTACTTTACTTCTCTGGCATTCTGGACATGATTTGACATACCAGTTAATTTCCTTCCTCATCCTAGGCCAAAAGAATCTCGCTCGAATTTTTTGATAAGTCTTCTCGCGTCCTAGGTGACCTCCCATCTGTGAACTATGGAAATCCTTGTAAATCTGATTTTTCCACTCTCTAGGAACCACAATTAAAAACTCGGGTCCTGTCAAATCTGGATTTCTGAAATAAAGAACTTCATTAATTAATTTATACTTTTCATATTTATTGACTCTATCAGTTCTACAATGCAAGGCTTTCATTATCTCTCTCAATGCTGGATCCTTGTGTTGGGTACCAAAGAATACTTGGTCTCTATTGATGGTCCATATTGGCATGTCAAAATCTATGTCATCCGAGTTATACTCATTAGGTGATGATCTGGAAAGTAAATCTGGTAAAATATTAATCTTTCCTGCCAGATGCTTCATGTTGACGATATCAAACTCTGCTAACACCAAAGCCATCCTTGCTAACTTTGGACTTAGTGGTTTCTTCCTTGAAGTTACTAGTGACGGTAAGGCTGAGTTGTCAGTGAGTATTTCAAACGGAATTCCTTTTAAAAAATGACTGAACTTCTTAAGCGCCCACACTATTGCTGTCATTTCCAATTCTGGAATCTGGTAATTCTTCATTGCACTGTTAGTCTTCTTACTGATATATCCAATGGGTCGATCCACCTCTTTACCGTTGATGACATGGCGTTGTTCTAGTACGGCTCCAAGTCCCTCCAAACTGGCATCCGTCTTGAGAGTTGTCTTTCTTTTCGGATCGTAATGAGCCAGTATAGGTGCTGTTGTAAGGGCCATCTTCATTTCCTCAAATGCGTCATTTGCTTCTCTGCTCCAAACATATGGAACGTCCTTGCACATCAAGGCTGTAAGTGCTGCAGTTCGTTTTGCTAAGTCTGGTATAAAGTTTCTATAAAAATTGATAGCCCCCATAAATCGTTGCAGTGACTTGACATGTGTGGGTGGTTTGATCTTCCTTATGGAGTCAACTAATGCTGGGTTAGGTTGCAGTCCTTCTGGTGTCACTAAGTATCCAAGTATTTCTAGTCGGTTGTAGCCTAGTCTACACTTTGACGGTTTTAAACGTAGGTTATTTTCTTTTAATCGCCGAAAAACCTTTCTCAACTGCTGAATATTTTCCTCTACTGATTTTGATGGAGCAATAAGGTCGTCTAAGTAATGAACTACTGCTTCGTACTGTAAACTGCCTAGCATAGTCACCATCATCTGAGAAAAGAAACTCGGTGCGCATGCCATACCAAATGGAAGCACTAGGTGCTGCCATAGTCCATGCCTTGTAGAAAATGCGGATAATGGTACTGTGTCATCGTCTAATAATATCTGGTTGTACCCTGACTCTAAGTCTAGCGCCGAGAATACTTTCATGTCTCTAAACCTATGAATGATGTCTTGAATTAGTGATAAAGGAAAGCTTAATCTGCGTGTTACATTATTCAAGGCTCTAAAATCTGTCACGAGGCGCCACGCCTTCTTGGTAGGGTCAGGTGACTTCTTTTTCACTAAAAATGCAGGACTTGAGTAGGGGCTATTACTTGGTTCAATCATTCCATCCTGGAGTAACCTTTTGACTTCCTTGTTGATGAGCTCGTTCTGGGCATCACTGACTGGGTGTGGACGTAGTCGGATGGGCTCCGTATCTTCCAATTCGATCTTAAATTTGGCATGAGGGTAAACTCCAAGTGGGGTTCTCGAAAACTTAAATACTTCTTGTTCTTCTCTGCATAGTTGCTTATATTTTTCTATGTTCTCCGGGCTCTGATCTGGGTTGATGTCTACTGCTTCAATTTCCTTTTCAAGCTCCTGTCCCCTGTAAATTGGAATCTGGCGTGATATTTCCATAGCTGTAAGACTGTTAATAAAAACATCAGAATTAGATTCAGACATTTCAGCTCGTATTGAATGAATGCTTCCTACTAAATCAACTGCTTTAATTTCGAAATCCTCGTAGTCAGTAACAACTGCTGTAGCTATTACTGCATGTGGCTGAATTATGATTTTCTCTGATGAAGGATTTATGACACGTATTCCTCTTGTTGTTTCTGACATGATGAACTCTGGGACGATTAACTCCTTGAATTTTCGTTGCCCTAGTGACATTGCAACAAAGCTTGCGTATCGTATTTTCTGCTTTGACTTAATATATATTGGTATTTCCATTACTGTTCCTTCTTCTACTTCAATTCGTTCGGTTGAGTGGAGTCTCAGTACGTCTGGCCTCTGCTCATTCCTTCTCCTTGGTGGTCCTGCTGGTGGGACCTCTGGTTGCTTCATTCTTTCTTGTAGTTGTCTTCTAAACTCCTGTAGTTTAGTAGACAATTCTTTCTTACTTAACTTACTTTGAAGGGTGGGTACCTGGTGTCCTGCCCTCGTCTTGTTTGGTTGCTGTAACCCTGATTTGAATACTGGGGACGTCTGATCCTTTCTTATGTATTCACTTGTGATTCTGGCGGAGCTCTCGCCATTGGCCTTTGACTTCTGCGTCACTTGTTGACTGAAGTCCTTCTTGTTTCTTGTACTAAGCGTAGCATGACTTGACACAGAAGGCACGTCGACTTGCCTCTGCACATTCATACCAGCTGTTGTTGAAAAAACTACTAATCCGAATCGGTCTGACTGCAGTGTCTTTCTCTTGCAATCAATGATTACTCCGAATTCCTCCAAAAAATCCTGTCCTATTAGAATATCCTGGGGTGGCTGGTCCACTATTATGAATTCAAAGTTTATCATTGTCCTATTTATTCCAAGTAACATATCTGCAGTTCCATATTGTCTTATTACATTTCCACTATAATCACTTAATGTCATTCCATTTATTTGTTTAATTACAGCTCCGACACTCTTAACTAGTGATGATGAAACTAAACTGACTTTTGCGCCTGTATCTATAAACATCGTAATTACTTTACTACCAACAATCGCAGATGATGTAATACTTGCTACATCATGCTCTTGAGTTCTATTATTTGAATTTCTATTATTATTTCTTACGTCCGGTTGGGCAATGACGGACGTGGTGACATCATTCTGCTCGCTGAGTAATTCAAATCTATTTCGTAACTGTATTCCACTGTCATCTCTCACATATGTATCTGGTGGCCTAATATTGGTGATCGATCGGTCCGGCCTTACTGATCCACCTACGTGTTTAAATTCCTTGGTGTTGTTGAATTTGGAGTGTAGTAATTTCCTCTTGAGTCATTCGCATTCCCGCCACCTCTTGTATCATTTGGCCTACGTGACTCCCTATTGTCTACATTATAATAACCTGACTCACGACTCCGCTCACGCGATCGCTGCCTACGTGGCTCCCTGCTTCTCTCTCGTGATCGTCCTCTCCCCTGACTACGTCGTTTCTCCTCCTGCTTCCGCCGCCACTCCTTAGTTCTCTGTGATGGTGGATCTCGGCAATCCTTTGCAAAATGTCCTGGTCTGTCGCAATTATAGCAATTGTTAGGTTTTCTCTTTTGCTCCTCTTCTCGTCTATAAGTGCTATTAGCTGATCCTTGTGGTCTTTTGGCGTTCCCTGATGTCTTCCACGCCTTCAACTCCTTTGTTAACATATTAATCTTAGCTTCTAACTCTGCTGTTTTGCTGTTCTCTATGACTGCGTTAATTTCTTGCTTAATTGCTGGTGTAGATGCTGGTGAGTCAAACCGAACTAAATTGCGTTGATCGTAGTCTGCAAGTTGTGCTTTAAATGCTGCTATTTCTGTTGCTAACGTGCGTTCGGCTAAATACTTTTGCACACTCATTCTAAGATTTTTTGTTATTACTTCAATCATTATAGCAGCTGGCATTCCCTCCCAGTTTGCACCAAATGCGTCCTGTATTCTCATTATAAATGCCGAAGCTGTTTCGCCAATTTGCTGTTGCTGTCGAAATATCTCATCTGCTGCTGCTCGTGGGACTGATGTCATAGGACAGTTTGCTTTAAACGCTGTTATGAACTCTGCTAATGTTGATGCGTCACTCAATGTTGCCTTGTTAATACTAAAGTACGATTGTGCTTGGGGTGTGGTGATAGCGCGTTTAAGGTGTGCCTTAGCTGGTACTGCTTGCAAATTGTACATGGTAGCCCATAATGTGAATTCGTCTAAAAACTCGTTCACTGCCTCTTGCTTCAAAACAGGGTCTGAATATGTAGGCATTGGTACTGGTGGTGCAGCCATTATAAAAATATCTACCTCAGGCTCGTCTTCTGGATTCTCAATATGTTCCTCCTCTTCCTCGTCGTTATTATTTTCTGCGTCTGGTCCTACAACTACTGGTTCTGGACCTGCCTGTTCTTCCACTACTAGTTGTTCTACAACTGGCTCTACTATCTCTGGTTTCACTACCACAGGTTCAATAATGACTGGTTCTGCTTGCTCTTGCTCTTTCGCTTCCGATTCCTCTACTTTAATATGAACCTCCGCTTCTTTCTCAGGCTTTGAAACGTTTAATGACTTAAATAACCCGTTTATGCCTTCTAACTCGTTGTCAACGTTCCTTATCTCGTCTTGTAATGATAAATTTAAAAATCGCTTACTTATTGGCTCCCGATTATGACCCTCTGAGATTACCTCAAACGTCTCGTACAACCCGCTTCTGTGACTGCCGTTGGAGCTGGCTTCTGATTCTACGCTTTTTGTTGGAGATTGAATCTTACGGAAATCAGGCTGTAGTATGGATGGTTCGTCGATCCCGTCTGAGCTGTCTGACTTTTCCTTCTGGGTTGTGTCGATTGTTGTTTCGGCTGACGGCAACCTCTCTATGTTTGGATCTGAAACTTCGTTCTTCTCCCCTAACACGTCTAACAGTAGTTTCCAGCTTTCCAGTGATGATTCCTGAGCTTGCTCTAATAGCGCCACACGTCTGTTGAAACTCGTCCGGGGTGTTGAGTACAATGGTCCTCTACTTGCTGAACCCTGTAGCTCCCTGGTGAACTGACTCTGCCCCGCCCTTAAGTTGTCTGCTTCTGGTGTGGCTACTAAACAATCTGGAAGTCTTCGCTCTGGAAACTTCAACGCTACTTCTTTCCGTAGTAAATATTCTTCGCTCACAAAATCGTTGTATCTCCGTTTCACTACTCTCACATAATCAGGATTAAGACACGGTAAAAGGTCGTATTGTTCAAACGGTGTCTGTGTTGGAACTGCTGGCGCTGATTTTCGTCCTTTTGACTTTCCTTCACTCATAACCCTGTTACTGTCTGACTTCTTCTTTTTTAGTAAACTGAACATTTACTACACTTAATTAAACCTACCATTGTTCTTTGACTCTGTGGGAATTCGTAAAAATTATAACTACTACAAAACTGTAACTACTATAACTCTTACAAAACTCGCACCTCCACCATTGTTAGGGTTGGTACATAAATGATGTATGCAACGCTACTTCATCGACTAGACGATGGTACTGTTAACTCGCTGGCTGTGTGTGTAGGTCTGGCAGTCTCTCTGTCGACCAAGAGTTTATTCGATAGTTCTCAGTGCATTGTTTACATAGTAAGATATGTAAACATCTTACGTTCGCATCTTAGAATGTGAATGAGATTACGATGAGCTCATCCACATTCTAATAAGTGCTATAAATGTAGGTAGTTATAATTAATGAATTTTAATACTCAAATAAAGTATGAAGTTATCTATCAGTTTTGTTTTCATGTAAGTTTTAATGGTTGAAGCTGATTTTACAATTAAAAAATTCTGTTCTGCTATATGTCACACAACTCACAATAAAACAGTATTTTTAAAAATCAGGCACCCTGTATGTCAGATAGTTTTGCATACTTGCACTGTATTTATTTATCACATCACGTGGCTAGGCTGTAGCTGTAAGTACTGATGTACTGCTGAATATCTATAGTATAGTAGATAATCAGCACCGTGAGCAAGTAATCACTTAAGTTTTGACACTTCATATAATTGAGGATTTCTATTCATTTTTCCAAGCACTTGTACTATAACTATATTATAGTATTTTTGTTCTGAAAGAAAAAGATCAGTGAAAGATAACATAATGAGTATGTATGAAATGTATCTGGTTTAAAAAAAATCCTTGTATGTATCGAAATGTATCGAGTGTTTATTGGTTTGAGTAAAGAAATTGGGCTTAATTTTTAGAGAGGTTAAAAGCAAGTATACACGGAGCTCAAGTCGCTCATCGCTCTCACTCTCAAAATTTTATCCGGAGAATAAGTATGCATGTAAATGCATAGAGAGCCGAATACCAAAAAGATACTGTCAAGTCTTTTACGGTACTACAAACCTGTCATTCAGAGTCAGTTTAATTTGTGTCACACACAGGAAAAGTTAAAAAGTTAAAAAATCTGCTCTTAAATATTGGTTTAAAATAAATGCATAACAAAGTGAAAGCAAAGGGAAGACAAAAGTTTAAAAGAATTGAGTCGAGTGTACATAGATTGGTCAAGTGCGAAGATTTCTTTTACTCTAGTTTGAATTTTGGACTGACGACAAGTCAAAATGGAGCCTGTAATATGCGGCTGGGAAGTACGAAGTTGGGCGATATGTATTGCCTGGATTCAAATTGTAAGAAATTTCACAACGTATTCATCTTTTTTGTTTTATAAATACCTAAGTAACGTAAGGGCGCTATAGTATGTAGTTACACCATTCTGCTTGGCTAGGGTACTGGAATATTTTCAAAATATACAATTTTCGGTGCAAAATACTATACAAGTAGTTACCAAAATGCATATTATATCGTCTGTGAAGAACCAAAATGATCCATATCTATTTTTAGGTAAAAACAATATCAACTATCTACAAAAATATTCAAATATGTCTTGAGTGCATTTAAATAGAACATTTTGCACTTTTCAAAAATATAGAATAAGAACATTTTGCACCTTTTTGAAAACATGGAATTAGAACATTTTGCACCTTTTCGAAAACATGGAATTAGAACATTTTGCACCTTTTTGAAAACATGGAATTAGAACATTTTGCACCTTTTCAGAAACATGGAATTAGAACATTTTGCACCTTTTCAGAAACATGGTATTAGAACATTTTGCACCTTTTCAAATACATGTAAATAGGACATTTTACGTTTTTCAAAATCTCCTAATTAACATTTTACGCATGTTTCTCATTTTGTTTCTACCTATTTTTTATGACATTTTGATTTTAGCTTAAATTGGATATGGGTTATTTTGGTTCTTCACAGACGATATTTCTGTTCGCTCTTTAGGTACATATAGCGTACAATTAACTTTCTTCTATGGCTTTGTAGTTAGTAACGTTTTAATAATTATTGTATCTGATTGTCTATTGTTTTTATTAAGGGACAGTTCATAGTTGAACTGTTCCTTGTGGGGGGTGGCCTCACTGTTATTCTTGTAGCAGGGAAAGATGAAGTCGACAAAACAAAACTGAAAAATCCGGATGAAGGAACTGTTGCCGATAATAATTATTGGAATTGGACGTCAGAATGTGAGTCGCTCAACTTGAACGTAATGTATAAGGGATCGTCCATCAATGATGTGACGGGTATAAGGGCAATGGGTCTAGCTGGATGTTGATGAGATCCCATATTAAAGATATATACCCATTTACTTAATGGTTTTTAGCTGATGAGGATCAGAGGGTTTTTTAGGGTCCCATAAAAATGTGAATATTTGATGACATCATTTATGGACGAACTCTATTACTGGGTTTTGAAATTCTGTAATTTCGTAACTACTTTTTTAAAGATATGAAAAACAACATAAAGAACGGTCAATATATTGAATAATAAAATTAATAAATATTTAAACGGATTCCCGCCAACAGATTTACAACTAGTATTCTATTTTACCGTTTCGGTTATTATTCTTTTTCTTGGAATTATTTTGGCTGTGCTCCTTATCAAAGGTGCTAAAGAGGTAAGTAAAAAATGTTAAATATCGTCTGTGAAGAACCAAAATGACCCATATCTAATTTAAGCTTAAATCAAAATGAGCTACATGTCATAAAAACAAAGTGAGAAACATGCGTTAAATGTTAAATTTACGAGTTTTTGAAAAGCGTGAAATGTTTTATTTACAAGTTTTTGAAAAGCGTGAAATTTTCTATTTATATGTTTTTGAAAAGCGTGAAATGTTCTATTTAAATGGTTTCAAGACATGTTTCAATATTTTTGTAGATAGTGGATATTGTTTTTAGATACAAATGGAGAAATGGATATGGGTAATTTTGGTTCTTCACAGACGGTATGCTAAACACAAACGATATGTAAAGCTAATTACCATTAGCTTTACGTATATATATACTACATTTAAGCAATGTCAAATATTTGCGTTTAAAAAGAATTGACAAAATCTAATTATTTAATTAACTGACTTTGTTGTATACATACAGAGCAAGAGTCGTTACCTGAAGTGGTGGGTAATTAAATCAGTTATGGTCTTGGCTTTGACAATTTTAATGGAGGTTTTCAGTGCAGAATCGATTCTCGCATTAGTCCTCCGCTTGTCAGCCCTCTGCATTCTTTATGGCTTTTCCATTTTTGTTGTAGTGACACTCATTAAAGATATTGAACCAAAGGAAGGCCAAGTACTTGATAGCTCTAAAAAACCATCGGATAATACCCGGCTCTTGAAATGCGGTCCGGCAGATTCCGCCAATGCAACCAGAGATCCAGAGCGGGAGGGGGGGGGGAGCTAGGGAGACACGAGCACGCAAAAAGTAAATTAATGTATTTCTGCTTCTACAACAATTATTAAACTACTAGCGTGCACTTGATTACATATTTGTTTCAAAATACATTTTTACTCTTTTTTTAGGGGACGCCCATTAGTGATGTAATGGAAAACTCCTTATTTTTAGGACCCAATGAACCCCATGTTATAACCGTTGCATAAATGGCTATCTTTAACTTGGCATCTCATTAATACCCAACTAAACTTACTGACCCCACTGTCAGTAGGTCACTGACGACATCATTTAAAGATGATCCCTTACTATGGAGGTAACCGAGCTGGTCATTGCTGTCACCCCTTTAGCTTACTCTCTACTGAGTGAGGTTTCTGTACCAAAGCTTATTTCTCCAGTGCAGCATTCAAAGAAGAATATGGATCATACATATACTTATAATATAATTATTTACGCGTGTAATTTGAGCAAAACTTGTGAATGTACTATGTAACTACATGTATTTAAGTCTATATGTATTGATGTATGTATTCAGTTTTACTTTATTTTTACTACACACTATAATCGACTAATTTAATATGGAACTTTATATAGGAATAAGTCCTTTGTTCTGAGTCATTTCGTAGGAATTTGTGTGGTTATAAATATGAAAAAGTAAGAAATGACCCATATCCAATTTAAACTAAAAACAAAATGAGCTATGTCAAAAAAACAAAGTGAGAAACATGCGTCAAATGTTAATTTAGAGTTTTTGAAAAGTGTAAAATTGTCTGTTTACATGTTCTTTGAAAATTGTAAAATGTTCTATTTGCATGTTTTTGAAAAGTGTAAAATGTTCTATTTGCATTAAAAACAACATATATACCCGAAATGACGGAATAAGACAATAAGAGCCGAGGCGCAAATAAGCGCCGGGAGGAATGTCAGTCCAAAAAATTTAGTAAGGGCCGGCCGAGAGTTCAAATAAGCGCCGGGGTCAAATAGGCAGCCGGGTTAAAAATAATTCATAAGCATAATTAATAAAAGTATAAGTATTGCATTGTACGAAATACCTCAAATAGATCAATGATAGTAGAATCACAATCACCTTTTCAGTCATCCAAAATGTTTTAATAATCAAGATCAAAACACAAACAACTAAAAACTTAAAATTTGGAAGTAATAGTATACAATAATTATGTGCTCTAAAAAGTTTCAATTCTTCGCCAACAATTTCCCAACATTTTGATTGGACTTCTCGTCCGTCTTAATCCTGAATTTTTTAATGTTCGTATTCATTTTCTGTCTACACACATCACGACGTTGCTGGACCACTGCTGAAGTTTTTTCCTCGGATGTGGCTATATTATTAGTATTAGTCAGTTATTTTAATATTTTAAATTAAAACACTAATTAGCGTGAGCACTAATATTACTGCTAATCATAAGAGTAGAAGGTTAATTACAAAAAAAGTGTTAAGAATATTAGTAGTTCTAGTTTGCATACTTTATTTCAATTTCATGATTATGAATATAAATATGAACAACCTGGGATGGGTGAGGGACGTGGTAATCTGCCATCGCCATCACTTGTGATCTGCTCTTTTTGAAGTTCTTCACAATCTTCTACTAAGTTTGCTTTGCCTGCCTTAAGTTGAATCCGTCTAACGGAATTTTTAATGAGCGCCAAATTGTCTCTTGCAATTTGACATTCCATTTTTAGATTATTATAATTATTCTTATTTTCATTTTTAATTGTGCAAGTATTATGGCTCCTTCTTTGAACTTGGCTCTGTAAAGGGAGATGATTCTGACATGCTAGTTCTACGGTCGTTGATTCAATGCCTGAAATTCCATGTACTGACGGGTGTAATGCCTCATTACTTCCTGGTAAATTTTTTCGATTTTTACCTAGTTATAAAAAACACCATCAAATTACAGTTCAAAATTTAATTGATACTTTGCCCAGTATTGGCTTTACTTTGATATACCTGTGAAGAACCAAAATGACCCATTTCCATTTTTAGCTAAAAACAATATCAACTATCTACAAAAATATTTAAGTATGCCTTGAGAGCAATTAAATAGAACATTTTGCATTTTTCAAAACTATGTAACAACATTTTGGACCTTTTCAAAAACATCTAAATACAGCATTTTGCACCTTTTCAAAAACAACTAAATACAGCATTTTGCACCTTTTTGATAACATGGGATCAGAACATTTTGCTCATTTTCATAAACATGGAATTAGAAAATTTTGTACCTTTTCAAAAACATGTAAATAGGATATTTTACATTGTTGAAAAACGTGAAAATAGAGCATTTTCTACTTTTCAAAAACTCTTAATATTAACATTACGTTACGTTTACGTTAACGTTAACGTTACATTACTTACGTTAACATTACGCATGTTTCTCATTTTGTTTTTATGACATAGCTCATTTTGATTCTATCTTAAATTGGATATGGGTAATTTTGGTCCTACACAGACGATATTATTTTTTAATGCACTATATTTCAGTAGATATATTTTTATAAATATATTATGTACATACATCTCTTGGGCTCAGCAGGAGGGTGGAGTTCACTTTCAATTTTTTTGACAGACTTGGACTTGATTATTCCTGGATGTAAGTTACTTTTCTTCGGCATAGGTAGCTTCACAGTACGAATAAGTTGAGGGTACAGAAATTCTTTTAAATTTTCAGAGTATATAATGTTACTGATGTTGTCCAGGGATGTGTCTGTTGCGGCGGATCTACCTGGAGCTACTCTTGGATACGCTATGCTAGTGTAAGCGGTCGAAAGTTCGTCAAAAGTAAAGCATTTGCATTGTTCCGGCTCCATTTTCCTGTGACCCGTCCCGGTCCCGGTCCCACCTCGACGGTGAGGTGGACTTAAAATTTCCACGAAGCTATGCTCACTTTTTTGACACCTTTTTGATGTGCTACACGACTCAAAAGAAGTGGGAGAGTAGCAAGCACTGTCACTTTTATTATTGGATGGTTTTTCAGCAAAAACATTACTTTTGATCTTTCCGTGGGTATTATGTGAGCAGATCGTGGGGAACCGGAGGATGTTGGATATACGCTTAAGCATAGGTTTCTTCTCCTGTGGGTCTTGTAATATTGACGAAACAATTAGTTGACGTTGATCTTTTTTCCTTTTGTTATTTACGGGTAGACGCGTGGGCTGCAGTTGTAACATGTTGTAGTTTAGTCAAATATAGATATATTATAGCTTACAAGGATTTAAACAACAAAGGAACAATATGACTGGTTGGTGGCAGTTGGCAGTTACAGTTTAACTAAAATTTTGGTAACCGTAAAACAACGGTAAACATTAAAGTCTCAATTTATAGGAATTTAAAATTTTTGAAATAATTGAAATCTCGACTGGCTACTGGCTTCTTAGTAGGAAGGGGTTCAGTCAGGGAGGGATTGAAGAACTGAACAGATTTTACCTTAAGAAACGCAGGAGGCACATATTATACATAGTGCTACATACGTACATTTACCTTTGCCTTTGTGGTACAAGAACAAGAGATGCTGTTTTTGCCAAAGCACAATAATGTAAGTTTTCAAAATCTTGACTTTGTTTTTCATAAATTAATAAAGTTTTATCCGCTTTATGTTTTCGACATTCTCGAAATAAGTGGGTTACCATACCATAGCAAGCCCCATCCAGGGCCGGGCCGGACGAAGGAATTGCTTTTAGGCAGGAATTTTTTTCCATACAAAAACCACCATTTTAATTTTATTGATGGTTTTCTTTGGTAAAGCAAAATGTTGTATTTACATGTTTTAGAAAAGTGCAAAATGTTCTATTTACATGTTTTGAGAAAGGTGTTAAATGTTCTATTTACATGTTTTTGAAATGTCAGAAAAATTGTATTTGCATGTTTTTGAAAAGTCAGAATATTCTTTTTACATATTTTTGAATACTGCAAAATCGGGCCAAAATGATCCATTTACATATTTTTTTGAAAATTCAAGCAGCGGGGGCGGACCTGCGCTAGCCGCATTATCCGGCACTGGCCCCAGCCCTGAAAATAGGAAGGGGAGGCAAACTTCAAAGTATATCAAACTACGCTACGTAAAGTAGTTAAGTCAAGCCGCTACTGGTTAGTATGCATATTATAACTAAAATTAAAATTAGAACTGCAATTACCCCAATTAAAAATAATGAGCAATATTCTTTCTTAGTGTTTAGTAGATTCGTATTTACCAGTGAATGTTGGTTTATTGTTTCAAATACTTGGTGTTTTTGCCAATTTAAAAAAAACATAAAATGCCGATTTAAAAAGTGTAACAAAAACCTTTGGGTTTGTTACGTATACATTGTATGTATGAATACTACCTTATAAAAATGTCACGGATTAAAAATTGATACAGATTTGATTGACGCTGAGCGTTTCTGTGGGACCAAAGCATTGGAATAATTATTGTAATCTTCTGGCATGAGTTCATCGGGTTGGAGTGGTCTCTCAATATGATGTTTAGATTCTTTAGATTTGTTTTTCTCTTCTAATTTCCCACATAAGGGACTCAAGGAGGAGGATTTAGTGCTTGTTGCGGGTTTAATTCCTTCCTTTTTTAATTTCTCAAAATATTCTCGTTTCATCTCCATCATTCTGTCGTGGAGCTTCATGACTTCTGAGCGATAGTAGTCTGTTTGAGACTCGGCAGCACTCAACTCCCGTCTCAAGTTGACGAGTTGGGATTTTTTAGTGGAGAGGAGCTGTCGGTAGTAGACGACTTCTTCGGGGAGCTCTAAACTTGGGGATCTTTCCATACATTTACGAACTTCAACATACATGGACTGTTTCTCATTCAGTTGCTGTGACTGCTCCAGGAGGATTGAATTCCGAGTCACGAGCTTTTTTGTGAGGAGATTTATACGCTCGATCATTTCATATGCTGAAGGCTCCGTTGCCTAAATTATAGGAAATAAAAAAAATACAGAATACAGTACATATCGTCTGTGAAGAACCAATTAAAATGACCTATATCCATTTTTAGCTAAAAACAATATCCAGTATCTACAAAAATATTGAAACATGTCTTGAAAGCATTTAAATTGAATAATTTGAACTTTTCAAAAATATTTAAATAGAACATTTTAAGATTTTCAAAAACATGTAAATACAACATTTTTGCACTTTTAAAAAACATGTAAATAGAACATTTTTGCACTTTTAAAAACATGTAAATATTTTCCACCTTTCAAAACTATGTAAATAAAACATTTTACACTTTTCAAAAACTCTTAATTAAGATTTTATGCATGTTTCTTATTTTGTTTTTATGACATAGCTCATTTTGATTCTAGATTAAATTGGATATGGGTCATATTGGTTCTTCACAGACGACATATATAAAAATGCTACAACTGATACTCATCCAACTCATCCTTATTGAATAGTTTAAAAGGTGGGAAGAGAAAGGTCGGTCTAAAACTAAAATATTTTGTAAAGTGCCTTTTTATGATAATGTTAGTTAATTCAACAAACTAGAATAGTAACGAAAAATTGAAAAATTAAAATAACCTGCAGAACTCGCCATCGATGAACATTAATAGGCAATCTAAGCTGTTCCCGCAATGCATTTATCATACATTTTTCTTTAGAGATTTGAGTTTCCAAAATAAGATGCTCTCGTCGAAGTCTCCGATAATTCCCAGTTTCCTTCAATTGTGCATTTAAAGCTTTCTTAGCCAGGAGAATCTTGAGCCTTGAATTCCGAATATCTCTTATCATCTGACGATAGTGGGAAGCACCAATTCGAATCATGGAGTTGCCAGTTCTCCAACTTTCCCAAGTCCGTCTCAAGGCAACGTCTTCCTGTGACAATTTAATTTTATACATTTCTTTTTTGGACTCGGCCGCATGTGCATAGTAACAATGTCTTCCCAATTCCCCCTCCAGCTCAGCAACACTGCACCCAATCAAGGAGCGCTCCCCCTCAAGAGCAAGATTTGCACATTTCATATCCTCTACAAATCTTTGAACTTGACGAGAGTGCTTTGTAAAAAATTCTGTTTCTTTCAGAATACGATCGTAGCCTGTGAACATACACAAGAAAAAATTTAAAAAAAGTTAATAATTTTGAAATAAATTAATATTTATTTAGTACTTCAACGCAAAGAAAACGGCAACACTCACGTAGAGCCTCCTGATGAATAAGTTCGTCTTTATGATTAAGCTGAGATTTAATCCCTGCAAGCAGATTTGTAATCATACGGTAGCGTTGTTGATTGGTAAAAATCTCCGTCTACAAAATTAATTCAAAATAAGTGTTTAAGCGGTTTATACTCAAATATACAGAAATACAAACATTTGATTAACTAACAATACAAATTATTTAAAATTAATTCGTATGATGAGACCATAGTATCATGGAGATTTCTTGCGTACACCTCCTTGTCATACATTGCCACGTCACATGTCTGCTGAACTTTCTTCAATTGGACATCTATACCACCCAGTTTTTTCCTATAACTCATTATGAGCATATCGTATCGTTTGATTTCGTTCAATTTTTGAGATATTTGCTGGGCCATGAGTGTTGCTTCATAGCTGTAGTAATCCCGCTCTTTCTCCAGGCGATTAATGAGGGTTGTTTGAACTCTCATTTCCTCGTGGTAAACAGACACTGATAACTATTAGAATAAAAAAAAATATTTAATAAAAATATTCAGATAAATTATACAATGTACTGCAAAACTGCAAGGCATTGCTTTCAGGGTCGGAAAATGCGGCCAGCGCAGGCAACCCCCGCTCCTTGAATTTTCAAAAAACATGTAAATGGAACATTTTGAATTTTTCAAAAACATGTAAAAAGAATATATTGACTTTTAAAAAACATGGAAATAAAAATTTTTGTACATTTCAAAAACATGGAAATAAAAAATTTTCAAACTTTTCTCAAAACATACGAATAGAACATTTTGCATTTTTCTGAATCAAGTAAAAAGAACATTTTGCCCTTTTCGAAAACATGTAAATAGAAAATTTTGCTTTACCAAAGAAAACCATCAATAAAAAATCTAAATGGTGGTTTTGTATGGAAACAAATTGCTGACAATTCCTTCGTGCGGCCCTGATTGCTTTCAAATTATTTGTCGGCCATAGAATATTGAATATCACTAAAAAAATGTAAATAAAATAACCTCAAGATTTTGACATGCAATCTGATGGGTTTTAGCTTGGTTTGAGTGCTCTGTGGTGACAGCTGTGGCCCGTTTTAAATTTCGATTCATGAAGGAGCGCTCCTTGTCCAAGCCCTCAACAACCCTTTTATTTCTTTCAAGAAGTTTTTGAGCTGCTTCCAACTCCCTCTCAAGTAGCGAGATTTTCCCTTTGAGAACATCCCTCTCAATTTCCAACGTTCCCAAGGCTTGTTTTAAAGAGGCGACTTTTCGTGCATTCAGAGTTCTCTGTCGGCTGAACCTCATCAGATCTTCTTTGAGTGCGTGCGTTTCATTTTCTTTTGACTGTATGGGTATTATGCACACAATAATATTGTCGTTATTAAGTTTTTTTTTGGTAGCGTGAGCAGTGACCACTTACTATATTCGTACCATGTCTATTCGTCCCACATTAATAAATTGATTCGATGATAGGAAATAATATCGTCTTTGAGGAGTCAAAATGACCATTTTCCAATTTTATTTTAGCTTACATTTAAATGAGCTATGTAAAACAAATACTCAAATGATACAGTTGTGTAAAGTGTTAATGCGTTAAATTACTAATTTGAAAAATTTGAAAATGTTTAAAGTAATGTTTTCTGAAAAAAGCAAAAGTATCTACTCATACGTTTTTGAACAGTACAAAAAAGCTCTATTGTTTATATGGTTTGGAAAAGTGCAGAATATTCTATTTGCATGTTTTTGAAAAGAGTCAAATTGCTTTATTTACATGTTTTTAAAAAGTGCTAAATTTTTCGTTTACATGTTTTTTTAAAAGTACAAAATATTCTATTTACATGCTTTTGAAAATTGCAAAATGTTCTATTTACGTGCGCTTTTAAAAAGTATAAAATGTCTTTCTAATAACATATACCTACTTAATTTGAGATTATTCTAATTTTTTGTAGATAGTGCAGTTTTTATTTAGCTAAAAATGGATATGAGTCCTTTTGATTCTCCACAGACGATATATTATTAAAGATAACATAAGTAAAAACCAAATTACCAAATACAAAAGTTAATACAAGCAAATAAAAGCATATTTTTAAAATATCATTATTATTAGGGTGTTTTAAATTAATACTTTTAATAATAATAATTAATTTGAAAACGTTTTCTGGAATTTTTGATAAAAACTTGATTTTGCACAGTCAGTGTTAATAGTACATAATTTTGCATGATTTTTGTTTCATTTAAGAAACAAATATTCTGGCTTGTATTGAATAAGTAATTAACTAAAGTGAATTTTATACCCGTGTACTATTATTTTAATTATTTATAACCTATATTTGTACTTACCTTGAGATCTTGAGCTTGTTTGTACGCTTCTAGTGTGAGCCTATTGACTAACTCTCTCTGATTATTAACATCAGCGAGAAGTTTTTCCTTTCTTTGACTCGAAAATTCCACGTCACGAATTAGCGCCTCATTGACAAGCTGTTATACAAAAAAATGGGAATTAGAAACTTTAAATGTAAAATCACAAACATGATAAAATAATTTCAAATCCTAATTTGTACAGTAATTTGGGTGATCTGTTAGCATTAAAATTCAAATATAGCAGATTACTAACTGCGGACTGTGGATTTAGTAAAAATACGAGCATTGTAAATTGTAAATAAGTTACCCTTTGATCTTTAACAGCCCTTTCAACTTCGGTAATTTTCTGGGAAGCGTAGCGTATATTACCTTGGAGTTCATCCATCTCGTCAATTTTTTCCACAAGTTTCTCCCGCATGTCGAGCATCTCCATGTTGACACGTTCTTTCCGAGCGGACTCCCTTTCAATTGCATTCAGCTGAGCTTCGTACTCCTCATCAAGGAGACGACTCTTCTCCTCATAGCTGGACTTATGGTCAAATACCTCCTGTCGTTTAGCATACAGGATGTGGAGCGTGGAACGGAATTTATTTGCTTCAGCAGTCGCTGCATCTCGTTGGGCTTCCAGCTCTTTTTTCATATTTCGAAGCTCTATCAGTCTTTTATGTATATGTTTGGCAAATAAATAAATTTTAAAATAACATTATTTTGAAAATAAAATGGAAATCATGCAGCAAACTGAGCAAACTTTTTCGCTTTTCTTAAGCCATAAAAATTGCATAATTTTTTAACAAATAGTTTCAGTTTCTCACGTGTCTTGTCCCTCGATCCGAGAAGCTGCGTTGATATTTCGATTTAAATCAAAAATTTCTTGTCGTAATGTTTCAATTTTAGCTTCATTTGTGTGTTCCGAGTCAGAGCCAATGTCAACATGAGTCCAAGCTTTCTCCAGCTGATTGCCCAGTTTAACGGCGAATGCCGGATCATCCTCTGCAAGTCGAATAATGACCCGAGTTTTGGCCATTGTTACTGAGAGGTCACACTGTGTAATAATAATGATAACTGAGTTAAATTGCCACTGTTAATAGTATACATTATATTGTGAGGGGTTTTTTGAAATATCAAATATATTTCATTTCGTGTGTGTGAAGAATCAAAATGACCCATATCCATGTCTAACTAAATTCAAATTGCAGTATCTACAAAAAAATTAAAATATCCTCAAAGCGTGTTAATAGAACAACAGGTTATACTTTTCCAGAACAAGAAAATAAAACATGCTGCACTTTTTCAAAACATGTAAATACAACTTTTTGTACTTTTCAAAAATATATAAATAAAACTTTTTTGTACTTTTCAAAAAACATAAATGTAAATAGAACATTTTGCAGTTTTCAAAACATGTAAGTAAAACTTTTTTTACTTTTCCAAAACATGTTAAGTAGAACACTTTGTAATTTTCAAAAAAAACAAAATTAATAGAAAATTTTGTACTTTTCAAAAACATATAAATAAAAAAATAAAACTTTTTTGTACTTTTCAAAAAACATGTAAATAGAACATTTTGCATTTTTCAAAACATGTAAATAAAACTTTTTGTACTTTTCAAAAACATGTAAATGAAACATGTTGCACTTTTAAAAAATAAAAGATTTCTTTAAAACTGTATCTGCTGGCTGGATAGCGTAACAACTTAACAACTTTACTGTTTCAGCTCCATCGATTGTTTATACACAATGAGTGTATTTGTATAATTTGTAAACTATCCGTGTTTTAGGGATCGTCCATAAATGACGTCTCGGGGAGGGACAACAGGTCATCTACTTGTTTATTTGTTAAAGTCTACATGTTAAAGGTAGCCATTTTTTGCGCAATCGTTATGATTTATGCTGGTGACTGGGGGTCACTGGGTCATACAAATCGGGATATTTTGATGAAATAATTTATAGACGACCCCTTACCAAAATTATCCGAGGATTTGCTTGTGCTTGTACTCAGCGGGTATTAATTTAATTACCATAATTATTGTTAAAAACTATTTGAAATCATAATACAGTAAAATTGTGTATAGCAAAAATGAGCTCACTGAAATAGCCTGATCTTTCTTGAGGAGTTCCAGTTCATTTGCATGAGATGCCTGAATCCCTGCCCAAAGCATGGAGAATTCCTCCTTCACCGGATCCAAATTAATATCTTGTTGATTATTGATCATGTTGAGAATGTCGTGGTACACACCGCTGAGGATTTCAAATGCATGATTGTCCTCTGGCCCTTTGTCAAATTCCAATTCCTCCGCTGCCCAATCCCCAAATTTCATGTCTGAGTCAGCGAAGTTATCTTGGGACTGCGCCATGACGGCGAGGCTTTTATTAATAATGTTAGCAGATGAGGACGGAACAACAACTTCGTCTTCAATTAAAAATTTGGTCGTTTTTGATGGAGATACTGCTAAAGCAGAATCTGAGCCTGACTTAGTTTTACGTAGAACCTGAGTATCTGTCAAAGAGCTTTTGAGCTGTTTGGGTCCCATTAGTTTTTCCATAAGGGACATTGACCCTGACCCCTGATTCAGGTCCGCCTCCTCATCCTCTCCTTCCACTTCCTCCTCATTTTCTTCGTCTTCCTAAAATAATCAATCAGATTCACGATTATTCCTTGGCTTTACATTTTTATATGCTTTGTAAAAGAGGCATTTGTATCTTACATTTTGAGAGGTTAAAGCCAATTTGTCAATAGATTTCCCGGCGAGACTGCCATTATTACTGTGAGATTGGGAGTAACTCCGACTGAATTTTTTACTCGCCAGCTCATTTTTGAAATCATCCTTTTTATCTTCTTTGAAGGCAACAGTTTTGATAGACGACGCTTCGTTACTGGCCCCTTTCCTCGTCGCATCTGTATCCTCTGTCGTACTTGTTTTACTTTTTTTGATTTTGTCCATTATAATGTATGCTAACGTTATTCCTTTAGTTTCGTTTATTGAGTTCTCTGTTACAGGTATTTTAATATGGATTTGCTTTTCGTAAATTATTTACTACAGTAATAGTTATACCTATTACAGAATTTAAGTTTACACCGTTTTCTGCTCGGTTTTAGACTTTATTAAATTGCGAATTAAATATTTATTGGGTTAATTGGGCGCCTTTATTTAAAATACTGGAATAGGAATATATTATTCTATTACAGAGATATTGTTGATACAAAATTCAATAAGAAATTATTTTTCCTTTTATTTTATTTCCTCAGTGTCGATACATCAATCATTCCTCAATTCCTCATATTATTCCTCGATTCCTCGTACAAAAACGTAATTGATGACAAATTGAAATAAAGGATACAAAAACATTGAAGCGGCTGATGTAGTCTACCTGCTCGCTACACGGCACAAATAAGACTGAGGAGAAGCAACATTTTAAGATTCAGATGTAAAAACAGACTAATAAAAAAGGGGATTGAAACTTTTGAAAATAATAAAAAAGTTTTAACAATAATAATAATTATTTTAATAGAATAAAACTTTTATTATTTTTGGGATCCAATTTTTAAAGCAGTTTATATAATTTAATGTTGAAAAAATAAAGTCCTAAAATACGTCGTTTACATAAGCCCTCTGGAAACGAACAAACGAGTAGCAATTTTTAAAGTTTTAGCCTTATCTATAGTTAAGTAGTCCCTTCAAGTAATTTCCCGTCTTTAATTTTTATAAAACGGGAAGCGCCTCCACGGCGGAAATACGTGGTGAATTGTGTAAGTATATTGCAATAATTAGTGGGCTTAGAAAGGGAAAGTTTATTTTCGCTTTGTTTTATGTATACTATGGAGTTTGGTAGCGAAGAAAGTATATTATACTACAGAAGCAATTGCCGCGTGCTGAAGGATGAAAGATGCGGGAGATGATCTACGAATAATTTAGTAAATCAGGAAATCAGATTAACTATAAATAATTATATTCATAACGGGTCACAGTAGCGTTAAGGTCTTGTGGAATAATCTAATAAAATTAGATCTTTTTACACCTTTTAATGGGATTACTTTTTATATTTTCCTATAGACAATCCACGGCTGCTGGCAACTGGGGAATACTGTATCAAGATTATTTTGTATACGTGTGTGTGTGTCATGAAAGGGAAAACATTGGGAGAAGCACAGGGCGAGAGAGATGTAAGGAAAATGGCGGGAACTTGATTTTAAATAACGTGTGCAAAAAATATAAATCGGAAATAGACATTCAGTACTCAGCACCACACAGCCACATACACTACTTAAACTTAAGTACCTAGGCAGATCTGGAAGCTGGAGGCTGGAGGTTGGAGATGAGCTCCCCTCACAATAAAAGTTTGGAGATATATTATCTTCATTCCCTTTTACATTTCATCTCATCACGTTAATAGCTTTTCATTCATATCTGTCTGCCTGCTTTGTATTTGTCGATCTAGAAAATACCCCACCAAAATACCAATTTTTTTACGGTATAATTATCTGTCGCTGATGTTCGCTTTAGTCGTTGTCGTTAGTACACACACACACACATTCGTGTTGCTTGGAGAGGACGTACTAGTGAGCATAGTCAGTGAATTATTTAGCAATCTACCTACCTATACCTGCCTAATAATCTCCTCAACATGCAATAGTTTATTTCGAGATACGTGGTATTATTATTATAGCGTGCCGCTTATTTACATGGCTAACTATTTATGTTATATGGATGATGAAAACGAAAACAGACGGTGGTTGGATTGGATTCTTTTGTTTGATTCGACTTTGTTGTATATAACCATTGTGCAAATAAGTACTTGGTTAAGCTGAAATTGAACGCTACTTCACGCATAATACGTCACTGATTGACTCATTGCCTTTTATTCGCAATCTACAATATCAGTTCGGATCGGAGTGTTCAACTCAAGTGAAATGTTTGTGTGTAGAAACACAGGGAAAGACAGCCTTCAATTGTTTTGAGCATTGATCACAAGTGACACTAGAATTATCATTATTTGTAGTAGAACCTGTCATAACAGTTTAGTTTCTTACTATTTAGTGTTAAGTACAGCGCTTTTAGTGTAAATAGTAAGTCAGTATATTTCTATTTATCGATCCGGCAATGTCAAGTGTGAACAGTGTACTATAGGCCATAGGCAATATACAAATGTAAACTGTACCTGACGGATTACAGTTTTCGTTCAGAGAACTTAACAAAGAGGGTATAGCAAGACCGTGATCGTGACCGGCCTTAAAATTAAAGAAATAACATTTTCGTACGGGCTCTCCACCTAATTGTTTTTTCGTTTGTTTTAGAACTACTATTTAACTATTTAAAAGGAACCAAATAAATAAAAAATAAAAGTTTTCACTATACTTGCATCTTCTTATTCTCTCATCAGAATCAGAATGGTAAGACAATAATAAAATTTTTAATTTATTAATATTTGCTTCAAATTGTTGCTATCAGTAGATACCTCATTTGTTATTCTCAAGAATAACTAATGTTGAAATTTTGCATACTTGGAACGTACGTAATATCCATCAGTATCATCCAGTTCCATTTAAACGTACAGGCATTGAATATAGTTGGAAGTACTTTGGAAGATGTAATATTACTAGCTATAAATAAATTACCTACATCCTTTAAGCCTCCTCTACCTAAAGTCAGCTACAAATTACTGCAATAACTACAAACAAGGCCACTAACTATTGTTGCGCTTTTGTGTTCATTTAAGTTATGCTCAGTTGTGAGTACAAGCTTTGTCAACTGCCGACAGTCGAGGTTTTTTAATACATCATGTTTTGCTTGAATTTTAACATGCAGTCCTGAATGAATTTCGAAAAGATGAACTTTGATGAAATTAATTTTATTGCTATAAGTTATATGGAACTGTTAGAAAAAACGCCTTCCTTATTTAGTTGAATCCATCCTTAAATTATTAGAGGTTAAAACTGCATGTAGGTACATATTAGTATTGTGGTTAATAGATAACATGACGATGAACAGACGTAGGTAGCAATAATTTATTTACCCATGAGACAATAAGGCAGTGCATGCTAACCCACCATGTTCACCAGCAGAGTCATAAATGTTATTACGTGAAAAATTTCTGTAAGACTGTAGGTACATCAGTAGGGAGGTAATAGCGTAGTATAATTACATGTGTGCTTTCGCTGTGTATTGTTGATCAATTATTTACTTTACTTAACTTACATTTACAATTTGATCCACAGTATGCGCCATGTGTCGAGCGCAAGCAGGAAAAAACTTTCAACGTAGCAATATGTTTCAATTTGAATTTATGAGTTTTGGAAATTGTGTATCGACATCCACGCATAGTGTCATGGCTAGTCATTTTTAACTTTAAGGTTGGAAGATATTCGTGTCGTCCAATTGGCTTCAATAAAAAATAGATCGATTTAATAATAGTAATAATTGCATGGCTTGAGATCAGAGATGAACAAATAACACGTCAATGTCAACATCATGCCCCTCCAACTAACATGAATAAAATTGCTATTCTGGCATTATTATAAAAATTTCAGTACACTAAAGTGTATATTATTAGTTACTACGATCATTCGTTTTTACCATCAGCAGACGATCACAATATGTAAAACAAATGTCTAGCATTTTTGTAAACTCTACGTTTTTATTCCAAACGTGCAGCAATAAATCCCACGACAAGGCCAATAGGTTTTTCCTAAAGTTTTTGCAAATAAAAGTAAAAACTCGTCCAAAAACTATTCATTCAAGAGAAAATTTTATGAACTCCAGCAAGTTGTTACCATTATAATATAATAGTTATATTTTTATACGAAACAATGTGGTGAACCTATAAATTTAAAAACAAATTCTGCGTCTGAATCTGAATTCATGGGAGAAGAAAAAACTGTTGCATGCGACAAAACTGCTCTTATATTGATCCTTAAATAGGATAAATAATAATTTATTTAAATGGTAACAAACGGCACATACTCTACCAATAATAGGTTTACATACATAATATTATGACTTGACTCGCTTCGTAACCACAACTACACCTTCCTGCGATCAGTATTGAAGAAGTCATCGATAGCATTTTCATTATAATATTTGTTGTTCGCCCTCCATCCAGAGCTTTCTAAGGGATCTACAGTTCCGTCAGGAAGCTTCTTGGGTAGTAAACCTTCAGATTTAAAACAAAAAAATTAACACGCAGTGTAAGTTATCAAATTCTATGATTGCAGCATTTGAACTTATATAATGTAATAGCAAACTGCATTATTACCTGCATGTCGAGACATAACAATGAGATAGGTCATCCGTCTGTGCTGCTCCCTACACAGACCTGTTACATATTTGGGTAGCTGTCTTCCCGAAGAATCCACGAACTGATGTAGAATTAGCACATCCTGTGAATAATAATAATTATAAACAACTCAATTTAATCAAATTAGTTTCAAAATATTTCATAAAATCAGTGTTTTTAATATTAATTGATTTCTACAACAACACCATCAAAACCGAGTATACTGACCGTGTGTCTAATATGTATTCCTGGTCCTAGCCGACAAATTGGACATTCTGTGCAGTCATCCGGATTTTCAGAATTCTGCACTTTTATAACACGACCTTCCCGTGGAGATGGAACATCTACTCCTTTAATTGTAATTACGTTGCCTACTTCTTCTTTACGAACTGAAATCATACAAAAAATCATGCTATTAAATAAGTTAATATTATTAAATATTTACCAACATACTCGACAACTAACAATGCATATTTAAAAGTTAAGTAAATAAATAGGAAACAAAATGTTGAATATATCCTTTAAATTTTTTATCTGTTTGTAATTCCAATCCAGTCCATATAAGTATACGTATTAATTAGTAGAAAACTTACTTTCTCGGAGTTGATTAATGCTAGAAACGTGAAATTTTCTGATGGTTGATAGTTGAGATGACCTTAAAAATTGTGAGCTCCGCACAGCAAGAATATTTGGTAGTCTAGAGGCGGCGTTCATTTTTGGCTATTCAGTCCACCAACCAATTTATAAGTCATAAGTATTAAATAGTTTTTTCTAATATAACCACACAAAAACTTAGGATGATACAATAGTTTCATAAAATATACTTGCAAAAAAAGATAATTAGGAACTCTTCCACTTTTTACCTGTATATATGAAAAAATATTTTTAACGTTGAACGTGCTTTCAAATTGGTTTGTCTTTTCACTTTCATTCATCCGAAAGACTAACAATCCACAACTAAAGGTTTCCGCCAGTGCAGTAGACTAGTGTGGCTTGGGACTAGATGTCTCTGGCTCAACTTCACCAGACATCTTCCCACTGGGTTTCCCAATGCTCAAAACAAATAATATATTAATATAAAATATATAAAATAAAGTAAATAAATAAAAATCTTTTCAAATTTTTAATTTTCGATTCTGGTTCTTTTACATAATGAGTACCTACATAATTTGAGTAATGTTGCACGAATCTTGCAAATATTTACGAAACAACGTTCGAAATTCGAAATGCTGTAAGAACAATTATTTCCAACCGTTGCGTTGGAATAATCAATAATGTGAATAAGGGCCTAGGAGATTTGGGCATTAACGCAGTTGATGTTGACAGGCTATGGTTCTACGATATAGGTGCTTTATTTTTAGATGAAAACTGCATGTTAAAATCATGAAAGTCAAGTTTTTAAAATTAGTGTTCAGTTTTTTACAAATGTGTAATTGTGCAATACAATGTATATGTACAATGCCTGTGCATGAATAAAGAGGAAAAAAGGTTTTTTGCCCACGGCTTATTACTATAGTTAGTCTTTCTAGTTATAGTGGCCTTTTGAATATTAATACTATACTGCAAAAGATGGTAACACAACCTGACTTATATGTATACTATAGAAGTAAGGCGGAAGGCCCCCAATGCAGTAGTACCTAAGCTGTAAAGTATAAGGAAATTAATGCAAAAACATTTGTGCTCACTTGTAGTTAAATAAAAATAATGATTGCCTGCCCTGTTTTGAACCATTTGCGTGGTGTGGTACTGCTGTTTATTACCCTGCTGTGTTTTCCCTCTCTGAATGATTAATTATGCACACATGGTGTACATATAGAATGAATTAATGCACGTGGAAATAATTATTCACTGAATAATTATTAGAATACGTGGAAATGACGCAAGTAATATTACATATTACATGGCTAGAAATTATTTTGAAAAAATTTGTCATTCAGTGTCACTCTGAGTTTTTAAATTACAATGATTACTATCATTTTTCAGAATATAAACAGAATTTAAGCTGACTGCCAAGTGGCTGAAGTGTACCGACCCTCCACTTATACTCCAGCTGGCGACATGGGAGAAAGGGCAAGTGCGGGTTTCTGGTCCCAAACCTGGCTTCTATTCTATAAAAATTTGCTGACGAAAAAAAGACAGGAAGTCAAAAAACTACTTGGGGTAATAATATAATTTTTTAAAATATGTTTCCTATCTATAGCGAATATATGAATTATTTCAAAAACCCTTATTTTTTCGAAAGATTTTTAATACGAGTATAAAATTACTAATCCTGATTAAATTGATTTTATTCTAGGAAATTTTAGTTCCAATAATATACCTCGCAATTCTAGCGTATCTCGTTACTCTCAACAATGTAAGTACGTACCCGAGTCAAACAGAGTCCTATGAAGAACCACAAGATATATTAGACGGCAGTAGAAGTTTCATTCGTTTCCCAGATTCCAATAATAAGAAATTTTTTCGAAATATAAATTTCAATTTCACTACAATTCATGTCATCCCAAATGATTCTTTCGCTACAAATTTTACACAAAAGTGGATGCAGTCCTTTTGGACTACTCCATTATCCTTTAAATATTATGGAACCGAAGACGAGTTAGTGAGTCAGTATGAAAACCAAAAAGAGGCTAGTGAAGTCGACATAGCTTTAATTTTGCCAAATGAAACAACCAGTTCTGGAGAATTCTTTAACTATTCAATCCGGATAGATCCTAGTTTACAGACTCCCTCTCCAACAATAAAAAAAGCAGACCTGAACACATGCAGAGGAAGAACTACTTTAGAGGCGGGATTAGAAAGCGAAGCATCTTGCCCAGTCAATGGATATTTCTTTTCAAAATTCTTAGCTCTTCAGTCTATCGTCGAGCAAGCTCTTGTTCAGGTCAGATTAAATGAACAAGAAGAAAATGATGTTGGGAGGTCGTCGAAGGTGAAACCAGGCACGCTCAAAGTGACAATGGAGAATTTTCCTAAAGAGGAGTACAGCGATGGTATGCCTGTCACGATGAGAATTTTAATCCCACTTTATTCTGTCATCCCAATGGTCCAGATCATTAACAATTTGCTAGTTCTCATTGTCACTGAAAAAGAGCAGAAAATCAAAGATGGTCTTCGCATGATTGGAGTGTCTGATGCTGCTTACTGGTAAGTCGCTCTTTCAGGTTTTAATTTTGTACATATTACATCATTTGATTAACGCTTAATTATATTTGTATTTTTATTTGCAGGCTATCATGGGTTGGACTGTACGGAATTCTAGTCACACTCTTTTCAGTCATGTTCACAATAATAATGTTCACGATGGGCGTGCTCCGCCACTTGAACCCCCTGATTTTATTTCTTCTCTTTTTCCTATTTGGGTTCTCTGTCATCACTTTCGCCTTTGCTTTAACACCATTTTTTCATAAACCTAAAACTGCAGGAATCGTCGGGACTCTAGTGCTCCAGTTCGCTAGTTTTTTGTTTCTTGTCCAAACGTTTGTGGAAGATGCTAGCAGCTATATTCTATTTCCTATTAAGCTGATTAGCTCCCTCGCTTTCACATCCGGGCTGGATCATGTAAGCACAATAATTATTTTTAAAAACATTACAGTGTCTCAAAAAAGTATACAAAATAAATATCAATATAAAGAAATGTGATGATTTATTTTTGTCAGGCTTGCCGCTATGAGTATAGCGGAGGGATTTCCTGGACTGATTTAGTTCCTGGAGGAAGAGGAGATGTTATTTTGTATTCATTAATATTCCTCATTTTTGACATATTTTTCTACGGATTCATTGCAGTTTATTTGGATAACGTCATACCAAGTTAGTTATTCGTCAACATTTTAAGACAAATTTAAATTTTATTGGAATCATTTTTTAATATAAAGTCGTCAGCTGTTGCTGCTGTTTATTAAATATTTGTTCTTAATTTACAGATGAATTTGGAGTTAAAAAGCACCCTCTGTATTGTTTTTTGCCAAGCTTCTGGAAAGAGTCTAAATCAAGTTCGATTGAGTTTGTAAGTTTTTAATAGCTAATTGTTCTGGTATGTGTACTTTCCGAATTCTGTCTCTGAATTCTCTTATAATTTAATAATCAGCTTATTATTAATTGTATTAAACATTATTGTTTGCGACTTACTTTTCAAAGGCACATCTCATTGATGAAGCTGACAGAGAAGTAAGCCACGAAGATGATTTATATGGTGATCATATTGAGCCAGTGGAGGCAAATCTACTAGGGAAAGAAGTGATTCGTGTCAGAAACATCAGCAAGACTTACACATCTTGGATGTCAAAAAAACCTGTTCAGGCTGTGAAAGATATTTCCTTAAATATCTACCAGGGACAAATTACTGCAATTTTGGGGAGAAATGGAGCTGGAAAATCTACTTTGTTTAATATACTAACAGGGCTCGTTTCACCTACAAGTGGGAAAGCTGTTGTATTTGGTCTGGATACTAGGTATGCATATAATATTAATTAATATATAGTATTAATGTATCTAGGTATATAATTAGTTAACATAGGCTCTGAAGAAGCAATAGTGGCATTACGACGCACGCTTTAAAAGGTGAAAAGACAATAGAAGCATTATTTTTCAAACCACTTTGCATGGCTTTTTACGTCACGCATTTTGTATATTTGTATTTTTAATTCGTGTAATCAAAAACATTTGGACTTCAAAAATGCTTTTCAAATCATAATAAATTACAATTGAAAAGTTTTCAAAATATTTAATTACAAAAATAATCTTGAAACTACAAAAAGTTGAATAGGATCATAACGTGATACTAGCATAAATCTTTTATATATCAGTTGTTGAAAATGTATATTGCGACTTTTGCTTTGCACCTTGCGCCCAAGGGCGCAGTGTGAGAATTGCCAACAATATCTGAAATAAAAGAACTGAAAATTTTAGTGATAGTACAACGTATACATAATTAATAATTTTTATTCCCTTTCTATTTTGCAGTCGACCATTTGATCAGGCAAAGTTAAGGAAAATGACAGGTGTTTGCTTGCAAAGTGATTTACATTTTAGTGCTTTGACGGTTGAGGAGCACTTGAAATTCTACGGAACATTAAGAGTGAGTCAGTTATGATACTTTGGCAATTTGATTTGCAACGTTAAACCATTGCATTGTTTGTAAAGTTTGTAATTACTTTAAAAAATTTAAAACATGTATATGCAATTTTAATCAAAGAACCGCATCTGCGTCTAATTTAAGGGCATGAGTAAGAAAGACCTCGCAGAAGAAATCACTAAAATACTTCAGGACCTAAAACTGACGGAAAAAAGAAGTGTGAATGCCGAAAAGTTGAGTGGAGGCCAGAAGAGAAAACTTTCCGTGGCTATTGCATTAATAGGAGATCCTAAAGTAAGTTTAGTCAAAGTTAAGTCAGGATTTAACTACAATTAACAAACTTGTCATTATAATAATATATAATTTAAAATTGTTTTTTATCTTGCAGGTAATTTTACTCGATGAGCCAACGGCTGGATTCGATCCAGTTTCAAGACGACATTTATGGACACTTCTCCAGCAGAAAAAGGAAGGAAAGGTAATATTGTTGACCACCCATTTTATGGACGAAGCAGATGTCCTAGCAGATCGAAAAGCAATCGTTCATGATGGAGTTTTACGATGTGCTGGTTCTTCCTTGTTTTTAAAGAACCGCTATGGTGTTGGATATTATTTGACGTAAGGATTAATATAGAACTACACAGCTAGAAATGGAAACTAAAATGTTAAAATGTTACGTATTTAAAAATATTAAAATTCCATTGAATTTGAAATTATTCTAGAGTGGAAATGAATGACCGCAACGTAGACCCCATTATTACTGACAAAATAATTGAAAAATGGATACCAGAAGCTGTACCGTCTCGAAAAGTGGTGGCGCATGAAGTTAAGTATTCGTTACCCCACGCCCAAGCTCCTAAATTCTCGTCAATATTTGCTGAATTCGAAACCGAAATGAAGCAGAATGACTCTTTGAAAGGCTACGGTGTGTCCATGACTACACTTGAGGAAGTTTTCTTAAAAATTTCAAATGACTTGGAGCCATTAGTAACAGAGCGTGCTGTCGGTGGTGGTGATATGGAAGGACATCAGAATCAGAATGAAGAGCAAAATTTAATTCAAGATTTTGGTCCAGGGCAACACAGCGAAGGAAGCATATTTTGGGCTATGTGTTTATTGCGATATCGTCGACTGATTAGATCCCCACAAGCAATATTTTTTCAGCTGGTCATGCCGTTGATTCTGGTCGCAGTTGGGCTTACACTCAGTAGAATAACTAATACACCCGATGAATATCTCATAGTTTCTAACCCTACAGGTGACAGCTCTTTTTTAATTTTTGCATAAACTTCATATGTATCTTTATAAAGGAATGCACTTAGGTACTTAAGTGGTATATATTTGTATTTGATTATTTTTTGTTGTGACAGGAATTTACAGTTCATCTGAGCTTCATGTAGCTATTAACGAGCAGCCAAGTCCTGATAATTTTTCTAGCTTTTTAAATGAAAATAAATTTACTTCCTCATATTACTCCGGAATATTTCAAGATTTACTAAAAGTGAATCCAGGTCACGGCTCTATGGCTGCTGTTACAATCAGTCACAATGTTTCGGGAGGTGGGGAACTTATAGCAAACATGAGGATAAATGGAACTTTTCTACACGCGCCAGCTATTATGCTTGACTTGATTTCCAAATATTTCAACAAGTAAGACAATAATAATAGATAATTACTGTAGAGAATGAACTAATTTTTTATCACATTTGTTCGTAGTAAACCATAATTAGGACGTCAGCGTACTGGCTGTAGAAACTTATTTATTTATATCTACTTTTAAAATTAAAATTAGCTCGAATAGAGCCTTACTGCCCAAATACATACCTACCTATACTAGCAAATAAATGTACTGTCTATTCCGGTACTTTTTAATCTAAAAAAATCCGACACAGTAGCAGAAAATCTACAAAAATTTAAAAAAATTATTATTTTAAGTGTTTGAAGATGCAAAACAATTTACTCACAATTTGCAAATATTATCTAACACGATTTTTTGTTACCTAAAAACGTAGATGCCTTGTATTAATTTTTTTAAAAATATAGATTTAGAATAATTACGATCTCTTGACAGATTCTAATTCTAGTTTGTAATTTGTTTTGTATACGTAGATTGTCACAGAATAAAACACTGGCTGAAAGTGAAGGAGCGTCAGTTGGAAGGAGTAACTTGGAATATCGCCCATTCCGAAAACAATCGAACATGATTTTAGGCCAAGCTTCCTTGTATGCGATGTTTTTAATTGGTCCAGCATTCGTATTTTCTTGTGTCGGAATGGTCATGGAAATCGTTAAGGATAGAGAGGTACTGTCTTGATTTTTTATTAAATTTCCCTTATACTATTCATTCTTCTATACTTTTCTACTGATGACTGGTGCAGCTGCCAAATTATCCTACATTTTAATGCTTTACGTTGTCCTTCTAGATCAAAGCAAGAAATCATCTGCGAGTGAATGGGCTTTCATTTACAATGTATTTTTCCTCGATATTTTTTGTGTTTGGATGTCTTTCGTTGATTGTCACAATTTCTCAGCTATGCATGATCTGGATTTTCCAAGTGCAAGCCTTCATGAATCCATATGCCATGTTTATTTTCTCCACCTTGATTCTCTTGTACATTCTCCCTGCTCTACTTTTTAGTGCAATATTTTCCTACATGTTCGACAAAATGGACTCTGCACAGTCTGTATTCTCGCAAGTTGCGTCTTGGAGTGGAACTATTGTCGCTCTTATTGTAAGTTTAATGTGTCATCATACCAAACTTAAATCTTTATACCATGTAGCTAAAACTGAAGTACTTCTTATAAGTATGGCATGCGTGTATCTTTCGAACAAGAAAGTATAGGAGATATATTTCTGAAGTCTGAAAGGAACCTATGTTAAAAACCTTTTTGACACGTGGAAAGGTTTCTAATTGGTATATAATTTTTCAACAGTACAAAGTGCTCTGTAGTTATTGGTTATTGGAAAGTACGAAAGGATATCTCATGAAATGCATTTACAGTTTAGAAATTGCTTGTTTTTCTGAAATCGCATAGCAGTTTCTTGTGAAATAGTGGTCACTTGCATAAAATTTGATAAGAATTATAGGTGTACTTAGATATAGGCTGTGTGGCGGTTTTTAAATTGTTTGTAAAGCTGGTAATATATAATGCCAGTATTACCAGTAATTATTTAGTATCTTGTGTTTGGTTTGAAAATCGTGTGAAATAATTTTTATTTTCTATTCATTACAGATTTTTATAGTTGACAGTACAGTTGCGAATCGAAATATTATTAAAGCGTTACATACAACCTTTTCGTTCGTCGACATCTTTTACATTCCTTTTGGTGCTTTTTATTGGACGATAAAACCGTATCTGGCTCACACAATTCAACATGAAAATGATGACGGGCTTTCATTTAGCAATTATAATACATACGAAATCAGAACAATGTACATTTGCATGCTTATTCAGATTCCCTTATTTTCCCTTCTACTCGTTGTCGTGGACGTTTTAAAGAATGGGGGAAGGCCACTACAAGCTATTATGTCTCTGCTGGTACTTTTTTATTTATTAAATGCAGAATTACTTGAACTTAAAATTTACTCAGTCAGTACCAATAATTTATTTGCTCATTTTAATTTGTATAGAAGCTACAGATGCCGTCATCAATGGTTCATAATTTGGAGAGCGGAGATGCAGGAGACCCAATTAATGACGATGACGTTATCGAAGAAAAATCAAAAATTTTAAGATATTTTTCAGGAGCTGAATCAAACACCAAATGCGTTGTAGCTGCGAAAGTAAGACTCAAGTATTTTGTATATTAACTATAAATGCATCGCTTTTGCTTTTCTGAATTGGGAAAAACCCAACCGAGAGTTGTTCTTTTCAAGGTAGAAACAACCTCGATTTTTAACGTGCTATCCTATTCGCGACATCCGGCAAACTCTCGGTTTGCGCTACAATACATTATAGAGAACTAAGAGGAAATAAAAATTAGACCTGCACATATTTGCATTCCTTTGTAATCCAGTTTCTCATGAGGGGGGTACCTGATACGACATAAGAGATGAATTTCTGAGCTAACGACTCATCAAATGAAAAAAATCTAGATGTAAAAAAAATTCAATACTTGTGTCTATCATATTTTGCACTTTTTAGAAAATCTTTTTTTTCAAGGTCAATATAAACGACCTCAAGGGTCAAAATACGGTTTTTCAAAAGTGTGTAATATAATAGATACAAGTAATTAAAAGCCCAGAATTTCGTCATTTGTATCGTATCACGTAGCCCTCATTAGAAATCGGATTGCAAAGGCATACAAATATGTACATGCCTAATGTTATCACGGATCATACCTGTTGTAGGGGCAACCAAGGGTTGTCCTTCTCAGGTAAATTTTTAGCCTACTTCCGTTTACATCCTGCTTACAACACTTTACTGTTAACTAGATGCACTTACATACTCATTAATAATAATTTAATTTTAAAATATTTACAGAATGTGAAAAAATCGTACAAACAGAAGGGAAAAACAAAGCCTGTGCTAAACGGTGTTAATTTGATGATTGAAGAAGGTGAAGTTTTTGGCTTACTAGGTCATAATGGTGCGGGTAAAACAACAACAATGAAAATGATTACAGCGGAAGAATCACCTGATAGTGGGAATGTAAAAAAAAATACATACCTACCTACTTACCTAATTACCTATTGCAAATCTATTGTTAAGAAACAATTTTTTATTAAAAGTTGTAGAAGTGTATCATTTAATAATAATAATATTAATTTCTAAATCACACCTCTTAACACCTTTCCCTTGATTTAACAGATTCATCTCTGCTCCTATGATATAACATCCAATGTGTCGAAAGCATTTCGTGAGCTTGGCTTCTGCCCTCAACATGATGCTTTATGGGAAAATATTACCTTGAGAGAGCACTTAGAACTTTATGCAACAATTAGAGGGATACCTCGAGGAAAACGACAAAAGTGAGCAGTGCTATAATTTATAGAATTTTATATATGCTATTAAAATAAAAATTGTGATGTTCAACTAGTGATTTTACTTAATTGCTTTCACGAAAAAGACTGGTAGCTCATTTTCTCCAAGGACTAAAAATATCAGACCATGCTGAGAAGCATGCTGAGAAATTATCCGGAGGGACAAAGAGAAAACTCAGTTATGCTATGAGCATGCTAGGAGCTCCGAAAATCGTCCTGTTGGATGAGCCGAGCACTGGAATGGATCCTCAATCCAAGCGATTTTTATGGAACACAGTTTTAGGAACTTTTAAAGGTGAATAAATACCTTCAAAGTAGCTTTAACAATAAAATAAAAACAATATGTAAAATAATTTGAAAACATTAAAATTTAATAGATTCACGTGGATCAATGCTAACTACACATTCCATGGAAGAGGCAGATGTGTTGTGTAGCCGAATTGCTATAATGGTGAAAGGATCCATTCTTTGCATTGGTTCTCCCCAGCATTTAAAAAACAAATTTGGAACAGGGTACACAATGGAAATAAAATTAAAGCCAGAGCTAGGATTACCTGCGGAGGGCGTCAATCCATCCCAAGATACTTGGGAAGCCCCTGAAATTTCACGAAGTCCAAGAAGATTTCCGTCTCCAGTATCAATGCCAATGGTCTCGGTGGACAGTCCAACTGATGTCCCCTCAGAATTCCGATTCGTTACTCAACAATTTCCTAGCTCACGTTTGGTTGAGGTATTTGGAAATCGGGCTGTTTTCTCATTACCAAACGATGAAATTCATTCCATCTCGGAGACATTTTCAACTTTGGAAAAATGTAGGCCTTTCTATACTTTAATAACTTTATAATATTAAAAATTTACTTTCTCCTTGAAAATAAGATATTAAAGGCTTCCGTTTAAATTTTAGTGAAATCAACACACAGCGTAGAAGAGTATTCGTTCAGTCAAACTACCCTCGAGCAAGTATTCCTCACGTTTGCAAAATATAACGATGAGAATGAGGATCATTAAGTCTGACCTACCACATACCACATAAAAATTGAAAATACAAATCTTAGTAAATTCGATTCTACTTATTCGTTAGTTAATTTACGCATTTATATATGCTCATGCAAATATTGCGAAAATCGCATTTTGAAGGTGTTTCATATTTTAACGTTGTGTGTTTCCTATTGAAACTAGATTTCGGAATTTTTCCTATCTTATTAAATTAGTAGGTAGCAAATTTTCTGAAAACAATGTGTGCATTTAGTTCTTTCACTTACTATGTCAATTATTATCAATTATATAGTCACTGATACCTAATCTTGTGCTGTATTTTACTGCACCTTTTCTATTGTGATACTACTTGCATCCATTGTATGGATGGATATAATAGGATATTTAATTCAATGTGATTATTATAATAATTAATTATATAATAAAATGGTGTACATTTCAGTATTGCTAAAATGTGACAATAATTATTGTAGCTGCGTACACAGCTTACAAATGATCTTTTAATATAAACCTATCTACGTTGTTTATGCAATGCAACTAACGTAAGCTTCAAGGATAATGTAGAAACTGATTCTACATACATTTATGGAAAAAGGAAAAATATTTACATGTTTGTTATTCTATGTACTCATATATGTATATACATATTTACTGGTTACTCTCGTCACTTCAATTATTTAATTCATACTTGTTTTGATGTTGTTATATGTAGGCATGTATAGTATATACGTAGACAATGTAATTATTACACGCTCACGATATATTACATTTTATGAAATATAATAATTATTGTATGATTACCAATGCATATAATTGCGGAAAACAAATCAATTTTTTATTTTTATTGCTTTAAATTCGTTATTTTAGAGAGGGAGGGAAAGAATGTACTGTATACTAATATTTACGGAAACCAGACTAAATTTGATTTAAAGAATTCAATTGTAAATTACACCATGTCTGTTTGTTACTGTGCCTTCTTGGCAAGTACTATTGTAGTACCAGTGTAAATAAATGCATTTACTTTCTCTCTAAAATTATGCCTTGATGGTGTAAATTTTTATGTGAGCGCATAGAAAAATTGTTCTGTAATTTATTCCAATATTGTACAATGGTAATAAGCATCTATAATTGTTCCATTCGCATGAATTATCTGTACTTAACTTGTTTAGTCGGTTACCTTAATTATATATCAAAAAATAAAAATAGCACAATGAAATCAATAGAAAGGGAGACATATTATTCCTGGAGTTGTTGCTTCACAATGAAATATGTGGGATTTTGCTTGATTATGCATTTACTTATGGAATTTGTATAAGGGGAAAGTTTCATCAGAACTTTCTCTAAAAAAGTTCGTGAAATTTACTTTCTGTAGCTTGGCACATAGGCATACCACAGTGCATACATGAATCTACCTCAAATGTAATGTATACATATACAGCTACCTACCTACAATCTACACACGACACAAATGCAGTTGAATAGGGAATTTAAAACATTTAAATGAATAATAAATTGCAGATTAAAACAGGTGACAGGAGAGTCAGTCCATACGTCATTTACAAGTATTAATTGAAATTAAAAATTATTGATTAAACTCTGCGCATTCTCCATATATTTTACACGTTTCCATTCCACTTTTTGAGAGTTTACATTTGGTGGAAATGAGTAGTTATCTGTCAGCCAAATCCTCTAAACAACAAATTACTTTTTTTTTACATCCATCACCCTCGAGACTCGAGAAACATCGTAATATTTTAATACTTTCCCAACATATTACGAGGTTCCTCAGAAGAACCCATCGTCGTCGTCGTCGTGTCGTCCCTACCATTAATACCTTGCAACATCATGTCATCATCATCATGCCACATGGTGCCTGTATGTAGATGCCGCATTTGACATTTTCTACACCTTGACAGCTTGACGTTCAAGTTCCTTTATTCTCCCTAATTTATAGACAGCCACCATACTGTGCCATCCCCACAACACGGGCACAACAACCAAGCCACACCGTTACCATACATAACTATTTACTTCCATAATACCACAGTCCATACGTCCCTACAACATACAGAATTCTGATGCTGGCATGTGGAAGGAAATAAGAGTAAAAATATTTTAAAATAATAGGTTTATCATCTTGGTTTTTTAGTATCCATTATCCATCATTATAAAATTAATCATACACCTTAGATCTACCCTCCACAATACAGAATACAGCAAAATACAGAATACAAGCTTTTAGAGATAATAATAATATACTCAGACTACTCCAAACTACATGAAACAAAAAATACTGACGAGGCTTCTTGGTTCTCTCTCTGGCAGTGGCACTACTGTACTGGCTTTACCACAAATAACTTGACGAACACTATCTATTAGAGCTTCCCCCTTCTTACTCTTACAGCCGAGCGGGACCATCCCTGGCTCTGGCTGTCGCTGTCAGGCCAGGGATTCCTCCATATTCCATTCGACTGAATTGGATTGCATAATAGTAATATGTAATCATCAAAATGTAGGTAGAATAAGCATATAGGGTAGAGTCTATATAATCTAGTCTAGATAGCATAGTCCCACAGATTTACATGGAGGCCCAAGGAAGGATCCGGACAGAGCAAGATTGGGTCATTGGGTGTCGCTGGCTGAGGGATGGTTGAGTTGGGACGCCATGAGACGGGGCTGAACGGAGGATAAGCGAACTAACTGATGAAATTGCAAAAGTCGATCAGACCTTTTTCCTCACAGTTCTTCATCACACAGACAGAAAATCATACAGAAAACTACTACTACATTGCCACAGTACAGCCTTTAATTCGGGATGCCGGACCCTATCCTCACTACTCTCGCCCTACTATTATTAAAGTCGGCATCGGCATCGGCATTACACTGACTCCTATAATGCTTTTTGGCTTTTTCCTTCGCTTTTTGGCCAGCCGGATAATTTCCCCCACATAGAAATGAGGGTAAAGTAGAGAAAGACCCTATATGCTGCGCCGTTCCTTGAGCGTACAATGTATGTATATGCATGTGCGTGGTTGGTTTGGTAGGAAAATCTGTATGTATAGCTGCACTTAGGCGATGGGCAATCCTCAAATAACGTCATGAATAATTTTGGAGGGTGCGACGAAATTAAAATAAAGTTACCACCCATTTAAGAAATTGGAAAATATGAAGCTAGATTTCTAGATAGTCAGACCAGTTATCATTAAATGAGAGGTAGGGCTGTCAAAGCGTAGAATGTAATTGTAACATTATTTGTGGATAGCCCTCTACCAAAGCGACGAAGTAGTGTAGAGGGTTTTGGCTGGCTCTCCTATACTGTGCGTACGTAAGATACTGTACCATGTAGAGTCCTATGCTATAAGGCTTTTTGTCCTACGTCCCTGTGTATATTTCACTTGGTTGAATGGTACTTCGTAGTCGTTTCGTTCATGGGATTGGATTTCTACACGGAGAGAGAGAGAGACAAGAGATGTGTTCCCTTCGTAGATTGTACTTGTGTGTGTAAAAGTTAAAGTAGGAAGGATCATCAGAAAGAATATTTTTTGGACCTCGTTCACTTTGTATTATTTTCCTGTACTACGCGAGCGAACCACACCACACAGTACTGAATAATATACAGAATTTTTGTGATTGTGTGAGAGTACTGCTGAATAGAGTGGAGAGAAGAAGAAGAATCTTCTACTTAATACTACGAGAAGACGAACAATTTTATTGGACAACATAAATTTAGAATTGTTCATGAGATTGCATGAGAGTTCTCTCGAGCTTCGAGCGAGAAGATTTTTTCGGAAGATGAAGACTGAGACAGAGTGACTGGAAAGTGGAAATTTCATGGATTATATTATTTTTAAAGTGTGTGAAAAATAATATATATTATTGGATAATTATTCTGGATTCTTTAAAAATCATCATCGAAATAAAAGTCCAGCTAATTTTTGTTTTGATTGTGGAAGTGGAAATTGAAATTGTTCATCTTCATAGTTTCACTACTTCACTCCAGGTTTGAGGTTTTTTTCTTTTTGATTTTTTCTTTTTGATTTTGTTTGAATTTGGATTCGATTTTTGATTATCGATATCCTCATACCATTCACCGTACCGTATACCGTCACCGATCGTTCATCGTCGTTTGTCGTTGGTTATCGGTCCTGTGTAAAAAACCCCAAAACTTTCAACTTTTGAGTTTGAATTTTTGAATCCTGAGTTGAGTGTGCTACTCAAAAAATATAAAAAAAGGAGAATTTGAGAGTACTTAAGTGTACGTGGTACGTGGTCTGATTTTGATCGTAATTCGTATTGTAAATTGTAATACGTGACGTTTACATTGGCTCATCTTTATCGTTGTTAAGTTTGGTCGTGTGTGAATGTGGAATGTCTGCTGTTCTCTACTGTCTACTAGAAGAAAAAAAACTTAAAATAACTTGTGTTCTCCTGTTTTTTTTCAAGAATAGTAATAAAACGGGAGAAGACTATTTATAATTATACAAATACAAATAAGTCGAGCTTCAAAAGCTTACTTACACATATGACATAGGCCACGTCGGCTTTTAAAACCTGTTTAATACATAATAAGTAATTATTTTGTTAAAAGGGAATTGGAGCCGAAAAAGGAGGAGCTTCTCGCTTCATTCAGAATATTGAAATTTTGAAACATAAAAATATTGTTGTACATGGAATTAGTACAAGAAGTTTAAAGTTTGGAAATATTTTGGAAGAGAGTTCAACATTAATTTGAATTGGAACAAATTCTGGAATTTGAAATTGCAAGTGTTCGATGGTTAGTCGTATCCCTATTGTATGAATTTACCAAGTTTTACTTGTTAGTCAGATTTCAAATGTGAACAAAAGTGTGAATTAATTGTTGGTCAAAATAATATTTAGTTACATATAATACAACGTTAAGAAGTGTGTTTTTCTGTGAGTGATTCACTGCCAGGACTTAAAAATTTTGAAAATTAATAAGTTAAAAAAGTGTTGATACAGTGGAAGAGCTACATATATAAAAAAAAAGTGCATAAGCTTCTACTACATACACCCAACTACGACTTGCTACATCGACATCACACCCAGAAGTTGTAATATTGGATGCTCAATAAATTGGTACTGGTAAATTTTTGAATTTTTTGCTGTTCAAAAATCCATTACATACTTAGATTGTGTGATAACTTAACTTCATTATAATTTATTCTGTTTTATTACGCCTTGGCCTTTCCTTCCCATCTACCTAGTGTATTTTTGTCGAATGTATTGTCTAACTACCTACACTTTTACGTGAGGAAGTACATATTATTGTTGATTGTTGCGTTTGCACACCAGCAGCAAAAAGACACCAAGTTAAACACATATATACATATTATTATTAGAACGAAAATTATTTTTCCAAATCATTACACTTGGTTTTTGAAATATTTGACATTGCTGACAATTTCTTGAGTGAATTCTGTACTTGGAACGTGGAGGAAATTATTTGACTAACAACTAATAATGAAACAATTTTGAAGACAAATAGAATTTAATTATTAAAATTTTAGCAATTTTGGATTTAAGTGAATAGTAGCTTTCAAGATTTCAGATTTTGGTTCGAGTCTATATGATAATATGACGATGACATTAGGTTGATTAGTGGGAAAGTCCACACGTCATTTGCTATTTTTGTCAATTTGTGAATTTATGAAACACAGCCAGGGAAGTGTCTACCTTCAACCGTTACCGTTAAGCCGTTGTCGTTGTCTGTAGAAAGAGAGAGAGAGAGAGAGGAAAAAATGCAGTTTCATATATGAATTACTTAAAGTTGAGATCTTCTAGAAAGTGTGAAGGAGCATTTACATTCCATTGGTCTGACTTTTGTGAGAGAGGATTCTATATCTTCTGTAGTGTAGGTAAAATTGGTTAAGTAAAATAAATCGAGTCTTGAGAGTCTCTAAAAAAAAAGACCCCGACGGGAAAATTGAATAAATTCAGTATTCTGTCTAATGGTGAATCCAATTTCAATTCGCCGACGACTTCATCTACGACTACATCGAAAGTTCTTAAAACACTGTTACTGCTAGGTACAGGCGGAGTTTTTTTTTGGCACACCGTCCAAGACTGTAAAAATATATATATATATATAAAGGAAAGAAGAGCTCTGTACAAGAAGAAAGTGTAGGCCAGGCAAAGGTCGTTTTTCTGTCTCCTTTTTATTTTCACATTCAATCTGGAATCCGAAAACTGACACCGAGTCTTTTGTCGTCTACATCTATACCATAAAAAAAGCTCACTCACAATGAATAATACAAATGATGGTTCGTCTTTTTGTTTTTATTTTGCTTATATTTTTATTTTGCTAACATGCTTTTTTTTATTTTTTTTTAAATTTTATTACTTATTATTTAATTTATAGTATTAGATTGGATTGGATTGGTGCAATGTATTTATATATTGTGTATATAGTGTGTAAAAAAAATATTATGTGCCTGTTTTGTACCCCCTATTTTTGTTTTGCCGGCTTTTACTATTTATGTATTGCGATTGTTACAATAATTACGTGAGGATACTATGTATAAAAGTATTTTCGAAAAATTTCGTTTTAATTTTACAATGTAAGTATAAAGTAATCAGCACTTTTAAAGTCAAGATTTTTTTTCCATTCATTTTAATTTGAGTGCTTTCAAAATGGATCCTTTTGTTCCTCTGTGAAAAAATGAAATATAAAATACAGATAATATAATTATACCTGTTGTTGGCTACAGCGTTCTCCGATGTAGTTACATATGCATTAATTTTTTAGCGTGGTCGGGGTATATATAGTAAGTAATCGTAATCGTAATAATAAAAGTCGTTTGCAATGTATTGACCTCCTTCAACTATTTTTAGCGTTTTGTACACTTTTGACTTGATAGTGTTCTCGTGCAATATGATGAAACATGGTCTTTTGAGTATTAGTTACACATAAATATATAGTATAATAAATATATATATATATAGATACGTGTATTAATCAATACACGAATCTGTACTTAACTTTTTAAGTAACACATCGCTCTATATAATATATATAATGATTCACCAGGGAAAACCGGTAACCACCGCTGCTGCTGCCTGTGCTAAAGTAATTTCTATTTGCCTTTGGCGTATATTATATTATTGTATGTAGTCCCTAATCGTAATCGTACATTTTTGAGTGGTTAGCATTATTTGCAAAATTGCAGTATGAACCTGTAAAGAAATGGCACAGATTGATATATTTTGAATTGGTTTTTAATTTTGGTTTGGTTTGGTTGTTTCTATTTTCTTCCTCACCCAATAATATTCCAAATTGTAAGTTATCAATTGCATTCCCTTCTTCCAATTTTACTGCAGTGCACATTATATTTTAATTAAATGCAAAATCTCTCTGGATTGAAAGAAACATGGGAATAAAATTGGTTATTTACTGATTGTGAGTAGTTAAAGTAATAAAGCGCACGTATTTTCACATATATCTAAAAAAAAACAACTTAAAGTAACGTAGGTACTGGCACTGGTATATTAAACTCCCGCTGAAAATTTGTGCAGAGTAATATTTAAAAGCTTTTAATTAATTAATTATTAAATTATAATAAGTTATTAGTTTGTATTTTTGAAATCATACATACACAAGTTGAATTAATTGCAAAGGAAAACCAACAGTTGTAAAAATTTTCATCCCATTAAAATGTGTTGGAATGCTTCCTATTGGAATTTGGTATGTAGGTATAGACGAAATATTAACATTTCATTTTAGTTGATGGAACATGGTATTTTGACTCTGACTATGACGTTTGAATCATACATTATTATTATTGTATATATTATGAACTGAGCACTGCGCTCTGCCCATCCGACGTACTATCAGCTAACATCACGAAATGGTATGCAGTTTCTCTCCTGTTATATTTTGGTTATACCTCTCGCTATATAATGTTATATGAGGACGTAATAAATTTTGATTTAGACAACACATGCCAATTGTCTCTACATGTTCCGTCTGCGGGGTACATAATAGTAAAAAAAAATAACATTGCAAATTGCAATGGCAATTATTGTAACGGTAATGGTCTAGTAATGGTTGATGTGAAGGGCCAAATATGGTTGCCCACTTTTATCTGTCAATTAAAATCTCGCATTAATTTTATTTAGCTTGTTTTTAATTGTAGTTTACAAGTCTCGAACTGTTTAGAATATTATTATTATAATATGCGAGTGCGCTCGGATCATGAAATGAAAGGGAGCCAAAAACAGTTGGAATTTTAAATTCAAAAAAGAAAAAGAAAAAATATACAGACTGGTTGAGTTGAGAGTTGGGAATTGGGAATAGCAACACTATATAATATGTTATGTATTGTATAATATAGTAAATTCACACACAGATGTTCATGCTCAAAATGTTCATGCTGAATAACTGAAAAATGTGAAATGCGAAATGACGGATATACAGGGATAAGCATGTTATTATCTGTTTAAACTGTAGGCTGTCGATACTTGGATACATCGAAACCTACTTATACCTAACTGCGTTACCTATAAATCAACGGATTTATCACACAAGGATTGACGACTTCTCCTCAGAACTCATAATAATTACTTGTGTGTATAATTTCGCGTCGTTTTCCCAGTCCTATATTCGTATTCGAATTCGTATTCGTGTAGTGACTAATGATCACTTTGCCTGACAGCTTCCGTATGACAGACAGAACACCACTTTAGGCCTATCCTGTTACATATTATAATGTGTAGACTTGTAAGAAAAGCAGAGCTACACCTATGTTATCATTATTATTATTATTGTACTAAATTCCATAACCCATACTCATATTATGCCAATGCACAAATAGTGCCAGTGAGTATAAGCTATATTGCTATGTATTTATGCATATAGTTCAATCAATCTACGTGGACGTTGGACATTTATAATTTTGAATCTAAAGTACCCCCCAGCTACCTACTACTACTTAATTTAAATGTGAATAGAGTACAGCTGATATTTTAATAGCACAGGCACAGGCTATTTGTCATCTGAAAATGGAGTCTAATTTTGTTCAGGCGCCGTTCGTGTGAACCGGTACAATTATTTCAGCGTCAATTATTTTTTTTTTAAATATTTTATTATTCTGTGATAGGAAAATTAAATCTCTTTATAAAATTCAAATTCGTACTTGATTGTTCGAGTTCGAATTGAAAGGATTGGACGGTAGCTCTGTTATAATGTTATCAGATTAACACTGATTTCTTGAATCATTGCATACAGATTCGTTTGTAATAATTCTGAGTATATTTGAGAATGCTCTTTGCTCCCGTCGTCCGTCGTAGTGGTCGTCGTCGAATTCATGTGAGTAGCAGAATCGAAATTGTATTTTAATTGTATGATATGTAATTAAAGCAATGGAATGGATGGACGGGCTAATAAATTACACTGTACAGATATTTCACATAATAAATCACTCCATTTAGCATAATAATTGCTGCTTCTTTAAATCCGCCTCGTCGAAAGTCTTTAATCTTTACTGTTAAAGATCCAAGATCGCCTTCTACTTTTTGCTTTGTTATCCTTATTGACAACACTGTACACTGTACTCTGTACCTGTACATTGATCAAACTACAGAGAAGGAAGGTAACGCAAAGGTATAGAGAGATATATTAGAGATATAACGCCCGGTATGTAATAGTTCATTCATATTATTATACATACGATGTTGATCTTGAGTCTTGGTAAATAGAGCTACACAGAGCACCACACAAACTACAGTGCTATATACTATTCACACAGCGTAGTAATAGTTTTTAAGTTTTAATATCAACGTAACAGATTAGCCCTGGGCATATAATAATAATAATAATATAAATGAGAAATGCGACTGACCGTGACTTGTGGAAATAATCACTACTCTGTAAGTAATGTAATAATAATAATAATCTTTCTCTCCTAACTGATTTCTTGTAAGTGCACCTTTTCCAACCAACCAACCATTTCATAGTGCCTATATGTAGGTAGGTAGGTACGTTCAAATGCGTGGGTATTGGGTATCGCAATCACCTACTAGTGAAATAATTACTATACCTGTATATTGTTGTATACCTACTTAGTTTACTATAGGTGTAATGGCAATATTGATAGTAAGTTTAACGCTATAAAACAATGTATGATTAATAATAATATTTATATATATTGTGTTATAGTTGAGGGGCAATATTATGTGGGTTAGCTTTAGTTCACTTCCTATAGATATATAAACAAGCTGTGTAGCTCTATAGGAGCCAAATCCAAGCATATACAAAGTCACAACTAAGCTAACTAAGCGCTTTTATTATTTTTATTGGGCACATTACATTTCATTGAGGTTACGTCACAGTCACAATTCACCTTTACCTTTCAAGGACGACGGAGAGTATATTACATATTATATTTGCATTAAAAAAATGTGTATTGTCTAAATAGTGAGTGTAAGTGCAAGTAAGTACACCTTCGACGAAGGATGTAGGTGTAGATCTGTAGTAGACTGAAAGTAGTTATAATAACCATGCATTTATATTGCCAATATTTTAATTATAGAGAGAGAGAGATGTGCTTGAATTTTTTGAAATGTTTTTTATGATATAATTATATATATCAAGAGTTTATTTAGTAGGACAGAATTGAGCATTGAGCAGAGTGGTGGAGACTGTCAAAAGAAACTACAAATTTTTTTTTAAACATTTGCCATTTTTCATTGAGAATTATTGCAAACATATTAGTACAATAACAAGTTGGTCTGAATTTTTTTCTTTGCGTCGATTTCTTTTTTTGTCTTGACGTTTTCAGTTAATCGTGTAAATTGTATATTATGCTCCTTTAAATCTACGAGAGCAACGCTATGTAGTAATAATATTATTATGTTTAAAAGTGTAAGAAAGGAGAGGCATACCTCCGCACTGTGTGTAGATACAATAGACGTGAGGTAATCCCATTGTGTATTTAGTATTTAGTTTGTTCGTGTTGGTTTTCGTTTCACAAGGAAGGGAAGCAGTTGATTATTTTTTTTGAATTTACATTATTCTAAATTCATCTCTGTACGTCTCTGATCTTCGGCTTACAGCTTACGATTAGAGATTGATAGTTTGCCTTTCAGAGCATAATTGATAGTTCATTGTTCTTCCATATTTCATGTCATTCTTTCAATATTTCATACCTATTTCCACTGCCTGCACCTGTTAGTGTTAGTAGTCGTGTGTGTACATAATAATAGGGACAGATTACCTTTAGTTCCAAGTATTGAAATAGAATACCCGATTAGGATTACGTGTTGAAGTGTATAGTAGGTCTGACTTTGTACATACGCGCCTAATCACATTACACATCTATATAGAGGTGATACGATCCAATAAGTCGGTCCCATGATTTTAATTGTATAATGTTCTCTTCTATATTTTAGATCCTATTTATGAGGAAACTAATTGATTAATTATTTAATTAATACCTTCCTCATGCAAAGAAAATAATGCAGTCACACACACAGGTGCACCGTACACTTTATACTGCCTGTTGTTAAATGCTGGATTTATATAGACTTCCTGAATTTGAGATTTACCCACATTTTCTTTTTAGGTCAATTTTCATAGATAATTAACTTCCCGAGCTCCCTCTCTAACTTACAATATCATATTTATGTAATTCTGTAATAATACAGTTAAATATTTTGTCAAGCCTATTTTGTTACTGATACTGATAAACGCTAAAACAATGTCTCTCTGGAGACGTTAGTTGAAGCGTATTATTTTCATTATTGGTATCTTCCCCTTTGTCACTGAGTTTTGGGGTTAGGTTCGGCTTCGGATTATTTGAAAACTTTGTCATAAAGTTAATATCAAAAGCCTTTTATAAAATTTAGAATGTTCGAAGGTCTGAGAGTATTTTAAACCTATTATAGTTAGATAAATTATCCATAGATGTGAAGCGTCAAGTAGAGGTAATGACGTCATTGAGTGTACATTGAGTGTCTTTCTAATTTTATTACACGGCCCATATTTTACTAATTTTATATGGAATGGTGGGACACAGTTCTGAATTATGAATACCAATACTTCGGGTAAAGTTTTATATATATATTAAATATGTGTAATTTGAATTTAAAATGAGAGACGACTGTGAGCCAGTAAAATAAAACTACCTACGTAGGGTTTGCACCTACCTACTTATAATTTTTAAAGTAGTGTCTGTGGCTGCTCAGAGATGCAGATATTTTGGTTTTAAGTTTTGGTGGATCAGACCAGGACCAGACGAACCGTATTATGTATTTACACATCTGTGTACTCTGCCGCTTCGTCTTCGTCCAACCGTATATGACTGTGCAGATTTTGGAGCAGACTGCACTGAATCCACAGACAGTACTGAAAAGCGAATAATTTACAAGTAATACATGTGTAAACGTCATAAATGACACGCTACATATTGAATTAATTGAGAGAAGGGCAAAAAGAAGAAGAAGAAAACTGAAAGAGATTGACAAAAAAAATTGTATGATTTTATGACCTCGTCACTGGCACTGGACTTGCTTCTTATAAATTCTTGCAGAAATAAAAGTGTTCAGAAATGAGAAACAGAAACCTCTCGTCTTCAAATCTTACGATTAGAAGATGAAGATTTGAACAATATATTGCATTTAATAAAGTAGAGATACAGTCTTATAGTCTTGTTTAAAATTATTCATCTTCTTTTTAGCTTTTTTTGCTACTGACTACTGGCAAACTTACCCACTAATTCACATTTCACGTACTCATCATATTTGGTTGGGTGTGCTTCCAAAATTATGCGTGTGCTGCGCAGGTAGTTATAACTTGTTTATAAAGACTCATCATTTATGATACTTAAATATAGGTAGGTAAAATAGTATGATATGTGATACGTAGTCAGAAAAAAAATGACGGTGGGTAAATTACTTTTGACTGGAATGGAAGTGTATCACGTGCATTTTTTTTGAAGTTACTAGTAATTATTGTAAAATGATCGAAAACTTTTTTATGTACATTTATATGTATCAGTATCAGTATATCAGTACGAATGAGGAATTAAATATGTATATATTATGAGGGATTGAAAGCTGGCTGTTCCTTTTTGTTTTGGTTACATCCATCTACTCGACCATTTTGGTTTTGGTCTTTGACTGACGAGAATGTACGTAAGTCCAGCCATAGTATGTATGGACATTATGAGAAAATCGATACTGAGATTGAGAGATGTACCTACCTACCTACAGGTACCTATATAAAATGAGAAAGAAAATGATGGGTTCAGCTACTCACTAACTTAAGTGTGTACGTCATTTAATTTTCTGCATTGGACTGGTTGTTGTGCAGAAAACCATTTGTGACTTAAGGAAGGACTAATTTAAATGATAACCATCACTGATCACTCCAACTAGCAACCCGTTTCAATCTCACACATATATATACGTACGTACATCCCGTATCTCGCGTCCATCTCGTCATCTTCCCTTCCAAGTCATTTTCATTTTGTAATCTTCATCAGCTTCACATGCTCCGCGAAAGTACCACCACCACCACCATCCCAATCCCAATCACCATGACTCATAACATCATAACCATAATGCTTCAAAACGAATGGCCAATTTACGTAGGTATTTAAAATTTAGGATCTATGTAGCGCTACATGTCCAGATATTTATGTTTCTGTCTTGTAGCATATCATATTATGCAGTGCTCTGTAGGATGTAGGATGTAAATAAAATATGCTTAGGATTAGTAGTATGTTCTATTTAGTATTCCTAGGTTTTATAGCATCTCTTCTTTGCAATATATAATGTGGTTTGTACTGTTGACTGTAGGGCTGGACTGACTAGTGAGTCTCTATATAGCATGTAAATAAGTGCTAGTAATTATATCAGGAAATATTTTAAGTGGGTATATACATATCAGACCTACGTAGAACGTAGACACAGTAATAGTCAAAGTGGAATGCTGCTGGATCTAATTTTATTTATTTAAAACAGTTCCAATTCGGATTACGTGTTTATGAATAAAGAGTGAGGTAGCGAGAGCCAGGGATTTGAAAAGGGCTCTCTGTACAAGTGTTTAGCTTTAATAATAACGTGTATTTATTTACACAGTTTTTTAGAGCTGCATTGAGCGCACTGCACACGGTTGACGGGTGCTATAGACAGAGACTACTCTTTGAACTCATTTTGGTTTTATAGAAATAGTATTGCAATTTTTCTATCCATGGGCTACGCATTTGAATGGAACTGGAGATTTTATGTTATATAGAGTTTTATTAAGCATTTTGAAATTGATTTTTTTGTTAAACTTTTTTGCAGCACAGCTGACATGGGAACATTCCCAACTTGAAACTACAGAATGAAGCGAAACTACCCGGAACGTATACTACCAATATCAGTGACCTCTGCTTGTATAGTCGTTCGACTGCAAAATTCGTTGTTCGGCCGCAATCGCGCGCGCAATTTCAAAAATATCGATTTTTTCGAATTTCACCGCGCTCTAGCTCCCACAATTTTTGTCCAATTTTTATAAAAATTGAAATAAAACATCTTTGTATGATTATCTAAAAAGTGATTTCAGGATTTTTGAAAATTCGAAAATTTTTATTTTTTTCGAAAAATTTAAAAAAATGTGCATTTTTGAGGCCCAGAGTTTTAACTATTTTTTTCGAATAAAATAAAAATTTTCGAATTTTCAAAAATCCTGAAATCACTTTTTAGATAATCATACAAAGATGTTGTATTTCAATTTTTATAAAAATTGGACAAAAATTGTGGGAGCTAGAGCGCGGTGAAATTCGAAAAAATCGATATTTTTGAAATTGCGCGCGCGATTGCGGCCGAACAACGAATTTTGCAGTCGAACGACTATACAAGCAGAGGTCACTGATATTGGTAGTATACGTTCCGGGTAGTTTCGCTTCATTCTGTAGTTTCAAGTTGGGAATGTTCCCATGTGAGTGAGAAGTAATTTGTGTGCCGTTTTTTGAGCGTCAAGATATTTGTATGTACTTATAGATATGTACCTACCTACCTAGCTACTTGTGTTTGTGATTTCGTATTTTTAAAATTCAATCCTGATCTTGCTCATGCTCGTGATGGAAATAGAATGGATGAAGATAGATGCTCATTGCAGTAGTAGTAGTATGGGCACGTTGGTGAAGGCGAGGCCGAGGGGAAGAGGAATTTAATGTGGGTGTTATAGCCCTTGTTGATAGTTTGATATCCTTTGTTTACGATTATGATTATTGGGGAAGCAGTGAGATTCCAGATTAGAATTTTACTATGTAGTCCGTTTTCTTTTTTATTACATAATAATAATTATTACATTATTTAGTATTTAGATCCTATCTTGTACAGACAGTTAAGAATTGTGCGTCGGGCTGTTGTTGTATATTATGTCTCGAGCCTATATTGGGGAACGGTATTAAAGTACCTAGCATATCTAGGTAGATACACATGGGTAAGCTTCATTTGTCAAGCTACAAACAAGGAGCATCAATCTGTCAATCTGTCGTGGTCGTGGATTGAAATTCAAAGCTAAAGTAGATGGGTACATAAATGAATAATAAAAAGATGTTCAAACAATCAAATCGTCACGTAGACTGTATATATGTATATTAATTATATACGGAATTTTTGTAATGTATATAGATATATCTAGATTCTGAGATGTTGATGTATATTTAGTGTCATTTATAGGGCTAGACTGTTTGGCTTTTGAGCCTTCATTCAGAGATCGCCTTTTTAATTTCATTGTGAATATTAAATGAAGCGCTGATTATTAGGTACGGTATAGGTATTTACGAACTACTATGGCGATATTGGCGATAGCGAGGGCATGATGATGATGATGATGTAGATGTAACAAGTATAAACAACGGAAAAGATGGTGACGCTTAATGCGTGAAGTTGAATTGTCCATATATTTACGTGCACACATCTCAAAAATATTTTTTTTCATTGGTCAAAATAATATGAAAATGAAAAATGTTAGAGAGGAATATATGAATGAATTCGTTTATTATTATTACAATGTACCTACTTACTGTTGACTGTACACGCAATTCTGTTTCTGTAAATTCTGCATTTCATATTTTGCGCACGCAAGTCTGGTCACGTTCGAACCACGTTGGACGTTCGTTTCGTCGTCCAGCCTTCATTTAATTATACACAACAACAGCACCCCCCCAAACATCAACATCCAAATGGAAACTATAAGGACAAAATTATTCTTAGATATATTATTTTTCTCTGAATGAATAAATACTATGTGCAAATGAGAAAATGTTGAGGATTCCCAAAGCACAAGAAATATATGCAAGGATTGCTATTTAGTTTGCTTGGTTTTGTTCAGCTTCATACTCATTATCATAATTGTATTTATGCTAATGTTATATAAAGTTTTTGTAAAAGTTGTGGAAGAAGAAGCGGAAAGTCTTTCTTTCGCTTGTAGGAACTGGAAAATCCTAGTTTTTGAAAGTGTGATTACTGATTCTGTATTTCATTATCATTATTCATTGGAGGTAACATATTGTTGTGTGGTGGTATTTAAGTGTGTTCATCACATTAAGCTTCATAGATATTGCTATTATTTTGTTGCTCCATTCCGCTCTTTTTCGGTTTCTGTTTTTGTTGGAAATTAAATTACTGATAGATATAGATATAGGCTGTACACTGTAAATATATGCAGAAATGGCAGACTGTTCTCCTTTCGTTCGAGTACGAATATTCCAAAGCTAAATCCATGTTTTGTTGGGTTGTGTTTTAAGTACCAATGCGCGAGCGAGGACTGACGCCAAAATGTCAGCCTTTTTTAGCATTATTACATTACATTTATTTATATATATATATGCATATTTTGTTCATTCATTTCTTTTATTTCATTTGCTGGATGTTTAATTTTTTGTTTAATACTTAAAAACACAGATAACTGTAGGGCAGATAAAATAATAAGTATTATTATTGGGAACGTGTAAAATTGCGAATATGCATAATATAATATGTACCTAGTTGATTTTTGTTTCGTATTATTCGTATGTGCAGATATTCGTAATCGTAATCGGGGCTAGTAGCTTGTGCTCCTTTTTGGTATCTGTATCTCTCTGTACACATAGAATCAAATGGGAAGTAGGTATCCCATTATAATGTCATTACTGTGGATGTCAAAATTAAAGTAAGGAGCGTCTGCGATGATGAGTGGATGAGCGTGGGGATTATTCTGACATATGACATTGATGACATTTGAAATAGTTATGACAGGGCCCATGAGTTAAATAAAGTTGAATAGTTCAGTTTGAAATTAAACTCAATCAAATTAAATTACATTTATCTATGTTTTTTTAAAGCAATCTCCAGAGGTTAGGGTTTTATGAATTAACATATTTTGTATATCCTTGTTGAGGATTAAATACACAACTAAACTAATAATCTGTACAATTTGTTTTCCCCAAATATACAAATATACAACATTGCAAAATGGAGTATTCTCCATTTTTGAAATATAAATTATTTTTCTAATTACTTACATGGTTTTTCAGAAGTGGAATTGTTGTAATAAATTACCTACATCGCTTTAAAAAACAGCAATATGAACTACAGTGCATGTTTTTATTTTGCACAATACTCTACGTTTATTAAGTTTATTGAGAATTTCAAACCTTATTTTTTAGTATTTTTTGAAAAGTGAAAAATATTCGTATTAATCGCCTTTTAAAAAGTGTAGAATATCCAAAATTACAAATTTTTTAAAACGTGCACAATTTTCCAGATGCATAATAGTATATATATAGAAATTCTAATTTCCAATAGCATATTTTTTAAGAGTGTAAAATTCGTACAAAGCAGTATAAATAGTAAAAAAAAATAGCGATTTTCATTGAACACTGGACAAGAACACCTTGTCGATACTCAAGAATACACTCTTTTTTATTTGTATTTTTTAAAAATACAAACGTATGATATTGGCTATAACTATAAATCGACAAAGTAATAAATGTATATTTTGATTACATATATGATACATATATATAATTTGTTTCCTTGATGTGAATTATGAATCAAAACTAACTCTTGTATGCTTTTGGTTTACTTTGCGGTACTTAGTCCATTTATCAGAGTCACCGAAGCACGTAAAAACGAAAGAGAAAAGATGAATAACAAAGAAATAAGTGGATATTAGAGCTAACGATGTTACGATAGTGTACATCTTTATGGTCTTTATGGTAGTCCGTACTGTCGATTTTTTTTAATAACCACATACCAGAAAGAATATTACCAACACCAATGCCCATGGAGGTACAAATTGTAGGTAGACACAGTAGTGGGAATATAGACATGCTCGCACTCATCCTGAGTATCATATACTCTTTTTTTTTTGTTAAATTTAATGAGTTTCTGGTTCTGGTTCTTCTCTTAATTTCTTATTTCTGAGCATTTTACAAGTTTTGTGGGTTATCGGGACAATAAATGAGTGAAGGACACGACTTGAGTGTGTTTGAGCATTAAATATATATATATGTAATTTATAATTAGTAATATTAATTGTGTCAGTTGGATCGTTGCAGTCTTACGTGAACAGACTATATATAATATATAGGTACATATGCCTGAGAACTGGGAAATTCAGTCCAGGTCTGCGTCTGCCTGTACACTCTAAACTAAACTAATATACGGACGAATAGATTTTAAAGATGGTCGCTGTTTCTAACGATTAGTTCCTTAGTTAGTTTTTTTATATTATATTTTACTCACGATCAGTCAACTATGCATGTGTAGCTATAAAATGGCTCCAAATCATAGCTCACACAGACTTACAGTTTCCTCAAAACTGGTTTTAAAAATATTAAAATATCCATTAGCCATGCCATGCTGGTAATACGGTTTGCTGCGGTCTGCAGAAAAGACTTAACGTATGTTGTATATGTAGTAAATAATATATTCAGTAGCGTACATAGTACATATTGTATGGTTATTATGGTAAGTGAAAACTCCTGTCTTTTTTTAAGTCTTTGAGTGTATCTTGTGAAACTTTAAAACGAATTATCTGCGTACCGAATTTATGTATAGGTATAGGTATAGGAAAAGGGGTAGTGGGAATAAATACCTAAGTGGCTTTAGAGGATGTAATATAGTAACGTTAGTATATTTGTGGGAAGTTGCTTTGTTTCTCGTTATTTATATGTAATGATATACGGATGTTTGATACAAATTGTGTATGTGAAATAATCATGTACATTTTGAGTGGCGGAAGAATTGAAAACCACCCACGTATATTATTAGGATGTAATGTATAATTACGTGCTTAGGGACTTATGTTTGGTTATTACAGGTGCAAAGCGTGCTATTTAAAATTTTTGTAAACATATATTTTAAAGGCAAATACATATATAGTTACACCACATATAGTTAGTGGGTTTTGTATTTTTAAAAATTCGAAATCATATTTTTTTTAACTTGGGCCCATTTACCAATGTAATTTTATTATTATTATGCAGGTATTTATAATAATGTATTTAAAGCGTGCGACATGCCAATTGCCATTACTGAAGCCATGTTTAAATATATTTGTTTTCGGTCTAGTTTTTAAAGTAGGTTTTGCACTTTCCTTTTGACAGTTTCAGTTTACACTGCAGTGCTAAAATTATAGTAGGCTAATGGTGGGATATTTTATGTTAATTAAATATTAAAAGTTCAACACAGTTTAATTCTGTGAATAAATGTTATGTTATCACTTGGACTTGATGATGACTTCCTAACATCTATAGTTTGACGTGTACATAGTCGTAGTAAGTACACAATAATATATACAGCACTATGGCTTTAAATAGCTAGGATTCTAGAAATTTAATTTTATGAATTTAATTTATGACTATACACTAGTTACTAGTACATAATTTCTTATCTTGTCTCTTTTTTTTTTACTTCTTACTATCTGTTACTCTGGACCAACGGTCTGTCTCTAAGAACAATAAATAAATAAATATAACTTATATTTCTAATAATTATAATGGGGAGCATGGACCCGGAAAAACATGCAAATAATTACACACAAGTAATTTTAATACCTCTATATTATAATTTTATACAGTTTTCAAATTACATATTAACATCGGATCATAATAATTGTTGTACGTCATACGTACTTGGGTAACAACATATTTTGTATTTCATTGTTTTACTAAGGTTGTAGATTTTAATCTCGACGTTGATAGATATATTTGGTTTTTTTGTTTACTCATATTGTTGTAAGCTCTGCTCGTCTGCTCCCTTTTATACTTACTTTAACGAAATAATGAATTGGCTGGAAATTTGATTGCATGATACAAACAACAACATATTTATAATATGCAGGGGGTAAATGTAAAGGGCGGAGGGTGGAAGGTTAAGGTTGAATGAAAAACCGCTTATAAAAGATTGTCCTTTTATTTTTCTACTACTGCTGCTGCTGCACAGGCACAGTAATAATTCGTCAAGTTTAATGCAGACATCACCAAACTCCAAGACCAAGCTTCTTATTTGTATATGTATGTGGTTGTTATCGTTACATAGAGCAATTGAGCTGTCATTTTTTTTTGATGTATTATTGTATATAGTGTTTTTACTGTGTCTTCCTTTAGTGGTTTCCGTTTTGCTGTCTACTGTCTTCCGTACCTACGTTCCGTTATGGATTTAAGTACTTATGGGTAGAGTACTTATTCTGCCTGTGTTATCAAGGGGCTTCGCATATGTACATAGCAATACTATAAATATGTATCTGCTCATGATCCCGCAAGTGGTAATGGGCTGATATGATAACAAAAACTATCTTGTTGTCAAAAGAAATCTGGGAGAAAGTTAAATATTTGATTATTATTTTACATACACAGAGTGTATCAGTATTGAACGGGGAATTGGGAGTCGGTTGGCTGTTATGTACGAGACCAGAAATGGCATGTAATACTATAATGGCATGTGCATTATAATAACATGTAGCATAATTGAATAGAAAAGGAGCTTTTCCGCTTGTGTCCAAAAATCCGGAAAAGATTTTTGTAGTATGTAGGTACATATACATAGAACAGCGTCTCAACAGACGGGGCTCCCGGAACGGGAACGGGAAGGTGAGGGAAAGGAAGGCAATTATAACAAAGTTTGCCTATATACACACGTTATTTATTCCCGTTGTCTTCCAGATTCCATCTTTGGGTGTTTGTATGCGTATTTTTCTGCGTACTACTTACATAGATTCCGATTCAATTCAATGATCAGTGGAAGCATTTTCAATTTCAGTTTCCAGTATTCTATCTGTACTACATAAATGAAAATGTAAGCTATAGAGGTATGCATTTGGGTTGGAATCGGAATTTTTGGAATGGATCTGCATTCCAAAAACAAATGACTGGGAGTAACATAGTGAGGCGGATGGGCGCTTGGTTCCGTATTTGTGTAGAAAATGTTGAATTAGAAATAAGAGCAGTATTGATTATTGATTTTCGAATTTTCACCTTCAACTTTATATATTATTTTATACTTTCTGTTTCTCACGTCCACAGCTATTCACGGGGTCCTATGTTTTAATCAGTCAGATTCAAATTACCGTATGTGTAAGACCTTGATTTCACTAGCGACTTTAACAATTGTTAACTCTAACAACAGTTAGCTAATCACTCATTTTTACGTGAAATGTGAACTAACAATTGTTAAACTCTTAACAATGATTAAGTTTTATCAATTGTTAAAATCGATAATTAGCGTTAACAATTGATAACTTAACCTGTGAAATTGCACTAACAATTGTTAAACTTTAAAATTTGAAATTTCCCGGGATCTATAACTAACAATTGTTAATTTATGTAGTGCAATCACGTTAACAATAATTGTTAAACTTCAACATTTTGAATTTTAGCGGGCACTATGGCTAACAACTGTCAATTTATGTAGTGAAATCGCACTAACCATTGATAGCTTAACAATTGGTAACTACTCGTGAAATCTCAAAGTTAACCATTGATAACTTAGCAATTGTTAACTAACAGTTGTTAAATTCGCTAGTGAAATCAAGGTCTAATAATATGGGACATTGGAAGTTGAAACTCGCTGACTCGCTGTTGTTTCTGTCATCCATGTATTTTTGTTAAGTATGAATATCATGTGATCACTATCAGTGTAGTAATACCTTTATATGGCATAATAATTATTATAAAGGCAAACTATATCTGAATTTACTCACTCTGGAAGTACAAATTATTACTTTCTTCCTGCACTGGAGATAGCCCGGCAAAATAATATGTATTGTGTCTGCAAAACTCCAGATTTCCTCACAAACTACGGCTGGAGTTCTGGAGAGTACATAGGTAAGGTGCCTATTAAATACTAACGAACCAAAATGGTTTCGTTCCATTTTACACCCTAGCACTTCCGGCTTCTGTCTGTCGACGAATCATATATACTGATATTAAAGATGTACTAATTTATCAGCAGTTCAGTACAGATAAATTCCGGTAGCATTAGTAATAATGGATCTGGAAAGTAATTTTTTCTACTTCCACATTTGATTTGATTTTATGTGTGGATACGCGTGGAATGTACTGTTATACTGTTCCTTTATAATACTTTAGCATGTATCAGTATTAAATTGCGTAATACATACATGTTTTACGGAGAAAATTCAAAGTTCTATACGCTTTAGTTTTATTTAAAAACACCCTTATGATTAATAGGTACTAAGTAGTCCGAAAGTCAATAACCGGAGGTCATGTTGTAGGCATTAAGCATTTCAATCATTATTTCAATTCAAACAGTCAACAGCGTTAGTAACATGTCAAAGTAGTAAATAGTTAAATGTACTCGTCCATTACCACACAGCGCATGCTATATACACATTATTATCTAGGTACTTATATACTTATTAGCGAATAACGAACGGAGAACGAATTATCGATACTTTAGTTGTGGCACATCTTGCAGTATATTCCGGAAATTCTTCAAAAAGGAACTCATTTATAATGATATTTTATTATTGTTGTCACTATTTTTGAAATTGCTCAAGCTAATGCAATCTGATTTGTCAATCAATATATGCGCTCGAAATTATGGAATTATGGAATAATATAATTATATATTATATGCATAATTTAGGAATTAGGAGGGAGGTAGGTGTATATTTATCTGTAGTGTGCATTTCTGATTTTAAATGGAGGAAATGAGGTGGAGATATTCACACGCCGACACGGTTATTGTACTCTCTCATTAGTCTATATCTCATCTCACTATCTGGTTGCTTTATGATGTAATGGTGCAGATGGAAGGATTGAATACCTTACTACCTGACTACTTAGGCATTGTTGGATTGTGACTGCATGGGGAAATGTGAAGCTTGAATTGGGAAATCGAAATCGACGTCGAGTAGGGATTAGTACGTACGTATTTACGTACGTTAACCTAAAGTATACCTATATGTAGACCTATTTGAAATTTGAGTTTGAACGTGATCACGTGCTTGGTTTTGGTTTTAGTTCTAGTTCTCAGGCACTAGTACTACAGATTGTTATGTTGTTCTGCAGCCGAGCAGAATGTCTATTTCATGTGTTTACCTTAGCAGACTGTTATGAGTAGTGATGTGCATTAATGTCGTGTCCCTTACCTTCAAACCGCAACATTACAATTGACATGTAGGTAGGTCCTACTCATTGTTCATGAGTGTTTTGCATGTACTGTGTGGATTGTCCCTAGACGGTAGGGATTAGACGACCCATGTCAAATTTATTGTAAATTCTAAATCCTTATAATATACATAGTCGTGTTGTAAACAGACGTAGAAAAAGTACACAACAGAATCATAGGAAACCACAAGTACAAGTAGTAGTAGTAGTAGTAGTAGTGGTAGCATCAGCAAATAATGTTGAATGTATAGAGAGAAGAGAGATAGAAGTAGTTTTGATTTTGGTTGTTTTTCCTCATACGATAGGATCGAACTAATCAGCGAGTCTCACGAGGAGATATGTATGTATCTATTTATTATTTTATCACTGCTACAAATTATGAATTTACAATTTGAAGGGAAATCAGCATTTAACAAGGAGAGCTGAGGGAATTCTGCAATCCGATACGATTTCAAAGCAGTAAACAAAACAACTACAGCAGATGCTTTGGATTTTTTAAAGAAAATTAAAGAAAATTCAAATGTCAATGTGAGTGGGTGGTTGGTTGGTTGGTTGGCAGGATTTTGTTAAGAATGTTGACGTTAACGTTGAAGGGAATTCGAATTTGATTCATAATATTTCTGTACATCAGTAAATGTGCGTCGATAGGACTTGCGGTAATGCGGTTTTAATTTATTTAAATCCACTTCGAAGTCTGAACAGCGCAGCGGCTGCGCTTTGACTCTGTTCCACAAAGTTGTATACTTGGGAAAATGTAATGCAGAATTTAGCAGAATAGTTTATTTAAATACTGTTGATAATATTATTATTATGCTTCAACTTGATGACATTTTTTCGCTGCAAAAATTGTGTAGTATGAAAACTACATATATATTACAAGGACAAAACCAAATCAAATGAAAATAAACAAAATTACAAGTCAGAATATCAAAGATAAGAATTAAGTTAGTATTTTTAAACATCAGATGTGTCTACATGTATTTTAAAAATTTGAAGTTCTGTTTACTTTTATTCAAAATATAGTTATGCTCAAAAATGTGGGATATATGGATGGACCTACGTTAGTCATGTAAAAATACAGTAGTAATTAAATAAGTTTTAAAATTCGCAAGATCTTTACAAGGTGGCAATGTTATAACTTATAATGCATCAGGTAACATTTGATTGTAGCGTATAATTAGTCAATATAATAGGAAGTTCAGTTTTAGTAAAGCATAAAATGCAGTATGTGTACTTTTTTGGGCAAAATAACCTTTTAGTGCATTGCCTATTTCAGGTGCACATCATTAGAACATTTTGCTTATTTTCAAGTTTTAAATGAGCGAAATATTCAATTTAAGTTCCCTCAATTAAAGACTTTTTCTAATACATAGAGGGAATTTTTCTGCTACGTATTAAAAAAAGCAAAAATACATATTATTTAGTTGTAATAAATAACAACTAAAATATTTAATATGAAATCCATAAGCGTACGCAGATGCTGTTTTGTATATTTTGAAAATTTCGTATTGTTCCGTGAAATGAGAGTTCAGAGGGCGTGTTATGACAGGGCTATATGGTTACTTTGGAGTAATGTCACTTTTCGTTAAAATCGATATTTTATTCAACTATATAATATTTATGTGTTACTAAAAAAAAATATGATCACAAAATGGTGTACAAAACTGTTTAATGTAGTTTTGAGTAAGTAATTTATGGCACTACTTAATTGAATTTTTAATGATCCCCTAACTTTTTTGTAATGCCTCTTTCCCTTATTTATAGTTTGACTAACTTGAATTTTGTTTATTTGATCATTGGAAAAATTCTAGATGATGCTGATGAAGCCGGACCTGAGTTGACACAAGAAATTCAATTGAGAGCATCAGGAGGAAGTACGAACAATAGTCCGCGGGAAGCGAGTATGGCGGCCACAACTAATAATACATTTGTTGATAGAATCGATCCATTCGCGAAGCGGTCGTTAAAGAAAAAACAGAAAAAGTCACAGGGGTCATCCCGGTATCATCAAGCAAATGAAGCTGACCTAGTTCCACTCCCCTTGTTCAAAGGTAACACATTTCTTCTTTTTTTTAATTTTGTTTTTCAAAAAATAAAAAAAATAATAAAACATTAAATAGGGCTATAACTCCCGTTACCTTTCTTTTGCCTGTTGAAGGTACGGGTGTTCAAGGACATTAGTAACAGTATCAAATATAATAACAGGTTTTTTAAAATTTACTAAATGGGAATGTTGCACATTTACATATTTAAACTTGCACACCACCACCGCACCTACCTTTCACAAGAGAAAACGCAGGGATGGAGACAGAACTGCTTTAATTTTAAAAATTTCTCCACACTCAGATTTTATTTTGCTTTATATTTTATTTTTATTATTATTACTATGGCATAATATGCATAACTAACCTCAGGGGCTTGTCCATAAATGACGTCATAAGATTATCAGTCATTGTCAGAGAAACGTTTTTGCATATAGTATGTAAAAATAGGGAAATAGGGACCTATCTATTATAATGTCGAGGGAGGGAGGAAGTGTAAAATACTCCCATAATTTGTCTCTCCCTTTTGAGTGTGAGGAATTTTATGAGTCAGGCATCGACTTGTCAAAGTAGAACTTTGTGAAATAGCTTTTGATGGGTGCTAATGAATTCGGATAGGAAAAGTTTATTATCGAATGAAAATACTGTATGGAAAATGAATAAAGTTATCACCAATTATAGTGGAATCACAAAGGAAGTAACGGAAATTAATGTCAGTGGTTTGTGAGTGGAGAAGTCCAAGTCAAGGCACGTACTACATGCTTAGCGTTATAGACGTGCCTACCTTCATATTAAGTTCAGAGCGAGTAATATAAGATGTATAATAATATTATTACCACATAATGTACACATGTATGCACTGTACTCGTGACTGCCTACTATATATAGGATTTAGGTCCTTGGTATTATGGGGCAAAAATCCGGAGGTGTATATATATTTGAATTTTGGAGGAATGTAGGTAGGAACAGGGACGTCATGTCAGTGGGGTTTACATCATATTTGCTTGGTTTTTGGTCACACCGGAATTGCTTCTACCTCGTCTTCGTTCGTCGTCTCCATAATATGTGTGTTTGAATTTTATTGAGCTTTCACTACTACGTTGGTAGTTCGTAACAAAGATCCCACACTAATATCCGCATCGACTATACAGTAGACCTTTTAATAGGTCGTCCCACAGACACCATCTTTCCGTCCTCCGTCCTCCTCATGGATACGTAGTATAGACATAATAATTAATTATAGTAAAACCCAAAGCATAAGTGCTTCGCTCTGGCTGAGTGTATGTGTGTGTAGGACTTGAGCTAGGTTATATTTTAGTAATTTTTAGAACTTTTGTATGCACTTGAATTAATGAAGTGACTATTACTCAAGGTGTTAAACGTTCTATCTAAAAAATCAACAGTTTGAAAACGGGATATTAATGTAGGTAAGTATTTTTGTTGACTGTGTGTACTTACAACAGTTGTTTTATCCCTTTACGTTTTTTTCAAAATACCGTATTTCCTCTGATAGTACGCCCCGCGTACTATCGAAACTCGAGCTTCGACCCCCCGCGTATAATTAGAGACCCGCGCATTAAAAGAGACCCGCGTACTATCCAAACTGAGGCGGCTACACCCCGGATACTATTAGAGACCCGCGCATTATTAGAGACCCGCGTACTATTAGGGGAAATACGGTATATAAATATATAGTGTTTTGCGCCTTCGTAAAAGAGGCAATTTATGACATTTTGGACGCTTTCAAACGATGTAATTATTTTTAACATTTTGTTTTTTTGAAAGGTTTACATATGACGCTTTGCACCGTCTCACAAGGTAAAATATTGCGTTTTACCATCTCAAAAGAAGGAAAACATGACGTTTTGTAGGCTCTCAAATCATGTAAACGGGACATTTTGGAAGATGTTGAATGAAATTATGTAGAGCTCATAATTTATAAAAGTTTTGTATTTTAACGTTCAATTTTCATACGATTTGTTTCATATACACTATATACTGCTATTCTTCTTTCCCACGACCACGACGTTCGTTTTTGGTGCCCTTTATATATCCCATCAATTATCAATGCCAAATGAGAGTCCATGTAAGTGTAAAGATACATGTGTTGAGCTACTACGTCTGAAGCTTGGATAGAAATAATATATATATAAAATTATACATATTTATTTGAATGACGAAATCAATGTCACTGCTTAAATTGTGTCCATTACATTAGTTATTATATTTTGTTTATAGTTCAAGTAACCTTGCAATTACTTGGAAGCGAGTATATAGTGTAATTGCTAGGTGTACTATTCAATTGCTCATTTGTAGCTCATGCTAATTTCGTACATTAATTTTAAATACAAATTTTATGTTTATTTCGTCGTACGAATTTGGAATGCTAAAGGGTGTTGCTATCAGTGTGTATAATAGAGTCGTATTGGAAATGTAGTTATTATTTTTTAAATGAAACTGTGCGTGAAGCTTGAGGACTCATGATTTGCGTAGGGCAACAATAGCACACTAATCATAATTTAGACTGAATAATTTGTCTTATTTTAGCTTGGCCGTTTATTTTTTAAAACTCCTATTGTCTCGGACAAAACGTGCATATAAATACGTCACTAATTATATAATTACACACACATGCATGTAGACGTATTTACTTGCGGATGCTTCATTTTGTGCATTTAAAAAAATTTAACTAAATTTCCCATTTCCATTCAAATTTTCAAGTTCTAGCTTGGCTTGACTTGCAAGATATTATTGCAAGGGAAGCATCTATCTACTTTTTATCGTGTTTTGAAAACATCACACATACATATGTGACAGTGTTATTTCTGAATTACTACCCATTGCATTGCCCTGAACTGGATTTATGTCTGGTTCGATAGTCATAGTCATGTAGGTAGGTAGTTATTCGAATTTTATTTGAGGGAAATTTATGCAGAATGTATGGATCCTACAGAATTAATAATTATTATATTTGAATGATTTTTGATGGATGATGGATTGATTGATAATTTTTAATTGGAGATTATAAGAGTGGATTTGAAGGTTTCTTAAAAAAATAATAAGAGAGTGCAACGCAACTTTACGTCAAGGCGGTCAAGGTCTAAGTTACTGTAAACGCAGACGGTAGGAATTCACATTATTTTTTTACAGTAAATATTAAATCGTTAGATTCCAGATTTCATGTTCAATACTACATTGAGTTTAGGATCATTAATGAGAAAAGTCGGGATTATTAATATTCATTTTATTTTATATGCACCTTATTAGTTTGCTTTCGTCAAAGTTAGATGTGTTTCAAAAATGTATTTTCTTACATGTTTCGAAAAATGTGAAAAAAAATCTTATAAAATTGCATGTTTTACGATTGTAATTCTACGGTTACATTATTTATACACTCTAAATAGTCTTGTATTCTAGCCTTCAACCGTTGAGTCCTTTTACTGAAGAATAGAAATAAGAAAAATAGACTGAAAAATTATGTACCTAGCTAAAAAAAACTAAGGACAAATTTTCTGATTTGCGTATTTTGTAGAATGCTGATTTTGAGGGACAAATTTTCGTATTTTTCATACAAAAAAATAGCAATTTGAAATCACGAATCACAGTGAGCTTAAATTCACATAATTAACGACTTCCATACTTCCATTCCTTTCTGGTTAGATAGAAATATACGTAAATGATGAAGCTAATCACTAAATTAGTCAGGTCTTCTTGTGTGTGTGTGGATTGTGGATGTGCCCCGACTCTTGACATGCTAAGCTGAAACCTTGCCATTGTCATTTGGCATAATAATATGAATCCATGCCATGTGGCAGTAGACCAGACCATCAGGAGTTAATAGGAGTCTTAAACTTTAGTCAAAGACAGACTCCGACTGAACTAACTAATCGTAACTTATCACGTGTGGTTCTCTGTTGTACTAGATTCGTGTACACCTAATTATGTTGATCGGGGTGGTGGTTTAGTGGTGGCAGCATGTATAAATAAATGTAGTATGGCAGCATGTATAGTACCTACTTAAGGCAGTAGGTTTTATCAAAAGCTTTTATATTGAGTAAATCTACTTACCATAAAGTCAGTAATGTAATGATATGGGCTTCACGACTGAAGGAGGTATAGTAGATTGGTAGGTAGAGTTGCTACATCTTCTTGACTCTGATTTCGTTTCATTGAACTCAAGCTAAAGTTTAAGCTGATTCTGATATTGATGACGTGGTACTACATGGTTGCTCAAATGAAATAAGACAAATAAGCTTCAGCTCAGTCTTTTTTTTTCCCTATTAGACGAAACTTTTCTTAAAACTAAATCCAACTAAGTGTCACATAATAATTGTGTGTGCTATTATGGTTCCACGTCCGTGGTACATTTATTTTGTTCCAGTTCAGTTCACTCGTATGTGTATGTATATATTTATGTATGGGTTTAATTTTTTGATTTTAATTTAAAGGCCATTGAAGCTACTTAATATAATTGTGGGACCAATAAGAGTTGATATACTGTAGGGAGACCCTGCTGACTTAATTTAATGTCTTTAAAGTAGGTAGATGCATTTTCATTTATATGGTACATAATTTGATTTTAGCTCAAGTCAAACTGACAAATGATACGATGACCAACGTCATCATAAGTATAAATGGCTGTCTATCTTGAGCTATTTTTTTTTTAAATAATATTATAAATAAGCTAAATAATTATTATAATTTGGTCGATGTTCACATTTTCCTTGATTACGACATGGGACAACTTGGACATTAAATAAATTGTGTAACAAATTATCATACACATAAAATTAAAAAGAATAATATACAACAGCCCCACTTATCCCCTCACGGCCTATAAAAAAGGCAACATCAATTTCTTGTACTTAACTGTACACAAAAAATATGATTGTTTATTTTTTCGTACTGTTCTATATTGAGATCTTTTGGTAGTTTGTTAGTAGTGTGCTCTACACTACTATACTCAATGCACTGTATGTGTTGAGCTTGACTGGAGAATAAATACGAATCGTACACTTTTATTGATACATTGTAATCGATTATATAACGTATGTCGCACGCACTGCCTTGTCTACATTCAAATTTAGTGTTCATATGTATGTTTAATGTGTGTACCTGAAAACATATTGCATCTCCTTTATTACTCGGTTTCCGCGTGTTCTGTATTCTTTTGACTCTCTCAAGGTAAGGTTATAAATATTTTATTTTCTTAATTTTTTGAACATGGCATTTGATTCCATGCATTATTATTATCATCATCATCATGATCATCATAAGTAGGAAAGCGTGATATTATTGTTTTCTCAATATCAAAACTGACACTGACAAGAGGACAGGACAGAACAGACCTTTACCTCTCGTCTCTCGTAGCATTATTTGTTGTTGTGATCTGCCTGTTTGGTCTAAGAATTCAAATTCAAGGTTTATTTGAACATCTAACAAAAGCGTACAATCTGCTGTTCAGACTGTTCAGAGTGTATCCTTTACCATTTCCTTTTTGTATGCATGTATGTGTGTACTTACGTAGTGTTAATCTGTGTTAAATATTATATGTAATATAGATATCGACAATACTTAGGTAGTAAAAAATAATACTAAATAAATAGTATCGTAGTGATAATCTTTTCTGTTGTGTTGCTGTATACACTTCTGCGGCATTGATGATGTGATTTTGGATTAAGGGGATATAGCAGCTTTTATCCTGGAGGAACATACATTAAAAATAATTACATAATGTGTCCACTTTAATGCAACGTAATGAAATAAATATAAAATCTGTAAATCAGGTTCAATTTAATGTTTTAGTTCTAGTTAGTTAATTGCATAGTTGTAATTTTCCCCTGTTAAATTGCAATTCTGTTATAAAATTAGAGGTTTGGGAATAAAATTTGCCCAGAACACCTGTCTTCTTCTCCTTCTACACTTTTCTCAATACTTTAAACCCGTATCTCTACCCGTATAACAACGATAAGAATGCAACGGACTGCACATATTTTTTTTAAAGTATTTTTGCATATGCCAATTTTCCAGTCTGCCGTAGCATATGTCGAGCGTGGAGCCATGCTGTTGCCATTGCCATCTGTCCATGTTCTGCTCCTGCACACTTACATAATAAAATATTCCTTCCTTGATACGTAGGTAATGATGAAAAGGATACATCCACCTTCATATAATACAGTTTGGAGAGATATTTTAATTTGAATAAATGAAGGGCAGATTCATATACCAAACCAATCGTACGTGGAAGGGAAGATGAGGTACTACGCGTATCCCTTCTGTACTGTTGTGTACTATAATAATGTTAATATCTATGAGTAGATCATCGATAGATGAGGGCATGAAGGGTATTTAGTAAGTAGTTTTGACTACTTAAGAGTGTACAGGTAAAAATGTTTATTGTGCTGCTGGTTGTTCGTGTGCTGGTATTTTGTGCAAATTTGACTGAACTTATTATTCCAAATCTTTCTCTCATGAGGCAGGGTGAGCACTCTAAATGTGTAATTTGAAATTATAATAATAATATATATAATGTGAATGCCTTCTGCTTTTAGAATAAAATTACGTATGCATTGTCTCGCTGTCTATCGTTATCGTTCGAATTTCAAAGAGTTTTCAAAGGAGTGTGGCAGTCCCTATAGATCTGTACACTGGAATGTATTACGCATAGTGCCCTGCATCTTAATGTTAACATAATGTGGTTTACAAGGGAATTTGAGTGCTGAGTCTTTTTCTTATATATTTGAAGTCTCGAATTATATTTCATGTAAGTATATATTTGAATTCGATCAAGGAGCGGGACTGTGAGACGGAATTGTACTATCTGCCCTTAATATGTTTAGAGTGCTAGCAGATGTATAATTATTACTTACTATGCATGTGATGTGTGATATCTCCTACTGCTGCTATGGGCAATTCAGCACTGTTTTGTGCGTAGGTGTGTGTGTGTGTGCAGTGAGCAGTGTGTAATATGAAAGGAATTTTGTTTGAAGGGGCAATGGATCTTTACGTTTCTTTTATGTGTAAATACCATATAGGTATTTAGGGAGATGGGTAGGCACCGTCATGCTGCACTTTGGGCAAGCAAACATATGTAATTACATAATATACATAGGTACCTTCTTGACTTTTTCACGGAATATATTATTCTTTTTATTTTATTATTTTCACCGTCTTTTCAATTTCAATTTGTATATGTAATTCTTTGCATTTGTCCTTTGAATTCTAACTTGTTCGTTCGTTGAATGGTCCTAACGAGAAGTTTCGAGAAGTTTAAAAGCTGGGATGCTATAGGAAGGGAGACATATAGACTAGACAACAATTTGTAAAATGGGAGAAGCAGAACTCAGAAGCACAATCAAGGTGATTCGAAATAATTCCAGATATGTAGAGACGAAAGGAGAAAAAAAATGAGCAATAGGCGGTAAACGATGTGAAAACTAAAGCAGAGTGCACACACGTACTTTTAAGAACACGTGCCGTCATGAGGAATTTCTCTGTAAACTATACATAAAACTTAAAGTGCTTACTTGCAATTTGTAGTTGATTCTGCGTGTGGTGTGGTGGTTCATATTCATGAATTTAAAAAGGAATGAGTTGGAAGGTCATGGGATTTCAATTTTGAGTTTTATGCGCCATTTTCTGAATTAATAATTTGGAAGTAAATTGTAGGTCTACAATGCGTCTGATCTGGTTGTATGTATGTATGTGTGCGGTTGCCGGTTGCCGTGTATTTAACTTTTGTATGTACATAAGTAGACTAGAAACTTTTAGTTATAAGTATAGTAGCCTGAAATATATCTTCCTGATGAATTTTGAAATGGAATGGAATAGAAAATGAAAAATGTTTTTTGTTGCTTCTTCTCTTATCTGATCTGTTTCTGACTTATAGTTAAGGGCTCGACGCTCGTTAAATAAATCAAAGGTTATATAAATTCAACAATGTAATTTTATAGGTAGTTTCTAGGTATAAAAGGGACAAAGCGAGCGATTAAAGCTGTTAGTTTGTTAGTCGGTTTTGTAACAATCAAGAGCAATGCTAGTGTATGATAGTGATGTATGATCATCCGGCGACGTGGTGGCATGTGTATGCTACTTTATCAATTCTCCTTTTTACATTTCCTTTGACCCTCAAGTTATTCGATGGAAAGCTATTCAGGAAATTATTGGACTGAATTAGCATCTAACTTTTCATGGAAAACGATGAAAGCAAAACTTATAATATGAGATGTGTAGTAGTACAGTATATTTTACTTAAAACGGGTAGCGAGAATTTGTATTATATTCCTGTTACATACTACATGGAGCTCCCTCTTCACGGGATCCACAGCTGTTCTGTTTTTAAAAACTTACTGCAATTTATTGCAGTTGCAAACACGAATGTATGAAGGCAAGGATCAGGAATGTGGAATGGAAGTACTTACCCACTTTTCAAATCGATTTTTTTATAATCGAATTATGATGATTATTAATTGGTCTTATGAAAGGTGTTATATTTATTGCTATGTTTTTTTAAATTTTGGAATTAAAAACTAGTGTTTAGTTGTTGACTAATTTTTGTATCACATAACTATTATGGGAATAAACCATAATTTAATTAAGAATGGCCGGTGGCAGAAACACTTTTCCTGAATTTGTTTGACTTTTGAGAAGTTTTAAGAGTATGTAGATATAGTACTGTAGTTCCCGGTTGAATTTTGCAGATTTTATAGCTAACTTATTTTCAGCTAGAAAGTTATAGTAGTGTAATTATATCAACTGTTTATAATGCTTGTAATTTCAGTAAAAGTTAAACTTTGTCTTAGTATATAATATGCATGCACATTGAGTTGTAAACACATTCGCGGAAAGAGCACTGTTATTGAGAGGCCAAGTTACTACAAACTATTTTAATGAGCATTGATTTTCCATTGTCACATTTTGTGTAGAGGGCATTATTGGGTTGTGAAAGTGGATAATGTGGAGATAGTAGTAGATGCTCTGAATGGATTTGGGCTTGTGTGTAGGTAATTGTACAGTTGTCTGGACTGACAGGACGTCTAAAGTCTGTTGTTTTGTGTTTGGTGCTGTTTGTGTGGATTCATGTCCATGGGACATCAGATGGGATGGGATGGGGCTGTGGGAGTTGAAGTCGGAGGAATGTCTAATGGGCATCCTGTGGTTTTATTTTCTACAAACTGGGCTCAAATAAATCCATCCTGGATAAATAAATGCTCCTGGAGCATTGGAAACATTTGGCAGTGAACAATAGACCGTTTTTATATCATCTCCCTACCCGGTTCTCTCTCTCTCTCTCTCTCTCTCTCTCTCTCTCTCTCTCTCTCTCTCTCTCTCTCTCTTCACTCTGTCTCTCTTCCTCACTGGTATTGGCATGACAGTAAGAGTACAGAAAAGACTTTCACTAGCTTTAGAACCGTGTAGATTGTTTGTAGATTTAGTTTTTATTGATCTTCTTGTAGTAGTATGCTACTAATACTGTTCGTAGCTTCCTTGTCCCATGTACCTTACATACGTTACAATGTAAGGGCTATGCATGGCATGGCTTTACTTTGCATTCGGAGAAAGTTATTTTTATTTGAATTTGTAGCGTATCGCGTATCTGTAAATCGCAGTTAGTAGCGGGAGCTGCTGTAGCTACCTGCAGAAGGATATAACTACATTTATAGAACAGAAAGTACCTATATAAATTACAAGTATAGATATACCTATTATGTCTTTTGTTTAATCTCTAGAGGTTATAGTGGTATGCTAATTAGCTATGCAATTACAAAATAACCAACAAATACTTGTTTATACTCCACATAGGGAAAATCCCCATGAATACCGGCAAAATTATATGCTGGGGCTAGTTATTTAAAACGTACCAAAATTCTTCATAATTTTTGTAAAAACTAGATACATATCGATGAACTTCAGTTCAAAATTTGGGAGAAATTGATATGACCGTTTGCGTGCAAAAAAATTATATATGAAAATTTTTATCATGGCTTTAATGGCGAAACATGGTTTTTTCATGCTGATTGCAAATTGGCCGTTTTCAATATACAGGTGTATTGTGAGATTTATTCTACGCAGAATTACATGCGCTTTCACCCTGAAATGCGAACGAAGGTAAATTATTGTAAATTTTTCACCCGCGGAATTTCAAAAAACTTTATTTTTAAAAAAATTGATTTTTTAAATTTCTTCTTAAATCTTTGCCACGCTGTAGCTCGTACAAATCCCATCCGATTTTCAAAAACATCACAGTTTTGCAATCCCTAGAAAAATATCTAAAAAGTCATTTCTGGGTTTTTGGAAATTCAAAAAAAACTTTTGTTCAAAATAAATGGTATTTTTTAAAATTTATAAAATTGGAATTCTTGAAAATTTTTATTTAGACGACATTTTTTTTCGAATTTCCCAAAACCCAGAAATCACTTCATAGACATTTTTCTAGGGATTGCAAAACTTTAATGTTTTTGAAAATCGGATGGGATTTGTACGAGCTACAGCGTGGCAAAGATTTAAGAAAAAATTTAAAAAATCAATTTTTTTAAAAATGAAGTTTTTTGAAATTCCGCGGGTGAAAAATTTACGAAAATTTACCTTCGTTCGCATTTCAGGGTGAAAGCGCATTTAATTTTGAGTAGATTTAATCTTACAATACACCTGTATATTGAAAACGGCCAATTTGCAATCAGCATGAAAAAACCATGTTTCGCCATTAAAGCCATGATAAAAATTTTCATATATAATTTTTTTGCACGCAAACGGTCATATCAATTTCTCCCAAATTTTAAACTGAAGTTCATCGATATGTATCTAGTTTTTACAAAAATTATGAAGAATTTTGGTAAGTTTTAAATAACTAGCCCCAACATTTAATTTTGCCGGTATTCATGGGGATTTTCCCTATGTGTACTCTAACGACATACGTATATTTTTCCGATTTTTCTTACTTCAATCGCGTCACAAAATAATACATTCCTAGGTACATTTAAAGATTTGGCAAAACGTGTTCAGTCCAGTGGATAAAATGTGAACTTAACGCTTTTCGAAAATAAACTCTTCATATTATGTTTAGCGTTTAGCCTACATACATATACCTTACGTACATGTGTAGGTGCCTGTGTATGTGACATCATGGTCCTTTGGAAAACCGAAATTGGTGGCATTTTTTCCAAGGCGCCGTAAAAAGTCAAGAAGGGAACATTAAATGAGACGTTTTTTATTTCGTTTTCGTTCCCCCTCCCCTTTCCTCACATTTCATCGAGTTGAGCATTAAAGCGGACTCCTAACATAAGCGTCAGCGTCCCTGTTTTGCTCGATATAGGATTTGGATAGATATCATTTTGACATGGATTTGGATTGGCTCTTTTCAACTCAAAATATATAGTACAAAGGGAAAAATTCCAAGATTTAGTTTCTAATTCCTAAATCATTTTGATGACGGGAGTGATGACATGAGAGCATTCCCATTACCATTGCACTCGTATTGGTGATGTATTATAAATTCCTATTCAGCGTAACATGGTTTTATGTGGGGTATAAAACTAACTATTTTAATTTTGAGCTGACAAGTATAAATGTAGCGTGTATGTACATACTTATGGCAATAGATGTATAATTTCGTATATATACACGCATCTATATTAAAAGTAACATAGTAGGCTCGTGCCCTTGTATGGATTCCTATACGATTATACGATGGATATTACATAGCGCTGTCAGACAGAATTAAAAATCATTACACTTTTATAATGTAGTTTTTACTACACGGGAGGTGCTCATCTGAAACTGAAAGAAAGAAGATCAAAGAATGCCCGCAGATGCTATCTGTGTATGTGCATTGAAAGTGTATTGAGTTAACGCCCGTTTTGATTTTTGTCTTCTTCTTCTATTCCTCAATAGTTTGTTGCAGTTTAGAAAGGAATTTTTGCGTTTGCAGAAAATTTAAAAATGAATATAGGTATAGTAGGTAGGTGGTATAAAAGAGGGATTTAATTATGCATGTATATGCAAAGTGTTTCAAAAAATAATACATAATGGTCGTGGAATGAAAGTTGAGGGTTATTATAAACAGTTATTTGGTGTGACTCTCTGTACTATTAAAGATTTAAGGAAGGAAGAAAATGAGGAGTAATAGTTTTGTGTGTGCACGGACTGTTGAATGAAGAAAAGGGCTTCAAGCCAAAAAGTAACTCTTTTTTTTCACGCTTCATTCCAATTCCAAATTCAACTTGTGTTCTCTGTTGTGAGTAATAGTGAGTGAGTGAGTCTTTTGGGTTAGATTATGAAATGCTGCTTGGGAGTCATTTTTATCTTGGGAACTTGGTACTAACTTAGTAGTGACTATATAGTAACTACTGTGATATTACACTCTGTCTATTATTTCTTTGCTTATGGTTGGACAGGGTTGGAGCCAGAGTCGATGTCGTCTGCCTGTGTTATTACTCGGTCTAGATCAGTTTTGGCTTGGTTTTGGCTTTGACTTTGGGAATGGGATGCTATCTAATATTTAGTGCCCACTCAGTCAGACAGCGAACAACCTAATTTTCCTATTTATGCACGTAATCGTATCTGTAATTTAGTTTGAGATACATATGAATAAAGTGGCGTCGTAATCGCGGCTATGATTGCACATGAAGATGATATTAAAACATTAGAGTTGGGATACACACACACAAAAATCAAAAAAATCTGTACTTGTAACTTGTGTACTGGTGTGTTTCTGTATGAGTAATAAGTCTGAGTGCGAGTAGGGCTCCATTGGGAACGGGAACGATCTATACTCATGTAGCTAGGGAGACATAATCATAATCATATCCTCTGACAGATACCCTTATCATGGAACGCATGCACAGATTTGTAGTAGGGCTATATAGTGAAAGGATCTCTGTAAAATGCAATAGGGCCTACCTACATAAATAAATAAAGGAAAGGCACGAGTCGTATTGGTTTCAAATTACTCCTATAGGTTACTTATCAGTGCTCCATATAATTGTGCAGACTGCAGAAATAATGATGTAGATATTCAAATTATTATTATCATCTTAATTCAGGGTAACTTTACTTTCATTCTAGTCCAATTGGAAAAAGACAAAAAAAAACTGTAGTGCACCCCAGTACAACAGCATAAAATATGTAGCATCAAATAAAATATGTTATTAATTTTATTGTATTAGTATTCTGCTACTATCAGTAAAAGTCAGAACTTGCTTATTCTATTAATTCCTACTATACTGCATACGAGTTGGCATCTATATGTACATATGTCATATCGTCAGTCAAGGTGCAAAGCATGCTATCTACTCTCTGCATTTGTTCCCCAAAAAAATGTTTGACAAAAAAAACACCATGGGGAACTATGTAGGACTGTAAAAACCTCTACCCTGTACGTAGAAAAGAGTATGTATTACCTTCTACATTCACATGAATTCATGAGATTATTAGATGATGAAAAGTGTGTTTAAAAATTAATGTATATATGTTCTTTTATTTAAAAAAAAAGTTGTAAATACATTAAATGCATAAGGCACTTTTTTGCATTTTTTGACTTTTGAAAAATGTAGATAGCATAATTTGCACCATGGACGATTACGATAATGCGCTCATCAGTCTCAGCGTTGGTCTGATGAGGCTCTGTTTTGGAATGAAGTGAAAAAAAAATGTACGTGTGCTCCATTCAGACGCTTGACTTTAGTCCTAATATCATCCACAACAACCCTCACAACAACCACAACTACTTTTCCACTGTGGATAATCCTACAGACACTGAAGCAATGAGAATGGGAGGAATGATGAGAGGTGAGTTCACAGTACAACCAGTCAGTGCATATAATTATAGATTCTATATAGAGGATCACTTTTCCACGTCAATGTAGTAGATGAATGACACAAAGACACGTTGAGGTGTGGATTTAGAGTAGAGAGTAGAGAGTCTGTAGCATTAAAATTAAAGCATTGTGGACTGTTAGAGTTCTTTAATGTCTTTCTAGTAGTACTAGTACATGTATACATTGATAAGGGATCGTCCTCTAATGGCGTCAGTCTTCAGTTAGTTTGCAGAATAATTTGTTGCCTGTTTGTAAAAAATGTTAGTAATATAACTGAATAACATCATTATAGAGGCGCTGTCTAGAAGGGGGGTGGGGTGTCCACCAAAATGACTCGTAATTTGATGACATCATTTATGGGGGGCTCTAAAGTAAAGTATACATCGTATTTTAATAATAATGGTTTTAAAGGGGTTTTAAGATACATATGGTATAGGAGTAGGTAGGTAAGTTGTTGTATTTTAGGATACGTGTAGTATATATAGAGCCTGTAAGGTGATTCGGTCCCATTCGTTGATGTTCTGTTGGTGGTGATATTGATGTTGATGGTATTTGGAAGGAGGACTGGTTCTATGGCTGGCTGGATGTTTGACTGGTGGATGTGGAATGGAATGGGGATTTTGAGAATTGGAATGGGATTGGTATATAATATTATGTGGATATGGATGGCGAACCGACCTTGTACCATTTGGCAAATCTCTGATCCGAAAGTGTCATTTCATTTTCATAGATAGAGGAACGGAGCTCACAAATCTTTCATAGAGTTATAATAATAATTATTATTATATTATGCTGATGATGTCTAGTAAGGAGATATATCTCCATTTTTAAACAGTGACAAATGTCAAATGCCCTCATTCACTTACATGTGGTGTTCCCCTCCTGTGAAATACGTAGTTCATAGGACCAAGTTCCTTTGGTTAAATTCTATGCTACATTCTTATAGGAATGTATAAATGCTTCCCTCCGCGTCTTTTCACTTTTTAATTTTTTTAAATTGCAAAGCGTCCTATTTACAGTTTGCAGAAGTGCTTTAAAATAAGTGTATATGGTTTCTGTGTAATCGTAAACGACCTAATTTACTGACATAATATTTTTAAATGGAACCCAATATAGCTTATCTAGTTTCTGTATAGTTGGCATGCTTCTTTAAAAGACAGTTGGAAAAATATATCGATACATACATTTTTTTATTACGTGTACTGTTTGAATATTTTTGTCTTCTGTAACATATATGAAATTAGATTAATTTACACGTTACAAATTTGTAATTAGAACATTTATCATTTTCCAAAAAGTTGTAATAATTATTGCAAGTTGGAATTTTTGAAATAGTACAAAGTCAGGTGTTTTAATAACCTTCGAAAATCCTTCTTTCGAAAATGTTTTCACACATGGCTGACAATATGTACAAAATATGTACAAAGTAATTTGTATCATTAATATTCTTATGAGAGTCTATAGCTATAGTTGCATGGGTATAATAAATATATTAAATATATATGTAATTATATGCGACGTTGTTCCCTCATGTGCCTTCTGAGCCTTTTGTATATTCCTTTATGAATACTGAATATACTATATAGAAAGAGCTTAACCAAGCAGTCAAGATTACATTAAAGAGGAATTGCAAAATTATAAGCTTGTGTGTAGTAGTAGTAGTAGTACTATACTCAATTATTACAATATTATTATTATTATTATTATTATTATTATTATTATTATTATTATGTCTCCGCTTGAGTTTCTAATGAGTTGTTGTATGCTGATTTCATAAATAAATATTTTATGGATGTATCATCGTCATTTTTGTAATTCTTTCCACGGTAGCATCCGTCACGAGGCTTAATACTTTTCGTTATGAGTTTGTCAGGCTCTCGTCGTTAACCAGTGTTTTGCGCTTTGAAATTAAGTACTGAGAGACATTGGCGACAAAATATATAATAATCTGTCTGAGAAGGTGTTTAATATTTATGTTTGGTATAGTATGTGTGTATGCATGTATAGGAACGTTTTAAAGTTTTTGTATTTATCTCCATTGAATATGCAGGACGTAATTGATAGAATTACAATATTATGCGGATATATACAAATATATTACCATTATGAGGCATGAGGTATGTAAGCTGGTGTTGGTTTTAGTTATAGGCTCCGGAATTTGATTCTAATAAGAATTAATTTTTTTAACCTTGTTTTTTTTATACAATTTACAACATGTACCTACCTACCTGCCTAGAAACCATGAGCGACGAGCGTCGACTGTATATTATATGACATGCATGAGAGTTCAGGGCCTAGTTGTCGAGTCTGACTGAGACATATTTCTTTATTAGATTTGACGCGCGGATTGGTTTTGGTGGAGCATGGAATATGAAATCCAATCCAATTTGCAATATTGGAATTCAGAATTTTCTACCACCCCAGAGCCTTATTATTTATAGCTATAAATTGTTATCTGTATAGAAATGTGTAGCGTCATATAGTCGTCATCGTCACATCAAAATATACTATGTGACAAGAATATTCTACAAGTAGGTAGGTAGCTTTTATGATTATTAATCTTCTTGTGAAAATGTCAAAAACGTGTAAATAGCTTGTTTTATATTTTCAAAGACGTGTAAAATACCTAGTGTAATTTGCACTTTTAAAAGTTTTTAAATAGTGATCTTGCTTGTGTAGAAAAGCATGTTTTTAAGGTTTTATTACAATTTTAAAACGGTGTAAATATTGTGTGTTTTGAACCTTAAAAAAAGTGTAAATAATATACTACTGTGGTGTTTCAAACGAGTAGAGATAGAATATTCTGCAGTTTCGAAAATTTGTAAACTACTTTATATTTTTTGAAAAATACTGACTGACTGTGTAGAGCAGATGGGGGTTTTAATTTGAAAGGGAATTAGTGTGTCTTATTTTCATGTTCAGCGGTAATAAATATGTAGATAGCTGTAGTATGTATTATAGCTTATGTCAGGCTATCTATATATCAAGGTAGTCACTCACAAAAATTGCAAAGAATTATAACTACATTTTTTGTTTTAAAAAGGTGATAGTAGTAAATAAAGAGATGAAAGAGAGTTTGTACCCGAACACTGTTACATAGCGTTTTTTTTAATCAATTACCTATGCGTGCTATTTTGTACGTACAGAGATGCAAGAATAGGTGCATCATAGGTGTATCTCTCTGTATGTTACACCTATAGAAAGCTCAGAAAGCAATCAATTTAATATATGCGTCTCGACTCTACTCGGAAAGGTGCATTGGAAATATAGGTAGATGTGCTCATTGAGGTTGTTGAAGCTCGAACGTGTGTAGTAGAAGGAGAGGAAGACGATGACGAATAGGCGAAGGATTTAGAATTTGGATTTTGTTGTTGAACTCTGTGGGAGTGTGTCGAAGTCGAAGGAGAGTATCGATTCTTTGGCTCTTTCGGTCTCGGTCCCATGTATATTTTGTCCGACTCTTTTAGTCTCATGAATAATGCTCAAAAACCGTTGGTTCTTTCTGCTCTGTTTTGGTTGGACTTGGCCTGATGTTGAGTGAGTGAGTGAGAGAGTGAACGACGAAGATGAAGGGATGAGACATGAGGCATCTAGGGAAAGAAAAAGAATGAATGAATGAATGAGAGAGAAGATGGATGAAAACATGGGATGTTTGTTCGATTCTCTTCTCTCTCTCTCTCTCTCTCTCTCTATACACCGAGCACTGCAGCAGAGTTTAGAGTATTATGAAGGCAGAGCCTTCTCTTTTATTATACAATACTTACTATATAGACACACTTGCAAACATTTTACATTTACAATTACTGCCACCATCACATCAGTACTACATAATGTGTAACGCTCTGAGATGCTATCCTGCCCTGGCTTGGCCTACACCCTGCCCTGGGAGACAAGATTAATAATCTCCTCTAAAATCTCATACACTGAATTTATTCCAAATTTTCACTCAGCGCAGAGTATTTTCAATTTTTCAGTCCAAGGTTTTTCTTTTGCAGATACTACTGAGGACTTGAACTATATATAGGCACTACACTATAATTTAAAGCATGACACTAAAATGGCAATGGCATGCGGCTAGAACTACATATATGGAATATATATTATGTATAGCACAGCTTCAACATCATTCATGATCTAAAATAAAATAAAATATTACATACCTATATAAAAATCAAAATCAAAATATCCTGTAGGCTGAAGATAGGTTTAGTTTTCAGTATTTTGAAAACTTTTCTTTTTATCTCATGCACAACAGATTGACTTTAAAACTCCCCTGTTTTATTTTATTTTTCTTCTCGTATTTTTGTTTTCATTTCCTCGTATCATGCACACATTTGTACTTTATATTTGTGTTGGTGCACTTAAGGCAAGGCTTTGAAATTTGGATTTAGATTTACTTTCCTGATCCGGTTCCAGACCAGATCCAGGCCAGGCTATGTAGACTTGAGAAGACTTCCAGGTTATAACGCTATTGCTCTCGGAGCACAGGGGAACTCTCCTTGTGTGGCTTGAAATAATAAAACTTTGAGTACCTCCTGGCATTTTAAGAATTCATGCTACATAAATGTTTTAGATTAGACATTTTCATGTGGGCCATAGTCAAGTAGTGTATGCATACGGAGAGTGGAAAGGAAGGAAGGACTTTTATTGTGTATTTGTAAAAGTAGAAATAGGAGAACAAGAAGAACAGAATTAATGCAGAGACAGACAGACGGAGAAATGAAATAGGGGTGACGCGGATGGGCCACGAAGGTGTAGAACTGTCTTTAGAGACTTACCTGTATTCTGTAGTCATCATGCATATCTGCGTCTGTCTCTGCAATATATCAGTACGGAGTAGTTTTATCAATTATAATTTTTTTAGATCTTAGTTTTTACTGGATTTGTGTGGCATAATATAATTATTATTATGAAACACATAATATTTGGGAATATTTTTTCTTCCGCTTTTGGCTTTGACTTGGGCTCTGAGTTATCGGTTTGTAGTTCATGCAGAGGCACAGATGACAGATTATTTAGAAAATGAAAACTTATGAGGGTCAGGTTGTCAGGTAGAAATGTCTTCTATTCTCTTTCTGCGTAGTAATTGTATGTAGGTACATCTGTAGGTAATGCATGTAGGTACCTGTTTAGATGTAGGATTTGTTTTATGAGCAAATAATATACGAGCTCCGAAAACTTCTTTTCATTTTTCATGTAGTACTTACTACATTACTTTTTTACTGGCAGTCTATTATCAGTCAGTTCAGTAGTAGTACTTTTGTATTTTGACTGTTTCTGGGCCACAAGTACAATACTATGTTTGTTGTTTGTTTTTAAATTTAGCGTGTATGTGAGGCAATATCTATATCTATAGATAGAGGCGTTTCTAAGAAGTAATATAATTATTTCAGGTTACTAGGACCGGTACCACTAGCACTGCTTTAAATGTCTTAAAACGTACCTTCTCGCAGTCACAAAAAATGCTTACTAATACATCTTTGAGAATTTTTTCGTTCATTGATCCCAAATAAAAATCAAAATATATTTGAATTTTTAGTTTTTGTGTAATGTAATTATTAATTGTATGCTGGGATCAAAAATTAAATTTATTGTATAAAACTAAAAATGGAAATTGTCACATCTTATAATCAACATCAGTATAATATCAACATATTACGTTATTTTTCAACTTTTTACGGACACAATAACGCAACTCTTCTTCTTACAGTAATATAAATAAATAAAATGGATGCAGATGCTGTAGTTTTCTGTAGAGAAAATAACATTCTTTTTGTTCTGGACACTAGCACACACAGAATTATTGTGGACTTACTGTGTGAAGAACTTTCCAAGGATGCTATTGTTTTTATTTGATTATATTATTTCCCTATATTTTGAGACTTTTGCATTTGTTGCCTTTCCACTTGCTTGCTTGTTTGTTACATATTATACTGTAGTCTCAGTCAGTCTTCTGTATAAGTTTTTGCAAAAGTTCAGTTTTCAGTTTTTGCTCTAGTCAACTATCCAAATTCAAATTTGAATGGGAAATATATGAAATAAGAAATTCGCAATGATGGCAATGTAAACTTTGCAAGGATATCAACTTGTTTGTTTGTAAAAAAATATATATAAGTGAAATATAAAGGAAAGTGAGATAAAAGCATGAGAGGGATGTTGGTGAATAGGAAAATGGAAGTATGTACTGTACTACTACTGACTACTGAGTGATGGACTGATAGTAAAAGTTCACTTTTGAGATCGCACTCGGCTATTGTTACCATTACCGGTGTCTGCTCCCGGTTCTGGAGGAGAATCCGAAACGGAATATGTATATGTTTTTTGGGTATAAAAAGTAAGGATCTTTGCAAATCCTAAATTACAAAGAAATAGAAAACAGAGAGAGAGAGAAAGAGAAAGACGAGGTGTAACAAAAAGGTGAAACAGTGAAACTTGAAATTTGTTTGAGAGTAAAATTTTGTAAATGCAGTCCGCCTACTTGCACAGTTGTGTGCAGTCACATCAGATCACATGGAAAGGGAAGATCCCCAGACCACAGAGAGACTTAGGATTTATTAAGTTTTCTTTCAAACTTTTCGAGGGAAGACTGACTGTAGAAACTTTATATTATTATTACTATTATTGTAACTGCCTATATATGCAGTGTAATTTTCTGTACACAATTTTTCAGAGCGCACTGTATACATTGATATTCAAAAAACAAAAGTTGCAAAAATTCGTTTATTTGCATGTCAAAAATTAATATTTTTGACTTGCGTTTTTGCGTACCAGCATAGCAGCTGGATTTTTTATAAGTCTAGTTGTATGGCGCTTTTAGCAGTTAGCACACAACTATAAGCAGGGTATGTAGTAGAGTCTAGAAAACTAATTTACCGCCTATCAGTTCAGTGCCTTTAAAATATTTTTACTTTCCAAAATTACATAATAATTAAATAATGGCAATCTTTATTAATTACATGACAGGCGACAGGATGTTTATATATTACAATTTTTGGAGATGTGTAAGCTGAACGTTTTGATTTTTTAGTTTTTAACCTCTCGTAGCAGTAAAATATGTATACATTGTGTACTCCTATTTATAATGTAATTATGTAATATAATAGACGCTTGAGGTCTCTAAAAATGTGAAAGTAACCGTCCAACCTTTGCGTTCTGTTCTAATATGTACCTACCTACTTACTTTATACGGGCTCCATATCACGGTAAATTGTTAGCAAAATCCCCACCTTATTAAGTACTTATCGTTAGTTTTAATTTTTAGTGAAATTTGTTTTTTTTCCTCTTGGTGTACAGAAATAAACATATGGACACTCTCAATTTTTCTTAAATCGTTTCTGCTTTTGGTTTGGTTCGGGTTGGCTTTTGGCTTTGGTTTGGATTTGGTGTGTGAGTGTGACCGTTTGTTTAGTTTTTTTCTTCTCTCTCTTTCTCTCTCGCCCGTAAAGGACTAAATGAGATCTGAATAGTAAATTTAGAGTGGCTATTATTTTTAAGTAGGTAATTATTATCAGGGGCTATACCTAGCGTGCTGCGTGCGATGGTGTGGTGGTGCTGGTTCAGTAGTTGGTTTTAGTTTATATACCATAATATGCTAGTGTGTAGTACTCTACAAAAATATATCCGTGAAAGATACAGCTTCATCATCAAGTTTTGTAGTTGTTTTTACTTTATAATTTTTAAGGATAATAATCTGTGGATCACTTTTATTTTTTGACGATGATGCAAAATAACGTTACGTCCCATTTCAAGCTTGAGCATATGTACCATTTTGTATCTGGTGTGAGGATCTTAATAATAATATTATTGTCTCTTGTATGCAAATTTCTAAATATAAATCAATGTACCTAGGTACGCATAGTCTGTGTAATATTTAAAACAGCATTTACCTCTTGTTGTAGTAAGTACTCTACACGAGCTTTCGACATTGGATTTTTTTTCAGTTAAGGACCACTTCACTTGATTTACATAATGCTTAATGGTCCAAAATTCGATAATCAGGAGTTCAAAAAAGAAAACGAAAGCATATAATATAATAATATAATTCTAATAATAAGGATCTAAGTATAATAGATATATATACGGATGTCTGTATAGTTATAGGACAATTCTAATGTGTATGAAATAGACTGTACCTATATGTGTATAACCCTAATGTGAGCTTAAGTAGTACAATATCGATTTTTTGTTTGTTCCAGATGTCCCAAATGGAGAGCATGAAGAGCTATTCATTCGGAAGCTGCGACAATGTTGCATTTCATTTGACTTCCTTGATCCCGTGGCAGACCTTAAAGGAAAGGAAATTAAGCGAGCATCACTCAATGAACTGGTGGACTACATCACGGCCAATCGTGGTGTTCTCACCGAGCCAACTTACCCAGAAATAATTCAGATGGTGAGTTTAACTTTTATATACATGTTATATAGAATTTCAGTTTCCGGAAGGACTTCATCTTCATCATCATAATCATAATAACTCGAGCGGCTGTCTTCCGTCTTCCTTTTTCCTTTTGACTCAACAATAATAATAAGTTATATTCTACAAGGACTTTATTTTAAAGGTATTCTCTCCGTGTGTGTGTGTGTATGGGGGGGGGGTATGAGTATGTGGCTCATCTGCTTGGTTCGTTAAATTCCTCAGTCTACAAGGAGATGACACAACAATACAAATTTCGCACGCAAAAGTAGTATCTCATATCTAATAAACGGAGCAACATAACTTCTTTTAGCGATTTAATAGGCAAAACTTTAGACTGCATAATATATTATTTATTATTAATGTATTATATCATATCTACTACCACACACACACATTTGGTAGATTGAAGATCCATAAGGCTGCGGTCTAGCATCTAGCCTACTTTTTAGTGCATTAATACGGAAAAGTTAATACCGGCAATATCTTTAAAAATAGTCTGAATTTTATATATAACATTATTTAATCGTAAGTTAAATTTTGCGTGGTCAGCAAGTAGTATATTAATAGTCAAACTTTAAGTTTGAAGGTAGGTGCCTATAGTGTATTAATTTTCAATACATATGAAATAATGAAACTTTCATGTAGTATCGTAATATTCGTTGATCAAGAAATATTAACAAACTGGATAATTTTTCTAGTGCATGAAGATGAGCCTCGGATCGTTATATCTGTGGTCCTTTTGTTAACCATTTTTTTAAAGAAAAGTAGAATTATATTTTAATTTTATAAAAATATATGAAATTAGGGCCCGGTTTTTGCTATAGGGCTTTACCAGATGGTCACATCTCTGACCATAAATAAGTTGAAATCTTTAGTAGTACAAATGATAGTGTTATTAGTGTAAGCGATATTTGATATTAGATATGACTCATATTATGTTGCTTGTTAGCTGGAAAATATGGGTACTGGCATATATCAGTCGCACTAGCTGACGGGTGGTGGTTGCGGTTCGCGGTCTTTATAAACTATGGGTGGAAGGAAGTAGAACTGTAGAAAATATAATTGAATTAACAAAGACACTAAGAGAGTGTCTTCTGTGGTAGCTGCTACTACTACTACCACTACTGCTGCTACTAATGTTAGTATGCCTCCAATTGGAATTGGCAAGGATATAAATTTTTTTATAAGTATCTTTTCAAACTTTGTTTAAAGGAGAGGTTTAAGTTTTATTTTGTCATCTTCGCTTTTCCTTTTTCAGCTACTGCTGCATCACTGGTTTACAAACCCAGTCTCTGTATTTATGAGTCTGGCAAGACCATCACTCATAATCTACTATTATCAACCCTTCAGGCAGCAGAAGAGACTCAAGCTCAAAATGTCACATTTCAAATTAAAGAATTGTCTCTTTTGTAAGTTTGTCCAAGGCCTGACTCAGTTAGAAAATATTATGCCATAGGCATATGCATATAATATAGAGAAAGCAACCCACATTTTTTAATTTCTTTAAATTTTCTTAAATAAAATTCTGTAGACTGTTTCACTGTACGTAATATGTTTACTAAATTTAGAGAATGGTAGCATAATTTTCCATTCCAAAATCCGCACATTTTTTCGAAAAGAATAAAAATTTGTGAGTTTGAATAAAAACAAAATTTTCACTACATTATCATACTAATACCGATAGTCTACTCCTGCTCCTATACCATTCGGCCTCAATATGATGCCTATAGTGATGGAGATACAGCAGGGCTGGGATTCAAACTTATAATACATGTATTCTGTACTGCTCAAAGATGCAAAATATCATATATTTTAATCAGAATGTTCGGCGGTTTCTAGAAATCTGTTCGTCTCCGTTGATAAGGTAAAATCAAGTTTGACATGCACGGAAAAAAAAAGGAATGAAAAAGAAACTAAAGAAAGAAAGGAAAGAAAAAATAAAAGAATATCTTGAGTCTTGAGAGCCTATAACGTCTACCTCAGACGTAAATGTAAATGGAGGAGAAAATAGAAATGAAAGCCTTTCTCTCATCTTACCTTTGGTTGTCATACATACATAATATCAATGATTCATTTTTCAAGAGGTGAATGTTCAAGCCTGATAGGCGATAGGCTATGTGCATAGCTGGAAGAAAGTCCATGTGTATGAAGGGGTTCGGTATGGTACTCGGTCCTCCTTGTTTTTTTCCTTCGTATTCGTCTTCTTCTTTTCCATAGAAAACAAAATGAAAATGTGAATTTCAAGGTTTTATTTGTATTTTGTATTTCATCCACATAATGTTAAATGCTGAATTTATATGGTAATTCTGTATTGATATAGGTACATAGGAATGGTGTACATGTGTAGGTTAGGTAGGTACTTCCTAAATGTGTGTGTGTTTGGTATCAGGATCGTGAGGGAGTAAAATTCCTTTGAGTTTTTTTTTGTTGAGAGATGATAAGATAATACCATGAATGCCAGATTAGGGAACGTACCTATATGTATGTGTAGATTCCTGGAAATAAGGATGGAAATTGAAATGAAACTACAGATAAATCTAGAGATTTCAGACTTTTACCTCTGCTACTGCTACCACTACTACTACTACTACTACTACTACTACTACTACTACTACTACTACTCAAACGGAGCGTACTATATATCAACTGAGTACGGCATGGGTGGTACAGGAACAGTAGTAGTAGTACTAGTAGTAGTAGTAAATAGCCTAGTAATAGTAATTTCTGTTGATAAGTAAAAGTTGGAGTTGGACTGGGGAAAGTACGGGCATGGATACGGCAGATAGATTTATTGACAGTATATACTGTACTTGTGGGTCTCGTGTATAGGGCAGACGTATGTTAAAGGGGATTGGATGTAGTACTTCTTGGTAGTATGGAGTATATACATATGAATGTATAGAGTGGTTCGAGGAAGAATTTCTATTTCTATTCTAAATGTGATAACGGGATCTGAAGACACCAGAATGATGGGAAAATGGGAAGTTGGTTGGGACTGGGACTTGGAGCTCTGCTGGCAGTTGGTTGGTTGGTAGGTAGGTAGGTAGTTTTGGGCTTTTGGGTTTTGGCTTAAGTGGGTGGGTGACGGCGGCGGTGGAAGATTTTATATAATATTGAAGATAGATAGTAGTGAAAAAGACAGAGAAAGCTATAGATGGTTATGGCACGGCTTGTGGAAAGAGAGAGAGAGAGAAAGAGAAAAGACGTGAACGTGAGACTAAAGTGGCATTCCGTTTTCCTCCTTCGAGTGCGAAACAATCGATCCTAACCTATATGATGTAGAGATCCAGATCCAGCTGCTGCTCCTGCTACTGGCGCAAATAGTGAAGAGAGAGAGAGAGAGAGGTACACGTATAATTCCAGCTGGATCTGGGTCTACACTACTTCTTGCTGTATAGTTGTAGAAACATAGACTCTAACACCTACATTTTATTCCTCGCTCCCTGTGCTCTGCTCTCTTCCTCTTAATAATGTTACTCGAAGTGAAGGCGAAATAAATGTGTATATATCTCTGTAGGCTTGACTGTGGGGCTAGAGGTAGAGTGAACAGGAGGGAAAGCACTATGTCAAGCCATGGGCAGGCCAGAAGCTAGGCCAGATTCATTGTTAGTTGTTCGAAATTGAAATGTATGTACTTGTAGATTGTAGAGCAGGCGAAAGCTCAGACTTTCCCTCCTCGTAGTAGACTCATAGTGTTATGTGGTGAGAGTGCTCGTCATGTTCAGCAGAGGGGTCGCGGTCCTAGTCCTGGTCCTGGTCTTCGTCCTCGTTCTGTGGCAGCCAAGCAGTATAGTCAGTAGTAGGAAGTAGTATTTGTCTATACTGTAAACTATACATACATACACACACGTTAGAACATTCTGTCCCACCAAAGTCAAGTAGACAAGTCCTGGTTTTCATTTCATTGCCTTAAATCGGAGATAGTGGATTTTTGACTTTCCTCGGGATTTGGGCTTTGACTTGACGTTGAGTGCTGCCCGTTACGTAGGCTGTCTCCATATAATATGTACTGCTATGTAAGGAGTTGTTACATAGGTAATCCTCACATTATAACGTAAACGGAGAGTTGGCCGGACGGGTGATGCGATGGTGAGAGGAGCTTGTTAACATTCTTTGAGCGTCTACGGACTAAATGCCACACATACATAGTACTAGCACTACTATTCCCGCTGTCTCTGTCTCTGTATTTTCAGTATCAGTATGTAAGTTCCTGTTTTACTTCCAACTTTTACACACACACATAGACACACAGTCTCTGCTGATAGCAAGTATTCCTTAATCCCTATCATGCGTATATATATATAGTACGTACTACAAAATATTATGGAAGGATCTTTCTTGCGGAGTAGTAGTCGTATTATGTATATAGGTGGAGAGTTAGGATGTCGGGACTGGAGACTTTGTGAGTATGTGCACACGCAGGGTTCCCTCAAGTCTTCTCGTCTACTTCCTCCCGTGTCTCTGTATAAACACTCTTGGGCTCTCTTTTCTATGTCAGTATGTCCTTTAGCAGTTAGTAAAGTGAAGGGGGGATACACTCTGTCGACGTCACTGCGTTTACTCTTCTCCACGAATGATGCTCTTGGTCTTTAAAGAGAAGTTGATGTGAAACGAGAAGGACCTGGATGGAATGAGATGGGAATGGCATGGTATGGTATGGCATTTGGAACGTCAGTTGAAGCAGCAGGACCGGGACGAGGATCCGTAGTAGGTCTTCCGTCCCCGTGGGTGTGTAGAGAGAGATGTTAATAGCCTAGAATAATATCTATATAGAGAGAAAGGAGGAGGAGATGCGGCAAGGGATAAGGGAAGAATAGCTTGTAACATTGGTAGTTGGTAGTAGGTACGTTTCATATGAAGGTACAATCTATGCATTGAGTGAGAGACACGACGAGGCTCGAGACTTTTACTCACAAGGAGTTTTAGTTTCTCGTCCGAAACCGAAACGAAGACGAAGTCGAGGGTCGGGATCAAAAATTTTTTCTCAATACTTTTTTTTCTGCGATATCTTATTTGCTTCTTCTTCTTCCTCTTCCCTCCCAGGTCGATCCAGTAACGGCAACGGTGAACCTTGAAGCTTGGGAATCTTTTACACGGGTTTTTGGGTGAAAGGAATAGGAAATTCGGAAATTGGAGGAACTCTCTCCATTGCCATACGTACCTCCTGCCTCCTCTGGAGGTAGACTGACTCTACACTCCCAAGTCCAAAGTACAGGGCGCTTATTATTCTGTAGTGCAAGTGCCATGCTATATGTATCTATGTAGGATAGTAGTAGTAGTAGTATAGTGAGATGTCTGTAGGTGTAAATTGTATACGTGTATGCGTAGGAATTTAGAATGTACCTTAGTACATTGCATCAGTCTAAACCAAATCAGACCACCGCCACACCACTTCACTTCATATACTTTAATAGCAGCCAGGATTTGCTTCTCTTCTCTGACTCTGTGTAAAATCCTAATCTGTATCTGTAATATCCAACATTACCATCCATAGCACAGCTTGCACTATATATAATACACAAAGAAAGGTACCGCTACCATGACTCGTACGTATATAGCACATTTATTTTTGTATAATTCCGTGAAGTCATTGTATTGTGAGAAGACACATTTTAGTGGGTCCGTGACCGTGCAGCTATGGGAGTTGGAAGTTGGTAGAGGAAAATTGTGTATACAGAAAAGATTATTATTATGTAGGTCCTTACTCATCTATATGCATGTCTATCCGTGTCTCCACTTGTATTTTTCAGTTATCTCTATGTACAGTTGTCTACTGTAGTTTGTAGAGAAGATGAAGTGCGAATTGTTTGGGGTTTGAAGATGTGGTACGTGTGGGACAGACTTGTGGTTTTGCTATATAGGGGAAAGGGAGATGTTTGTAGCGATGAGTATATTATGTACCTACCGTAAAACCGAGATCGAGCATATGTATTTATTAGTAGGTTATAGGTACTATTGTTCATACCGCCTATGTGCCTCTTGTATGCTGAGGCTCACAATACACAATGGTTTGTTATTGTACTTACTCAGGTATGAAACTAACTCCTCGTGAGAAGAGAAAAGAGAGATGTTAATGTTAATGCGGGGTAGGGTAGGGGATAGGAAGTGAAAGGGATGAAGAGTACCTACATAGTGGAGAATGGAGGCGAGTGAAGGACGATGTTGAGTCTCTCAAACTTTTCTTCCCAGTTTTATTCCTTTATGGATGGACGGGCTTAACGAAGAGAAAATCTACAATGTTTCCGCTTCCTATGTGTATTTCTCTCTTACTTTATTTTTTTGTTGTGTACTCTTTTTTTCTCTTGTTGTGGTGATGGTATATATGTAGGTAGGTACTATTTGACTATTCCTCATGGTCCCATTTCTCTTACTTTCGAGTTGTTACTCTGTACAAAGTAGCTGTCTATTATTTCTTCTTTTTTTGAGATAGAGAGAGAGAGGGAGAAACTACATTACAAAGTGCATTTATTTTGAGCTGGATTATCCCCTTGCCAAAAAATGACCGTTTATTTATTTATTTATTTTGTTGTAATATTTTTTTTCCCCCTTTGGAGATTGTTTACAAGTGCAAGACATTTTCTGTTGTACCTACTTTAGCACAAGTAGGCAGTATGCTCCTACCTATCCATGTGAGATCATTTTGACATATTTTGACACATTCAGCCGTGGCCGTGACCTTGTCGTGTTACATATGGTCCTTCTGGAGCTTAGTTTATTATGAGTGATAATATCCACTTATTTCTTTTATTCTATTTCTTCCCCTCCGTATTTCATTTTCAAATGTATGTTTTTTCATGAACTCTCCTATGATATAGTAAAACATAAAAAATAAGCTACACATCTTTCGGCTCGAAATGCATTATTGCATTCTTTTAAGTTTAAGTATCTCTATCTATAGTTTTATAGTCTGATATTTAAATGTATGTATTCGCGTGTTGTTAAACTTCTTATAGTGTTTGAATTCCTTCTGTTTTTATCGTTAGACTGACTCTATCCACAAAACATCAAATACAATAAATATTGGCAGCTGACATTCTTATATTCGTATATCCCTGGTTTTTGTTTATTGGAGGGATATAAACAAGGTTTAGGGAGATATTGTTTGTCATCTTTAAAATTATAATTTATTATCTGTATAGTTTCATGAATTGTGTACGTTATTGAAATTGAAGGGGTAAACATTAAATTATTACCATTTCCATACTTTATCACATGGCAATACATGCAATGTCCTGCTGAATGGATTAAACACGGATCCGCTTTTTCTATAATTTTAAGGCATAACATAAGGCGCTACTAATTTTCAAAGGAAAATTTAGTATATGGTTAAAAATGCCGATGTAAATTTTTAAGTTTTCCATTCCGTGTATTAAAAAAAAGAGTGCGAACAGTAGTAGTTTGTATAGAATTTTATTTTTTAGAGACAAAGATTATATGCGAAGTTTATTTTAGTTTATTTTCCTAGAAATCCTCCGATTTTTTTTTTGATATTTATTGACGTCTTGATCCAATCGTTTCACAGGGGAAGATTAGTTAGTATAGGTAGTAGTGATGTAGAGGAAAAAGTACTTTGTATGCGTGTGTACTCATTCATTTCACTTCAATTCTAGAAGACTCTGTGTGTCGTGCCGGTTAATGTTGTTTGAGTTCGGCTTCGGAGTGTCGTTGAATTTGATTTGGTTTGCTGCTGGAGAACCAAACTCTGATAGTGTTTTTCTCTGATAGTGTTTTTTCGTTCTGACTTGACCTCTGCTCTGGCTCGAGGAGGAGTAGGATTTTATGGGAGACAATAAAACGAGCATTGGTGCCTTTGTACCTATTATATAGTCCCAGTAGTGTAGCTCCAGCGTTTCGGTTGGCTGTTTGAGTAATGTTACAAGCCTGTCATCATAAAATGGTATTGACCAGAACCAGAATCATGGAATGAGTCCGCATGATAATATGGAAGTCTATCCACATAATTATGCACTATCTCATTGTGTCCTTTAAACAATTGACTGGCTTGAACTGGAACTGGCACTGGACTGGAACTAGCAATCCGCCAATATTGACAATATTATATGCAGTTAATGTGGGACGTATATACATAGAACAGTGTTCTCGGTGACATGGAGTTTCTATAATTATTTATATGGTTATTCCCTCTATCTTATTGTTGTTATCAAAGGTCAATCCAGTTCCAATTTCCAGGCTTCTATTTCTATAGTATAAATGAATTAATGTTCCAGTCCAGCCCAGTGTAAGGGTTTTATTGGTATTGGTCGCTCTTACCAGAGCAGAACTGTCAAATAAAACTGCCCTTCAAAAATAAATATATATAAATCCTCTATGTATAGTAGAAGCATTACTCATATGAAATTGTATTTACGTATACTAATATGATGTGTCCATTATTTGTTTTTTGAATTACAGATAGCGCGTAATTTGTTTAGAGCGTTGCCGCCAAGTGATAATCCTGACTTTGACCCGGAAGAAGACGACCCAACATTTGAAGCAGCCTGGCCCCATTTACAGGTTTATTACTCATTCATTATATAACATGAGACATTTGTAGTATGCAGTATAGTATGTATAGTTACCAGTAACATACACATTCTTAGCTTTTAATTTGGTAGTCGAGTTTTATTAGGAGGGACTTTTTATAAATTTTTGTAGGTTAAACATACATTGTTACATGTATAGACCTACCCATACCTACAAATGGAGATGTGTATTTACATAGTGAGCATTTTGCAATGGTGATTCAGCCAATGCTAAGAACTGAGTTGTGTGTGTGTGTGTGAAGTGGAATATTTGTCATAATTATCGAGCTGTATGGAAGTTACTTGCATTTCAGAGAGGGAGAGAAAATGTAGATATATATATATATATTTATTAAGTAAATTTCGCATAGTTAATTGAATGTTTACACACGCGCTGAGTCGTTATGGTCGCTCGTCGCTCGCTTTCTCGTTCTCTGGTTGACTTTGAAGTTTGAAGTATGTTCACATAATATGTACATAGTGTGTGCTACACTTCTTCGGGGGGATGATGTGGACAGTCAATTCTATAAACTGGGACTTGTGCATATTATGTGTTGGAATTAGAATGTAAGTAGAAGGTAGTTGTAACATGATGTTAACTATAGGTTTTATTTTATCAATTCTATTCTACTTCAAATGCTAATATATAGAGAAGTACGCAATGGATTTTCTTGATTTGAGTTTTAAATGATAGCTAGTAATTAGTTTTATGCTGTTTGTTAATGGCTGGAAAACTCTTTCCCCCCAACTCTTGTTATTGGGACCGGAAGGCAAGGTTTATTTAGTAGGTATGGTTGCCTATATTATAGTGTGGCGCTGAGCGTCACGGGCTGAAATGTGAGCTGAGGAGCAGTCAGTGCTGCATGTGCACTCTCCCATTCTCTGATTTTTTTACTTGTAAGTAGTTGAGTGTGAACCGAACCCGGAGTAGCATCTAATTCTTAAGCGTGGTAGTTTTGGTGTGGATAGTACGAATAAAGTAATTATTTCTCAACTTTAATAATTATTGTGACTTTTTGCGGTTTCTTTCTCTCATCATAAACCAGCACACTATTGACGTAGTTCATAGTTTACCTAGTTTTAACATTTATTGGCGACCGTGACAGGACTTTTGGTGAAATTATGGAGAAATTGAAAAAGTCTCGTGCGCCATTACGTGCTGCATTTACGAAGCAACACAACGAACTCACCACTGAGTTAGCGAAGCCCACTCCGGACATTAAAACTTTACAGCTCAACCTAGCCAAACTCGAAGATAAGTTGGCTAAAGTTTCATTAATCGACAAGCAAATATTGACAGCTATGTTAAATGATGAAGCAGTGAATGACGACGACTATAATAAAGAGTCCGACAGTATCGACGAATACGGCGATAAAATAATTGAGTGTCGTGTATTTGTAGACCACATTGTGAACCCCATTGTTAATTCTCGTGAACCATTCAGAGGAAGACATAATTTGTCGAATGGAGAGGATCATCAAGGAACATCGAAAAATAAATTCCGGCTGCCGAAACTGGAAATTCATAAATTTGATGGAGATTTGAAAAATTGGTTGTGCTTTTGGAGTCTATTTAAAAAAGTACACGAAGATGAAGCATTAGATCCAGAAGACAAGTTCCAGTACCTACTGCAAGCCATAACTCCAGGATCCCGGGCTCACGACATGCTTATGAGTTACCCGCCTACGACCGAGAACTACCCAAAAGTAATTGAAAGTCTTAAGAAACGTTTTGGGCGGGATGATTTGCTGGTAGAGGTGTATGTGCGTGAATTACTTACCCTTGTTCTTCAGAATGCAGTAAGTTCAAAGGAAAAAATTGGTATAGCTACTTTGTTTGACAAATTAGATAGCCACATGAGAGCGTTAGAAACATTGGGTGTAACGAACGAAAAGTGTGCATCCATGCTGTATCCGTTGGTCGAATCCAGTCTTCCTGAAGACGTGCTTCGGGCGTGGCAGAGAAGTTTTTCCGCGGCAGATGGCGACGAAAAGAAAAATCGACTCTCGCTTCTCATGGAATTTCTACGATCAGAAGTAGAAGGAGAAGAGCGCATAAAGTTGTCACGGAAGGGATTTGGACTCAGCTCGGATGGCGCCAACAAACAACCAAAGAGAAAAGAACATCAAGAAAATGTTCCCACTGCTACAGGTTTGTTCTCTGGTGATGGTCAGTCCCATAATAAAGTGAACTGTATTTTTTGTGATAAGCGTCACTTGAGTAACGAGTGTTTCAAAGCTCAAAAAATGAATTTAAATGAGAAGACATTGCATCTCAAGAAGAAAGGAGCATGTTTTGGTTGCTTACAAGCTGGACATAGATCTCGTGAGTGTAAGAAAAATGTAAAGTGTATCATTTGTGCTAAGAGCCATTTATCATTGATGTGTCCAGACCTTCCACAAAATAAAGAGAAGAAGGATGAAGATAAAAAAGACACCTCTCAATCAAATTCTGTTGGAATGGCAAATATCTCTTGCTCAGCTGAAGTAGGACTGCAAACTCTCATTATAAAAGTGAGAGGCAAGACTGACCGTGAGGTACGAGCTATCTTTGATAGTGCTTCTCAGCGGTCGTACATTCTTAAAAGAACAGCGGAAGCAACTGGGCAGGAAAATAAAGGTGAAGAAAAATTAATTCATTCCCTTTTTGGAGGTGCACAGTCCCTGCAGCAGACTCACCGTAAATATGAGGTTCGAATGACGAATATTTATAATGACTACGAGTGTAAGTTTGAACTCCTGGACCAAACTCGTATTTGTCATGAAATCCCCCGTATGAAGAAAGGGCCGTGGGAAAATGAATTGTCCACGTATGGGGTCAGATTGTCAGATGTTGACGCTGGCTCCCCTGAAATTGAAATACTTATTGGAGCGGACATTATGGGCCAGTTGTTAACTGGCAAGATCATTCAGTTAAAGTCTGGGATGACGGCTATAGAAATCAAACTGGGTTGGACTCTCCTTGGCAAGATTTCTGAGAGAGTGCAGACACGAAATAGTTGTCTATTGGTCACAACACTATTAGCCGCTGTTGATGCTAATGTTTCTGACTTGTGGAAATTGGAGACAATTGGAATTACCGACTCGAGCGAATCCAAGTCACGGATGGAAATGGAGATCGCCGCTAAACAGCACTTTCTGAATACAGTGAAAACGGATGATAGTGGGAGATATGAGGTTCACTTACCATGGGTTGATGGACATCCAATTCTCCCCACAAATCGTGTCATAGCCGAGAAGAGATTGGTATCTACTACTAAGAAATTGTGCTACGAAAACCGAATGGAGACATATGAAAATGTTTTCCAAGAATGGCTTCAAGAGGGAATTATTGAAGTTGCCAGAGAAGAAGAATTGGGAGAAAATGTACACTTTCTGCCCCACCGAGCTGTCATCAAAGAAAATAGTGCTACTACTAAAGTCAGGCCTGTTTTTGATGCTTCAGCAAAAGAGAAGAATCGTCCCTCGCTTAACGACTGTTTGGAAAAAGGTCCCAACTTAATTGAACTCATTCCCGCCACAGTGATTCGATTTCGCATGAAGAGAATCGGAGTTATATCAGATATCCGTAAAGCTTTCTTACAAGTTGGAATATCAAGAAAAGATTGTGATAGTCTGTTGTTTCTGTGGTGGGAGAACTACGAAAAAAGGAAAATTTTAGTATACCGTCACCGTCGAGCTGTGTTTGGAGCTACCTGCAGTCCGTTTCTGTTAGCCTCAGTCCTCGAGTATCATCTCACTCGCGTTTCACCAGACTTAAGGTCTACGGCGAACAAGTTGTTGGAGTCGTTCTATGTAGACAACTGTGTTACCAGTGTCAACAACGAGATAGAACTGTATCAGTTTGTTCGAGAATCTCAGGAAATTATGAGTAGTGGGAAGTTTGAGCTTTTGGGGTGGGAGCATAGCGGGACAGAGGGCGATGGGACTCCGAATAGTATCACTCCGTTGTTGGGTATGCTATGGGATAAACGAGAAGATTCGTTGTATTGCGATGTGAAGGGGCTCAGCAGTTTCCTAGAAGAGCCTATTACTAAGCGTAAAATACTGTCAGTGGCTCATAAGATTTTTGACATTGTTGGTTTTAGTTCCCCCTTGACCCTAGCACCAAAACTTCTACTCCAAGGAACCTGGAAGCTGAAGGTTGGCTGGGATGCAGAGCTACCACAAGATATAAGCGACAGCTTTAGACGTTGGGCTAAAGATCTTCACCGTTTGGAAGAAATAAAAGTGCCTAGGTGGTTTGGCGGAGAAGATTGTTTGGCCGAGAAGTGGACTCTTCATATGTTTTGCGATGCTAGTAAACTAGCTTACGCTGCTGCTGTATTTTTGCGAATAGAAACTACTTTGGGTGTAGTTATTCAACTAGTCCAGGCCAAAGCCAGAGTCGCTCCTATTGACAAACTCACCATCCCGAGACTTGAGTTGTTGTCATGTTTGATAGGATGCCGTCTAACCGAGATGGTGAAAATCAGTATGAGATTGAAGGATGTACCTACGTATTATTGGACGGACTCCTCAACTGCGCTTCATTGGATCCAGAATGAAGATCCCTGGGCTACGTTTGTGGGAAACAGAGTAAAAGAGATACGCTCTTTATCTAAAACTGAAGACTGGAGGCATGTGCGTGGGGCTCTTAATCCAGCTGATCTTCCTTCCCGGGGTTGTTCTGTCAAGCAACTTATTGAATCAGAATGGTGGGAGGGACCGACGTGGTTAAAAGGTGCTCCAGAAAGTTGGATGTCCTCAAATGTCACTTGTGATATAGCGGAAGTAAATCGCGAAAGAAAGAAAACGGTCTCATCGCTGCACGTTGGGATATTGAATACCAGCGAGTTTCTTAAAAGGTCCTCTAATTTTACTCGGATAATGCGTGTAATTGGATGGATGGCTCGCTGGGTTCGTAGAAAGATAGTAAAAGCTAATGGTGAGCTGACTGTGATGGAACTGGAGAATGCGGAACAAATTCTGTTGAAGTTAGTACAGAGTGAAACGTTTGTCTCTGAAAAGGATGAAAAATTGAAGACACTCGCCGTGTTCCGGGATAAAGATGGTCTTTTAAAAGTCAAGACAAACATCACAATGAGGGATGACCAACAAAACTTCAAGTTTCCGATTCTGTTACCCGCGGATCATCCCATGGTGCATATGCTGATTCGAGATCATCACTTACAGAATAGTCATGTAGGAGTCCAGTCTTTGCTTACAATATTGAGGGAAAACTACTGGATTATTCGGGGCAGGAAAACGGTTCGTTCAGTTCTTTCGAAGTGTAATCGGTGCCGCCGATATGAAGCAAAGAAGTTAACTTCGGTTCCAGTTCCATTGCCAAAAGACCGGGTTCGAGATTCCGATGTATTTGAAATTACGGGAGTGGACTTGGCTGGGCCGTTGTATTTGAAAGGTAATGAAAAGACTTGGATCGTCCTTTATACCTGTGCAGTTTATAGAGCTGTGCATTTGGAGTTGGTAACATCCATATCAACTGACAGTTTTCTTCAGTCGTTTCGAAGATTCATTGCGAGGAGAGGACGTCCAGCAATTATGTACTCGGACAATGGTACAAACTTTGAAGGAGCTGATAATGTGTTCAGTAAGGTGAACTGGAGCGCAGTCGAAGTTTATTCGTCGGTTCGACGGATTCAATGGAAGTTTAACCCCCCAACCGCTGCGTGGTGGGGAGGATGGTGGGAGCGCATTGTAGGTTTAATTAAGAGACTCCTACGAAGAATTCTGGGAAAGGCTTCACTTAATTATGAAACTTTAAATACTGTGCTCTGTGATTGTGAAGCTGTAATTAACTCTCGGCCGCTCACTTATGTGAGTGAAGATATCATGGATCTGGCCCCTTTGACACCCTCAGCTTTCCTACAAGAAAGACGACAAATTGGGGTACCGGATGTGGATGCAATTGACAGGTCAAGTTTGAATCGAGCATTTCGTCGACGTCAACACTTAATGGACCAACTGAGGCAGCGCTTCCGAGTTGAGTACTTAGGTCAACTCGTTCAGAAAGCCCAGTCACAAAAAGAAAATCGTGAAATCGAAATAGGAGACATTGTGCTTGTGGGCAGTGACAATGTTAAACGGCTGGATTGGCCTTTGGCTAAAATTATAAATATTTATCCTGGTAAAGATGGGAATGTTCGTGTGGTGCGTGTAAAAACAACAAAAGGTGAACTTGTGAGGCCCGTCCAACGAATTTATCCCCTTGAAGTTTCGGCTAAAACTGACCAAGTGTTCTATGTGGATGAAGTAAAGTCCCCAAAGACTGTAGAAGAACCGGAAGCTGAGGAAGTTCCTACGAAAATTCTTCGTACCCGCAGTGGAAGGGAGATCAAAGTTCCAGTAAAATTTAATGCGAGTTTTAGTTCATTTGTGTTACTCGAGGTTTAATTATTTTGTGCTATGTTAAGTAGTATTTATAATTATGATTAAAATTGTACATGTATGATTGAGTGAATATCCTTTCATAATTTATGATATTCAGGTGGGAGGATGTTGGAATTAGAATGTAAGTAGAAGGTAGTTGTAACATGATGTTAACTATAGGTTTTATTTTATCAATTCTATTCTACTTCAAATGCTAATATATAGAGAAGTACGCAATGGATTTTCTTGATTTGAGTTTTAAATGATAGCTAGTAATTAGTTTTATGCTGTTTGTTAATGGCTGGAAAACTCTTTCCCCCCAACTCTTGTTATTGGGACCGGAAGGCAAGGTTTATTTAGTAGGTATGGTTGCCTATATTATAGTGTGGCGCTGAGCGTCACGGGCTGAAATGTGAGCTGAGGAGCAGTCAGTGCTGCATGTGCACTCTCCCATTCTCTGATTTTTTTACTTGTAAGTAGTTGAGTGTGAACCGAACCCGGAGTAGCATCTAATTCTTAAGCGTGGTAGTTTTGGTGTGGATAGTACGAATAAAGTAATTATTTCTCAACTTTAATAATTATTGTGACTTTTTGCGGTTTCTTTCTCTCATCATAAACCAGCACACTATTGACGTAGTTCATAGTTTACCTAGTTTTAACATTATGGTTGCAGGTTTACATACATAATATCATGTGCCTACATACACCATTATCTTGTTAAGAGGCTGTGTCAACAAGTAGACGGGGAGAGTCCTGAGTACATATTTCCTTATGTACAAAACTACTGAAAACAGAGTGTGTATTTAGCCTTTATTATAGTATTATAGTATAGTATAGTACTTTTGAAGGCTTTTATTAGAGGGAAGGTAGGCATTTGTTGCTAATGTTTTGTGTTCAGAGTTCAGGTACGTATATATGAATGATTGTGTACAAATGCTCCTAACTACAAATAATCGGAAACTATCGTAGTAGTAGTAGGGCCAAGTGCGTATTATGAAAAAGTAAATGTACAATAACATAAAAGGAGTCCATCCATATTCTTTATCTTTATCTCTGTTCCTCTATTTTAATTCAGTGTCTAAATATTTCCATGTTGCGCGAGTGGTGTATAGAAATTAGAAACTGCACTTCCCAATTCCAATGGAGTCACATGGTCTAATATGAATGTGACAGCCATGAACTATATAGATAAAAAAATATTTTATGCACACATAAGTGTCGAGGGCTATGGAGAGAAAAAAGCGTAAATTGTAAATATTTGTGTCAAATGGTATGATCATAATAGGTAGGTAGGTAGGTAGGTATGTATTCTTGCAATTCGTTTCGGGTCATTGGACATTCACATAGGAGGTAGGTAGGTAGGTACATAATTTGAGTCCATGCGAAAAATAAGTGCAAAAGCAATGCCATGCCATGCTATATTGCTATATAGGAGGGAAGGGAGGAGGATGCGATGGCCATGGAAATAAATGGAAGGCAGTAGTTTTTTTTTGTGCGGATAAATTATTACAGGAAAAATAAAAACAAATGCCGTAGGTTCTGAAATGTGTGTGAGTTGAGTTGAGTTGTGTGTGGGCAGTGTGGGCACACAATATAAGAGAGAGATAGATCGAAGTACATTCTGTACTGTGTAGTCGTGTATGTCTCATTTTTAGTGAGTACTTTACTCCGTTGATGCTGTTGTTGTTGTTGTTCGTTGGGTCGTTGTCGTTGTTGTCGTCGTTGAGTTGTGGGTTCTTTGATTTTCTTAATAGTTCTACGTCGTCTCCTTCCTCTCTTCCATTTATGTAATGCTTGACCTTTCAGACTTTTTTGAAGCACACTTTTTCCGTACTGTCCAATTCACTATATCTGATTCTGATTCAATGATGGCCAGAGCCTTAACCGTGTCTGACTGTACTTACATTTTTGAGAGTAATAATACAAGGAGGTTAGGTGGCTTGTAGCTATAGAGAGAGATGTACCACTATGTATATGGGAAATGGGAGTACTGCTGATAGCTGCAGTTGTTTGAAGTTATAGTAAATTGATATAATAATAATATTATTATTATGTTGGTAGATTCATACGGATATCAGTATGTAAGCGACCCTAATCAATCACAAGCGTGAATATGTTTATGTACCTCTCGTTTGAGATTGAAATATACGATGATTATTATCAAATGGAATATCTGTAATATTACCTACTCTATGATGTTACTATACTGCACTGCACTGTAGTGCTTGGCTGGAAATGATAAAATGTGAAGGAGATTAGTAGCTTGTATTTGGGAGGATCGTCAATCCGATGTACATTCACCGACCTAGGTATTGGTGTATACTTTGTGTACTTTGTATTTGCATTTGCATTTATTACTTTTGATGATGACGTTAGACACTCAGGGAGTATATATAGAAGTCATGGAAGGTGCAAGCCGTGACGTTGAGACTTTCTTGTAAGTCCAAAACCTATTTTATTTACTTAGGATTCTTAATATTTACTACTTAGCACGTTCTGTCAAAAGGGCAAAGTGCGGACTGTGTACAATTACAATTTAGGATGAAATATAATTAGTATATAGGTAGTTTTGTATGGATACCTGCCTTACCTGTGGTTTTTGCAAGATTAAACGGTAAGGTAAATTATGCATAGTTTCAGATGGTATTAGTAGATTTTGGGTCTTTTCAAAATGGGCTACAATATGTCTTTTACAGAAGTGTTAATGGGAAGTTTCGCAACTTTTCGAAAAATTAATTTAGGAGATTTTAAATAACTACGTTTCATAAAATGTGAACAAGAGATTTTAGCCCAATTTAAATAGAATTTTTCGGGTATATTGTAAAATGAATGCAGGAGAAATATTTTTAGCTTTTCTAATAAATGTAACTGAAAGAATGAGTAGCAGTTTAAATAAATGTGTCCATGTTTATTTTTCGTAAAATTTAAGTACTTATGCTTAATTCCTATTTCCTGCAGTGACATATTATTTGACTTGGCGATGGTCAATCATAAAATCCAGTGCATTCAAAACACAAGTTTGTTAAATGCAGTGCAATGTGGATAACTTTAGAATCGAATGGACTGTTTTTATTGGGGACACTATGTGTACTTTAGAGAAGGAGGATGGAGGATGTGATAGAAGCTCATAGAAGGCCTCTGCCCATCCAATCATTTTTATCACTGCACTACACTTACAAAGTTAAATAGAGACAATAAACACAGGTGTGGTTTATGTACTCGTGCATTTATACGCTCTGCTAATATGCTAGTCAAAGTCAAAGTGGAGGGAGATGAAGAGGGGAGAGTAGCGTGCGTGTGTTTAAAACTGTGTTTCTGGAAGACGTGGGCTCTGGTTGCTATGTAGTTAGCGTGTTCATCCATATAGGAAGATGATTGAGCAAAATGAAACGATTGAGACGCTTTAAACGCTATCATATAAAATAACATGTAATTATTCTATTTTCTAATGGTTTAGGTAACTACGTACCTATGCCTACATTACCAATCAGAATCAACTTCAATTCGTAGCACGAGCATATATGGTTTTGGCTTAATTGAAGGATTGGTAGGTACACCTATGCAGGCAAGGTACAAATATACCTGGTGCCTGGTAGGCAGGCATACTATAATATGATGAAACTGATGTGGTAGAGAATAAATATCTTACATGGATAAAGTCTATATCAGAGTTCATATTTGTTTTTTCAATTTGTACTGATAGTTGTTGAAGTTTTGAGCTTTACATTTGTTTAGGATGTGCCATTCGGATCATTTTGAATTTGAATCAGTTCAGTCTACAGAGATAATGCACGTAGGTACCTCCGTATCCATATGTATCTCTATAGTTCTGTCCTGTTGAGCTGTGTAGTTATTGAGGGAATCTGATAGTTTTTTGAGCTGACGAGGGATGAAAGGGATACAAGGACTCCGTCAGTCCGTCTAGGATGAAAGACGAGAGAGATGTTGTTGAATGTGATTTGAAATGTTTGTAGTCGAGTTTTTGAAGTAATGCAATTGAATAGGGAGCTGAGTTGATTTTGATGGGTGATGGTGTTGGATTGTGAAGACTGACTTGTACAGACATACTACATAATATGTATGTATAGGTACTTTATTTTTTGTTTATTTAATGGATAAAAAAATATTCATATATTCATGGATGGAATTGGATTTGTGGTACGTTAAGAGTTCAGCTGATAGACTGGGACCTACATACATATATAGGCGACAAACGAACTTGAAAAGTGTTGGATTTTGATTCTGTGAGAAGCACATCTAGATAGAAGCTTACTGACTGATTGGAGAGCGTGTTCCAGTTCCAGGGATTTCATTTTTGTGTTGTGTGGCTCTGATTCTGATGTTGGTGGACTAGAAAGAAGCCTGTGATGTTGTAGCTGAAGCTAAAGCTGACATTAAAACAAACGCTCCTGTTCCCCTTCGCCTCCCTTCTTTTTCTTCTTCTCTATCTCATTCTCTTCCCGTGTGTATCTCCGGAATAATGGAATAATAAATAATAAGTTGTGTAAATGGAAATTGAAATGGACGAAATGAAATCCAATGAATTCTTGTCCACATAGCCTACAGTATCGGAGTACTCCGACTCCAGACAGTCAACAGTAGAGAGAGAGAGAGATTGTTTTTTTTTTTGTATTTTCGTTTTGATTTGCAATCTTTTTCACGTGACGGGAACACGAGCGGATGCGGATTTAATATGGAATTTATTTTATCCTCTGGCCTCTGGACGCATACAAATTTTAGTATTTTAAATTTTAGTCTGTCTGTGACAATAATTAAAGAATATGATTGCGCGTCTTGCGCTTCTTGTATTTTCCATAATGATTGTTTCAGTAGTGAGTAGCATTTCAGAATTTCAAGAGCTGAGCGAAATCGCATCTCTGCTAATCCTATTCTCTGTTATTGCTATGTATTAAGTGTCGGGGGTTAACGCTGTTGGTTTTTATTTCAATTTTTACTTGAAACTATAGCTGAGAGATAATTTAATTGTGGTTTAAAACTGGAAAAATGGCTTACTTTGGCATTTTGTTTTGATTACGATTATTTCTGCAGGGAGCCTTGACTTTTTTTAAGCGGTGAATTTTTGTAGGTTCAGTTAATTGATGCGCCTACTAGTGTTGACAGGATTAGTGAGGATTGGCTGAGCTTTAAGCTATGACATTCACCTAAAAATTGACATATTTGTGTACAAGGTATATTTTATAGCATGTGCAGTACTTATTTATTTGCTAATCTTGAAATTGTGATACTATGTAAACATGCATATAGGTATACAAGCATTTTCAATAACAAATAGTGGCAGTGGGCAACGTCGCATATATTAGTGTTTTTGATATTTGTCTTTAGTTGTGTTGTTTATTCGTATAGGCAGAATGCACAACAAAGATTATATTGAAATAATAATATATGTAGGTAGCTATGTAATGTCAGTATTAGCATCAATCAATCAAACAAACAACAGGACAAAGAAGAAAAAAAAAGCCCAGACAGCGAACAGTGCAAAGATGAAATATGTGGTATAAAATATGTAATTACATAGATATGTCGTACTTCAATCGTATTGAATTGCATTTTGAATTATTGGCGTGACTTTATTATATGAGTTTGGATTGTTGGCAGTTTTTGGCAGAGATTATTTTGCTCAGTGACGCTTAAAATGAAATATTTGTTCTATAAAGAATGTGTTGACGTCTACCGTGCCGTCGTCGTGTGTGGCCTTTTTCCCTTTGTTGGCATGGCATGACATTGGGAGCAAGTGAAAAAAGACGTATATATTCGGAGTGTGGGAGTTTAAAAACGGAAATAATTCCAATGCGATTTGTACGGGGTGCTAAAAATATTTGCCGACTATACTAAGTATTCTGAGTAGAAGAAGGTTGACGAAGGCTTAGGTGTGTGTGTGTGTGATTCCTGGTCCTGTTCTATTGATTATTGATATTGGCAACTTATTATATAGGATATTAATTTTTTTTTCTAGTTGATCTTCACCTTTTGATTTATATATGTATAGGCATAGGTAAGTTAAAAAAGTTGGGCTAGGCGTCATTTATTGCAGTTTGTACCAGGAAATATTTCTTGCATCCCATATGTGTACATGTTACATATTATTATGTTATAACTTACTTTGTGTACCAATTTTACAACTTTGTACTTCGTAACAGATTAGTTTTACGGCTTTCACACTACATAGCATTGCACATATGGCATACTTTATTGGCTTGTGTGTACGTATGGATTTAACTTTGGTAAATGGCTTCATAATATAATTATGGTTATATACTACATTCTATAAAAGTAAAAGTATTAAAAAAAGACGATGCACCTACTTACATACGTTGCTTTATTATTTTTAAAAGCGTAACGCGATATCTATCTAGATAACACGTTTTTAAGAGACGTTCTTGTTTACTTGGGTGTTTGGTATTCAAAAAGTGAATACGAATATTATTAGGGTTTGCTTTATTCTAACATTTTGCAATGTGCTTTGAGTTTTCAAGAAAGTGCAGATAGTAGAGTTTATCCTTTTTTTTTAAATCCAAGCAGTTTATTTTGTTCTTTCAGAATGGTCTATTTTTTCATAAATGTATGTAGGTAGTAGATATCCCATTTTGGTTTCCATTCTTCAACGACTATAGCATAACATCATAAGGATAAGGATATACAGGCATATATTCTTATTATTCGAAAAATAAAGGTTAGAGTTAAAAATGTTATTAAATGTGTGAGAGGGAGAAGAGTGAAAAAAAATATGATTTTGAGGTTGTCACACACAAATGATGACGTGCATAGAGTTTTCCTTTTCCTTTAAAAGGACGGCTTACGAAACGTGTACTTGAAAAGTTCCACTGTTGTTACATCTATTACAGTTTATGCTCCAATAATAAAGTGATGTAAGGATAAGTATATGTGAATCTGATTGTGTGTGCTCTGATGGGGGAGACGTTGAAAGTTGACGTTGACATGTTAAAAATGATTTGCCTTTGATGTGATTTACAGCTGGTCTATGAATTCTTCCTTCGATTCCTTGAGTCACCAGATTTTCAACCCAGCATCGGAAAGAAAGTTATTGACCAGAAATTCGTGCTACAGGTATGTCCATACATAATAGTTTCTTTTTTTTCTTACAGTATTTTCTTTCTCTCATTTTGAATTATTATTATTATGTTTTTCTTCCCGATTCCACTTCCACTCTGTGACTATGACTGTTACAACCATAATATTGTAGGTAGGTACCTACTTATATTTTACGTACAGCTATCAACTATTTAGAAGAAAATGTAACACTGAACAGTGTTACATTTATGTGTTATGGTTTTGTTGATAACGAAGCAGCAAATAATGACGAATCAGAATATTCGACGTTTGTTCGACTAAATCCCTTTGGGTCCGTCGCCTCATTAAGTAGCGCAAAAATTGTGAGAAATTTTGTAACATTCATCAGTAATATTTGTATTAAGAAATTTTTCATATATTTAATATTTAAAATTCAACAGATATGGAAAAGTACTTTAACCTCTGTATTTCAAATTGCAAATCCCATGTAGAAAGCTAGTGTTGCCCCTTCAATGACGATATTTTCCAAGTCTAACCTCAGATTTAATAGTTGTTAAAGTTTACGACAAGAGTTTAGTGTTAGTAAATAGACTCCTATGGTAATGTCAGTAATGTTTATTTTCGAATTGTGGATTTGAAATGCATGTATGTACCTACCTAAATACAAAGACAGTGCGTTCAGACTCCATTCGCTTATTTCCTTGTCTTACGTAAACGTTTGTCCTGGAAGTGTCTTGTCTCCACGACTATATGGAGTACGTAGGTACCTACATAATTATTGAGGTACTTTTAACTTTTTTTTTTATATATTTCTCTAAAAGGTATATGGAGATGTGTAAGTCACCTATGCAGAGAGAGAGAGAGGTGTATTCTACAGGGATATAAGGGAAACTCAAGATACTTTTACTCTTGCAAAGTTACAACAGCACTTACGTAATTGAGTAAAAAGAAGTTAAAGAGTTCAATTCCATTTTCACTACAGTTACTGCACCCACTACTACTGCATTGGGCTTTTAGTAAAAGTGTTCAGTAGTATTAAAGGAAGCGTGTGAGAGAGCTCCAGTTCCAGCTTCGTACTACGACGTAGATACTCATGTAGTACACACGGATGGATGCAGCCATTTTTTTTTATTTTGAAAAAATTTGGAAGATTGAAGAAGCCCATATGACCAGTACTCAGTACCAGGGCCAGGGCCAGCACACAAGGAGAGTCACAGTCCTTCCAGTTTGTTGATCTTTCCATATGTGTGTACATCGTTCTTTGGGACTTTATTAGTTTATCTGTAGTTATATCAGTAGTAGTTGGGTAGTGTTGAATTGGCAGGGGTACCGGTACCGGGACTGGAGTCTTGTGTACAGCCCTGCTTGGAATTGACGCAAACGAGAAAAAAAAGTTGATGGTAAAAGTTCACATTCACATGTGTGGAGTTCTCAAGCGTTCAAGTTTCTAAAGTTTGTTTGTGTACTTATGCGTTTTTTGCACGTCTCTCTCTCTGTCTCTTTGACAATGAGTGGAGCACTCTCCAAATACTCTGTTATCTGTACTTTTGGAGTCTTGAAGAAGGTGGAAGGTGACGGGGCTTTGGGAATTTGGGACGCGGTGAGATATATAGGTGGAGTAGTAGTAGTAGTAGTGGTAACTAGTAACTAGTACTGATGCTTTTACAATACGTAATACAATATAAATTGATAGAAACTTAGAAATTGAGTGTATACTATATATATAGAGGCATAGATACTAGATAGTCTAGTCAATTGTATCAAGTCAGTCAAAGTTAAATGCCAGGCTTGAAAATTATTCATAGATATTACATTCCGTGTACACTGTACACAGAAAAATTAAATGCACCGCAAGGCAGACCATGTGGGGTGCACCCTTAAAACAAGGCGCACACTACGTATTGTCGTCGAAATAGTTAAATATGAGTAGTACTAAAGGTACTGCTGATAGATATGCTGTATTTGCTCTGTGGATGTATAATAGATACCTAGGTATTCAGTATATTGTATTGAGGATTGAGGATTGTGTCAGCCCACACAGTTTAGATTCAATAATACTGAATTGAATGGTGATCGATTTTGATTGAGTTTTTTTATGTGGTCAGGTTCAGGGTGCTCATATCTGGTTCTGTCCGCTCTGTGGTGCATTTCGCAGTTTCATTTAAGTCATAGACTTTTCTTTCAAATATTCGAACTACCACCAATAGCGAAGCACATTGAATTTTTGTATAGACTATTATAAACCGTATGAGTTAAATCAGTACGTGTATGGTGTGCAGTGGTAGGGGATTTTATGTAAGAGTATTTCACAGTTAAATTAATTTGATTTTTTGTCTATTCAAAGTATGTCTTACTTATCTTTAGACGCTTAAATAATTGAATTACATTACATGGGTATACGTACAAGTTTCCTCATTAGAAAATTCAAATATTTTTCCTAAGCAATAATTCAGGCATACATACTTGCATAGTTAATTTATGTCTCATGTTAATATGATATCTACAGAAACCCAGTTGACAGATATGTAAGTAGATATGCAGGTACCTACTTGGGAATTCGGAGCACGTCCTATTGTCGCCAGTTATGATGAGGGATTTAATTATTATGTATTTCATCTTTATGATTACTATTGCCACGAAAGTTCTAGCAAAACTTTGACATTTTCCAAGGGTACCGAAGAGACTTTTCAGAGTGTCTCATTATTTTCCACTGCTCTTGATTTGGACTTCATTTACATAATATGCATGTACTATATTTTCTACAGTTGAAAATGAGGAGGAGAATTGAGTGAAAGTAATTAATTTATGTTTCAATAATGACGGTAACCGCATTGTAATTAGTGAAAGTCAAAGAACATTGAAAACTGCCAGAGTCTAGGGGTCTTATTGTGAAAACGAAAAAGACGTGAGAAATGACGATGAAAACAGACGGCCAGGGAAGCTTCTTCATCACACTTCAACTTCATGGACCGGGTCCACGGAAGCTGTAGTAGTTAGTAGGTAGATTATTAGAAGCTCCAAGAGACTCACTGCATAGTTAGGGAGGTATAGCTATAGGTGACAAAAAGATTGGCTCAAGATGTCAAAATGTCAATCTGTCAAGTGGTGTAAAGAAGTCTTGAATTAAGAAATGATGGATGAGGACATCGAACCAATTGTATGACAAAAGATAGGGAGGTGACAGAGAGAATCAGTCCACGGGCGGAGGGATAAGTGTAGTGTGTTGGTACATCTATGTCTGTATGGTCTTATACTGGAACTTTACAGGGATCTGGATAGTACTACAATCTGGTACTCCCATGATTTTGGTTTCTTCGTTTCACTTTATGTAGGTTCCTCATATTATATAATCCTTGTAGGTAGTTTCTTCACGTATATATTTTCCACTTTTTCTTGTGGACTCGTGTAGAATTTAGAATTAGAAATTAGGAGGGAGCTTTTAGTAAGTGCATTATTACTTATTTACCACTACCAACTATTGTAGAGTCCTACCACGATCCATAATATGTTGTATTGAATAGAGCACTGCTGCAGCTACTGGACAATATTGAGTACAGGATCTTTAATATTAAGAAAGAGAAATAAAACCGCGGAGGTTACATTTCCAAATTTTAAATGAAAGTTCTTGAGTCTCTCAAGTTCTTTGCATGTCGGTAGGTATGTTGGGTATAGGTACATTCAAACTCTAAAAGTTGTTTCGGGCTTCGCAAATTCGTAGAGTGTAATTTATTATATGAATAATAATTATCTACATAATTGTGTAGCAGATTTTACACAGGTCATTTATAGCTTATGTAGTTGCATGAAGTCCTGTCCTGCTGTATATAATATGTAAGGTAGGTATAAATATTGCGGAACTTATCGTTAGGAACTACAAGACTACAACCAACTGACGTAGGCTATGTACATACATAGTTGTGCAGTAAGTCGTGCGTAGTTATATGCTCTTTGAGTATTTAGCTAAGCTCTTGCTATTGCAGAACAGTAGCTGAATCTTAAATTTGAGAAGATCCCCCCTACCGTAAAATCCCAAGTAGAATTCCTATGCCCTGTAAGATCCCTGCTAAGATCTTCATCTCACTAGTCAGCATTCATTTTTGGGGAAACTGGAACCTGGGATTCCTTTCGAGACTTGTCGTTATACCCATCTACGTCAAAGGTTTCCAGCCACAAGTTTTTATAAAAGTAATAATAACTATTGTAGAATGCAAGGTATACAAGTAGAGTGTAATATTCACTAATACGTATAATAATTAATTACGTATGTTATGTAGTGCCTCAAGTCGGGCGGACATTATTACTTATATTATAATGTACGGATATACTGAACTTAACCTTAAGAGGTCTTTCAACTGAAACTTGGAGCTCTTATATTTTGAAGCTCAGACTATGAAACTCAAGAGAAATAGAGACAGGCCTTTTGTGTGTTTCGTCGCGGCGGCCTGGCCGTCAGAAGAGGAGAGAGAATGTCCCTGTGTGGAAGTTTAACTTAAACTAAAAAGTCGCTATCAGAGAATATTTTAATGAACTTCCTTTCCTTCTATCGGATTAGTATTAGTTAGCTTTAGAGTATGTAACGAGTGAGGGAGAAATTGGGATAGGAGGAGTTGTTAGGATATCCTATTATTTGTGGAGTCGTTGTTGAAGATGCAGTAGAGGACATGATTTCACACATTTTCACAAAATTCAAAATAATGTTTATATATTTCGTGTGTTTTAATTTTTGTAAAGCTATGTTTTCGACTTTTCGACCACTACTAATTACACAATGTGGCTAGGAAATAACATTTTGTTTAGGCATTTTTCGCTTCTCACAGCTAGTCAGTATTAGTTTGATTGATCTATATTAATTAGTCAAATAGGTTCAAAGCAATATAATGGATTTTGCACGTTTCGAAACCAATCAGTTAGACACTTTTGCACTTTGCAAAAACTTGTATTAAACATTCTTGCATTTTTCAAAAGCATTTTATTATGTATTTTGGCACTTTCCAAAAACTTGTATTGTTACTAACATATTAATCTGTTTAAAATTATCTATAATGTGAAAGAATTCAACGACTCGCAAAATCTTCTATCTCATAATGAGCATAGGTATACGCATACATGTATGTATCTGAAATGTAATAGTAATTCTAGTAAAATATGTAGCAACGAACCACCAGAACTCGCTTTGCTGCAACCAACCAAGGACGCAACGTCGTCAGCTGTACATTTTCTTCGGAAATTGTGTGTCTTGTATTCAATCTCCGAGGGCAATGATATTATGCTCCAGTTAATGGTTGCAAGTGCCTATATTCTTCCTGAGTCTCGGCTTTGTTTGTATTTCTATGGTATTCCTTCCTTCACTCTCACTCCAATGACTTCCTCGACGTGAAAGTTAATTATTTCAGGGAAGTTGGCTCTTATTGACGGAAATAGGAAATTCATGAAATCATGAGATGGAGCTGGAAGTGTGCTATTTAATTATAATTACTATATTATTCTGTGGTAGTTTCCGACTTTACGATTTTGTTGAGCTGGCTTTTGACATACTTGATATAGATAGTGCACACGGCCCGAGTTATTAAGAAGAGGTAAGCCGTGTTGAGGGCTGAGCCGTGCTTGGGTTTTGTATACAAATGTTCTGAGTACTAACTATGTAATTTGTATGTACAGTGAAAGTTTTGGGTGAGGAAAGGTACATAGAAAGTTGCTTTTTGTTGATATTGACCTTTGTTGTTAATTTGATAAAGCATTGGGTCCTGACTTTGACTCCTATAATGTACGTTTATTGACATATGCAATTGTCATGTAAGTACCTTATATCCTAACCCACTCAATCATTCCCCGGTCCATGTATCATATGTTAAAGGAAGAAAGGGTATGGATTATAGTGCATTCCCATTTGAAATTAAAATATGGCCAATTGTACGAAATTTGTAAAGGTCAAGGACTGTTTTTGTGGGTTTTTTTTTGTTGGCCCACTTGAGGTTTTCATTGGGATTTCCGCTCTAGCTGCTCCACTGTGTCGGATTTATATGTGAACGTCATGTGTCTTTATTGATCAAGTATTTACCTACGTATATTATTGACTATGATCTTTTAAGAAACTAGGATCATACATTTCAAAGGAAAAACTAAAATTCAATGATTTATTACGTACAAAAATGTAAAAATGTTGTAATTAATATGATTATAAAACGGAAAAAAGTATCTAGGTATTTTTTTGTTATTGAATTGTAATTACCCCGCTTTAAGAAAAAAAAATATGGCGTTTACCAGATTGTTGAAAAGTTTTACTTACGTAAAATTTTTGAGTAAACTCAAAACTCTATAATTTCATGCGTTTGTAAAATGAGCGAATTTGGTGTGTGACATATTTTAAAAAAGGGTAAAAGGTAACAGTTGTAGGTTTTTGAAAAGTGCAAAAACTTCTAAATTATTATTTGTTCTTCAAAAAAGCAAAATGTATATACTATTTTTTTATTTTCAAACAAGTGACAAGTTATATTGTGACTACAGGTTTTGAATTGAAGGGTTTCAAAATTGTTGTAATTATTAATCAGTCTAAACTAAAAGTCTGCGAAACATAATTCGCATTGTAAAATAACCGTACATGGGGATTTTTAATTTCGTGTTTCTTAAAGAATGGAGCCGCAGTCGTGACATGACTGTCGTAAGTTACTTGTGGAAGTGGGTAGTGGAGCATTAGTTATTTTATGTGTGCATTCCATATTATTTTTGTATAGTGTTGTATTTTTTCAAAGAAGTATAAATGGGATACTAATCACAAATTGATTTATGATCTTGATGTAATTTTTTCTTCTTTCTTTTTTTCGCTTTCTCAGCTTCTGGAATTATTTGACAGTGAAGATCCCCGAGAAAGAGACTTTTTAAAGACGGTGTTACATCGTATTTATGGGAAATTCCTTGGACTAAGAGCATTTATCAGAAAACAGATCAATAATATCTTCCTTCGATTCATCTATGAGACAGAGCATTTCAATGGTGTAGGAGAACTTTTGGAAATCCTTGGAAGTATCATTAATGGATTTGCTCTGCCACTCAAAATGGAACACAAACAGTTCCTCGTCAAGGTCCTCATACCCCTCCATAAGGTATCTATCTCCGCTTTGTGTACTTGAACAAAAGCGTGTATACTAAAACAAAACAAAATAAAATAAACAAAAAATTATGTATTTATATATATTTTTTAATTCTATTCATAAATATTTTATTATTTAGCGTGCTATACCACTATACATTATATTCTATACACTGATTTTTATTTATTATTATTATGCAAAGGAAATCGTTTAGAATTTAACATGGATTTTACTAGCTAAATAGCAGCTTCCTGTCTGTGTCTCTCATGCTGGCTGTCTTTTCTTGTATCTTGAATTCTTATGAAGTGTCAATAGATTTCACCCGCCTGAGCAAGCAGCTGTGTAGAGCATTCTAAATACCTAACAAGTCAAACTTGCTTTCAATTAAACTATGAGAATTATATATCGTATGACGCTGACAATTAATCTGTTTTTTGGTGCACTTATCTAGCATTGTATTACAAGATGAAATTATTTTAATATCAAATCGTTAGTTTCTAAAATTATTTTAGGGTTTCTAAGTTTTCATTTTTTATTTTTTGAGTCTAGCTGGTTGAGTTTGGATGAATTAAGTTTTTTATTGTGTTTTAACTTAGGGAAACAAAAGTAGTTGCGGCGTTTAAATTTTGAATTTTCAAATTAATTCTCATTTTAGTGACATTTCTTTAGCGGATTGCGACGTCTAGTATTTTGTTGATTTTACTGTTTATTGTTTTATGGTAGTTTCATGGTATGACGGCTGTGATTTGTAATTTGTGATGGTCTTAACACTGCCTAAGAATAATAAGCATTGCAAGGAAGTGCTCAAGAAGTTGTGCTAATTGTTTTTTATTTTTAGATTCTGTGTGTGAGTAAATAATAATACGACAAAAAGGGGGACAGTACTTACTGCAGTGACGTTAGTTTTAAGGGGCTCACGCTCTGCTCATAAGAAGTTTCAAAATACACGTTTTTTTTATTTTGGTTTTTAATTGTATGTATTAAATTTAAATATTATGCTTTATTAGCATTCGAGTACGTGTCGAGTACAAGTACTGATGTATTTTATTTGATAGTTACAGTAACTTTTATTTTATTTTTTTTGTATTTTAGACATGTTTTGTCATTTTTATTTTTTATATGAACTGTATTTTATTTATATAATGAAGCGCAGACACTGTTCTGATCTTATGATCTTGATGAATTCACAAATTTTTCCTTAAATTTACTGTAACGTTTTTGTTAATTTAGTAGCCGACTGCGTCCCACCGTACTATTACAAAAAAGATGCTGAAAATGAGTCATGTTTATGAAAGTTGTATGACAGAAAGAACAAGGACAATAGGGATGTAAAATTTAATATTATTACAGGTTCGCTGTCCGTCTCTGTAGCAGTTTTTATAACACTATCAGTGACTTGTTTTTGTGATCGTGATAAAAATTGTTTTCAAAAGAAGATTGTAATTTACAAAATGTATTGGGCTGTATTTATCAAAACAAAAGAGAGCAAGATACTTGCAAGTTGGAATCACCTACCTGCTGCTCTTATCTACACATTTTTTGGCTAAATTATAATTTATGTGGCTGAACTTGGTTCTGTGATCTCTGTAGTATCTCTTACTACGTAGTTTTTTTGTATTTATATTAATATTAGTTGTTTTAGCTTAAGTCTTGTTGTTCACGCTGATGTTTTAAGGTGCAAAATTTTGATTGCCCTTTTGGAGAAACAGGTTCGATGTTTGGCGTTGTACCACGCTCAGCTGGCCTACTGCGTGGTCCAGTTTTTGGAAAAGGATGCAACGCTCACAGAACCCGTCGTCTTAGGTCTCCTTAAATTCTGGCCAAAAACATGCTCTCAGAAAGAAGTAAGTTCTTCTCAGGCTTTTCTAATTTTATTATTAACAATTCAATTAAACTAACTTTGACATTTTGCTATTTGCTTTTTGGTGGATAATATAATATAGAGCTTAGAGCAGTAATGTATTATTTTTAGCTTTTGCCATCATACTGTCGTTGAAGAAAGTTGACAAAGTATTTGTGTTGTTAGGAGTGGATCAGATAAATAATATGTCTACACTCAACTGGTATATTAAGTAACTAATTAGTGAATTGCATCTATAGGTAAACTTTTTTGTTTAGGTCTGTATAGTATTGCATCTGAAAATGTGGGCAGTTTGATTTGGATATTATTTTTGGGGACTGCGGGAAGTGGAAGTGGAAATGATTAGAGTGAGAAAATAATCGATCCTGCGAATCTGATGTTGTATGAGAAAAGATCATTGAAGTGATAACATTATAGGAAATAGTCCGCTGGGACATTGACAATGTGACAGGACAATGGATGAGGGGAAAGATACGTTCCTTTGAATGGGCGAGAGAACTCTCTTCTACTAGCGTTGCTTTCCTTTTCGTTTTTGTGACTTTCCCAGAGAAAGGAAGAGTAAGATTATTTTGCAAACAAGTCAACTGTAAGTTTTCTCATATCATATGGTTGGTAGGTTGGTAGCTACTTCCTAAGATCCAATACCCTTATAAATACATTGTATGTTTTCTATGGCAATTCTGGGGTCTGGTCTGGAGGTGCATTGTGCTCTTATTTTTTATGCAGGTTACTCAACATAATAGAATATACATGTTATTATTATGTATTATATAAACAGTCGTTGTTCGTTTTCTTTCTTTCTTTCTTTTTTTCTTACTTTTTTTTGCAGTATATTTCCATATAAAAGAGCAGGACCAGATCGAGAGAGAGAGAGATCGAATTTCAATAAGGTTTATATTATAGGTTTTCATGATGCAGCTTATCTGACAATTCAGAATTGCTCATTGTGCTTCACTGCCTCTTCAGATGCAGACTCTCAGAATGGCTGCATCTGTTGAGATTAGGCAGTTGTTGGCATTGTCATGCTGTGTGCCACACTGACTGATAATGTAGTAGTTGGTAGTAGGGTAGGCTTTATTATCATCCCCATATGTGTGTAGATTTGCAGATAGTAGATACGTATCCATGTTCAGAGATGTTGGAATCTTGTGTTCTTATTGTTATGCTATTTCTAAAGATGGGGATTTAGTTACATAATATAATATATTATTATTGGTAAATGTTAAACTCTCAGATATCGTAAGATGCGGCGGGGGATCTTATATGGGGATCTTATGCACTAAAAGATAAAATTGTATGACTATTTTTATCACCTTTTGCATTTGGCATTACGTGCTTCTCCTTGCTGTGTACTACTACCACACTAAAAATATGAGGATGATGACGCAGTGCATGTTATGTAACAGCAATTGTTGTCATTTAGCATTGACTTCGACTTGGACACATTTGCATCTTTAAGGGAAAATATAAATTTGAAAACAAACTTGCAATACTGTAATGCCCAAACAAGTTTTACAATTTTAGATACACATTGAAGTATATATCCGCATTGAAACTATTGAAAGTTATCACAATTTAGATGTAACCTGCACATAGTTTATACGAGCAACAGAAATGCCCAAGTGGTTTTGTCTGATGTTTTTAAAATAGTAGATGCTGTAGTTGGCTGGATGGTTCAATTGGTTTCTGACATTTCTGTAGGTCTGTATTGTTTTAAGGGAGAAGGGACTGTTTGATTGAATTACAACTTTGCTGTGTTTAAAATTATGAAGATGAATGTAGTATTTGCGTGCACAGTGTAGTGTGTAGTGCGCAACATATTTCAGAAATAAGCATAAACTAACGGCGACTCGTTACGTCGCTAATTGGGGAATAACAATTTGGTTTACTGCTGCTTCATAAACCTATAGTGTAGCGGTTCTAATCCCAAGCAGATAACAGGTCTAGCATCGAGCCATAAATTTAATGTTTTATTTCAGTCTTGAGTGTATTTTGGTACTCCATTGAACTTACCATTATTTTGTATGCAGTTTTCCAAATTTCCACTGATAACTGTGTCAAATCCGAATCCATACGTAGTAGTGTAGTAGGAGCAATATTTATATTGCTGTGAGCCATTTCAAACTTGTCATTATCTTCGCGTAGATATCATTTGACTTTACTTAAGGAGGTTTGCTTTGGTGAAATGTAATGACAGCCTTCATTACTGAATAAAATTGGGGACGAAATTTTTGAAGTGTAACTGTAGCTTTTAATTATACTCACTAGTGAGTACCAAGTAAATCTTTCTCTGGCGTATCTCTATCTAACTATTCCCTTGTTAGTTGTGCTCTAATGTGTAATTATATGTACCGTATATTCTACAATAATGCGCGGGTCTGTAATAGTACGCGGGTCTGAGAGGTCCAAATTTGAATAGTACGCGGGGCGTACTATTATAGAATATACGGTATGTGCTCAAAAAGATGTTTAGTTATGTGTATTTGGAACTGGTGTTAAAGATTCTGTGACTTACTATAAATTCATAATAATATGTAGTACTTAAGGTAGCAGTAATACATGCATTTTTGTGGTGCAGGTTTGTAATTGTTTGTATTTTGTTTACAATTATTTTAGGTAATGTTTTTGGGCGAGATTGAAGAAATCCTAGATGTTATTGAGCCGACTCAGTTTGTTAAAATTCAAGAGAGCCTCTTTAGGCAAATTTCCCGGTGCGTATCTAGCCCGCATTTCCAGGTGAGTGTTCCAGTGTTGATTCTTCTAGCGTACTACTATTCTACTACTGTAATAGCAGCATGTGATCTAGGAAATTATGTAGTTTGTGTGAAATATAAAATCAAGAATTTTGTGTGTATGAAATTAACATGGTGCAACAAGTATAACATCAGGATTACATTTTGTTATGTGCTGATAATAATTATTTTTCGGTGTATGAATTTATAGGTGGCGGAGAGAGCTTTGTATTTTTGGAATAACGAATACATAATGTCTTTGATAGAGGAGAATAACGTAGTGATCATGCCAATAATGTTTCCTGCTCTGTATCGAATATCGAAGGAGCACTGGAATCAGACGATAGTCTCATTAGTGTACAACGTCCTCAAAACTTTCATGGAGATGAATCCGGACCTCTTCAATAATCTTACGACCTCGTATAAAGCAGAGCGCCAAAAGTAAATTAAAATCATTGATATTACTTGAAAGCGTACACTTTTTAACTTTGGTTGTAACGTATTCATTTTGTCCTCATATTTGTACGGGTATTTGTCGTTAATGGCTTTAAATCTGAGATTTTTTTTTACATTTAAAATCGAATTTAATGGATTGTTTTCTTCTTTTTTAAATTTTTATTAGAGAGAAGAAAAGAGAGAAAGAAAGAGATGAATTATGGAAAAGATTGAATGAATTAGAAATAAATTACAGTAGTAGAACGAACAGTAATGATACCAATAGTAATTTCCAAAATTCAACAAGTTCATCAGGAGCGGCCGCCGTCGACCAGCCCAATTAACTCCTCCGTTCACGCTTAACCAAAATTAATATTTAAAAAAAAATATAATTAACCAATTATTATTCAATTACAATTTACTATGGCTTCATTGTAAGTTAATACATATTATACATTACATATTATACACTACAAACTACGGTTAAAAATATATACGATCTGTAATCGTAAACTGTACGTTACATTACTTATATAATTATGAAGTACACTTATAATAATTAATGGTAAATATGTATGTAAGCATCAATGGTGTTGAAATATGAATGTATGCCCATGTCATCGCACTACATTCAAAGAAAAGTAGTAATTGTCAATTAATGATTATATATATGTCATCATATAAAATTATAATTATTGTATCTTCTATCCTAGACCTTGATTATATAGATTATATATATTATATATGAGTAATATATTATAATTATTATATACAACAAAAGGATAATATGAGTTATGTTGTTGTTGTTGTTATTATTACTGTGTAACTTATTATTATTACCCATATTAAATTGAATTACTACGTGAATAGATTGTGGTCGCATCATTATTATTTGTTGTAGGGGAGTATGCTCATGTAATTAATTATATTATTCAAAAAAAACTATATATTATGAAACATATTAATGATAGCAACAGCAGCAACAAAAACAATACTTTTAATCTTACCTAGTACATATAATTAATTATATTATTTGATGTTCATACGTCAGACGTAATTATTGCTTTATATAATTAATTATTAATTAATTATATAGATTGTAGTTACACTTACATTACTAAATGATTTAGAATCAATTGAAATACTTGTTATTTATCTTACCTAATCCACTATCTGTCTATATAGAATAAGTTAACTGAGATATGCATGGGAAATGGAATTTGGAATTTGAGTGTGAACTAAGATAATAATAATAAAATGCATTGCCCGTATAATTCTAGGAGTACAGGTAGGAGCTATGATTTTTATGGAATGTGTTAAATGCATTAACTACAGATACAAAAGGAATACATTGTAATTGTAGGTACTTCAAACATATATTTATCTTCTGTTCTATCTACACTAATAATATACGTAATTTATGCCGAAGCAACAACTGTGAAGCAAAAAATAATCATAGTTTTTTCCCGTGCTCACACTTTTACTCAGAACCAAAACATCCGAAAAGAAAATTATCAAGGAATTTCTAAAATATTGAATAGTTAAATTCAAAGTCAGTTTCTTCCCTTAAATTGATACAAGTTAAAGTTCACAATAATTATCGTAACAATTAATTATATACATTGTGTCATTACATAAGGAGTATGATACACTGATAATGATATAATAAGTGTCAGGGTTTAGTGTCAGTACGTGACGTGAATAGTTACAGTAAGTTGGTCGTTAAACGTAATTATTATATGAATAAACCGTATATATCATTATTTATAAATTATAAATGTATTAATAGTTAAAATTAGTATTTACTACTATGACATAAATATTATTAAAACTATAAACTCTTAAAATTCAAATGGATTCAATCAACGTGTCATTGTAAAAGGAATACATATTAGAACTATGTAAGAATGATTAAATGAATAATTTTAAAAATTATTGAAATTCCTCGGAAATATGATAACAATTATAAAATATGCAGTTTGCAAAACTTAGGGAGAACTTAGGAGCTATAACTTTATCGTTGTTACGTTACATAAAGCTAAAAATTAAAATACGTAGAGTACAGTGGTTATACCTGCACGTTAAAAAAAATATTTTAAGGTTCGTCGACCCATACTTGGTACTGATAGAATATGATTACCAATGAGTTATACGTATAGATATATAAATAATTAAATATTTCATTATTAAAAGCAGGAACAGAAGTATAAGTATGGAGCATGTCCTTACATATTATTATGTAATATTATATCCAAGCCATAGCCATATATAATTAGGGTACGTAATTAAAATGAAATTTTTTGCAGAATTTCAGAATTTAGAATTTGAAGGATAGTAAAAATGAGAAACAAAGCATAATGAATTATTTCATATATTTACTTATAGAGCAAGGAAACAAAAACTATAAAGTAGACTTCAAAGGGAAAACTATACAACTAAAAAACTTAGCATTACGAACAGAGACTTGAAATAATAATCAACATACTTAAACTATTTATGATTATGATTATTAGTCGACATTCAATTGACTTGAGTATACAGAAAGAGATACAGATGCACGAATTGAGAGAGAGAGGGAAGAAAAATGAGAGAGTATACAAAACATTTAAAGATAGAAAACTTGTTACGACTAAATCTGTGCATCAAAAACTTGAATATATTTATTACGTGGTGAGAGTTTAACCTCTTCAAGTTAAATAAGAATAATTAGAATTTATTAAGTGTAATAAAAGTATGTAATTGATTATTATACGCTACAGTTAAAGTTAAAGTTCACAGGACGTCTCTGCTGATTCTGATTCTGACTATGCATTCATGAGTGTCGTGTTATAAGTTAAAAAGTAAACGGACGGTATGACTGTGTGGATATGTGGTCCGGTCGGTTTGACACCGTTATCAAACCCAAAGTCCGAATCCCCAATCCTCCGGTGGTTTCAGTTCCAGTTTCCATTCATACATTTGAAAATGAAACAGATTGTAAACATACACACAGTGCGTTCTATACAAAATGCATAAATTACTAAATTACTTGAGTAAAATTAAATGACCCATGACCATGGTTGTAACTAATCATTAACAAGACCGTATTGAATAGCAGGCATACAAGAAAGTAGGCAAATACATACAATTCTGTACACCTAATCTCTAACCTAATTTATTGTTCGTTTAGACTAAATTTAGTATTAAAAGTAAAAATACAATATAGGTTTACAACATTATATACAGGTAGAGGTAATTGATACATCCATACACAAATAATGAAAATATCGACAGGGAGCCAAGAGAGAATGTTACATAAATACATAATTCAAAATAATAATTAATAATAATAATTGTCATCGTCATATATTATTATGATTATATTACTTAATTAATTAAGTGTTAAAAATTTTAATTTAGGAACGAATAATGGCAAAAAAATGGCAAAACCTATATAAGTAATTACATACATAATACATTAGGAAAAAAAAATTACGTTTAGAGACTGTTTAACTTTAAGCGGATACTTGTAAGTACGATCTATATAGTAGTTAATATAATATGAGATGAGATGACTGTGACTGTGTACAGAAGAAGAAGAAGATGAAGAGGCATGGAAGGGATTTGAAAAAGAAATTTGTTTGTGTATTGATAGATATTGATTGGTATTGATATACATGTATTATCATAGAATTGATTTAAATTTTGAAAAAAAAATATTTAAAAGATATACATTACTACTGCTACAAAAAATACTATCTGAATAGTAGAAGGGCCATGCCAGGGCGTGATTTTTTTTGTCTATACATAATTAATTATACTATAAATAAGAATTATTATCATTATTATTATTATTCAAGTTTTTAGTCAAGTCAGCAACGCTGCACATTATTCTATACTCTAGAATATCTAGAATTCATATATAGGGACTCTACAATGGATATAATATTATCGTCACTTATGATTAATGATTATTATATAGTATAATTTATGTTTATGAAATATAATTAAGAACCTCCTGTCTTTAATTATTGTAATTCAAATCGTTCATTAATATAATATACTACTGTTGAAAAATTCTTTTTTTTTCTCGTGAACTTATTACATTATAAAATATTATTATTCAGTCAGTTTGTCGTTGTCAGTACATTGTTGTATATGTATTCAGTTACTGTTTTAATTTAAAGTGTAGATTTACAGACTATACCACAACATATATACACACACAATAATATAAATATATACAATTATACATACAACCAATACCAATATACATTAAAAATGTACAATGTACATGTTATTATTACGTAAACCTTTTTTTTTCGCGTTATTATAGTAGGATTTGTTAGTTGTAGAATGAAATAATTCTAAATTGTTATAATAGATGAAAAATGATAACTATTGATGATGATGAGTTAAGGTGAACACTGATAATGATGCTGTGCTGATTGCTAAAAAAATATTATTTACGAATTTTTTGTTTCTCTTTTTTTTCTGCGTTACTTTTTGTGGAATGTATGAGGTCAATGATTGAAAATAAACGATGATGATAAATGCCTTGGGTTTGAATTTGAAACCATGTTGTCAGAATGCACACTATACGCTCTATATAATTCTATGTAATTATATTATGATTGGATATATTTCTAATAATTTTCATATATGCGCTGCGTTTCCTTCACCAACATTACAAGTCACCCGCCCGTCTCCAATTATTGTGTATCGATATTCAGTTTAAAAAATCCAAATACTTTACGAATATCTCTTTACAGATTTCGTCTTTGGTAAATCATAAAACGAGCTATTTATATTGATTTAAGAATGAAGTATAATCAGATCTTAAGAAACATGAAAAAAATGGCCCACTTATAGTTTCAAAACTTCCAATGTAACACATTTTTTACGCGTGTAAAAAAACAACTAGTAATAGCAACAAGTCATACCTCGCAATGGCATGTATTGAAATTTTAAAAAAAACGACGTGTTTTCTCCTGCATAAATAAAATTCATATTTAACTGCATGCTTTTTTCAAGTTTTTGGAGAAATCAAAGAAGTATATGGCGGAAATGTAATTTATTATATATAACAACAAAAATATGTTCAGAAGTTGCTCTCCCGTTCCATTATTGACTTTTTCCATGATGAAAAAATGGTGTCACAATTTATTATTGAGGCCAAAAGCAACGAGACCCAATCCCAGCTGTCGCGGAAAGTCACCTGGTTCTCTTTTTTGGTGATTATTTTTTGACAATTTAAGCCGCTTTGCTATATTTTTGTCTTTTTAAAAATTTTAAATAGTGCCCCTACCTACTACAGTATTTCCTGATTGATTATTGAGAATAAGGTTCAGTTGGATTTTCGAATTTAATTTTTGACTAAAACGAGTATATGCTACATAGTTATAGTTAACTATATACTAAAGTAACTATAAGTAATTATAACAAAATCGACCAGCAGGCAAGACATAAGAAATATGTACTAGATAATTAACGTAACCATATGCCAGATATATAAAAATTCGTGTAATATAAAAACTAATGTAAGAAAATATTATAAACGTGGTTGACTGTACACAGATAGGAACTATTGACTACGTAATAAAATTAATATTCTAATATAATTAAACTCATGGGATTTTATGAACAATGAGAATATAGGAAAATACTGTACACTATAATATAATATACTGATATATAATATATAATATGCCAAGGGTATGAAATATTAAAAATGTATTGTCAATGATAATAAAATACAAGCGCCATGCTACAATATTATTGTTGTACTTTACGTTACATCCTAATCCTATATGTGTATCACTGGAAGTGAACTAAACTGTCATACATACACATTACGTGCAAATACTATTGAAACAAAAAATATGTGAGAAATAAAATGAGCGTGTATAAGATTATAGATAATTACGAGGAAAATGTACAGATAAATAATATTATACTCAATGCATAATTATAATACATATATACAGTTAATTAGATATAATGTAATATAGTGTATACTATTCTAAAGGCAAGAATAAGTTAATAAAATTTTAAAGTGAGAAAAATATATATTTCGAGTTCTGAATTTCAATTTATTTTAAATCATTCGTATGCCATTTCCTAATAATTTGTTTTTGAAAGGTAAACTTAGTTTGTGGTTTGCTTAATATAATTCTTTCATTACATAGAATGCGATGGCCCGATCCGAATGTGGTCCGATCCGATCTGTGTATTCTCACTTGTCTAAAGAATCTTCAGCGTTGCAACTGAACAAACAAACAAAAAATTTTAAACAGAGAAATTCACAAAAATACTAAAAAAAAAGAATTAGCAACTTTTCAACAAGAAAGACGTACCAAAGAACCAAGAACGTCACCGACGACAGGTAGGCTTCTTAGTAGACCCCCCTTTCTTTTCCCCTTTTTAGCTTGTTTGGGAGCTGGAGCTTCATCAGGATCGTCCGTTGTGTCATCCGATGCGCTTGCCTACCATTTTTTGAAATCACAAAGCACAATTTAAATTATCAAAAAATCAAATCTTGACTTCTTCCAACTATGAAATTGTATGTAAATTGAAATGGTGGTTAAAAAAATAAATAGGTAGATGCAAAAACGAAGCACTTACAATATTCATAAAGGCAAAAAGGATGATCGTAAAAACGAGGAAAATGTAAGTAAATTTCATTTTTGAATTCCAAAAAAAGGGCTTAGTAAATTTCCTTCTTGTTATTTATGTATCACTTTAATTTGTTCCCTCTTGGAAGGCTTATTTCCCCAGATGGACGAAAATATTTCGAACTTAACTTTGCTCTAAAAATATCTCTAATGGGATGACTAAGTACTTTACACAAAAGGAAATTAAAAAAAATTATCGTTTTGTTCTTTGTATTTTTGTATTAGTCACTAGCACGGGTAAAGCTGATAATTTTCTGTTTTAATATACGCTCTTCCATAAAATAAATTATAAGCTGCTTTTCTATTGTTTCTAAAATTTTATGACGAATCACAATTACACATCTAAATTAAAAAATGATCTAAGGACTTTGAATATTGATATACATGCATACAGAACGTGAAACAGATAGAGGTTTAATGCGACATCCATTCCATGAGTTAAATTTTGAACCCCTTCAAGATTGTGTCTTTTAATACTCTACGAAAATTAATTATCAAGAATTTTTATCTTTAACATTATCGTAAATACAAATATGATTATAATGAATGCACGATTATGTTTAATAGTGCAACAAAGCATTTTCAACCCGATTTCTATTTCGTGTTTTTTAAATGGAAGTTGCAATATCCGTTAACGCTTCAATTTAACTCGGTGCTTTAAACGCAATTGTCTAATTTAGTGGCGTTATTCGAATATTTACGGCATATCCACTAATTAAGTACCTACCATCTAATTGTAAGTTATAACTTTCTACGATAAAACAGTAAGTATGCTCCTCATCAGTACTGGAACGAAATCCCCGAAATGCAAAACCCAACCGATGAACTTGAAATTTCAAACCGAGCATCCGAAGAATTCAAACTCCGAATTTGAATCAAAACCCGATACATATTGGTGCGTGAATCCATATCAAAGAAATAAATTAAAATTAAAATGGGAGAATTTCATTAAATCTGTAAGTACTTCTCAAGGGCACCGTTCGCAGCCTTATTAATAAGTACCTACCTACACCGACATGCTCTGTTTGCAGAAGCTTACATAAGCACAAACAATGCAAAAAATTGAACTGAATTTCATCGTTTTTTATACCCGTTTATCCAAGCACGTCCCGTGCTTAAACCCGTGCTCTGCCTCATGCCTCAGCCTATGGAAGCAATATGTTATCTACGTAGCGTAGGTTTGTTTGCAACGTGATTTATGGGCATGGGACATTTCCTTGAAAACTGATCTGTCACATCACATCACATCACATTACAGTACCATACCGTGTCGTGGCAATATAAAAGTGTATGAATCCGTATTAATAGTGGATTGTCTGATTGTCTGGAGGCCTCCTGCAATGGGAGCATCCGGATTCCGGATGAGTATAGGAATCACGTGCGGCAGATTCAATAGAATTCTCAGTAATTTTTGGCAAGGAACACAGCGAATTGTTCCATCTAATATGTGTAGATCTTGTAGCAAATCTTAAAATCTTATTACTGTCGTAATATCGTAATATGCATCCTACGGGGTAAGGGCATTTTGAGAAAATATCAGCGTTGCTTTTATGCATCCAAATCCAACGGATATACCACGTCTTTGTCATAAGACTTATATACATATATGTATTTCCGTAGATCCGTCATCCACACAGATCCCTATTAACCGAATCTCTCACATGTCAACAGCCCAATGTCAAAATATTCAATAAAATCTTCTTTAAGAAATACAAAGTAGAACTACCATAACGAGATCGAGACTCCGCATTTCCGAAAACAATAGAAAGGATTGTATTATATTTCACCAGGGGAAAATCTATGCGCAGCAATCAGCAATATAGTAATAGAAATGTTCAGAGTTCAGGGGAAACACGTTTAAGGATTTAAGCGGATCTAAACCACCACGCGATTCGTGCAAATTTTAATTAGTCTAGATTCTAGATTTTATTTTCACGTGTTTCTATATGTGAGGAGGGCAGCTCTTGGGATTTGGGATGTGACTGATAAACTACATATTATAGTGAAGCATTGGGAGAGAAGATGAAGAGCAATAAAACTGATTTCGTTCTTGCCTTGTACAAGTTTCAGGGACCTACTTAATCTTACGACTTACGACTTAAGTCCTTTAGATAGTGCTACCACGTGTTATAAAGGAGGCATCAGAGGCGAGGCAGAGATTCGACACCTTTCTTTCTAGTATAGTGCATAGTGGTGTGATGTCAGTACTTGCGGGTAGAAATTGTTTTTCAATTTTTTAAAGAAATATCAATGGAGGATATTTGAGCATTAATCATTTTTTTAAAAGATCGTTGCCTTTAGAATCCCTATATATTTATTATATGTAGTATCAATTTAAAATTCATTCAAGAAGCAAGGTATGGGTTACCTTTCCCGAGTCAGAATCTAATAACGATGAAAGATGTAAGCGCTGGAAACGCAACAGTCGTTAAAGACGAAGCCAGCTTCATTGATCGGCACATGCAATGTCAATGTGCTATACAAGTCTATTCGTATTCGTCGCCTACTTTCGATCTCAACTTCAAAGGAATACGTAAAAGGCAGTGATGAGCACGTTTGCAATGAGATATGTCATGATATACGTAAGCGTTCCTAGTATTAATGGCTCGTATATGTAACAAATATACATGTAATAGGTACCTAAGTATTAATTTAATTTGAACCATGTGCAGATAGTTTGTATGTTATGTTTACGATGATGCTGTAAGAAAACGTGTTTAAAAAAGGATAAAAGTCAAGTTTGAAAAAGAAACATGTGCCTTTTTCTTATGAAGGCATGATGTGTGATACAGATAATACTTATATATATATATGGGAAAGACAGGTGATAAAATTTATAATGTTCACGCTTTATTCATTCATGTATTCAAGCAGTTATTGTGTACATAGTGGGAGAGTAGGAATATTTTGGTCATATTTTACAAAAATTACGAATATTATCGAATTAAGATGTAAACTACGAATTAAATTTGCTTTCAAAAATTAAATTATAATTGTTTGCAAGTAATGTATTTTCGTGTTAATTTGTAAAATTGCAATTTACTCTAATTACATGGTTTACAAAAGTTTAGTTTGTTATAATATTATATTTTATGAAACTGAAATTATAGACTAAATACGAAAATTGTAAAATGTTTTAATAGATTCCTGTAAAATATCCTGCAATAATAAGCGGGTCTATAACAGTAATTAGGTGGGTCTGAGAAGACTATGAATAGTACGCGGGTCTATTTAACACAGTATTAAATGACAGTACGCCGGTGCCGTGTGTTATAGTACGCGTGTCCGTAATGTACAACGCCAGAAATCTAATTTATTGTATTCACATGTTTCCAATTATTTTTTTTATTATATTCTAAATCTGCACATGTCCGGTTTTGCTTCATGCTCATTCAAAATGTGACCAAGTAGTTCCATGTTCCACGTGCATAGTGAATTATATCAAAATTGTACTGCGAACTCCAGAGGTGGTGCACTAAAAATAAATAAAGCAGACACCACGCATGGATTCAACCTTCAACCTTCACGCTAACCCAGACAGTTAACATAACCAAATAGAATTAAAAAATTCCGAGGACGAAATTAAAATTATATTCTCCAGAGCAGCGATAAGAGTTTCGTTCCGGTTTATTAGGGCCGGGACCGGGACAGCAGGGATATAATGAAGTAGCATGGTAGAATAGTCTCATAAAAGAGTACTTCAACGTGTAGGTAGTAGGTTAAAAGGTACGTAATTAGTATTATGTTATAGGTAAAAACGTGAAGTTCCTTCCAACACATAGCGTACATACCACATCGCGTTGCCGTACACCTGACTTCCCTTACTGAAATTACAATGTGCATCATTACCTTATATTATATGACGTAAACAGATATCTTTATTATTATTTGACTATTGTTTCAGTATTCAGTATCTTTTTCTTCAGTTCGCCAGAAACTACTAAACTCCCCCGTTCACTTTACCGTCGTTTGATTCCATTTAGGGATGGTCCCTAAACAATGTTATCCCAATTAACCCTCTTTTGGGATCCACCGACCACCCCGGCTATCTTTAACATGGCATACCTGACTAGAACTCGTAGCATCTTTTACGGACGATTCCAATGTCAACTGGCGAACTGGCCATGTGAGTTTCTGTCTTCGGAGGCTGTCGAGTCAAGGAGCCAATGATATGCGGGAAATTTGTATGTTAGCTCCACCTCCTCTATCATTCAAGCCCCGCCTACTCACGTGTACAGGTACGTGACTTTTCCCTTCGCAGTTTTTGATGGACAGAAGGATAACATCTTTTCAATCTCTTGCCAGTGTTTTCTTTTTAGTTCGGGTTTGTATCTATCAGCAGTTCAGTATCGGCAGTATTAGTGAGTTTATCATAATCAATAAAACTGGGAGATCCTCCAAGTTTTTAATCTTGGGGAGATAATAACAAAGACATCCAGACTCCGGAGAATATAATCCTCACTATTTACTGACTTGTGTCCTCAGGTGGTTCAGTTAATAGTAAGTGTCCAAAACTCATTCAAACTCATCATTAGATTGGAATAAATTACTTTTGACTTTACTTCCCTGTTTCCCATTATTTGTTTGGAGTTGTGGTTATTTTTGGACTTGGATTTGTGTTTTGGTTTCATTAAATGTTGAACCAGACGTAGATCATAGCCACTAGCTAGTCATAGTTAGCCAGTTGCCAGTGTTCCGAATTTCGTCAAAAATCGGTGATCATCGGAGTCGCGATGGTATTCAACGCTACGGTTTCCGAAATGAAAATAAGTTTCTGTATTATTATAAGTAGTACTTGGGAATGCTGTGAAATGAAAACTAATTTAGTGGAGAATATATTTCAGCAATAGCCGTTCCTTGTAGTTTATTCCATCTTCGCGATTAATTAATGATTAAGGGAAGAAAGTAGTTTTACAAGTAACCTACATACTTACCTAAGGAATTTCAAATCTCATTACAATTACTCGGCAGAAAAGGAGCACATAAAAGCGAAAGGCTTTTGTACATATTAACATACACCCTAATTAAGGTAAGAGTACAATGATTTTCTTCTTGTTTTATTGTAACAAGTTATCATTCAAAATGTAAGATATTATAATTTTTAATTGGATTAGAAAATAAGCTTTTGGAATGTCAATAATATTATCATTTAAGAATGAACGGCACAGGTTCAGTGTTTATGGCGTTATAACGGATTGTTATTTAGTACAAAAACAAAGCATTGAATTTCAATTTTCTATAAATACTAAATACAATGTGTGCGACGCAGTGACGCAGCTGTATATATAATACATTTTTATGTAATAACATGTAATGCCAAAAAGAATCTGCGCGAATGATTCACGAAGGCTTTTAGCAATTTTATCATCAGTAATAATCATCATCAAAGTAGGTTTGTAAAATCATAATTCATAATAATTGCTTATAGTAGTAGCAATTTCAAACATTGAACATAGGTCCATAGAAGTTTGTGATCCTAATTAAACATGAACAAAAAAACATGTTTGCTCTGGTTTCTATTTTCATGGGCTTGCTTAAATTATGGTTTTCTTTTATTTGATATATAAAGATAATTTTATTCAAAAGAACAAACTTAACACTGTCCTCCAATGAGGGTAGCCAAATAGACTCAGGAAACGTTACAACAATTTGTTATCCAAGAACAGATAGAAAATAGAGTAATGAATAAAATATATATGTAGTGTAGCCAATTATGCATTGGGAATTGTAGAAAATAAATGATGCTGGCAAATCTGTACTGATTTCTTCAGAACTTTCGTTACAATATCGTCAATTAAAAATGCCGACAATGCTTGGGACTTCATAAAATCCAGAAAAAATTTAGTAATTGTTCATATCTATTGATGGATCAATTATTCAAATTTTAAAACCTTTGTAAATTTGATTTTTTGACTAAAAACTTAATTAAGTGCCGGGCTGTCGCTCTACAAAGTTTTATCATTTAAGCGCCCGGGAGCTTATTCGGTCATTTACGGTATTAACTTTGGACTCTTGACTAACTAGTAATTGAAAGGAGAGCTATTTACTTTACCCATTTATTGTCAACATACTCTGAAAATACATTTTCATGATCGTTGTAGAAGATTTCCAGCAACCTCAGATTCATCTTCAAAGTGAGGATAAAATAAGAAATGCCTCATATACGTACGCGTTCCTGTAAATATTTACCTCTAATTATGCTTGAGTAAGTACTTATATACATGTGTATATTATCTATACACAATTTCAACAGCAATGTTTATATAGTGATGTATAAATTTGTCTATGAAAATTGCGCTGTTCCTACACTATACCGCCAATGTCAATCTTTTCTTCCAGACGGATTGATATAATAGAATGTTGACCTTTGATTTTCTGTGTGGTATGCTGCCGGTCCCAGTATTTAACAGTATTGCAATTATTATTATTACTTTCAACTTACTTATTGACAACTCAAATAATAATAGGAGAGACTTCTACATAGATTACTCAGAGGTTTGAATGTCTATTCCAAATCGAATTCGCTCACGCTATAGGTTAATGAGTTACTTGTCTTGTATTTGAAGTTGTCTCTGGTTTCACCCCCTGCCTTTCTCGGCTATACTTATCGTTCAAATATTTTTTTATATTGTAGATTAATAGGCCAGACTAATTAGAGGTAACCGATGGTTGTTTGCCAGTCCATGTTTTAGTTTGTGTGTATTTGTACAGCACATATCAGTAGACTATTGACTTTGTACTTAAGATTAGTATCTTAAATCTTAGGCGAAAGTTGACAGAGAAATGGATTTTATGAACTAGGGATCATTAAGTTAAACTTTCTTATATCGTCGGTGTAGCACGCATATCCGCATTTTTCCAAAAATTTCTAAAAGCAAAGCCGACTCTTTCCTTACTAATTTCAGTGGAATTGCACAGTTTTGCTTTCAGGAAATAATTATGAGAAAGATGAGGATTCCCTCCTATTAAGTACACGACGATGTTGATGTTGTTACTTCAAGTTATTAATGTAATGTGTACACGGTTCGTATTGAACTGAAAAACCAAAATTACGTAACTAGTGTGTAAAATGACATTACTATTTAAGTAGTTTAACGAAAGTTTTCTTTGCTATCATTTGTATTTATTTACGTTACAACATAACACAACGTGCAGTTTTTGGTTTATAGAAAAACTTGGAGTGTCAACTGGAGACAGTTATTTTATCGTGCCCAGTTGGTATAGTGGTATAACATGCTGCACTTCGAATTTCCCCATGTGATCGACGTGGGTTCGATCCCAGGTTGATTCATGATTTTCCTCTTGTAGATCAGTTTTCATTGTAAAAGACCCCACTCCTTAAGCCGGCAAAGTTGGTTCTTGATACTCTCTTTGTGGTCTAATTGTGGGAACAGTAAATCGCACCTCATGTGTAAGAATCCTAACTAAAAATGTTTGTATTCTAAGGCGAATTGCGACATTAGTTTTTTTTCTTAAATTATTGTAGAATTTATTTATACTGTGACGGTAGTGGTAATAATTAGATTATTGGATGGCAAAACTGACTAACTAGTAAGTAAGTCGGTACTTTCACTTTTTTTAACGTGGCCCATAATAACAAATACTTATATTGGATTTCAGTCACACATACGCAGAGTATTCTATATTAATCATGGAGGAATCCAGCGAAAGGACCTGTAGTGTTATTTCCGGCGGAATGAACAATAAAATGAATTCAGACTCTGGATATGGTTCACACTCAAATAAATCCAATAGTCAGTCACAAAGGAGGTTAATACAATTTTGTGTATTAAATTTTAATGTGTATACAATATATTTTTTATTTCAGTTACTTAATTATACCTATACCCTTTCTTTACATGGAGTATTATTGGCAATTATGGCAATGTTTCTTGAGCGTAAACAATTTTTCTTCTATTATTACAGTACCGGAAGCAGCAAGTCACATCAAAGCAGTATCTCCAGTGGAAGCTGTAATTTTCCCAATAACCCTACAACACGCGCACCCACTCCATGGTAGGTTAAATAAATGTTATTGTTCTTTGATCACATGATAAGGCACGTGAGAATGGGCCAGTAGAATGAATAAAGGTATTTATTTACAAGTTATATTTATAGACATTTGGAGGGATTTTAAAAGAAAAACTACGCATATGGGCATATAGATGTTATTTTTATCCAAAACGAAGGAGTTTAGAGTTTGTAACTTCACAGTTGCTGCGGAGTAATTTAACTTCATTACTTCATACACGCTATAAAAGTAAAAATAAGCTACATGCAAATGCTTAAAGTATGCTAGTCAGTTTATATTTTATTCCATAGGCTTTCAAACAAGCTAATAATACAAAATATGCACTGTACTAGCATAGTAATACACTGCTCTGTGTGCATGTGATTAAATTATATGTTGATGCACTTACAACTCCAGTGTAATGCTTTATGAGGATAATTGGCATCTAAAAATTTAAGACGGGGTTCAGATACTGTATTTTTATTCTGAAAAACTACAGAGTCACATTGCACATTGCACAACATGTGATTTTAGTTTTAGAGAAATTCACGATACATAATATAATCAGCTCAACGTTAGTGATTAGAACCGCTCATACCAGCCTCATTTGCTTGCTTCTGAAACGAAGTTTAGCAGATGCGTATAGCTATTGTTAATTGCAATCACTGTAGACTTGCGCTGTGCTGGTGGTACATAACAAATAATTATTATAAATATAATTGATGGCTCAAACTGTAGCCCTTTGGAGATGATCGATTATTTTCTTCCTCAGTTCCTCACGTGTTTGGCCGTATGACTTCGCTCCGTGAAGAAGTTAGCCTTCATGCATGTTAGGGTAGGTAGGTAGGTAGGTAGGTACCTAGGTAAGTATGAATCGATTTATATTTTGGATACCTTTGTACAAGCTTACCCCAGAATTTTTTGTAATGTTTTATGTGATACCAGCTTTTATTTTATGTTTCCAGCTGCAAACTCGTAAAGTTTGATTTGAGCAAACCTATTAGGGGGTAATGTTATTAAACGTATGTCAATATTTGTACAATTATGCAGAACAGAGAGAGAGAAAGAGATGATGATGCTATATAGCTATATTTATGTACCGTCTCATGTGGGCGAGTTCCCAGGTGTTAAATAATATTATAGTGGTTACTTATACCACATAATTATTCTTCCACAGTAACAATATTAGGTATATGCTTTAAAAATATTTGTAGGTATAGTGGTATAGGTTATTGATGACATTTTTATGAAATCAGGTTATAATTCGAATTATTATTATTGCATTTAAAATTTTTTTTGGTATTGCAGTGGTGAGCTGATCTTACGTCCACCCCAAGCCTCAACTTCCGCTACAATGTGCAAGACACGATCTGAAAAAGATTACAAAAGGAAGAAGAAGTTAAAGGTGAAATCAGCGTCAAGCACAGTTCTAGGGGAAAATAATCAACGACTACCTGCTACAGGGGTTGAAGCTTCTGGAGCCTCAGAAAGTAGTGCTTCAGTTGGGAATAGATCCCTTTCCGGGGGTCAACCTTCCCCGGATGGAATACCACACATTGATACCAAAACTTTACAAATTGTTGCTCTCACGCACACGTTATCCTGCACTAAAAAATTTCGAGATAAAAATTTAGGTAAAACAGTTTATGAGTATGGTTTGACATCTTAAAATAGGAATTAAAAATACTGAATGGAGTCTTAAAGCAATAATTATTATTATTGCTACACCTATTTATAGTCAATTATATTATGTAATAATTTAAAATTGTCCCCAATACTTTTCTTATAGATATTGATGATGATTCGGAAGAAGAAAAATCTTCGGAGTCTAGATGGAGTGAGTACGTTGATTCCATGAAGGACGAGCTTAGTATAGCAAGCGAGGTGGGTACAAATAACACAGCTTCAGGATTGAGTAGAAAATAGTAAACTATAGTAAGCTAAGCTAAAAGTGCCATGCACGTAGATAATATAATTAAGGATTAATTATTTAACCTGAGATATACATTGTTTGTGACTGCAGAATTTTTTTGGAGCTGTTGTTTCCATGGACGATGGTCTATTAATTCATATCACGGAGGAACTAACACACCTTTTGGGTTATCCAAAAGGTATGTGGATGGGCCGTAACTTTATTGATTTGGTTCACCCAAAAGATAAAGTGGCCTTTGCTAGTCAGTTCACTTTTACCGGCGGGATTGAATTTCCCACTGGCGAATTTTGCATGGGACAAAAAGGTTAAGATTCGTTTGATTAGTCCTCTTATTTATTACTCCTTTATTTCAGTTGTTTTGTATTTATATAAGTGCATTGTGTTTTATTCAATTTAGAGCCAACAAGAAGTCCAGAATCATTCTTTTGTCGCCTTCGTCAGTATCGTGGATTGAAAACAACCGGATTTGGTGTAGTAGACAAAACGGTGATATTCTTCCCTTTCCGTCTAACCCTCAAGTTGAAAGAACTTGAAGGATTGAATTCAACAAAGCCCAAATCTGCAAAGCCATCTCAGTTGGAAGAAAATGCTGAAAATGATGTTACAAAATCTGTTTATTTATTTATTGGAGCCAATCGCATCTCTTCAGCTTACCAATGTAGAGTTTACTTGTAATGTTTAAGCATTGCTTTAATTATGTTAGATGTGTTAGATAAAAGGATTTTGCACTAATATTATCTAGCATGTTAATATCATATTATACTAAATGTTTGAATTGTTTGATTTTGATTGAATTTTAAATTTGCTTTTTAGATCCAGAGGAAGTTATTGCAAACCCAGATAAATTTACTACGCGCCACTCAGCCACATGCCATTTTGGAGATATTGATTCCGTTGCTGTAAAATATTTGGGACATTTGCCACAAGACGTTGTGGGGCATTCTGTTCTGGACTACTATCATCCTGATGACATGGTTTTACTGAAAGATATTTATGAAGGAGGTCAGTCAAATTTAGTTAAAATTAAAAATTTAAGTAATAATTCTATAGTACATATGGTAATTTTATTATGTGCATCGCATCAGAAAGTATAATTCTATAAGTCTTTCATTTTTATTATTCATAGTCATGGCTGAACATGGAAAGCCATTTAAGAGCAAGCCTTACCGGTTCAGGGTATTCAATGGAACATTTGCGATGTTGGAAACTGACTGGTCTTGCTTTATCAACCCTTGGTCATGGAAATTGGAATTCGTGATTGGACAACACAAAGTTTTGAAGGTAGTGCAACATTTCTTATATACGCAATATGTACATTACCAGCAAATATAGATGAGATGAAAACTTAAAAAATTATTTTCTAAAAACTAAAACCCTTAATAAATTTTCTTTCTTTATTTTAACGCTTACCAGGGACCCTTGAATCCAAATGTGTTTATGCCCCCGAAAGCAGAACATACTCTAGCAGCACACTCAAGTGCAATGCACGTAGATGAAGCGGTCGGTGAGACTAAAATCGTTCAAGACCAAATAAAACAGGTTCTAGGAGAGGTAAATAAATTATTTCAAACATGTAAATTTAGGGGTGTTGTCTACCAGTTATAAAGTGACCAGTATAATTGAAATATATTTAATATTTTTAACGTTGTCTTTTTTAATCCAGACTGTTACCCGTCGTATGTCAGAAGATCCATTAAAACAGCGATCATCGCGTCGCAAAAAGGATCTTGCTGTTTTGCTAGAAGTACTGTTAGAACAAATTGGCAGCGCAGAAGAAACATCCGATCGTTCAGATTCCGTTGAAAGTGAAGGATTTTCTGTTCTGGTAAATACCAAATTAAATTTATTTATTAATGTTCTACTAGCAACATAAAATTATAATCCGTAATGTGCTTTATTGATAGAATTCATTATGTATATAGTAGTCTGTAAATTAGTGCCATTGTTAATTAAACTATCTCTCATTTAGGAAAGAGATTCAGCTATGCTCGGAGAAATTTCCCCTCATCATGATGATCGTTCGATGAGCAATCAAAGCTCTGAGACACCGCCAAGTTATAATCAACTGAATTACAGGGAAAATATTGAAAGGTAATAATTATCAGTCAACTTAATCATAACAATAATAATAATAATAAAAAGTGATTAATTAGGGCTTAAAAATATGACTGCTTACGACTAATAATTGTATATAGTAAAAATTTAATGGTTACAGACGTGTGTGCTTTCATTAATGTAATAATTTCGTTGATTAGATTTTTCTTGAGTCATCCAAAAACGACAAGAGAGTCTGATGAGTTTATTGATGCGGTAAAAAGCGATGGGGCGGATGTACCAAGTGGAAGTGCAGACGAGGAATCAAAAGAATCTCGAATTGGAAGCTCTGACTGTGTCAATAGGTGCTCATAAATATGAATGATATTGATTATTATTGACATGTTCATTATTAATGCATCAGCTGTTGTCGCTCGTTTATTTATTATGATAACGCCTATATGGATATAAATTTCCTTGCCATTTGGATATTTGATTGCATCACAACTACGTGCATGCTTGAGATTCTTCTAATTCTTCTTCCATTTGCTATCTGTATAAGTACAAATGTGACAACTATGATCTTTCTTTTTCATTTTTTGTATGGGCAGTTGCCACCACCTTTAGTTTATATACTTTATTTCCTACTTACATAATTATTATACCCTAGACGTAAGAGTAGAACACATGTGCTGTATCTATGTGGACCTAGAGTCTTTGAGATCAATAAAATAATAATAATACTAGTATTATTTTTATTCGTTCAGACAATCTGGAAGTAATAGCGGAGACAACAGTGAGAGTAGTGAACCAATGAACGAAGAAGCGTCTGGGTGTAAAAGTTGCTCCTTGACGGAAGATGTGCTCTATAGGTAATTAATGGCAGCTTACATATTTTTGCCTTAGTTGCTGTAATTTCCAGCCTTGCTTTTCGATCTTCAAGGATTTTAAAAACATTTAAGTCAACTTTGTGATAACTTTATAGGCACAATGAAAACATGGAAAAGTCTATGGCTCAAAAGCATCGTGAATCGCGGGGAAGGAACAATTCTCTGGAATCCTCTAGTCATAAAAATAGTCGTTTTAGACATCCAGAAGCAGTCTTAAATAACCGCAGAGTAAATGAAATTTGCATATTTATAATTATCATATAAAGTTTTCTCGTGATTCACTATGTATAGTTACTTAAACTACCTGTATTGTGCTACAATAACTGTATTAGGGGGCTAAAAATAATCTGAAGAGAACGGGAAATTTGGCTGGATGGGCGTCAGCTGGATCTTCAACAAAAGCACATAAACAACCTCATATGGATCCTCAGCGAAACTTTATAAATCAAACGAAACAACTCCAACAAGAAAGAGCCACTCCGTTAGTCAATCTCTGGCCCCCATATTCTGTAGCTATAACACCAGCGGTGGCCACTGCGACTTATACGTAAGCCTCTATACTAAAAATAATATGTAAGATACCTTTTAGGTTTTGTGGGCCAAGATAATTATTTTATTTATTCCTAAAGATACTCTTGCACTGGTCTTTGCGAAAATAAAATTGGTATAAAATTTTAAATTATGCAAAAAATCTCTGACTTTTACTGTAGAAATACTTTCGATACTCCCGTGACTATGCCACGAATTGGAATCCCTGGTTATCAATATTTGCCAACCGTCCCGACAGTTGCAAATCCGCAGATTCTGACTGAACGACCGCAGCAGAATTCCTTCGTCTGTTATCCAAATCAGCTACGACAATATGTTCCACAAGCAGGTACGAAACTCATTGTTGTTTTGTATTTGTACAGAATGAATACATAAAACTGATATAATATCCAAGTACTGAACTGATTTGTTTATTATACTTTTTTATTTTTACTTTCTTTAATCTAAGGAATATTGTAATTTATAAACTAATACTAAAATTAATTAGTTTCACAAATATCACGAATTGGACTCGATCACGTCTGTGAATCCTCAAGTGTCGTTCGGTTTTGGTTGTGCCTCGTTCCTCATACTCTTTGTTATTTTTAATGATCCACTGTTCGAAGCTCGAGATGCTTTTTTCCGCTCGCATAGAACTTTTTTTGGGTTCCGTATGTGTGCCAAGGGGTGAGTACATGATAATAGATGGAATAATTGTAGTTTGTAGTTACAAAGCTAACAGCTGGAGGTAGAGATGTTGTTATATTAATACTGCAATGTCGTAATCCTTGAGTTGGAATAAATATAATTCAGGCTGAGTGAGCAGGAAGGGCTTCATTCAGGGATATCATCATCATGTGTCTGACAGTGAGAGAAAGAGAGATATGTGCATTAGTTTATCATGCAGGTTGGACAATTATAAGTGGCCTCAGAGTATCCAATACCCGAATGTGTGGTGAGAGTGTCATATACCAACTGCACACCCATGGTACGGTAAGAAACACAATAATAAATTTATTTTCCCATATAAGTTCTTTTTTATTGATAATATTTGTGTTATTATTATTTTATTAATACTTATGCATACTTATACAGTTGTATTTTTCATGTTTACTTTATTTTTCAAATCTCCGATCTCTTTTATAACCCTCTCAAGGACTAGTCATCTACAACCAGCAGCTACGCTAGCCTCGTCGACATTCTGTGTGGTGTTATTTTTAATATTTTATATTTCCTAAGATTACTTGGAAACAACGACTATTTTCAGTACTGTCTGCTTAGGTATTTGTACTTAACTGTGGTTATTATACGCTCATGTAGCAAGGAACAGTTCAAACACGGCATACTCGAAATATAAATGCCTACATTCGTGTATGAGCTTAGTTGCGAGCGCTGAATACCATAAACCCTAATAATATATCCTCTCTATAACTTCTCGTCAGACGAGAAACTGAAAAAAATGTTCACATTAAATATTCTGCAGGCCAATTGGCGATAACGAGGGGCGGGTGGGGGGAATTTCATTTTTGATGAGTCTATTACTTAGCGGCTGGATCAATTGGCTGAAGATGGGTTTATGAAATTTGCGCATATACATATATAATAAATAGTCCTCATGACCGTAATAAGTTACCGTAGTTGAAAAAAAGCATTATAAAATATACTTTGAAAATATATCTGTTACGCTAACTTTAAATCATAAACCTGCATGGGTATGAATATGTTTGGGTCAGAAAGAAGAGAGTGAATGATATGACTGACTGTGGTATGTAATTTTGTTTTATTTGTATTTCACTGGAAAAGGAAAAATAAAAAGAGTGGATCGGGTCCATCAAAGTAATTATGTACTCAGTCAAACATTGAAATCTCCAGAGCGCCAGTAACAGCTTGGGATTTCAATAATTTAACTGTGTAAATAAATATTTCGATGAAGGACAACGTTTTTGAAGAAGCTACAGCAGGAATTTGGATTTTTATCACAAGCAGTCCCGATAGCTTTGCAATAAAACAAAACCCGGCATACAGATATCTTATAGGTTTACAAATAAATTATTTTGATTTGTGGGTCTGTTATCTGTATGCCTGGTTTTGATCAAAGTTTGGCTAGACCGGTATTACTTTCAGTGAAAATCCATCTGACTGCTATGGTTTCTTCAACAACGAGTAGTATCCGAAATAGTTATTACCAATTATTGTAAGTATCGAAGAAAATAGAATAATTGAGATGTAATGTTAGAATATACGGATGGAAACACAGGAAAGAGTGGTTGTAAAGCATGTTTATGGGTTGTAATTTTCAGTTCCGTATACAATACCAGGAGCAGTACTTCCTGGCGCGTCCATTCCTGGACCAACAAGTCTGATGTACCATTCACTCACGACACCCTCCGTGTATAGACCGCCACAACAGCAGTTATTCGGACAATCTGTAGCACAGCAGCAAATCATGATTGGTCCTGGAGGATCTTCTATGCTACCCAGAGCACCCATTCTGCATCCTGCGGGTCCTATGATACCCAGAATACCTCCCGCTGTTCAGTCTTTGGGAATCGGGCCCGGTGTTGGAATAGGCTCAGGTGGAATTGGGGGTGTCGGAACGCCAATTCCAATCCGTCCTTTCAGTGCAGTCTCACATGGAAATATAATGAATCCAAATCTAATGACAATGAGTGCTGGACCAAGGCTACCGGCAACTTCCCTCTCGGCAATGATTCCAGATTGCTCTGTGTCAAACTCAAACCCCACTTCAACGTCGTCATATCCGTCTCTGTGCACATCTACAGCCCCAAGCGTATCCATCTCATCATCTTCGGGTGTATCCTCAACACCTCCAATTATCACACCCAAGATTACAACGTCGTCGACGAGCAGTGGGGAATATCATATTCCCATCAAATCCAAAGCGAACATAACACACATAGCACCCATAGCAGTCGGGTCATCTTCGTCTTCCAGTCCAGAACTGTCAAAAATTAACAAAGACAAGATCACGGCTAGTAATAAAAGGATTGTAAACTTGGGCTTCAGCAAAGAGTCCCTTCCAGATTACAATTTCTCGAGTAGTGATACATTCGGATCGAGCAGCTCTTGCTCCCTCTACTCCCTCCTCAAGCGTAATATCTATTCGGATGAGACCTCGACTAGTGGGAGTGGGAAGGCGAAAGATTTTGCGGAGTTCCCAACATTTCAGTCCAATTCAGATGCAGATGGGGATCAAGATATGATTTGGGAAAATCATGCAGAGAAAAAAGTTAAAGAGCAGGGAATTCTGAAGAGCGGTCATAGATTTAATGGGAAAGGAAAAGCTAAACTGAGCAAGCCACCATGGCTAAAAAACGTGGATATAACTCGGGAGTTCAATTTCCAGTATGAAATTCAAACTGGGAATTTGGCTGAAATTCTGAAAAAAGATTTGGAAAGTTTGAAACTGATGGAAAATGTAGGTTATTATATGCGTTGTAACATGCTTATAGTAGTTATATAGCTATAATAGCTCATGCGTGGAGCTAAAAAAACATGTCTGCTTCAATTCCGGGATTTTGAGTGTAATTTTGATAAATTGTCTATTTCTTCTCTGTTTGATAGCATACCTCGCTTGTTGACGAGCAACTGGGACAGCGTTACAAGGAGCTAGAGCTGGAGGGCTTGGCATCCAAACTTAATCTAGAGGAAGGGAGCTCCGCCTACAGTTCGAGTAGTAATGGTGGCAGTGAAGATGAGGGTGATGGTGGGACAGATCCCGGGAAGGTCATATTTGATGAGAGACAAAGGGAAACCCATTTGGACTTTTCAAATGTAAATTTTGATTTTCCACTTATCTTAGGTTACAGTCCGTAGAGATCACCGTGTTCAAACGAAACAGCTCCTATCATTTATTTTGTTAATCTATACTGTACGGAAACTACTAACTAAATAACGACTCTTTTTTTCAAATATATCATTTACAGAAAAGACCCATTATCACCCCGTCAGATTACGACAAGATTGTTCAAATGTTTGAAGAAAACTCTCCACTTCCTAGAGAAGAACTTTTAAACTTTAGCAACTGAATACATTATATTATGTAAATATATACTGAGAGAGCAGATTGCAAATCAGGAGTGCAGGCCCAATACCCTATAGATAATGTCGAGCTTACATTTATTTTACACAAATATATATTATATAAAAAAAAATAAATAAATATTATTATAGGTAATCGTAATGGCCAAGGCCCTAATATTGTGCACACTGTGTATTGTATTGCAGTAATGATGGCTCATTCTTGTTTACTTTTTTTACTATTTTCGTCTTTTTATGTCAAATAATGTAAAAAATAATGTATCAATGTCATTTGTTTCTACTATTTATTTATCTAATTGACACTGTAATTCAATTAAATGTGATTTAGTGTAATTGATAAATATTGTCATTGTGTCCTGTATTCCCTTGTAATCTGCTTTATTCTGTGATGTTGAAAGGCCAAACCAAAAAAGACTCTAACTTCCAAGTTAAAAAAAATCAATATTTTGCGGATGTTGTACGTTGTGGTGGTACATACTTTGTTCGGTGAATTGCAAAATACTTGTTTTCAGTGGAAATGTTTATGTGCTACACTCCTGTCTTCCGTGTTTTTTTTACAGATGAAAATAAGAATTGTGCAATTTCACAATAAATGTCAATACAACGTCATTTATCAATCCTGAGTAAACACTTTTTTTCTTTTTTTTTGTTTCTAAACACTACTGTCTAAAGAATTAGAGCACTTTGAATGGTTATGTTCGTTCCTAGAAATGTTAGTATAATTTTTAATCGTATGTATCGTCGTATTAAGGCGTATCAGAGCCAAAAATTTTGGAGGGGAGACAAACATAAAAGTTTACTTTTATCCTCTAATGTACATCACCTGTTATTTTGTACCCCGTTTCCGACGTCAGCTATATCATATTGATAATATGCTATGTGTCATTTTGACTGATATAAATGACTGAATCAGAACAATTTCTGCATTTTATTATTCTTGATAATGCTAAAGGAAACTAATATGAATTTTGATATGAGCGCATAACAATTCTGTGTTGGCAGCTTTTTGCCTATAGATTTCGATATTTTACCAGCCAAAATAACTTGTAGCATTTTTCTAAATATTTTAGCGACGATAGTGACGATACGTATGATGATAATGTGATATTGGTACACTTGTATAATTATATCAAAAACGTTAGTACCTAGTTACGGATCATCGTCGACTTCCGATACTCGTGGACGTGGATTCTCTAAAACAATGTAAGCACCTGCACTGGTCCACAGATATCCCTACAGGTTTAATTGGAAATCCACATTTATTTCTAAGTGTAAAGTTAAAATTCTTCTAGTTACTCAATTTTACGGTGGTTTTATTTTTTGTATACAAACCTGCTATGTGATGTGTAGTAATACACTATAAAGTAAATCGTGATTAAATACATCTATGTTTGTACCTAACAATCTGCCTGTGTTAGATAGACCAAAAATGTATTCTTGTATGCTATGATAGTATATTAATTATTAAATAAATGTGTCAGCAGCTAAAGTCTGCCATAATCTAATATGCAGCTAATAGAGTAAAGTAATGATGTTTTACCATGTTACTATATATGAAGCATTGTAGAAATTAGTAGAAAATGAAAAATGTATTCGTATCTTTGGTCTTACTAAATTTCCTTTTTGTAAGAGAGCACATAAAAAATGTTGAAAAACAATAATATGAAAACGATAGAAAATTCTGAATTGACCGAAAATATATCTGAACCAAAATTACATATTTTACTCTATTGTGTTCTGCGTTAATATTAGATTATAGTAAATAGTAATAATAATATTTAGTTGATTTTAATTTGTACCTTGAAGTTGTGTCTCAAACTCAAATGTATATGATATAAACGCCAATGGATGAGTTATCAAGAGTATAATATAATAATTGTAATGAGTTATTTATATATTGAATAAAAACTTATACTCGCTGTTGAATGTATGCAAATAGAAACAGGATGTGTTCTTTTATTATTACGTTGTAATTGTAACCTTTCCGTATTCAGTTTTAGTATAGAGTAGAGAATAATGGAGCGGTTGACCGCATTGACCACAGAAAGTAGAGGACGCACTCCGCATTCAACAGAAGTATCTAATTAACTACCGTATACTCTATAGTAATGCGATGGTCTGAAAGAGCACGGTCTCGTTTTAAACAGTACGCGGAGCGCACTATTGTAGAATATACGGTATTAGAATACCTCATTAGTGCTGTGGCGCAGCTAAGAAAGGGGATAAACGAACCTAAGTCTAAATATTATAGTATATGTGTGGATGAAGTTAATTATTAGAACGAGTAAAAAATATCATGGGAAAAGTCTCGGTTTTGTAAGATTTGAATTTAAATAATAAAATGTAGTATAGTTATGTACTAATACAAGTCCCAACTATATAATTTCTACTCTGTACATTACATACGTACGAACTTAATAACATGACATTACTAAATTATTGGTCTGAGATCCAGAATTATTTTGGTGGTCCAGTAATATTTGGCTTGAGAGCAAGTTTACTTTCATTGCCATTTGATTTCTCTGTTGACATCTTCACAGCCTTTGCACATATCTACAGAGGGGATTTATTCGAAGGGATTTTAACATGTTTGATTGTCATTCTGACCGGAATCATTTTTACCGTGGGATTTTTATGGAGTAAAACTGAGTAAGTATCTATCTATATTTAATACTTAATTTTTGCTTTAAAAAATACAATTGATTAGTAAATATTGATAATCAGTCAGTATAATCATTCCAATGCATTTTGATTGAGTTTTTGAATGTAGTACTGATCCTATGATTTCATGTTTTGTATTATTTTCAGTCGAAAGTTTATAATGGCTGACGCGAGGAAATCAGGAACTGCTTGGATGATTATGCTTTTCTTCCCACCGGGACTCCTTCCTTTTGTTTTGTCAGTAATTTTGGTTTTTTCCACATCTGCTTATAAAATTTTACAGATGCGATCCACCAATTAAATTATTTATACTATTATCATTACTAAAAGCTCAAAATTGCGCCTAAACTACATCAACGAGCTTCAGAAATACGACGAGGAAAAACTAAAGGATGAGGATGTACAAGAAAAGTTGGATAAATGGAAGGATTTAAATCTGAAAGCAAATTGGTGTGAAGCAGTTTTTGAAGGGAAATATCAAAGTTTACTTCAAATTATAATTTTACTCGAGCCTGGAACTACTTTCAATAGTTTTTTGGGTAAAATTTCAAGTTTCTAGAGATCCAAGGCTGGTGCCGTTTTGGTTTTTGGAGTACAATTTTTTTATTCGAATTAAATCTATAAAACATTTAACTGAAAATATTTGATTATGATTTCATCTAAAAATATAGACTACTTTCCAATACTGACGACAATAAAGGAGACATACAGTCACACATCGGGTGTTTATAAATTAGCAGATGATCATTTTGAAAGGGCGAATGGGACGAAAGATCCAACTCCGTTGATGTCTAGAATTTACGGATTCTCATATAGTAGTAATAATAAATTATTTGTATATTTCCTTAAAATAAATTATTTCAAAAGTTAAATCCTAAATAAAACCTAATTATACAGGTATCAGCATCCTGGCTCCAGCTCTTTGTATCAACGGAACACTTCAATGGCTGGAAATTTACTCCAAGTCGGACTCTTTCCTAAATAAATTCATCGGCACCATCGGAGCTTTTGCCCTGTATTACATTCTGTTCTCCAGTGTTTATTTATTTTCCTTAACTATATCCAACATCACACAGAAAATCCCATTTTACATTATATTTCACTGGACTACACTACTCCTATATACGGGGTGCCTCTACTATTGGCTGAGTATTTCCATGGCGAGGTGTCGAGTATTGGGTTGGAGGGGGAGGGGGAGGGGCGGCCAGGTGCTTTTCTTAACTTGCAGCAGAAATGTCTACTATATAGTCATACCTATTTTTATTTCCCTCGCTATTTTGACCATTATTACATCTTACTTGGCTCGAGAATTTGCACAGTTTGCCCTCCAAATTCTGAATGACAAAATTAATGAAAGGTGGTCAAGAATTAAAGCATTTGGATATTCTATTATTACTTAATTAGTAATATACATCGAGGCAGTATAGTGTAACTTTGTTATATTACAGTGATATTAATTTAACCACATTAAATACGACATGTAGAAAGGAATAATTACATAAATTACAGCTTCATTTTTGAAGAATCAACAAGGACACATTTGTTTTCAATTCGTTTAATTAAGGTAGAATAAAATGTGTAACTGCAAGTGCTAAAAGTACCTTTCCAAAAACGCATTTTTTCAGCATGATACAATTTAAGGCTTGTAAATTACATTTTTTATACTGTCAAAATCCTCGTTGGGCAGTTTCTAATGGTTTATAAAGTTCTACTGACAGAAAATAAAAAATCCCTATCCATTTTTAGCTAAAAACAACTCACTATCTACAAAAAATTGTTCATAAAATCAAATAAAAGATTTTGCACTTCTCAAAAAGCATGCAAATAATACATTTTAAAATTTTCAAAAGTATGTAAATAGGATGTTTTGCACTTTTCAAACAACATACAAATAAAACATTTTACAAATTTCAAAAACATGTAAGTAGAATGTTTTGCACTTTTCAAATAACATGCAAATAAAACATTTTACAAATTTCAAAAACATTTAAGTAGAATAGTTTTCACTTTTCAATTCAGTGCAAAATAGAATATTTTGCACTGTTCAAAAAAACATGCAAATGGAATATCTCAGTGTTTCGTTTTCATATAGCTCATTTTAGTTCTAGCTTAAATTGGATGAGGGCCATTATCTTCATTTTCTTGATTCTTCACTCACAATTTAAGAGTACACATTTTTTGTTCTACTTTACAAGATTTTTTAGAACAGAACATTTTTAAATTGATGTAGAATTATAAATGTTGAATAATTTATGTTGAGCAGTCGTTACGGTCAAACTTTTACGATCAACGGTAGGTTCACATTGAACAGTATTGATTTATATAGCTACTCGTTTTTTAATATTTTAAAGTACCTACCCATATAGAAACTTTGATGTGCAATTTAAATAAATGAATGAACTTTTGGTTATACGCGGATTACTTAAGAGGGACACAAGAACAATTGAATATTGAGCTGAACCTAACCTACTTACATATTATGGTGCTTACATTCGTTTAGTATATGTACATACATACGCCTATAACTGCTACTGTGTCGCTGAATATATTACGTATGTAATATATTATGCCGTATTAAATTGGTATTAAATTAAATGCAAATAGAGGATAATGAATACATTTGAAATAACATAATAAATAGGTCTAGTAACCATACGTTTAATGCATCTATTATTGAGCTGTAGGATTGCTTGTCCGTCAAATTGATTGTTTATAACATACCTATACTCAAATCAAAATCCACTAAATATCTTTGTCTTTTTCTAGAGGATTTTCCACTGGGGCTTCGGTTAGTTCTAAAGGAGTTGCCACAGGATTTTCTTCAGCTTTTGTTTCCTCTACTGGAACTGGAGGATCCCTATCCTTGACCCTTCTGAGAAGTTGGTCATTTTTCCTCTTGTCAAACTCGAGAATGTGCGGAATGTCAATGGGAGTATGTTCCCCACTTTGGTCCATGTCATAGTCGTACATGTCTCTCCCCATGAGACTATTCCGTCTACTATCGCTCAGCCCCAAAAAATCCATGTCCATATTGTCCTCCTGTTCCTCGTCCTCTTCCTCAATGTCACTTCCCCGCCGACTCCCACCCGCCTTCTTCTCCCGCCGCCGCTTCCCATCTTTGTCCTTGTCCGGAGTCTCCTCCTCATCTTCGAACTCATCCGAAAGGATGATGATGCAGACTTGTCTGATGCATAGCAGGATGACGACGAAGAAAAAGAAAACGAGGAACATGAGGAATCCCCACACGTCCAAAAGGCGGAGTTGGATCCAGTTTTGAGAGGCTGCGAGGGGTCGGAGACCCGCACCGCCTTTATGTCGAAGGACATACTCGGTCCACCAAACTGCTGAGTCCAGAGCCTTCATTGGACGATCTTTGAAACGTTGAGAGATTCCTTCCATGTTCACTTTGTACCTTTCGACAAGTTGACAGACATTGAAATTATGTCAAATAATCAGGATAAGGAAGTCAAACACGAAAATCATGTGAAACAGCATGAAGTGCTATTTTGGCTGTGCTGTACTAGCCAGTGCAGTGCAGTGGATATCAATATGGCATGGTCCATAAATGATGTCACACAAATTGCTCGCTTTTTAGGACCGACCCACCTCCATGTCATTTCAAGTCATATTACAGATTTAGACCCACCCACCCCATAGTATGACTTCACTTTTGTCATATACACTATTATTCACTATAATAAATATTATAGCTTACGAGAGTAATCCACCATGCCATTAGAGCGATTTTCGATGTTTTTGAAAAAGAACCTTAAAAAAGTATTGCTTAACAGCATGATTCCCGTAATGAGTGTTTTAGTCCATGAAATGTTTTTTAGAAAAAACATAAAATGCCTGAAAATGATTTTTCAGTCCTAATTTTTTAAAGAATAATTTAGACAAACTTTCTGAAAATTATGTATAAAAAGCCGTTTTAAACGATTCGGAATTCAAAAACAATAGAGATTTAAAATATTGAATTTTTTTTAGAAAGAACATGGCTCAGGTGTTGTAGAAAATTGGACCCCTGTTAGAGTTTTCTACAAATCATATATACTGTAGAGAATTTAACGCTTAACAACTTTCTTAGAAGAACTTTTCTTAAGTTTTAAAAGCTTGACCCCATAATTTTGACTCAAAGGTCAAATATAAAATCAAGTTTTACCCCCACAAAATAATTGTACACCGTGTAGAATTTTCTGTTGATTAACAGGGTGATCTTTGTTTTGGCAAAACTTTAATTATTGACCCTACTTTGCGTCAAAAGTCAAAAATAAAAATTATAACTAACTTCTTATTATTTTATGATGCAGAATTTCCTGCTGATTCCCGTGGTGATTTTACATTTAGAAAAACACTAATTTTTGACCATATTTTGGGGTCAAACTTTAAAATAACCCAAAACTAGGCCCACAAATTAGATTTTTGACAAAATTAGGACCAACACGTTAATTAACAACAAATTTTACACCGGATATGTGAATTTCGTATGACTCCATTGCGGTTTAATGTTTGACATTTGACCCAACATTTTGGGGTCAAGTTCTAATATTTGAGAAAAGTTCCTTTAAAAAATTTGTTAGGCGTTAAACTCTCTACTATATACGTGATTTAAAAAAATCTAACTAGGTCAAATTTTCCCTACTAACTGTGACATGCACTTTTGAAGTAAGCGGGGTAACCTTTAAAGAAAGAAATTAAATATTTCGAAATTTTAAATTTTGTTTTTGCGTTATGAATATTTAAAAATAGGGTTTTATTTTTTATACGCCATTTTCAAAAGTTGTATTTAAATTTTTCTGGATTCAAAATTCTTGTTTCCTGTAAATATAAAACATCGGATGACATCATCCAAGCCCGTTTGAGGGACGGTCCTGTGTCATTTAAGTCACGTTTTCCCCTGAATTGAGGGACCCACCTAAGCGATGACATCATTTATGGACCATGCCTATCGCATGTGAAAAATCAAAACGACCCATATCCATTTTTATGTAGTAACAAAATCCCCTATATATCTACATACACACAAAATATCCCGATCCTTTCTAAGCGTTTTTCCGTATTAGGCACATTTCAAAAATGTAAATAGAACATTTTGCACTTTTCAAAAACTTGTAAATAGAAGGCACATCTCAAAAAACGAGTAAATAGGGCATTTTGTATTTTTCAAAAACGTGTAAGCAGAACATTTTACATTTTTCAAAAATGTGCAAATAGAGCATTTTGCAGTTTTCCAAAACATGTAAATAAAACATTTCGCACTTTTCAAAAGCATGTAAATAGAACATTTTACTCTTTTCAAAAACATGTAAATATAGAACATTTTACACTTTCCAAAAACATCTAAATAGAACATTTTGCACTTTTCAAAAACTTGTAAATAGAAGGCACATCTCAAAAAACGAGTAAATAGGACATTTTGTATTTTTCAAAAACGTGTAAGCCGAACATTTTGCATTTTTCAAAAATGTGCAAATAGAGCATTTTGCAATTTTCCAAAACATGTAAATAAATCATTTCGCACTTTAAAAAAAATATTCAAACTAACATATTGCCCATCTATCTCTTTTAGCATTTTTTTGACATAGCTCATTTTAATTTTAGCTAAATTTGGATATATGGGTCATTTTAATTTTAGCTAAATTTGGATATATGGGTCATTTTAATTTTAGCTAAATTTGGATATGTGGGTCATTTTAATTCTTCACGGACACTATATATCTGTATTGGCATGCTAGAAAGACTAGGAAAATTAAAAATAGAAGTTAAACGTATTATAAGTTAATGTGGATGAGTTATTCAAATCGTTACTTACATGTAACTTAAGAAACACTAGCCTAAAATCCGTTTTTATTTTTGAATCAGGGAAAAAGGTTGAGAGTAAAAACATGAGATATAGGAGCAGGTGGAGTCGAAAATCAAGAAACTTTATAAAGCAAAATCCAGATTTTTGGAAATACAACATTTAAGGCTGCGGATAATAAATATCCAGCACATTAAAAATAATATGTTAATTTTGACTTTACTTTGGTTCATTGAGAATATTTGAAATGGCATCACTGAGCCCTTCCCGTTTGAGCCTGGACATTTCCAAGCGGATACCGTAGCCTTGTCTTTGAACTTTCTCCGCGTTGTAGTCTTGATCACCGAATATTGGTAGGACTATTAAAGGGATAGCGTGCGTTATAGCCTCTTGAATACTGAGCAAACCAGCTTGATTAATGAACCCTTTTATTTTTGGATGGGCTGTGTGTATTCAAAAATAAAATGTGAGCTAACGATAAGTATGTAGCTTATAAATATTTAACTAGATAAATCGAATTTTGATTCGAATGTTCTGGCAATTCAATTAACATTATTTAGTATTTTGATGCCTTTTCTATAGATACATGTAATAATATATTGTAAGTTTTTCTTGCTGCTTTATTATCGTTATAGTCACAATTACCCAGAATAGCCTGTTGCGGGAGCCAGAATGAAGTATACACGTTCGGGGGCATCTTGGCCGGTCTCTCCCCATCCCATTTCCACACAAATCTTATACTGAAATTTTGAAGGACTTCAAAGAACATAGTTTGGAAATTGTCTGGCAACAAGGAGATGTTCACTGCTGTGCCAAAGCTAATGAGCATGAAACCCTCGTCGTCACACTCATCTATGAAATCTTCTAATGCCTGTGTGTAAATTTAAATCAGTTCAACTTCGTTTCGTGGTCAGCTATGTACTTTAAGGTGCAAACTGCAAAAGCAATGTTGAAAGCCCTATGCAAAAAAGGCTATCTACATTTTTCAAATGGCTCAATAAGTAATGGCACTAATGGCCTCCTGATATTTACAATTGTGCCGTTAAGCAATTCAAAAATTGAAATATCAGTACATTCTAATATCGTCTGTGAATAACCAAAATGACCCATATCCAATTTAAGGTAGAATCAAAATGATCTATGTCATAAAAACAAAACGGCAAACATTCAAACATGCGTAAAATGTTAATTACGAGTTTTTGAAAGGTGTAAAATGTTCGATTTGCATATTTTTGAAAAGTGTAAAATGTTCGACTTGCATATTTTTGGAAAGTGCAAAATGTTTTATTTACATGATTTTGAAAAGTGCAAATTATTTTATTTACATGTTTTTGAAAAGTGTAAAATGTTCTATTCACATGTTTTTGAAAAGTGTAAAATGTTCTATTTACATGCTTTACATGACATTTACATGACATATTTCAATATTTTTGTAAATAGTGGATGTTGGTTTTAGCTAAAAATGGATATGGGTCATTTTGGTTCATCACAGACGATACGTAGTTTTATATATGCATGCCTTTTAAGATACAAAACCAAACCACATTCATTACAGTACCCAACTTTTCCATGTAAACATGTGTTAGTAGACCCGTGTAGCCGTGTACTATTTAAATTCCTATCGTTGACCTCAGACCCGTGTACTACTGAACTAATGTATACAATCACAGGAAATATGGTATACTTACAAATTCAAAAATGTCGGCAAACGGGATATTTCATACCCGGAGTTTTCTACCCGGGCATTTTCTACCCATGATTAATGTTGAAACAAAATACTGCGATGATAATGTGACAAAGATATATTCTATTTTCCTTCGTCTAAAGCTAAATTTGAAAAGTACAGTAACAAAAATAACTTTACAAAAATAGGAGCTAATTTTTTGCAATGCTTGTACATAATAGGTTATAATAATAAAACATGTAAGATGTTACCTTTGGGAAAATTGAATGATTCCCAGTCACCCCGTCCTCACAGTGCATCCCGGCCACGGACACATAGAGAGGGGGCAGAGCTCTCGGGAACTCGATGCTGAAATGATTATTTTGGAGGATGAGACTCACATTTTTCTCGAGTTCCTCCAAGGGGGGCATGTACCTGAGTCCCAGCGCATTCCTGAGAACCATGTCCATCTCCGGCATTTCAAACCAGTGCCGCATCAAGTGGACATAAATGGGATTGAGGGTATTCCGAACCTTCTCCAAGAAGCCCATGGGCAGTTCGTAGTTCTTCGTTATGTCCGGGATCCAGTTAGACTCAAAGAAGTGGCCGTAGGTGTCCGACTGCCAGAGGAAGACGGATGAAGCTCCATAAAGGATGAAGGGTGCCTCGTACTTAAAAGCGAGTCCGATGCCACACTCATTATGGAGTGAGTCAATGATGACCAGGTCAAACTCTCCATTCTTGACCAAGTCTCTCATCACCTCATCCCTATCCCCTTCCTCCTGGTCTCCCCCATCTTTTGAGATTGGCTTGAAAAGTGCTTCACAGACGCTGAGTCCCATTGCTCGATGCTCCGCCCAAAGACCCTCATATGACCGGGCAATTCGTCGCTCCAAAACATCCCCAAGAAAGTTGTCCCCCGTCCCCACGCCAATTAAACTCGAGAGAGCGGATGGGATAATTTCCGTCACTTCCTCATTCCTCTCTTTTTGCTTGGGAGGGAATGGAGAGAGAAAAGTGACCTCGTGACCTTTCTCCACTAATTTGTTCACTAGAGGCCACACTGTTATTCGATGACTGTAGGGGGACAGAGCAAAGTAGAACAGGATTTTCTCACTCACAGCTACTTCCACAACTAACACCAAGAATGCTAACAAGAGTGTCAATTTCGACTTTGACTTTGATATTGACTGAAACAACATATTTTTTTTGTTTCGCTATATTTGATCTTTTTTAAAAAAATTTTGGTTTCAATTAATAAATAAATTATTAAATTTGATTTGAATTAAAATACACGCTGCTACATGATTTTTTTAAATAAATTTGCAAACTTTCAAAAAAGCAAAAACTAACGCTAAAGCTGTCAAGTTAAATGGAAAGAAGTAGAACAAAAACTAACTGTAGAGAAACTTTGAAGCTTTTGTAACTCATCTGAAACGAGGCTAAATTTTGCTGGGTCTGTCCGTCTTTCATGGTCAGTCGGAAATATTCGATTTGTTGCGGACCGGACTTAATTCTAATATTACTACGGTTACGGTTGACTGTTGTGGTGACGGTGAGGACGAGAAATACGACGACCCAGTTAAATGTGCTGTTGTGTTATGTATGTGTCCATATTTCTTCGGACGAAGAATTCGGAACATAATGGACATGGACATGAATTGGCATGGATGTATGAGAATGTAGGTTTACTATTTGGAATTGGAATTTGGACTATATTCTAATAATACAGATATATACTGCTGATAATGACACACTACTGGACAGGACACTGGACACTGCACTGGACAACGTGTATGTAATATATATATAAGGTATGCTTTTATCACAGCGCCGGTGAAGAATCATTTTAGCGTAAATCCAACGGAAGTCAACTGGACTTATGGCAAAATGATTCTTCACCGGCTCACTACCGGCGATATAAATTCTTATACCTGGTATATCGTTTCGACTTCGACATTGACGTTGGTTGACGTCGACCGACGGACATTCGATGTTATGGACGGTAGCATATGGATCCAGATGGAAAAATCCCATTCCAATCGTAATTAATTATTCAAGCCGAAATAAATATAGGTACTTACTATATACTATATACATGAGCGTTATACCTATACATATTGTCAATCTATATCCACTCCGTACCAATGCCAATGTCAGAATGCCACTTTTAACCGCTGTCAGTTCGGTCCGGCTGTTCACTGTTCCAGTTCCAGCTGTTCTGTTAGGACGCTCAAACCAGAGACATAAGTGGAACTACATGTAGGTAATTATTATAGAAGGCTACCTGTATATTTTTGTATGTATAGCAACCACGGTTTCGTAACCGTAACCGTAACCGAGAAACCGACCATTGCTTTTAAATTCATTAATTCTGCTCTTTTCAGTTTCGCCCTACATTGATAGGTGTATATACAGGTAGATTTCGGCTTAATCTAATACACAATACTGACCAGAATACTTCCCTATACCTATACATTTCGTTGTGTAAATATGAAGCAGATATGCCTATAGTAGTACTGTCGAAGGTATAAATAGGCATAGTAATAAACCTGCAATGGGTGCACTGGTGGTATTTCCTAACTTGTCATCCCAGTTCCCAACTTTTCTTTTTATATCGGTTTTATAGAGAGTACAAAAATTGAAGCGGTCATCTTATGACAATGGTATATTGGTTTTATTTAAAAAGTTTATCTTAATCGATGTGCATTTTATTAGTGTTATATTCAATCGTTGGTGAAAATGCTACATTTTTCCTACCGGGGATTTCAGATGGAAGGTTCGATTTCGATATAGCTTTGAGCGTTTATGATTAAACTATGCAAATGTGTAAAACAAAAGTAACCTTGTTCAACAATTCAACCAAAATCAATAGGTACGCAGCTTCGTAATGGGATCGAAACAATCGTAAATTAGTTAGCACACTTCACTATACGCGGAGTGCTTATCTTTGTGATCTATAAATATAAATACAATTAAATGAAGCGAATGTATTTTTTGGAGGAGTAATTGCTATATGTTTGTTTCACAAAAACATGCGCACCTGGCCAATACTAAAGGTTATGAACATAAGTCTTTTAGGACATATTATACCAACTCACATACATAGCATGAAGGCAATACGCAAAAATAAAAAATAAAAAATAATTTCTCCAACTTTTAGGTTGTCTCGCACTTTTCCCCATAGTATTTACTTCAGTTCGGGCAGTGCTAAAATGTTATGAGATGAGAGATGTCAGATGACTACAGAAGGAATGCGTTACAATTTCTAGGTCTAGATGATAAAGCGATGAATTTGTAAACTAACTGCTAAATGTATTTGTTCATGTTACCTCATTTTGTGAAGCTCTATTTCCTCGTTACCTGAAAAATTTGAATTCGTGAATAATTTGCTATTTTTTACTCTGTACATTAAGATTTCATTATTAAATGTGTGTGCTGTAAAAGTAACAAACGTAAATGGTACATGGTAAGTATATAGTGGTTGCAAAAAACTATAAATCATTAAAAATAAGTAGCTGATCGCATTGCTTTGACCATCCAGTTTAAATCCATCCAGAAAACAACTACAGGTTTTATCATTTTTAATATATGTATATGTTGAACAAATTAATTTAACCTTATTTCGCACGAATTTTGCTAACATAAGCATATAATGTATACCACCTAAAGTTAGCATTAAATAAATGTAATAATCTTAACAACTTCTTTATGTATTTAACTATACAGTTCCGGATTACGTATCAATTAATATTTTGAAGTACTGATTTGAAGTAATCAAGCCAAAATGTGGGCGTTAAAAAAATTAAGCAGATTAATACGGCATGTGTGTACACAATTTTTTACTTTAAATATGTATGCATTGTTATTGCAGCTAAAATTTCAAACTAAAAAAAAGAATGGCGACGCTAGTATAGCGTGTAATGGTGAAATCTAGAAACTCAAACATACACAAGTATTCAGCATTACAAAAGCTTTTAAAACGGTAACGACAGTTACTACAGATCGAGTGCAACGCAAAAATAAGCAAATGAATCATCATACTGATATAGTTGGAGCTATAAAGTTAACTTGCGCCTCTATTGTTTATTTAAGCAGAGAATGAGGCAAATAATCTGTATTGAACAATGTTAATGTTATCTTCGATTCATTCATCCTGATCAGCATATACTTACATTATTCACTTCATCATTCATGTATTGGCATGTGATGTAGAGATAGAAATTAAAATTTCCATCATTCCCGATAAATAATATATAGATTTTAACACAATATATAACACAACCACAACTGTTCAAACGTTTTCAAAGTCAAATTTCTGAAATATTAAAGCCACTGACTGTCAATTTATGTCTGTCAGTTTGACAGTGTATTTACTGCGTAGTATGTAGGGATGAGATGGTATCCGAAGATAGCTCAGTATCAGCGTATCAGTAAAAGTGAAGATCTATCTGTATAATATTATACACAGGATATTATAGTAACATAAACTCCTGCTGATTACGCAATCCATTTTCAGGTCAGTACCCATAATAAAATTTATCCAATTATTCTACTGTAAACACATGTCTCGCATTTAAAAAGAGTATTACAAGTGCTAATAATTCATTCAAACTTTAATTTTAACCCTTGATCGAAAATTAAGCTATAGCTTGTCGATCAGTCATTATGTATTAAATTACCATATATTCAAGAATATTGAAAGAACTATTTTTTCATAATAATTGTAAATTCCTTCGTGTAAACCAGAATATATCAGAATCTGTGGTATTAAATTGCTGTCGAAATACAAACTAAAAAATAATAAAGAATATATTAAAAAAATATTGATTAAAACTTAAAATACATCCATCAGTTTTATTCTTTCTACTACATAAGTATTTGTTAGATTTTTAAAAACAATTTTAAATATGCCTAATTACCTTACAAAATTACTATGTTCGAACAGCTCAAGTACCCTGGTGGATAATCATGACCAGACACAGAAAGAGAATCACATAGGCTTAAAAGCAGTGCAGGTAATTATAGCATATAAATTGTAATTTAATACTTTTTTTGTAAACATATTTCAGTTCTATTAAGACACAAATATTATTCTGAAACAAAAAATGTAGGAAATTCCAATCTCGGGCAATGCTTTCATTACCGAATGGGAAGGCCCAGGTGACCCACGTGAGGAAATTACTGAAAAAGGTCTGGAAAAATGGTCATCGGCTGGAACTGTTTGGAGTATATATTTTCGGTTGAGTACAGCGGACTCCATCCAGCCCACCCTCCGACTCCGCATCCCAAGGGGTAGTTCCAGCTCATTCAAATATTCTTGGAGTGACGACCCCGTGGAAAATGAAGTCAGTATACCGGACGCTCAGGGTGAAGAGTATCAGAATATACTTTTGGGGAGAAGAGATGTTGAAAAAGAAGGTTACATGAGGATAGACTTGCAAGGCTTGGAACGATCTGGAAATGTTTTTGCAAATAATGTGAGCCATTGCCTTCTATCCTATGGAAATGAGGACAACGAAATCATTTTCAATACTGCGGAAGAATATTACTGGGGTCGACGGGGTCCTTCCATTCATATGGCATTTCCGCCGCCGGAGGAAGCGGACCACATGGAATACTACTACAATGAAGTGACCATTCCGGAGGGTGGAGATGCTGTGGGCCTTTATGCTATGGCATGTGGATTCCAAGGGGGATATTTTGGGATGCAAGTCAACTCATCTAAAGAGCGGAGAATTCTGTTTTCTGTGTGGAGTGAATATAAGAGTGATGATCCATCCCAAATCCCTGCAGACTACAGAGTGTCACTCATCGATAAAGGACCCGAGGTCATTGTGGGTCAATTTGGTGGGGAAGGGACCGGGGCTCAGTCATATGTCAAATATAACTGGACAGCAGGGACAACGTACAAGTTTTTACTCCATGGCCGTCCTATCGATTCGGATAATTCCCTGTTCACAGCTTGGTTTAAGAAACCAGATTCAGAGGATTGGGATTTAATTGCAAGTTTTAGAAAACCGAAAGTGAGTTTGTATCTCATGAATGACTACTGCTTCCTGGAGAATTTCAATCCAGATGAAGGCTACTTAGAAAGAAGAGCTTACTTTGGGAATCAGTGGGCCCTGGATAAAGGGGGAGAGTGGCATGAGCTAGTGAAAGCCCAGTTTACGGGGGATGCCACTGCGAAGGCGGGTAGACGGGATTTTGCCGGTGGCGTGAGGGATGATGGGAGCAACGTCTTCTATCTGCGACATTGTGGATTCTTTGATCATATGGTCCCACTTAATCAAAGCTTTAAGCGAGTGGCCGAGGGAAAACTTCCGGATGTCGACATTGACAGTCTTCCATAATTTAGTGTATTTTTATTTTATATTTTTTAGAAAAGTTTGATAAGTCTATCGCGGTCATGTATTTTTCTAGCATCAATTTTTACTTGAGTGTCCTCTAGCAACAAATTCTTGTATATTGTGTTTTATTAATTTCTGTGCACTTAACATGTTATAATAAGATTTTTCTAATAAAAAGGCAATCTACTTTGTGCCCGGTCAATTAGAAATAATTGTGAATTTATTTTGAAAACAAGAATAAATACGGGCACTTTAAGAGTTATATATATATGCGGTAGTTTTTGTTCACCATTACCCACGCGGACCCAAACACATTTAATTAAATTCATACTCATACCCGAATTGACCCGATATACATACATAATGAGCCATGTAATAGGAAAATCGAAATCAATAAGTGGCAGCTTCATTTAATATCAGAGAATTCTATCGCCTCATATTTTAAAGCTTGGTTGTCATTGTCAAGTTTCAAGCTCGACGTGTATCCTAAACGTCCGGGAGGAAAACTTTCGTTTTCCTATTAAACTATAGCTAAAAAATAGGCGATCGGTTGGCAGGAAGGCAATTTTAAGAGAAAATACGCAACGCAACTGGCAGGCAGATTCAAAAAGTGCAAATGATCGGATTTCTGATAGACATTTTGTCGATTTTGTTGCTTGGCATTAGCTCGTTTTCAATAACAAAGTATTTTTTTGTAATTGTATCGGGAACGTGTTTATTTAGTAGGATATTTAAAAGTAATTATTTTGCATTGCATAAAACATATAGATAAGTAATTTTCACCCAGTGTAAGGCTGCATGCAGAAAGTCTGATTTAGTATAAAATAAAAATCAATCAAAATACTAAGTAGGATGTTAGCCAAGTATAAACCCTTTAATGACATGATATTGGACGCCACGTATCTAATGCTCATTTTATGTGTGGCAGGTGGGAGAAGCTCTTGATGACTGATGAAGTAATAATAATTACTGACTACCTACAAAATTATATTCCCGATAAATGTCATAGGCAGATACAATAATTATACAACTAAAAGTAATCCTCTCTTAGTTCTTCAGTGTACGCATTACACCCACAACAACAGAGCAATTTAGGTAAGCCACTGCTGCTGCTTTATGTAGGAAGGTATCACACGAATCCCACCTACGAAACTCAGTACGACTGAAGTATTCAATTAATTTAATCATCCAGTTGTTTTGCTGTTTTAACATCAGGGCCGGATAATGGATAATGCGGCCAGCTCAGGCCTGAATTTTCAAAAAGAAAATATGCACATAGAACAATTTCAAGTTTCAAAAACATGCAAATAATACATTTAACTCTTTTCAAAAAACAAGTACTTAAATAGACTGCTACTTTGTACATTTCAAAAAACGTGTAAATAGACAATTTTGCACCTTTGAAAAACATGCAAATACTTTAGTATACTTTACGAAAGAAAATCATCAATTAAATCAAAATTTTTTAATGGAGACAAATTGCTGAATAAAAGCAATTCCATCTCCCGGCCCTGTTTAACATACTACATGTAAAAAATACAACATAAATATTTAATATAGTACTAAAAATCCCAATTAAAAAATGGTATCGCAAGTCAATGATTGATTGTCAGGCTTTCAGAACTTTTACCTCGCGGAATCTGCTGGAAGAAACGCAAACTTCTGTGTCTGCCTCCTACTTTTTCAACATTCACAAAACTTACTCGACCAGGACCTATAAATACAAGTCATAATATACGAAGGATTGAATTTACTCTGTTGCTGCTGAATAAGACCGTTGTGTTCGTTCTCGCTTCTCGATCTTACATTCTTCTTCGAGTCTTAAACTTCCACTTCGTAATAGTCATGGCTCGTACCAAGCAAACTGCCCGTAAATCCACCGGAGGAAAGGCTCCCCGTAAACAACTGGCCACGAAGGCTGCTCGTAAGAGTGCCCCAGCCACCGGAGGTGTGAAGAAGCCCCATCGTTACCGTCCCGGTACCGTGGCCCTCCGAGAAATCCGTCGCTACCAAAAGAGCACTGAGCTCCTCATCCGCAAACTCCCGTTCCAGCGTCTTGTCCGAGAAATCGCTCAGGATTTCAAGACCGACTTGCGGTTCCAGAGCTCGGCTGTCATGGCTCTCCAGGAAGCCTCCGAAGCCTACTTGGTCGGTCTCTTCGAAGACACCAACTTGTGCGCCATCCACGCCAAGCGCGTCACCATCATGCCAAAGGACATCCAGTTGGCCAGACGTATCCGAGGAGAACGTGCTTAAGCTATTTGACTTCTGACCTTCAAAATTTGACCAACCAACGGCCCTTTTAAGGGCCAACATATTTTCCAAAGAGTAATTAATTTCCTAGTTTATAAACATTTAAATTCACATACTACCTGAAGTTGTTATGAAGTAGGTTACCACAATTAAATCCTAGAGATATGAGCATGTCAAGATGTGTAAAGTCAAAACACTAAATCTGAATTTATAGCCTTTTTCGACAGGCTTCAAGATTCAGTAAGTTACTTTATTATGATGAGAGTCTACAACAAGTATACGCCATCATTAAAATAGAATGTAAATGCCATAATAATATGATGTTTTCTTCAGGATGAGATGGACTGATGAATGCTTTTTTTTCGTTGTATTTACTGAACTACAGCCAAGAATTAGAAACCTGTGAATTCTGACATTTCTACTGAGAAATTAATTTACACGTATCCGTCTAATCACACAGCTTTCCAAGACATGAGTTTACAGAAAGATGCTTCGTAATTTTTTACATTAGCAGTTATACAAATTATCTATCTAATCCTACGTCTGCACAGTTAACTACTTTACAGTGTCTCATAGTAACTTATTTTCTAAAATAGAATGTAGATCTGTCAATAGAAGAGTAGAAATGGAATAGACCGCTGCGCTGGACAAAATTGCCTAATGAATGAAATTTCTTAAATACTCATACTTCATTCGGATTACAGATTAATGCACATTATTTTGCTTATTTCTTGATTGAAAATTCAATAATTTTGTCACTAGCAAAAAAGCTTCTTGAGGAATTTTGATGAACATTTCTTCTAAACGGCTGATTGCCAGCGCGAGAAATGAGATTTATACCTATAGAGTAAATTCTTCGTTAAATTCAGGGTACTTCGTTCGTAGTCTTTATTATATTATATGCAAGAGACATTTATTCAGCTTTCATCATCGTCATCATAATAATATGCTCCCTTCAACTAAAACCACTCATTATTGTCAGATGCACTATGTTACCAACTGACCTCATGAAACATTTTTCTACTTCAGCTTAAATAAATTTGAAATTCTTCCTATGTAAATAGCCTACATACTACATAATTTTACATAATTAATAATCATGACACTATACTATAATCCTCTGTTGTTCTGACCTGGTCTGGACTAACTGCCCAAGTCATTATTGGGAAATTGCATACCAGGTAAATTGCATTTCTTCTGACCAAAATGACCCATTTCCATTTGTAGCTAAAAACAATATCCACTATCTACAAAAATGTGGAAACATCTCTTGAAAGAATTTAAAAAGAATATTTTGCACATTTCAAAACTATGTAAATAGAACATTTTGCACTTTTCCAAAAGATGTAAATAGAACATTTTACACTTTTCAAAAACATGTAAATAGAACATTTCACAAGTTTCAAAATCATGTAAATAGAACATTTTGCAATTTTCAAAAACATGTAAATAGAACATTTTACACTTTTCAAAACTATGTAAATAGAACATTTTCCTTTTTTTCAAAAACTCCTAATTAACATTTGACACATGTTTCTCCTCTTGTTTATATGGCATAGCTCATTTTGATTCTAGCTTAAATTGGATATGGGTCATTTTGGTTCTTCATAGACGATTTATACGTCACCTTTGGAAGTTAAAAATAACACAAAAAAACGTATCGTTCCTAAAGCATTGGAAAACCTACTCGACTTTTTTCAAAAGTTACTCGACCACCTCGTATATATACCTCACCAGTGGTTTCTTCTTCATTTCTATGAACCATCATTTGCACTGCAATTCCCAGTCCAAGTTTCAAAACTGTTCAAACTCCTACATTCTGACAAAATGTCTGATCCTGCTCCTGATACCGTTGAGGTCGTGGATGCTGCCCCTGCAGCTCCGGCCGTGACCCCAAAGAAAGGCAAGGCTACGAAGAAAGCTGCTGCTGGCGAGGGCGCCGCTAAAAAGTCTCCGAAACCGAAAGCTGAGAAGAAGGTAGCCACTCATCCACCAACTGCCCAACTCGTCACGGATGCCATCGCCAAGTTGAACGAGAAGGGAGGCTCGTCTCTGATTGCCATCAAGAAATCCATCGCTGACAGCAACAAGACCGTGGATGTTGAGAAGCTTGCCCCTTTCATCCGTAAAGCTCTCAAGTCTGCAGTTGACAAGGGGACTCTTACCCAAGTTAAGGGGAAAGGAGCAAGTGGATCTTTCAAGTTGACTGTCAAGCCCAAGCCCGCCAAGAAATCTGCCGGAGAGAAGAAGCCCAAGGTCAAGAAAGCTAAGGCTGCCGGTGAGGGAAAACCTAAGAAGCCAGCAGCAAAGAAAGTAGTGAAGGCCAAGTCACCGAAAAAGTCTGCATCCCCCAAGAAAGTCACGGCTCCTGCTAAGGCTAAAGTTCCCAAACCAAGTTCTCCCAAAGCAGCTAAACCAGCAGCAGCCAAGAAAGCTAAAGTTGTCCTACCGAAGGCAGTCGCAGCCAAGCCAGCAGCAGTGGCTGAGAAAAAAGCACCTGCCCCCAAAGTAGCAAAACCCAAGGCACCGAAAGTTGCTAAATCACCCGCCAAGGCGAAGCCAGCAGCAAAGACCAAAGCTGCGAAGAAACCAGCAGCTCCCAAGAAGGCTGCCAAATAGATGAACATTTTTCTATTTCTTCAATGATACAACCAACGGCCCTTTTAAGGGCCAACATATTTTCCAGAGAGTTATAATAATAAATTTATGACGAAATATAATTAACCATTCGCACTATGATAATGTTTGCTTACTAAATAGGCATGATCTTATGCCACCATATCGGAACGACAGATTTTTTTCATTCTATTTGCAAGAAGTCACGGACGCAAATTCCAAGATATTCTTTTTTAAATTGTATTCCAGAGCGGATAAATACTTCGCAGATAAAAACCCGTTCCTCCATAGTCCGAAAAAGATCAGAGGCGATCATAAAACGAATTAAAATAAGAGCAACTTTATCCGTCATCTTGATCTTGTTACATGACTTTTCAATGTATTGCTTGAAAATGAATGACTCGAAAGTAATATAACGATATCATAACAAGTAATTGGGGTAAAATCAGTATGTTCAATGTTAAGTAAAAACTGTTAATTAAATTAACTATAATTAGTTACTGAAACGTGTAACATAGGTCTGCGTAATATAATGTGCAGATTACTACACATCTGCAAATGCTGATACTTTTATTTAAGAATCTCAATCCCTGCGTTGATTCACTCCTTTGTCTGTAAATTACATGCGGTGCATAATCATAAACTTGTTTATGCATACTAAATTGGGATAAAAGTACATATCAGGGACAGGGATAAAATATCAGGGGTAAAATAATAATTTCCTTATTCATAAAATGATCTAAAAATCAAGTAGCACAAACCCATCCATTGCATAATTCAGTATCAGTTCTCACTACTAGTAATAATAATATTTTGAAAATTCATTAAATTAATTACAACTAACAGCCAGCATCCCCGATCATTTCATTTTATTCTCAGTTCCTCAAGATAATAAATATCGTCTGTGAAGAACCAAAATGACCCATATCCAATTTCAGCTAGAATCAAAATGAGCTACATAATAAAAACACTAAATTAATGGAATGCGTAAAATGTTAATATTATTAGTTTTAAAAAAGTGCAATATCTTGCATTTGTACGTGTTTGAAAAGTGTAAAATGTTGTAAAACAAGGTTTTGAAAAGTGTAAAATGTTCTAAAGCAAGGTTTTGAAAAGTGTAAAATGTTCTAATTACACGTTTTTGAATAGTGTAAAATGTTCTATATGCATGCCTTAGGGATTACACGATATTCATATATTCTTTGTAGATAGTACATTTCGTATTTACTTAAAAATGGATATGGGTCTTTTTGATTCTTCACAGGCTATATGTATACATAATATAATATGTAGCTAACAACAGACATTACATTAGTAGTAGCAGTAGTAGCAGTAGTAGCAGTAGTAGCAGTAGTAGTAGTAGTAGTAGTAGGTACTTTTACTTTTTAGTTCAGTGTTCACACCATAAACTTACCGTACATTCTAGTGCCTTTTACATTGGTCTCCATTACGTCCGCTCTTACTCTGCTGCTTGGTATAAATACAGGATGCTCGCCCTAGCAGTTCATCCGTTCGATTGTGCTCTATACAACGTTGAAATCGTTCTTACTTCTTAATTGTCACCATGACTGGCCGAGGCAAGGGAGGAAAGGGTCTTGGAAAGGGGGGCGCTAAGCGTCATCGTAAAGTGTTGCGTGATAACATCCAGGGTATCACAAAGCCCGCCATACGTCGGTTGGCCCGACGTGGAGGTGTGAAGCGTATCTCCGGTCTCATCTACGAGGAGACCCGAGGGGTTCTCAAAGTCTTTCTTGAGAACGTCATCCGGGATGCTGTCACCTACACCGAACACGCCAAGAGGAAAACCGTGACCGCCATGGACGTCGTCTATGCCTTGAAACGACAGGGACGTACTCTGTACGGATTCGGAGGTTAAACTCTGAATTTTCTACATCTCCCCTTGGATTGACTCAACATCAAAACAACCAACGGCCCTTTTAAGGGCCACCATATTTTCCAAAGAGTAAATTAATTCGAATTTTTAATGCAAGTAGCTGCAATTTTGTATTCCTACAGGTAACTAGGAGCTTCAATGTATGCAATGCCTCCATTTCTAATTTAATAAATGTTAGTTTAAGTACGTGTGCATCTTCGAAAAATGGCAATAATTATAGGAAGAATTTTAAAAAGTTAGTAAAAAGAAGCGGCTGGTTTGGCTTTATTCAACCTCGGCCTGCACCCACAAATTAAAGCTTTCGAAAATAAAAAGTATACTAATACATAAGAAATCTTTACCCGTCAACCATTCGCCTTTTCCTTAAAGTTAAAAAACTTTGAAATGTGCTTTACGATTATTACTGATATTGCCTTAAAGTTTGAAATTTAATATTATATTATATCAATGTACTGCCTTCAAGCTAGACTCTCACAATCAGTTGCTAATGTTGCTATTTTTATTTAACAGCAGTGTAAAAAGTACATGCTAAAACTCCTAATTACATCAGCTGCATCTCATCAATTTTGGTGCCTAAATTACTACTAATATTAGTCTACTACTTCAAATTGGCTACTTCTATGACATATTACAGTCTGCATGTACGCAAGTAGTAACTAACTTACGGAAATAATTTATTACAAACAGGTACTCTCATTTAATTAATTATTTTAATTATTATAATTAATTACAAAACGCTGAAATTCCTAGGAAATAGCGCATAGTATCAGTCTATCAGCATAGTATTGTAACCTATTAACAATTCCCTTTATTATGTTCTTTTCCCTTATGGGATTTAACATCGGAGAGCAATCTGGGATTGTGCACAATTGTTCTTGAAGTTGTGCATAAAATTTTCCAACGTTGAATCACGTAAGAAAAAGAACAACCTCCTTACATTGTGCACAAATAACAACACTATCAGTTTTAAGGATTTGGACTTGTAGCTGAACAGGAACAACGCAACGCAACGCCAGATCAAAACATCTTGAAAAGCCATTGAGAAAAGTTACTCGCCTTTCCAGAACTTACTCGACCCTTGAGCTATATATTACATGGTCGTGAGATTCAAGCCTTGTATCACCTGCATTATTTGCTTCTGAACAAGGTTATCCTCAAATTCTTATAATTCAGCATGTCTGGCCGTGGTAAAGGTGGCAAGGTGAAGGGAAAGGCAAAGTCCAGGTCAAGTCGTGCCGGACTCCAGTTCCCCGTCGGACGTATCCATCGTCTCCTCCGAAAGGGCAACTACGCTGAGCGTGTCGGAGCCGGGGCTCCCGTCTACTTGGCTGCAGTCATGGAGTATTTGGCTGCCGAGGTCCTGGAGTTGGCCGGCAATGCCGCCCGTGACAACAAGAAGACCAGGATCATCCCCCGTCATCTCCAACTCGCCATCCGTAATGACGAAGAACTCAACAAATTGTTGTCCGGAGTGACGATTGCCCAAGGAGGAGTCCTCCCCAACATCCAGGCCGTCCTACTCCCCAAGAAGACCGAGAAGAAGGCTGCATAAGAAAATATTTAAGCACATTAACAACCAACGGCCCTTTTAAGGGCCAACACATTTTCCCAAGAGATAAATATTAAAAGTCATATATGGCTTAATTTAGGTCTTTAATTTTCAGGACTTGGTCATGTGATACGTAGTACGTATGCAACATGAAATTTTAGAATTGCTTTTAGTTACCAACTTACGATTAGTTCTACAATAATTATATGGGGTAGTCGGTTGAATACACAGTTTGGCTGACTTGAAATTAAAAGAAAAGCTTCGATTTGAAGGATGGGACTTATGGTAGCTTATAAATGTCGCGCCCAGATTATTGAAATAAGATCAGGTTCTATACAGTAGGTTAATTAATTAACAAGTAAAGCACAGAATGACTGAATGCAGGACAGTTTTTACACAGTAAAATTTATGTATTCAATTAAAATAGTAATAATTTTTTTAATCTATAGTAAGTGTGTCCCTTGGCCAAGGTACATTAAGCTCCAATGTAAAATGAATTTATTACGTAATACTTACTTTCTTGGTCCTATAGGCTTTCATTATCCTCAAACATCAAAACTTCATAATTCTAGTCAGCATGATTCTTATACATCTAGTGACAATCATAATCATAACTAATCTAGTGAGCTAAAATGTAATATCCTTAGCTATGTATACCAGGTTCCGGAAGTGGTTAGTAACCGTCTAGCTAAAATTGCATACAAGCATCTTTATAGCCGGCTGACAAACGGGTATAAGGTCCTGGCTGGCTAAAATGAAGGAAATGGTAAAATAGAATTTTCACATTATTCTTCTTATTCTATGTTCTATTTTATCTTAAGAGTGGACACCAAATAAAATATCGGTGTAAACATGCAGGTAGTTTTGCGTGGTGTGGTGAGTACGAATAATACTTTTCAAAATTAAGCTGCCTAATAAATTAATACTTGGTATTTACTTGGTTATTTTTGGTTATATTGCGCATTAGTAATATTTATATGTGCTATACAAGCCTGATTCTGATTTTTATATCTCTGAACTTCCATGAAATGAAACACCATATACCCTTTCAACCAGCCGACCACTAAAATTTATTATCATCGGGCTTTAAACGAACCCTCATGCATAATAATTATAGATACTCACTTGGTATTTGTTTGCCATTTCACATCATATACCCTTTTGGTAGCAACGGAATTACATTTAAATAACTATTCAATCCTTAACCCTTTTACGTGCACGAAAAAGCTATTCGCACAATTCTGTCTGATTTATGGGTGTTTTCTGTAAGTAAGTAGTTTTATTGTCATCTTCATTTTGGTATATTTCAATAATATTCATATCTTACAGCGTTAAATATTTCATTTAGATTCTGTATGCATTTGTACCTTCATATAGATGTATTTTACCTGGTTATTTTTATTTTGACTGCCAGCATTGTTGCTATGATTAATTTCCGACACTTTTTATTCTGTGGAATTATGTATCTGTATTATTTGAACGCAGCCTTACTTAAAGCAGATGCTATTCCACAATTCCAGTCAAGCTGTGTAGTACTGCGGTAAGCCTATCTAACCAACTTAAGTACCTACCTACTTACCTACCTTGCTTCCAGGAACCAATAGGGGTGGATTGAGATAGACACTATAGACAGACAACACAGCATCAACAGCTGCCCCTTTCGCACCCCTACTCGAGATGACGTAACACTCCCCGCGGGGTTCCTTTGTCCAACGTGTGAGAAGACGATTTACGTACTCGCACATTCAGAGAGTTACTCGACCCAGTCACTACAAATACGTGATCCCCAAACGAATAATCTCATTCTCAATTTCTTGATTGACTTCTCTCACACGATCTCAAAACAATTACACGATGCCCCCAAAGACGAGTGGTAAAGCTGCGAAGAAGGCAGGCAAAGCCTCAAAGAACATCAACAAGGGAGACAAGAAACGGAGGAAGAAGAGGAAGGAATCCTACGCCATTTACATCTACAAGGTGTTGAAACAAGTCCATCCCGACACCGGCGTCTCCTCAAAGGCCATGTCCATCATGAACTCCTTCGTGAACGACATCTTCGAGCGGATTGCGTCCGAGTCCGCCCGTCTCGGTCACTACAACAAGAAGAGCACCATCACTTCCCGGGAAATCCAGACTGCCGTCCGACTCCTGTTGCCCGGTGAACTTGCCAAGCACGCCGTGTCCGAAGGGACCAAGGCTGTCACCAAGTACACTTCCTCCAAGTAAATGACCCGTTTCTACTACCCATAACAACCAACGGCCCTTCTAAGGGCCATCACATTTTCCAGAGAGCACAAGTAATTATTATTTGATTCAGAGTAATAATCACTTACTAAAACCGTCGAAACAAAATTTTATTAAACGGCACTGATTAGTAGAGTTTAAAAAGAAAGAACTAAAATATATAATGGTATCAGGTAGAGAAGATATCGATATTAAAATAATTGCAACAGTTATTTATTCTTCAAATGAGTGATCCTAAAATTTCAGCTATATAGTTATGGTACCTACTTGTAGCTCGTATAGTTGAATCATCATTTTGCAGTTACTATTATTTTTAACTTTGCAATGCATAATCGAGTAGTAGGTGTACATTTTAATTCTTGAACGTGGGTAATTATCTTCGATATACTCATGTCAGGCAGACACAGACCCAAATTACTCAAGAAATCTAAATATGTTGGCTATCACAGAATAATTTGCAAAAAGTTAGTTTCAGCAGGTAGTTTCTAGAAAACTGGCGCTATACTATTTAGCAAGACAGCACAATCCGATATTCAATTTAAAAAGCAATGATTGAAAGCTGTTATATTTATAACAGCTGCCGCATGCAGACATTATACAGAGCGGCGGACTGTTTAGCATTTAGTATCTCGAATTGTGGGCAGTAAAAAGAAATAAAGTAAAAACCAAGCTAAAACAAAATTGTTAGTGTGCATATTACTATATAATTTTATCCAGGTTTGTTGTGAGAATAACTTATCACTCATAATAAGTAGGGTAAGTACCTAGGTAATAAAACTAGGTAAAAAAGTAGGTGTGTTCCGACTGCAACTGAATTCGTTGCATCAAAGAATAGGGTTGGTTGGTTCTCCAATTCAAGATATACCTCTACTATCAGTGCTAATATTTTCTTGTTGAAAACTTGAGAAAACAGTAATTAACTACTTAAGTAAGTAGTAAGTAATTTTTTATATAGGCAACGCGTTGCAACGTAAAGTAGGTTAAATAGCCATTGCGCACTGAGCCACTGAGCCCCTAAGGGGCCATACATCTATTACGTCTTCAAAAATCCGAAATTTTGAACCCCACCCCCCCCCCCCTTTTTGGTATGTACGCCCATGTAAAAGGATATGCACCTTGAACCCCCTCCCTCCCCCTTTTTAAGACGTAATAGATGTATGGCCCCTAACGAGGTGACTTTGGTAGGTTACACTAGCCTCACCGCACAGCAATTTATTTAGGTAAACTACGGAGGTAGCATAGTTAGGTCAAGCTTTCCGCACAGTCACCTCTTGTAGGTAACCTCAACGAAGAGATACCCCGCACAGCCTTACCTAAATTAAGAAGAGCGAACGTGATTGGTTAATTCAACTCGCGGGTTCATGTTTGCTTAGAGCCAATGAACGAGAGTGTCAAAGATATCCTTGGTTGGGGGAGGGAAAAATAACGTGTGTTAAAAGCAGGGCCTTAAGTTAGGTAAGACCCGCACAGCACGTCTGGCCTACATAGGTAGGTATTTAGGACTTGCCTAACGCATTTTACGTAGGTAAGGAGTTAGAGAAAATGACGCCCACTTAGGCTTAGGCACGGCTCTCCGCACAGCACCTAGCTAGGCTTTTTGCGGAGGTAACCTACGTAGGTCTGCCGTGCGGTGAGACTATTTACATAGTTAGGTAAACCACTCCGCACTAATAACGCTTGTAGGTACAGTAGCGACAACCGAAAGTGAGGTCTGGCAAGGATAAATTTTGCATGCAAGTAAATGGCAGCTTTATCCTTGCCAGACCTCACTTTCGGTTGTCCCGCCAATAACTTACGTAGAAGCAATTTACGGAGGTAAAAAGTTAGGGTAAACCACGCCTACTTAGGCTTAGGAGAAGCTCCCCGCACTGCACCTAGCTAGGTACTAATTCTCGTCAGTCTTGCGTTCTAGTGACTATAACTACCTATATTAATTATATTAAGTTAAATCCATGTGGATGTACCTTCAATACACTGAATAGTATACCCTTTAGTCAGTTTCAAATCGAACTCCCTTTTTTGTTAAAGTTTCTAGTTTAGCTTAAACGATCGATTTTTAGCTGTTGTTGTTGTAGTATACACAGTTGCAGCTTGCTGCTGCTATATATATTTACGTAAAATTATTACAACATTCAAACTACTAGTTTAACTAGTAGGCGCCTGATTGCTTATCTTTGAACTTGCATTATTAAGGCTTCAGACTGTGTCGACTAACGACTGCCCACTGTCCCGGTCCACTTCATTTCATTTAAGAAAATTAATATAGGTACCTATATCTATAGCTATACCTAACCTAACTAGTAATTAAGTACCCCAATCTTACAATAGAGTAATGCTACACCTTGCCAACCTTGGTGACAAGTGACAATGCTGAATGCTGACAAACCATTTTGACTGTAATACACACCTGTTAATGGCTCCCGTGTCCCATAGAGTTACCAGTGCCGCGTAATTATTTCATGCCTTCTTTTGTTCTATCGTCATCGTCCCTTTATCTCCACCCGTGTCCCGTGTTTCTGTTCATCTAACTAGTTTAGTAAGGATGATAACAACATCTAGTTAAAAAAAATACGCTTTGCTTTTCACAACTGAGAATTGCAAAAATACTGACTATAGTAACCTTCAGCTTTTTATTAATCAACAGAGCTGCGTGAAGTACGCTTGAAATTACATCTCGTAGTCGTCTCTTGAGTCGACGTCTCCTTTTCACTGTTTGTTCGCAAAGGTGAAAGGTATACTCTTTTTCATTTTGTGGGAGATCACAAATGCAGTTCGAAATTCGACAGACAGTTCATCATTTATCACGATCTGTAGTGGGTATATATTGAATATCGCAGTTTTGTTCATAATGATACCGAGCTGGAAAGACTGCCATTTTGAACATTGTGTCAGTGAGTTCAGCTGTTCAGCGTTCGTCTACAATACAACCAAGTATACTCATTAAATTATAGCATTATTAAATATAAATATCTATACCTACCTGTGTATATCATTTTGAGCTGAAGTTTCCTAATATGGATGGGAATGGAGAAACCAAGACAGAGAATAATCAACAGGATTTTCATCTGTATCTCCGACTGGTTACACTCTTGAATGATTATGGAGGAGCAACACTTCGAGATATCTTTCGGCATCGCTACGAAAATCTGATTAATCAAAAATGGGAAGATGGATCACAAGCTTCGAAAGACTTTCACGAAACTATTGGAAGATCGGTTTTTAAATCATGTAAATCCACTAAGCAGACAATAATGCAGAAAGGGGACTTGAATGAATGGGATTTGGCACTACTTTCTACAGTGTTACAAAGAATCAACTTCACCAATGGGTCGGCGGACGAAAAGGTGCAACACAATAACGAAAATAAAGCAATTAAGGAGCTGATCAAGGTGCGAAATAGCGTTGAGCATTTGGCAGGCAAATCAATTTCGGTATGTGATTTCAATATTTTGTGGAAAAGAGTCGCAGATAATCTCGTCAAGCTACATGTCTCTCTCGAGGAAATTGATTACATTCGATCGTGTGCAAATATACATGGGATTGAGTTCAAACCAACGAAAGCGAATCACGTTAATGCTGAAAATTATTCAAAAGCTAAGGGACTCAAAGATGCAGGAAATGCTGCCACAAGAAGTAATCAGTTGATTAAAGCGCTTTTGTTGTACACGAAGGCTTTGAATTTGTACGGTGTGCCACAAGTTGAAAGGGGAATAATTTACTCCAACCGATCCTCTGTCTACTTGAAGTTACTTGAAGACAGTGCAATTTCTTCCGAAGATGAGGTGGAACAGAATTACAACTCAGCAAAGGAAGATGCGGAGAAGGTCATTGAACTCAGACCGACGTGGTGTAAGGGTTACTACAGACTGGGTCGAGTGTTGCAGTTCAAGAAAGAATGGGACTCTGCCATCGTCGCATTTGACCTAGCATTATTATTAAATACGGGCGATAAATAAATTCGGAATGCTCGAGACGCGTGTCGGTTCAAAGAAAATTCAGAAAACATACAAGAGCATATCCAGCCTTTGATCCTCCAAAATAAGTTGGACCTAGATGAAATTTGGGACAAATTTGCAAAAGAGCGGGGCACATGTGGCAGTGGTGATGTTAAAACCACGTTCAGAAGGATGCAGTCATATGTTGACTCTAGTAATCCCGAACTGCGGTCATTGGGCTTTGTATTTTTTGCTCACCGCCATGCACAGGGTGTTGACGGTTACGAAAAAAATTATAAAAAGGCTGCTGAGCTTTTCTCTAAAGCTGCAAAAATTGGAAATGCTGAAGCGTTGTACAATGTGGGTCTACTTCATCAAGAAGGGATGGGCGTCCCTATGGATTTTGAGTTAGCTGTTGAGTATTTCGAGAAGGCAGCTAAATGTCCCATGAATGGATTTAAAGGCTTTAATAAACTTGGAGTTGTTGGTGCTCAATACGCGTTGGGGAGATGCTATGACGACGGAGTTGGAAAACCAAAGGACTTCGTTGAAGCTGCGAGATGGTACTCCCTTGCGTCTGAAAACGGAAGTGGCCAAGCGTCTAACAACCTTGCTCTCCTGTACGATCACGGATTTGGAGTAGAGAAAAGTCTGCAGAAGTCAATTCAGTACTGGAAACTAGCTGTTAGCCAAGGTACTAATCTCTCTATGTACATGTATAATCAGTTTGCCACTATCGGTCTTTGAGCCATTTGAGCGTCATTTTCCCGAGATTTTCAGATACAGTTGTCAGACTTTAAAAAAATTACCACTCACTAAACATTTTTCATTAATGAATAAGCCGTATTCTCATCCATTCAAGAAGGAACGTTTGGGGTTCACCATTTAGCGCGATATTTAATAAAAAAAACATACTTACCTTTAGAGTATGTATATATAGGTTAGATGTATTCAAAAATGAACGTTTTAGTTGTTCTTTGACCAAAAACACAAGACTACTGTTGTACTGTATTGTATAACTGTATAAGACTATAAACAAGGGGCGGGAATCACCAAGTGGTACACCGTTATTCAAAAACTGTTATCTGCATTCAGTGTAGCTGCCGTAGGGTACAGAAAATCTGAAATAACTCTCCATTTTGCGCCCCACTGCACTGGGTTACTAATTCCAGTTTCTGTGATTACTGATTGCATATGAGTCGGTTGCAGTCCTTTTCTTATGTAAGCATTCACATTATCTTGCATTTAAAAGGTCATCGTCGTATTTATAGCTTGCAGGACTTTCAAATTCGCTGCTGGTAGCTCTGACTTTAAACTTCAGCTTTAGTAGTACCTTCAGCCTTCAGTTTACAATGTCGACGAAGAGGAAAGTAAACGAAAACTTGCAAAATGTAAAGACTTATTGGTAAACGGAATTTTCCTGCCCGGACTTTTCCTACCCACGACCAAACCTAGGACTTTTCCTACCCAGAAAAAAATAGGAACTACACATCGCGCAAAGATATGTATACCGGCAGAATACAACGTTATTATACTATTTTGCTTTTCTTTCGTCCTTTATCAATCATGTAGATTATATATGTAATACTATTGGGGGCGGGAGCGCTTGAACGAACAGGACGTACAATATTTCAGTCCAGAACACTTGATATTTCAAACTTCAAAAAATCGTGTAAACTAATCAGCCTTAACTCCAAAATAAACTGTCAATTAACCGAAATTTTACGCACTACTGATATCAAATCGAAGATTCGAGTGACATTAAATACGAAGTGAATTATAGGTGAAATAATTCAAGCGGAGAATTCTAAAAAATATCAAAATATCACACACCAACCCAATCAAAACCTACAACTACCCATCCCATCTCAACCTCCACCGTCAAGAAGACTCGACACACTGCACTACGGAGTACTATTAACCTAATTATTAGTGGAACTCAAGCCAGAACTCGTTACACCTCTTATACCAAACAACGAAATCAAAGTGGCTACGGGTACCCGTTAAACTAACCAACTAATACCAAATTACTGAAGCAAGACTAAATGGCAGGGAAAAATAAAAGAGTACAAAGTGGTAGCCCAGAGAAAAAAAAGAAAAAAATGGAAATAACAACTGAGGATGGAGAAGTAATAACACTTACACAGGAGGAATACAGAATGCAGCAAATCCAAGCAATAACACTAGAAAAGGTTATGCAAACAGTACAGGACCACCTGGAAAAAATTATGAAAGACTATGAAGAGCTGAGGAAAAAAGTGGAAAAGCTAGAAAACGAAAACGACCGCCTGAGCCTGGAAATCAAAAGAAACAACCTAGTGTTCACTGGAGTCCCAGAGGAAGTACAGGAATCGGAGTCCAAACTAATCCAAAAGGTACAAACTATCCTAAAAGAATTAAAAACTAATGCTGAAATTGACACTGTTCGCAGAATTGGAACAAAAACTGACGGAACCAAAACTCGTCCTCTAGTCGTCAGATTTGTCAAGCTAAGAGAAAGACAAGAAGTGTACACACGGCGAAAAGAACTGCGTAATACTAAAACGGAAAACCACAAAAAAGTGTACATCAATGTTGACCTCCCAGCAAGAATATTCAAGATCAAATTACTCGAACGACTGGAAAGAGCCAAGAACAAAAATAATGAACCCAGCAACAGCAGCAAAATCAACACCGCGATACCACCAGGTCCGTTACAGCGAGATCAAGAGTCAAGAACAAGTCACAAGAAGAACAATAATACGACAAACAATAAAAACTTGTAAATATTGGTACCTAATAGATGTGTAGGATTAATTTTTTGTGATATGAAATATTTAGAAAAAAATATGTCCTCCAAGTTAATAGGTACCTATAACTATAACTCAATTTATTTCAACTTAATGTACCCATATATTACCGCTCAATATGTCATGCCTTACACGTATAATCACCGATGTCACTAACCCCCCCCCCTCCTTATACTATTTACTCAAACTATTTACTTATTTATATATATATATCTACTTATTCATTTAATCCTGTTAAATTCGAAATTGCAGGCCGAGAGGCCATATCTAATCATTATGTCATTTATCATTGTAAAATCAACAAGTTGTGTAGACCATACGGTCATATCGACTTTGAATAAATTATTATTATTATATATGTAATACTTTTGAGTGATCTCTTACACCATCTATTTCAGTTTTAATGTTAGGGATAGTTTACGTAAATTAACATAATTAATTAAAGACAATCGTCGTTATTATTTATAAAAACTAATTCACATTTAAGCATTTATTATAATTAGTAATAATTTAATAAACTCGTTTGTAACTGCCGTGTTATTACGGTAAACTCAAAAATAGTTGCACTTGTTATTTATTTCTACGTTAGCCATGGTCATGGGTAGGAAAAGTCCTAGGTTTGGTCGTGGGTAGGAAAAGTCCTGGTAGGAAAAGCCCGTTGACCAAAATTCCAAATTTCGACTCGTTACTCATTTAGACCAGTTAAACATCAAAATGACGGGAAAAAGCAGAACTATATTTGTGAAGAGTTTGCCCAGACACCTAGAACTTCAATTAAAAATTTCAAATCTAAAAAGTTAATTATAGTTAGCAAAAAATTGTGAAAGAAAGTAATTAAAATTTTTAATTTTGAATGAATTTTGTCTAATTCCTTTCAGAATTTCCAAAGATTCCCAAATTATGCATATACATCGGAATAATTTACTATTTCTAAAATCTTGCAGGAGAAATAGTGGCTATGGAAAATTTAGCATGGCAGTACTTAGACGGTGGAAATTTAGAAGAAGCTGAAAAGTGGTTTCTCCAGTCAGTTAGAGCCGGCAACCTAAATTCTACCTTAAACCAGAAACGATTTCAGGAACTTTTAAGACAAAAGCGATTTATGTTGGAGGGGAGAGAAGCAATGCGCGGAATGCCTGTACCTTTACAGATTATGCTATTTGGGAAATACAATGATACGCCCGGTGAATCACAACTGCTAAACCCAAATAGAATTGAAAATGGAGTTATAACTTGCAAACGGAGCCGAGAGGAAAGTTTAAGCCAAGTGCAACAAACAAACCCTATGCGAATACATGTTGTCTTAAAATATAGAGAGAATTTTAAATACGTTTTGACGAGGGATCGCAAAGGAGGCAAGGTTTTAACGAGTACTTCAAAGCCCATAAATGAGCAAAAGTTACCATCTCTGTTAACAGGACTACAGGAGATTACACTGGACGAAATGAATCGTACAACGGACCATGTCTACTCATCCACAGTCTTACATGCAACCATAATGGAAGATTGCATTATTAGTATGCTACCTTCAATTCATACAGTGATCAAAGATGACAACGGGGATTTCATACTCTGCTATTTCTATAATTTTAATCAAAATGATGTGGAAACAAGAACAAAATTTAGCTTTGGCTCAAGAATCAGTATTTTGAATCCTTACCATCGATTAACTGCAGACCGTGGCTTTGGAATCCGAATTGACGATCCTCAAAGTGTTGTGTTCAATTCAGCTGGAGATGACCTACCTATTTGCCGATTTTGTTGCAAACCAGATCCGTCGGAGCACTGCTCAAAATGCAAACGGGCGAATTACTGCAGTCGAAACTGCCAGCTGCAAGACTGGAATATGCTTAAACACAAGCCTATTTGCAGACCATTGCATTGGTAACTTGATACTTGAAAGACTGATCGACTACATTATGCAAACTATACTGGAACAAAAACAAATCTTATGAAGCGGTTTACTCTTCATGGGTTCCCGGGTTCCGTAGTATGTAAGTCGAGTATCAGAAACAAGTAAGGGTAAATATCCTGTCAATTTTGAAAGCGAATGATATACACGAATAATATGTAGAACAAGCCAAGGGTATGCTTGTCTACTGTTAGCGAGTCACAACTGTGATTTCACGCTGTATAGGATTTATTTAACTATTTAATTTTTTTTTTAAATTTACTTCTAATTAATAAATTGCCAATAAACTTATCGAAAAATGAATTATCAACTTTGAAGTTGTTTTGGTCGTCTTATCTTAAATGCCAAGTCTGAATTTTTCTTAATTTTATCTTAAATAATATTTTATAACAACGTATATAATCTTAATCTATCTATACTAATATTAAGAAGTGTGTCATGTCTGTATTACCTCAAAGTCTCAAAGTGAATAGTTTGTGTGGAAATGTAAAAGATATTATGTAATAAATTAAAAGCATCAACTTTTTCTGCCCCTAGCAAAAAATACGTTTTAATTAATGTCGCTCACATGCATTCACGCAGGTGAAAAAAATCGATAATTGCCGGTGGTTTGCCGTAGGCGTTTATTTATATTCATACTTGATACTTTGCTATTAATTAACTATAAATTAGAACTGTGCAAGAACTTTGGTCCTATTCTCAATGTCAGCGTGAATGTTTTAGGATGTCTTTAATCCCAACGACCTTAAAAGATCTATTTTACTTCTCATTCATAATTGCGACGGTAGTGTCTCGCCCCGTACGCTGTTTCCGTGCTCATCCTCACCGGTACATTGTTCTGAGTACGTCTATTTTCTACACCCTGCATCGCATCGTTTTATTATTTGTCACCGCCTTAAACCATTGAGCTATTTGCATAAATGTCAAAAATTGAAGTTTGGCTTCTCCTCGTGCGAAATACAATAATAAATTTTCTTAAAAAATTCTCCGCAAATAATTTGTCTCTTTTTACATCATTCGCATTCTTTACATATTAAGATTAATTATTTTAAAGTGCTCCGATTTCTGTTATGTCGGATATCATTATCATTTGTAGGGGTAGGTTAAAAAAAATAGGGTAGGATAAAAAATAGGGTGAGCTAAAAATTAAAGATAGGAAATAAGAATTTTGTAGGAAATACTTCAAAAGTTCGGTCTTTTCCCCAACCCCCTTAATTGACCACCAAAATATGCTTTCTTACATAACCATTACAGTCGTACATATTTAAATTACGAAATTAATTAACCTCGCCTACAAGATTTTTTCAGTTTTCAAAAAAACATTTTGAGTTCATTTATGAGAACTGTAACTGATACTAATTACTGGTAGACTAATGTATTGTGCTGTCTAAAGATTTTAAGTCTTAAGTACTCGACAATCCTATGTGTCGTATTTATCGTTTCCTCTCGCCCACGTCTTCTTCTAAACTTGAACTGTCTTTAAACTCCCATCCTAGTGATTCCATTAGAAACGATAAGGTGTCCGTTTCTTCCTGAATCTGAATAATTTGAATTTTTAAAAAGTGGATGATAAGCAATTAAAATGAGTTTCTACAAATCAAAATCAAGGAATTAACAAAAAATTACACAGTCCGAAAACGAAAAGTCCTTAGTACATAGTTACCTCTTTTGCTGTAGATTTTCCTTCTCCATGACCAGCTTTAGAGTCAACCCGAAGAAGTAGTGGATTTGTCTATGCAGATCGATCAAATATTTGAATTAAATTGACGCTCAGCGTAAACTAGATAATGAAACGATGAAATGTAGCAAATATATTTGGAAATGTTAATATCCTTACTTGTCTTGTATGGCTTCCAATTGTGTACTGTAATTCAGCAATGTACTTGTAAGAATGAGAAGGCACAACTCTATCATCATGATCAGCAGTTGTGACCAGGACAGCTGGGTATTGAATGGTTTCTTCTGTGGGCATTCTAATATTATGAATTGGAGAGTATTTGATTAAATTCCTGAAATCTTCTTTGTTATCCGAGCATCCATATTCCGAGCACCATGCAAATCCGGTTGTAAATTTTTGAAAGCGTAGCATGTCCATGACGCCAACATCAGCTATGGCAGCGCCAAAAAGCTCGGGGCGCTGATTCACACAAGTCCCAACCAGTAGTCCACCGTTAGAAGATCCTTTGATGGCCATTTTGTCTGGCCTTGTATAATTTTCATAAATAAGATACTCTGCAGCAGCTTGGAAGTCATCAAATACGTTTTGCTTATTTAAACCACTTCCTTCCTCGTGCCATTTCTCTCCATATTCTCTACAAAAAATATTATTCGTTCATGTGTTAAATTCTAAATTAAATACAATAAACTGTAAGTATCCAAATAGGGCCCAGTGGCATAATTTTTTGTAATAATAGGGATCCTGGGCTCTATGTTTTAGGAATTTTGTGCAAATATGAATGATTATGGGTAAAATGCAAAATAAGCTATAGCGCTCCATAGCAGTTATGTTCTTATTGTTAGATGACCCTTAATTCATTTACCTTGCCCCGCACCTCCTGCTATATACAATTATCTCACTAGTCAGTTTTTGGTAAAAAGCATGCTATTATGGGTTGCAATATATAAAAATATAACAGTAATTTTAACATACCCACCACCGCGTATATTCGGAACAGCGTAAATCCCTCCGAAGTATTCAATGAACACTAATCTGGTTATAGAAAAGGAGGGCAGCAAATTGACATTGAACCCTCCATATCCGTACAAGAGCACTGGTGCTGTACCATCCATAACTGTATCCTGCCGTAGAAATTAAAATTATCCACACCAAGTAATAATGCATGTCTTTTGTGAAGAACCAAAATGACTCATATTCATTTTTAGCTAAAAGCAATATCAACTGTCTACAAAAATATTCAAATATGTATGTCTTGAAAGAATGTAAATAGAATATTTTGCACTTTAAAAAAAATATATTAATAGACCATTTCACACTTTTCAAAAGCATGTAAATAGAACATTTCACACTTTTCAAAACTATGTAAATAGAACATTTTGCACCTTTCACCACACTAATATGTGCATTTTAGTATCTTAAATAAGGGTTTGGGGCGGGGGAAAATTTCAAAAGTGTTGCTGATTGGGAGTGTCCCCTGGATAAATGTCGTACAACCGTACACGTTAGCTGCCATATGAGCATGGCAAACTAAAATGTCCGATTTGAGGTGTCAATTTTTAAGGGAAAAACACCATATTATAGACTACAAGTTATTTACAATCGTTCCCTCCGGATACGTAATAGTTGAAGGATTAATGGCATACCTTTTTATGAACTATGTACATTGGAATGGCTGTCCCATCCTTACTTGGGTAGTAAACTTGTTTAGTTTCGAAACTTTGAAGGTCAATATTCCCAACGTTTACTTGTCTATGAATCTGCAGATAAATTCAACGAATTTATGTACAACACCAAATTAAGGCTATATTTAATTAGTATTATTGCTTACAAGGAAAGAATGTCAATATGGACGAATCAGTACCTCGCAATCGAATTCACCAGTTTTAATATCACATCTGTATATCGTCCCAGGGCTTAAAAAGGATTCAAATAGGAAAAAAAATTCTGTATTATTTTTACTTCCACCACCTGTAAAATCTGAAATGGTTCCAGGTTCCAGAGGGAAGATTGAACGATAGGTATTATTTCTCAGGTGAGCTAATTCCAATGTATTTTTTACATCTCCCAAGTAGCAAAGAATTAAATACTCCCTATGAAAGGTATGTAATTATTAATAACTCAATCTGAATCAACTAAACTGATCACTAAGAACATGAATGATAAATATATCGTCTGTGAAGAACCAAAATTACCCATATCCATTTGTAGCTAAAAACAATATCCACTATCTACAAAAATATTGAAACATGTCTTGAAATCATTTAAATAGAATATTTTAAACTTTTCAAAAACATGTAAATAGGACATTTTTCATTGTTGAAAAACATGAGAATAGAACATTTTACGCTTTTCAAAAACATGCAAATAGAACATTTTACACTTCTCAAAAGTATGTAAATAGAACATTTTACACTTTTCAAAAACATGTAAACAGAAAATTTTACACTTCTCAACAACATGTAAATAGATCATTTTACACTTTTCAAAAATATGTAAAATACAACATTTTACACTTTTTAAACACATAGAATTAGAACATTTTGAACTTTTCAAAAACATGTAAATAGGACATTTTACTTTGTTTAAAAACATGAAAATAGAACATTTTACGCTTTTTTAAAACTCTGAAGTAAAATTTTACGCATGTTTCTCATTTTGTTTTTATGACGTAACTCATTTTGATTCAAGCTAAAATTGGATATGGGTTATTTTGGTTCTTCACAGACGATATATATACTTAATTACGCTAATTGCTTAAAGTGGAAACATAAAAAAGTTACTCTTGGATGAGCCGCGCCCAAGTCAGGACTTGATCAGGATATTCGGGAATGACTTCAGTAATTGGATATTTAGTATACTTGTTCTCCCTTTCATTCATGCTCACATGGGCTCCAGTGGAGTTATCTTTGCCTTTACTAATATTGCCGATGTTTAGTTGAATTAGGCGGTTGTTTGTTGAGTTTTTATTCGTTTTAAAAAGGAACAAAGAGTCCACGTTCGACACGTACTGCACAGCAAAAACAAAGTTGAAAACTAAAACTGATTACCTCAAGCCGGAGCTAGTAACGACAAAGATGTACTAAAGATTTAGCCTGGAAGCTTACTGAATACTCGGCATCATTCACGGACGAAAAAATGGGTACAAGATGCTTTTGAAATCCTTTTCGGATGAGGTTATTTTCTAGCGAAGCTATATATAAAGCATTTGCTTTATAGCTCTCGAACGCTGATAAAATTAAATACTTCCCACAGTGTGATACTTCAATTCCCCTAAAAAATTAATTCAGTTCAGTAAATCTTGGAACGTATATGTTTTTTTTGTCAAAATCGAGTCCAGAGTTCTACTCACAACAGCCATGTTGGAAATTTTGGAAATTCTGCAATACGTACATCTTGATCCTGACTTGTGTTGAGCCGGTGGTAGTAAACTTTGCAGTTAACTGATGATGGCGTCCCATCTTTGTCCACCGGGTACCGCTATAGAGTTAGAGTCATCCAAATTACTGTAATATTACAGGCACGTTTACGAAATAAAGGGGGAAATGCTTAAAACTATAACATATCGTCTGTGAAGAACCAAAATGACCCATATCCAGTTTAAGCTACATTCAAAATGAGCTATGTCATAAATACAAAATAGGAAACATGCGTAAAATGTTAATTAGGAGCTTTTGAAAAGCGTAAAATGTTCTATTTTCATGTTTTTCAACAAAGTAAAATGTCCTATTTACATGCTTTTGAAAAGGTGCAAAATGTTCTAATTCCATGTTTTTAAAAAGTGTGAAATGTTGTGTTTACATATTTTTGAAAAGTGCAAAATGTTCTAATTTCATGTTTTTGAAAAGTGCAAAATGTTCTATTTAAATGCTCTCCAGACATATTTGAATATTTTTGTAGATAGTCGATATTGTTTTTAGCTAAAAATTGATATGAGTCATTTTGGTTCTTCACAGACGATACATGATGTAGCATTAAAAGTTACAGTATAAAAAATTCCCAAGTTGTCATGAGTCCATGCTAAATCCGGCCATTTAGTATTTTGTAAAATTTCCGCAAAATCTTCTCCCGAAGAGACATTTTTGAAGTGAATCGTCTTCCAGTCAGAACCACCGTTGGACAGAGCGTACGCAAATATTTCCCCGTCTTGGGAGAACGTGTACTCCCCGAGAGATATAGAACCGTCTTCAGATAATAAATTCGGATCAAAGAAAACTTCCGGTTCTGCATGGAGGGATTGTCGCACGTAAATAGAACTGTAGCGACAAAAATGATTCCTGTATTAAGCAATTATTATCCAATGCTATATGTATATGAAACCAATTCTAGATCCTGTTTTTTACTCTATAACCTTTGATTCTGAAGTCCAGTGTTTTCTGAATGAAAGTAGCGATCTCCTTTTCTATTGGGACAGTCAAAGGAGTTGTAGTTCCAAAGCTCTGTCAAAGTCCTCTTGATTTCATGTCTTTTTGGAATGCTTCCAAAAAACTCGTCTGTGAGTTTATTTTGGGCTTTGATAAACTTTTTAGTGGAATAAGAGTCCAGCTGCTCCAGCCAACGGTAGTGATCGACCACCTTTGAATTATTGTTCGTATGGTTTTAACTATATTACGCCATTATTTCCCGGGAAACCATCTCGTATTATTATATTAGATGCAGTCAGACCTTAGCCTAGATTTAAGAGTAAAATAATATCGTCTATGAAGAACCAAAATGACCCATATCCATTTGTAGCTAAACACAATATCCACTATCTACAAAAATACTGAAACATGTCTTGAAAGCATTTAAATAGATTATTTTGCACTTTTAGAAAATATGTAAATAGAGTATTTTGAGCTTTCCAAAAAACATGTAAATAGATCATTTTTCACTTTTCAAAAAACACCTAAATAGGACAATTTTAACTTTTTTAAAACATAATTAAGTTTTTAACTCATGTTTCTCATTTTGTTTTTATGACATATCTCATTTTGATTCTAGCTTAAATTGGATATGGGTCATTTCGGTTCTTCTCAGACGATATTTGATTTAATTATTACCTCAACTCCGTGGTAATCATCAACATATTTGACATTTCGCTTAACAGATGGATAATGGAATCGCACAAGGTGCGCTGCAACCAGAAAATGAAATATTGAACTTTTCATAGTTTTCACTTTTGAAGCCGAAAAACTTAGCACTTATATCTGTGTTTACTGTAATTAATATCCGTATTTAGAATTCCTATATGGATATAATACGAATTGGTCTAATACCGCATATGGCGACAAATAAATTCGAACTATGGGGAAATATTTATGAGGGTAACGTTAGATTCAGGATATCATCCACAAGAATGTAATATGTAATATTTTATGAGACGCACTTAAATATCAACTTAAAGAAGAACGATTCCAAGTAAAAATTCAGGAATTTACACAAATTAAAAAGCGTGAACAAATTGTAAATTACAGGAGCTGATAATCAAAATTGTATAAAAAATGTACCAAACTACATCTGCGAAGGAGTTAGAACCTTTGGAACGTACTGCCATTAGGCTACAACTTGTGATTCTAATTTTATATAGACTGGACGTTTTTTGTTCAGAAGGTTGAAGCTGCGAGAGATGAGTCGAAAAAACATCTGCTGTGTAGTATAAGTACAATAAAAAAACTATAATCCAAAAGTTGCATCTGCTTTGATAGCACATAATTACACGTTGATACTTGTTTAATGTAACCATTAAATACAAGTTCGAGATATTTTTCAAGGGTATCAAGGTAAGTGTCTTGATTATCATCGTAATCGTAAGTCAAGACAATATATTATGTTTTGTTTTTATTTTGTGAGACACACATGCTTCTTCCAGATCTCCATATAGATTAAGCTGATGGATATTTTTTGTTATATGCTCATGCTATATGCGAAAGGGAGCTATAAAATCCTTGATCTTCCTTTATTACTATATAGTTTAATATTCGCATTAGCTTAATCGCTTCCATACATGATCCAGAATTAACAAAAGATTAAAAAAAAAATATGGAGTAGCCCCAAGTTAAGAAAATATAGAGTTTCAAGTTGAAACCTTCAGCCGTGGGGTTGTAATAATATATATTTTATTTAAATGAAACTGCCAAGGACTTAAATTAATTATGTGCCAGGAAAACAAGTCCTAAAATGTTAAAACTCTTAAATTTCTTCATGATGGAGTCATGAAGTTGGGATCGTTTTACAAAAATGAGAATACAGAATTATTGATTAGGGATGATCGCTGAGGGCGCTGACCTATGTATGTTGAGTCTCCATTCTCCATATAACTATCTTCCTATATGCCTAAGTACACAGATATGTTTTGCCGTAGTTTACACCTCCCAAAAAATTCTAATTCTAATTATAATATTATGGCTATCATATGGTTATGTAATACCAGTGACACTACAAATTATAGAGCTAGAAACTACTCTTGCCTTCACATTCAAAATAAAATAAAGTTTAGAAATACTGACTATTATTAGCTAATAAAACCAATGGCCAAGTTAATTCAAAAATTATGAGTCAAATTATAGTAAAATTACTTATAATTATCCTTACATTTAACGGAAAACAAATTGCGAAGAATGAACATAGGAAAGTACTAACGATAAGTTTCGTGTACTCCATTTTTGCAACATAATTTTTATGACGCAGTGTTTCTTTTTTAATTTATTACAATTATTGTATGCTGAAGCAATAAAAAATGTAACCAATTTATAAAATGTGTATCATAATATAAGGTTATGGCGAAATGAAAAAGAGAAATCTAAGAATCTGAAATCATGAGAAATCTCATGGCCTTTCATCAAACTAGCACTCCCACCAACTCTATCAGTTAAACATTTGCTATAAGTTTAAACTTGCTAAAAAACTACATATAATTAATATTGCACTTAATACAAGCGAAGATATATACATATACACTTTCTACTTCCTGTTTCTGCTACTTAGCGCCATATTTAAGGAATACCATTTTATCGTTTGGATACTATTAATATGTAATCTGGAAGATAATATGAATAATTTTAGTATTTTATCTAATAGTTTGTATTGTTAGAGTTAATTAAAAGCTATATTATGTATGCACTCAAACACAATTAACTTATTACACGACTTATTCTGAAAATTAAATAGCAATTTAGCTAGCGCTATTAATTTTGTTCTATAATAATTTATGCAGTTGTACATATATAAGAAGCATATATATTAAATATATGCTTATATATACGTTTAATTGTATAGTTATAAATGTTACTTTTTTTTATAATTGTTTTATTTATTTATTTATTTCCTATTTTTTTTATTTTTTAAATTGTAATATTACATAATAATTTCATTCTTGGGACTTGTCGAAACTGTATAGAAGGTGCTAGGTACAATAATGGCAAACCCAAAGATTCCGCTAAAAATGCGTAAGTGTCCGTAACCTCTTAAATCTGTAAATATATTAATTCAAGTGAAGCTTCACACACTGCGGTAGTATAAAACTAAAACTATTGTATTGTGACGTTATTATAAATATCCCACTTGACATATACGGACTTTTTCAGCAATTATCGCTTATATAATAAATGTTTATTTAAACCTCGACGGTGGGTGTAATGTGTAATGTATGTAAGGCAGACGTCCGGCTATGTTTCATCCCTATGCTTTGTCCATGTGTTTCATCCCTATGTTACATCCCTATGTTTCATCCCAGTGTTGCCGCTATGGCCATTACTATGTTTCATCCCCCAACAAGGGTATATAAGCCCTAGACGACCTTGGGTAGGTGCCTAATCCTTCCGAAGGACGGTTTAAGTCATGCCCGGTGCGGCCGGTTCAGTAATTTTGAAAAATTACTACTTAATTATACGTAAGAAACATTAAACCAGGCTCCTTAAGCTGCCTGAAAACAGTTAGGTTATATTTTTTACCAGCCTTCCGCAGGATTCTTTTGGCTGGGGAAAACATAGACTGACTTTATTCAGTCGGCTTTCCCACCACCAGCTTGCAACAAAACGTTATGTTAAAATCAGTTTTAGTCCTACCCCCTGTACGTAATTATTTTTGGTATGCAGTCACATGTAAATGAATAGGGCAGCTTGACCCCTAACCCCTCTAAAATGCTCAACGTTATTTTTGTAAGCTTCTTAAGTACCCACTTCACAGTACTTCACACACATCTTTTAGTTTTAATAGCGTAGTAGTAGCAATAGAGTAAAGCTACACTTAAATGCTGACAACACTGACAAGTGACAAGCCATTTTGACTGCAATACACACCTGTAAACTTAACAGTTAATGGCTCCCGTGTCCCATAGAGTTACGAGTGCCGCGTAATTATTTATTATGTCTTCTTTTGTTCTATCGTCCCTTTACGGCTTTACCTTCGTTCGTGTTTCTGTTTTGTTCATCTAGGGATGAATGGATGAATAACTTCTAGTTAAATACGCTTTGCTTTTCACAACTGACAATTACAAAAGCACTAACACTAACTAAGTAACTTGTAAGTAGTGAGCTTTAAACTTTAACAGCCTGAAGTACGCTTGAAATTACTTCTCGTAGTAATTTTATTAGTCTCATGAGGCCGACGTCTCCTTTTTTGTTTGAAAATAATCTTTATCATTTTGTGGGAGATCAGATGCAATTCGAATTTCGACAGACAATTCATCATTTATCACGATCCGTGGGGGGTATATATAGCATATCGTAGTTTTGATCATAAAACTACCGAGCTGGAAAGACTACCATTTTTAGCATTGTGTCAGTCATCAGTGAGTTCAGCCGTTCAGCGTTCTTCTACAATACAAATACAACCAACAACCAAGTAATTATAGCAATACTGAATATAAATATCTATATCTGTGTATATTATTATAATTTTGAGCCGAAGCTTCAGACTATGGATGGGGATGGGAGTGGAGAAACCGAGTCCGAGATAAATCAACAGGACTTTCATCTGTATCTCCGACTAGTTACTCTCTTGAATGATTACGGAGGAGCCACACTTCGAGATATATTTCGGCGTCGCTACAAAAATCTTATCAATACAAAATGGGAAGATGGATCACAAACTTCCAAAGACTTTCATAAAACTGTTGGAAAATCGGTTTTTAAAGCAGCTAAACTAATTCAACGGGCAATGCTTCAGAAAGGGGACCTGAACGAATGGGATTTGGCACTACTTTCTACAGTTTTACAAAGAATCAACTTCACCAATGGCTCGGCGGAAGAAAAGGTGCAACACAAGAACGAAAATAAAGCAATCAAGGAGCTGATCAAAGTAAGAAATAGCATTGAGCATTTGTCAGGAAAATCAATTTCTGCATGTGATTTCAATATTTTGTGGAAAAGAGTCGCAGATAATCTCGTCAGCTTAGACGTCTCTCCCGAGGAAATTGATTACATTCGATCGTGTGCAAATATACACGGAATTGAGTTCAAACCGACAAACGAGAATCATGTTAATGCTGAAAATTTTTTGAAAGCAAAGGGATTCAAAAATGAAGGAAATGCTGCCACAAGAAGTAATCAGTTGATTAAAGCGCTTTTGTTGTACGCAAAGGCTTTGAATTTGTACGGTGTGCCACAAGTTGAAAGGGGAATAATTTACTCCAACCGATCCTCTGTCTACTTGAAGTTACTTGAAGAAAATGTCGCTTCTTCTTCCGAAGATGAGGCGGAACAGAATTACAACTCAGCAAAGGAAGATGCGGAGAAGGTCATTGAACTCAGACCGACGTGGTGTAAAGGTTACTACAGACTGGGTAGAGTGTTGCAGTTCAAAAAAGAATGGAAGTCTGCGATCGTCGCATTTGACCAAGCATAATTATTAAATATGGGCGATAAAGAAATTCGGAATGCAAGAGACGCATGTCGATTCAAAGAAAAATCAGAACAAATCCAAGAACATATCCAGCCTGTGATCCTCCAAAATAAGTTAGACACACTTGAAATTTGTGAAAAATTGACACGAGAGCGAGGGGAATTTGGGAGTGACGTAAAAACTGTGTTCAAAAATATGCAATTATGTGAAGACTCTAATGACCCAGAACTGAAGTCATTAGGTTACGTATTTTTTGCACACCGTTATACACAGGGTATTGACGGTTACCAAAAAAATTATGAAAAGGCTGCTGAGCTTTTCTCTAAAGCTGCAAAAATTGGAAATGCTGAAGCGCTGTTCAATGTCGGGCAACTTCATCAAAAAGGGATGGGCGTCGTAGCGGATTTTGAATTAGCAGCTGAGTATTTCGAGAAGGCAGCAAAGTGTCCCATGAATGGGTTTAAAGGCTTTAATAAACTTGGAGTGGTTGCTGCTCAGTACGCGTTGGGGAGATGCTATAATGATGGAGTTGGAAAACCAAAGGACTTCTCTGAAGCTGCCAGATGGTATTCCCTTGCCTCTGAAAACGGAAGTGGTCAAGCGTCTAACAACCTTGCTCTGTTGTACAGTGACGGATTTGGAGTGGAAAAAAGTCAGGAGAAGGCAATTCAGTACTGGAAATTAGCGGCTAGCCAAGGTACCAATCGTTCAATTTACAGTGCTACAAGCATAAGCACTATGCAACTAAGTAATACTAATTAAGTATGCCATACAAGTTAGACCACAGACGCACTGACGCACACCTACTTTAATTAATAATATACCTACTAATTTTTTCTGAAATCTGAAATCTTGCAGGAGAAATACTTGGCATGGAAAACTTAGCATATGCATACTTGAACCTTGGGAAGCTAGATGAAGCTGAAAATTGTTTTTCTCAGTCGATTAAAGCGGGCAACTTAGGGGCTACCTTAGAAAAGAAACGGTTTCGGGAACTTTTGAGACAGCGATTTATGTTGGAGGGGAGTGAAGCAATACGTAGAATACCTGTACCTCTACAGAAAATGCTATTTGGGGAATACAATGATGATAACAATACGCAGGGTAAATTAGAGCTGCCAGACTCAAACAAAAAGGAAAATGGAATTTTAAATATTGAACGGAGCCGAGAGGCAAGCTTAAGCCCAATGAAACAAACAAACCCTAAGCGAATACAAATTGCCTTAGTACATCGAAAGAGCGTTAAAGAAATTTTAATCAGCGATCTCAGTGGGAGCAAGCTAGAATGGAGTACTTTAAAACCCATAAATGAGCAACGGTTGCCATCTCAATTAACGGGGTTAAAGGAGATTACGCTGGGCGAAATGAACCCTACAACTGATCATGTTTACTCTTCCAAAGTCCTACATGCAACTATTATGGAAGACTGCATTTTTGATTATTTTCCTTCAATCCATACAGTGATCAAAGATGACAACGGGGACTTCATATTCTGCTATTTCTATAATTTTAATCAAAAGGATGTGGAGACAAGAAAAAAATTTAGCTTTGGCTCAAGAATTAGCATTTTGAATCCTTACCATCGATTAACTGCTGATCTTGACCATGGAATTCGTATTGACGATCCTCAAAGTGTTGTATTCAATTCAGCTGGAGATGACACTCCAATTTGCCGATTTTGTTGCAAACCAGATCCGTCGGAACGTTGTTCAAAATGCAGACGAGCTAATTACTGCAGTCGAAATTGTCAGCTGCAAGACTGGAACATGCTTAAACACAAGCTTATTTGCAGACCATTGCATTGGTAACTTGATAAAACTTGTTCGACTACATAATGCAAACTATACTGGAGCAAAAAAAAATCCCATATAGCGGTTGACTCTTCATGGATTCCGTAGTATGTAAGTAGGTACCTATTACATATTATAAATTAATTTGGCGTGAGCGACGTGAGCGAGGCCGCTCGATGAGGGTAAGGGATATAGTTACAAGTTACAACTATATGATCTAAACAGACGAAAAGATTTACAGCATGAATTGCTTTTACTAAATAAATTGCCAGTATACTTATTGAAAAAACAATTATCCATTTTGAAATTGTTTTGGTTGTCTTATCTTAAATGCCAAGTCTGAATTTTTCTTAATTATTTTCTTAAATAATATTTTATAACAAAGTATATATTATATAATCTTAATCTATCTATACTAATATTAAGACGTTTGTCTCGTCTGTATTACTTCAAAGTGAATATTTTGTGTGGAAACGTGGAAGATATTATGTAATAAACTAAACGCATCAACTTTTTCTGCCCCCAACAAAAAATACGTTTTAAGTAATGTCACTCACACGCATTCACGCATGTGAAAAAATTGTTAATTGCCGGTGGTTTGCCTTAGGCGTTTATTTTTTATTCATACTTGATACTTTGAATAGTAAAAATTATTAGAATTTTGAATTCTACTAGATCTTTGGTTCCTACTATCAACATGAATGTTTTAGGATACAATGATTTTAATCCCAACGACGTTAAAAGATTTATTTTACTTCTCATTTGTAATCGCGATGGTAGTGACTCTTTTTCCCCGCACACTGTTTCCGTACTCATCCTCACCTAAGTACACATTGTTCTGCGTAAGTCCGTTTTCCAGACCGGCCGTTTTATTATTTTTCACCTCCTTCTTTCGTCTCGTCGTCGAAAGCGTCCTTTTATGTCTCTATAAATTCAAACCCAATATTTTAGAATCATTAAGTGCACCGGAACCGGATGGCGATACGCAAGAAAAGGATTAAAAGAAAATAGCTCTTCGTTTGGATACAAATTCAATACCCGCTGCGTGCCGCTGTGCCCCGCATTCCAATCCTGCCAATAATCATCAAGACTTACATTATAGATAACTAAAACTAACTATAGGCATCCCAATAATCTCTAATCAACTGCTAAAATGATCTAATCAACTGGACAACTAAAGCTATAGGCGGAATACGAACGTAAGTAATTTTAATTCAAAGCAAATTGAGTTAGAAATCGAATAGTCAAAATAAATGTAGTACTTGAACTTATTTCAAAGTTAGGAACCTATATTTAATCCAATGGTAAAAAATTTGCTATCTCCAATAATGTTGATAACATTACTGATAAAATAATTAGTTAAATAAGCTTTGCTCGTCGCACAATTATAAAAATAAAAACGTTGAGATGTACTCAGGGGCGGATCTAGAAATATTTTCTGGGATGGAAAATACATATAAGTCGGTCATGTTGGTATAAATCCCAATAGGTTAAATGTTAGCTTATTTAAAAAAAATTAATTCTGGGATAGGCAACTGCCCTGTTGCCCAACATCTGGATCCTCGCCTGGCTTTACTTGAAAACATCAGCGTGAAGTACGCGTGAAATTACATCTTCTAATCTACTCCCATGAGTCAGCATACACCCTTGTTCGTTGCAAATTGTAAAGGTACTCTTCTCATTTCTGTTGGGAGATCACGGTAGTATAGTATATATACTTGCTTTATTTATTTAATAGTTCAAATTTTGGTAGACAGTTTACCATTTATTGCGACTTGTAGGTATTTCATAGCGATTTTCATCAAAAATTTATACATGCAGCTGGAAAGGGTACGATTTTGAACAGCACGGAAGTTCGTTCTGGGTTCTACAGACTACAGACAAACAGATTATAAATTGGCAATATCAATTATTTCTGTATAAATAATTTTGAACTGAAGAAAATTCAAACTATGAGTGGGAGTGGAGTAACCGAGTCCGAGATAAATCAACAGGACTTTCATCTGTATCTCCGACTAGTTACTCTCTTGAATGATTACGGAGGAGCCACACTTCGAGATATATTTCGGCGTCGCTACAAAAATCTTATCAATACAAAATGGGAAGATGGATCACAAACTTCCAAAGACTTTCATAAAACTGTTGGAAAATCGGTTTTTAAAGCAGCTAAACTAATTCAACGGGCAATGCTTCAGAAAGGGGACCTGAACGAATGGGATTTGGCACTACTTTCTACAGTTTTACAAAGAATCAACTTCACCAATGGCTCGGCGGAAGAAAAGGTGCAACACAAGAACGAAAATAAAGCAATCAAGGAGCTGATCAAAGTAAGAAATAGCATTGAGCATTTGTCAGGAAAATCAATTTCTGCATGTGATTTCAATATTTTGTGGAAAAGAGTCGCAGATAATCTCGTCAGCTTAGACGTCTCTCCCGAGGAAATTGATTACATTCGATCGTGTGCAAATATACACGGAATTGAGTTCAAACCGACAAACGAGAATCATGTTAATGCTGAAAATTTTTTGAAAGCAAAGGGATTCAAAAATGAAGGAAATGCTGCCACAAGAAGTAATCAGTTGATTAAAGCGCTTTTGTTGTACGCAAAGGCTTTGAATTTGTACGGTGTGCCACAAGTTGAAAGGGGAATAATTTACTCCAACCGATCCTCTGTCTACTTGAAGTTACTTGAAGAAAATGTCGCTTCTTCTTCCGAAGATGAGGCGGAACAGAATCACAAGTTAGCAAAGGAAGATGCGGAGAAGGTCATTGACCTGAGACCGACGTGGTGGAAGGGTTACTACAGACTGGGTCGAGTGTTGCAGTTCAAAAAAGAATGGAAGTCTGCCATCGCCGCGTTTGATCAAGCTTTAGTATTAAATGTGGGCGATAAAGAAATTCTGAATGCAAGATCCGCATGCCGATACAAAGAAAAATCGGAAACAATCCAAGAACAAATCCAGCCTTTGATCCTCCAAAATAAGTTGGACTTAGATGAATCTTGGGAAACATTAGCAAAAGAGCGGGGCAGATTTGGCAGTAGTGATGTTGATGTAAAAACTACGTTCAGAAGGATGCAGATATTTGTTGACTCTAGTAATCCAGAACTGCGGTCATTGGGATTTGTGTTTTTTGCGCACCGTCATGCGCAGGGTGTTGACGGTTACCAAAAAAATTATGAAAAGGCTGCTGAGCTTTTCTCTAAAGCTGCAAAAATTGGAAATGCTGAAGCGCTGTTCAATGTGGGGCAACTTCATCAAAAAGGGATGGGCGTCGTAGCGGATTTTGAATTAGCAGCTGAGTATTTCGAGAAGGCAGCAAAGTGTCCCATGCACGGATTTGCAGGCTTTAATAAACTTGGCGTTGTCGCGGCTCAATACGCGTTGGGGAGATGTTATCATGATGGAGTTGGAAAACCTCAGAATTTCTGTGAAGCTGCCAAATGGTATTCCCTTGCGTCTGAAAACGGAAGTGGTCCAGCGTCCAACAACCTTGCTTTCTTTTACGAGCATGGATCTGGAGTAGAGCAAAGTCTGGAAAAAGCAATTCAGTACTGGAAATTAGCTGTTAGTCAAGGTAAATACTAATCTCTCAATGTTCACATAATCAGTCTGGTACTATCGGTCTTTGTTGAATGTAATAATCCCGAGATTTTCAAATTCAGTTGTCAGACTTTTAAAAAATTACCGCTTACTAAATATTTTTATTTGTATTAGTAAGCCTGATTTTCATCCATTCAACAAGGAACGTTTGGAGTTCATAATTTGAGTTGATCACTCAAGGACCACAATTGATCACTTTAAATACTAATTTACTGTTTCTGAAATCTTTGCAGGAGAAATAGTGGCTATGGAAAATTTAGCATGGCAGTACTTAGAAGATGGAAATTTAGAAAAAGCTGAAAAGTGGTTGCTCCAGTCCATTAGCGCTGGCAACCTAAGTTCTACCTTAAATCAGAAACGATTTCAGGAACTTTTAAGACAAAAGCGATTTATGATGGAGCGGAGGAAAGCAATGCGTGGAATGCCTATACCTCTACAGATTATGTTATTTGGGGAATACTATGACAATGATGATAATAATACGCCCGGTGAATCACAACTTCTAAACCCAAATAGAATTGTAAATGGAGTTTTAAATTGCAATCGGAGCCGAGAGGAAAGTTTAAGCCAAGTGCAACAAACAAACCCTATGCGAATACATGTTGTCTCAAAATATCGAAAGAATTTTAAAGAAATTTTAAAAATAGATCCCAGTGGAAGCAAGGCAGGAGGGATAACTTTATTAAAACCCCTAAATGAGCAAAGGCTACCTTCTCAATTAACAGGATTAACGGAGATTACACTGGACGAAATGAATCACACAATTGATCATGTTTACTCGTCCAAAGTCCTCCACGCAACGATTATGGAAGACTGCGTTTTTGATTATTATCCTTCGATTCATACAGTGATCAAAGATGACAACGGAGACTTCAGAATGTGCTATTTCTATAATTTTAATCAAAACGATGTGGAGACAAGAAAAAAATTTAGCTTTGGCTCAAGAATTAGCATTTTGAATCCTTACCATCGATTAACTGCGGACCTTAGCTTTGGAATCCGAATTGACGATCCTCAGAGTGTTGTGTTCCATTCAGCTGGAGATGACACACCTATTTGCCGATTTTGTTGCAAACCAGATCCGTCGGAACATTGCTCAAAATGCAAACGGGCGAATTACTGCAGCAGATATTGTCAGCTGCAAGACTGGAACATGCTCAAACATAAGCTTATTTGCAGACCATTGCTGACTTGACTTTTACTTGACTGGTCGATATACTGGAGCCCAAAAATATCCCATACATAGTATTCCCATTCCGTATAGTATGTACTGTATTTATTATAATACCTCCCTTGTCTCGAATAGGTCCCGGTTATTTGGCTTTTAGTTTGACTTTAACTCTAGGAGTCTCTTATAACTCCCGGGCAGTCTCTATATAGCTTTTTTATGCTTTTGCTTAACTAAACTTGCATTTTTTAAATAACTCCTGGGTATATAGATATGTTTGAGTCAACAGTTTGACATAACTCCCGGGCATAGAAATCTAGAGAACTCCCGCGATAGGCACTCAGCATTGTAATGAAACTCCCATGCGAGGACGCTTTTCCAGTTTGGCCTCATTCATACGAAAAATCTTTGCGTACGCTAGCGCTGTCTATACGTGTGTGGAAGCAACAGCTCCTCAGCATTACATTTGTATAGGGACTGTGCACACCAGCGCCTCTCCAGCTGTAGGGCGGAACTGCTTGCAACAGCTCCTTAGCATTTCACAACATGCAAGTTGCACACTCATTTAGATGGCGCAGTTCTCCGCTCGTAGGCACTTTTCTGAGCTTCGTACGTGTTCTCTAGATTTCTATGCTCCCGGGTCTCTAATACCTCTCGGGTCTCTTATAACTCCCGGTTCTGTGCCTAAGTTTGACGTAAAGAAATACGGTACAATATATAAACTAATTTGGCGTGACCATTTCGACCAGGATAAGTGATATAGTTACTACTGTATGATCTAAACAAAAAAAAGCTTTATTAGCATGAACTAATAAATTTTATATTTTTACTAAATTTGCAAATAAACTTATTGAAAAACAGTACCAAAATTTTATTAACACTATTGGTCAATAAAATTTTTGGTTTGATTAAAGGGCGAAGTTTTTTATAAAAAGTTTGTCTCGTCTGTGTTACCTTGAAGTAAGTATTTTCGTATTGAATTGAAATCAATTTTTTCTGCAATTTCTGCCCGTAACAAAAAAAATGTTTTAATAATTAGTGTCACACGCATTCACGCAGGTGAAAAAATTTGCAATTGCTGTTTGCCGTAGGTGCTTATTTTTATTCATACGTAATACTTTGATAGTATAATAATAATTAGAATTTAGAATTCTACTGGACTACTGGAACTTTGGCCCTACTGTCGACGCGAATGTTTTAAGATGCAATGTTTTTAATCCCAACGACTTTAAAAGAACTATTTTACTTCTCATTCATAATTGCGACGGTAGTGACTCTCGCCCCGTACGCTGTTTCCGTACTCATCCTTACCTATATTGTTCTGAGTACGTCTATTTTCTACATCGTTATATTATTTGTCGCTGCCTTCTTTCTCTATCTCCTCGTCGGAAGCGTCCTTTTACTTCTCTATAAATACAAACCCGATTTGTTAGAATCATTGGGTCAACTGAGTGCTCCGGATGACGGTACGCAAGAAAAGGAAATAGCTCTTCCTTTGGATAAAAATTCAACACCCGATGCCTGTCACTGTGCCCCGCATTCCAATCCTGACAATAATCCTCTGGACACTTCATCATAGATAATTAAAACCAAGTACCCTAATACTAATCATAATGCTCTAACCATCTGGAAAACGAAAGCTGCACGAAATACGAACTTAATTAATTTTAATAGCGAAATCGAATGGTCAAAATAAATGTCGTTAAACTTAAATTAAAATGGATCAAATAATTTTGAGAGGGGAAGCCGTTGACCTTGACCGTGACCGTGACCGTCAGCGCGAGGTTCAACCTTGGAAATCCTTTGCTGACAACCCGCTCCCGAGTTACAGTCACAATCGTTGCCCCGGCACTGGCCCCGGCCAAAGCCAACGGATCATCAAACTAACAGACAACTCGAACACAGCCAAGGGTTTCAAATCCATCTGGATTTCCATCACTTACGAAGCTCTCTTGTCCTCCGTGGCAATTACGAGCGTCCTCTTCATTCTAAATTTCGTCTACTTGCCACTTTTTACCCGGTGGTCCATTTGCACAATGAGGGAATTTCACGGGTGTCACGCGGCCACCTACGCCGCCGTTCCGCTCTGTGCTTTTACCCTCTCCTTCCTCGTCGCCCTTCTCCTCTCCACCCTCTCCAGTAGCAACAGTCTGAACGAGCAGCTTCAAGAGGAATTTGTCCAATTTTCTTCGAATAATTACTGGACCGGGAGAAAGCCGTTTCCCCCGGGTCAAAACACAGATGATTTCGCTAATAACAATAATCTGAAAACGGGTGATGGACGCGATGGAGACTACGATGAGGGTGGGATGTCAATGCGGCATGGTGGGGGAAGCTTGAAATGGAAATGTCAAGCACCTGTTTACGATTACGATATTGACATTGAAAATGCTTCTTCTTCAGTGAAGCACCAAAACACTATCTATCCCACAGTTAATGCTTCGAAGGACTCCATCCGTGTCAGTAAGTTCCTCGGCGGGGAGGAAAACATTCTGAAGAACTCCGATTCCAACAATAATGGTGCAGGGTTTCGATTTCTTGACAGCACCTATGCTCACTTCCCAACTGGAGCACCACCAAATTCTCCAAAACGGAAGAAGAACCGGAAGAAGGACGCAGAACTGTACCGAGACCAACCGCCGCCGCAGCCCATTAGCAATGCCAGTAAAGTCAGTGACGACGAAGGTGGGAAGAAAACTCAACAATGTGGGAGTGGGAATGGTGTGGGTCCTTCATTTTTTCACAGGAATTACATCGCTGGTAAAGTTTCTTTCTGATAATTAATGATATAGCTTAACTATAAGAAGGGCTATAAAATATCGAAATTTTGTTAAAAAAAATAGAAGAGGTGTAAATAAATACAGATGACCTTAATTGCAATTTAATCTATGTGCAGACGGAAACAACAATAAAAACAGGATCCAAAGTGAGAGCGGCATTGACTGTGTTGAACCACCTCCTCATTTCTACGCCGAGGTCGAAGACGAAAATCAAGATAATGACATGGTGGAGGAGGAGGATGAGAAAGGAATCAGTGACGAAGAATTAGACTATCTGACTCTGGACGAACTGGACATGGACGACGACATATTACTATCCACAGAGGTCAAATCACACGTGGGAAGTCAACAAAACCGAAATCTAGGAGGGTCATCATCAGTGCCTAAACAAAAACGTGGCAGCAAAGTGTCCTTCCTGGATGAGAACGATCGTTATCGTGCGTATCTGTATGGCTACGAACATGATAGTGACGACGACTTTTTAGGAGCGTTTCCAGTTGCAGCATCAACAACAACGACCTCACCAGGCAAAATTGCCATCCGAATGGAACCAGAAAACCGAAATATCAGTAGGGCTCAAGAGACCGACAGAGTCCAAATCCGAAGCCAAGACCGGGACCGGGAAAGAACGAGCGGCAGACGAGGAAGTAAAGTTGACATGATTCCTGGCGCTGGGACCGGAGCGCCAGGCAAAACGACACTCGAAATGAGTTCAAAAATGCCCTGTGCCAATATTAACGTCATCAACGGCAGTTATAATGACAACACATTATGCATGGGCTGGACTCAGAATCAATTGAAAAATGATGACATGACAAATATTTTACAAAAAAATATAAATAGTCCAACACGTCTAGTGAGTCTGAGTGGTCTGAGTAAAATCCCTCGTCCAAAGCCTTCCGCCCAATTCAGCTTGCCTCCTGAGGATGATTAGAAAATACTCCAGACACACAAAAGAAACTCACTATATTCGTATAGTCAGTTAATATATTCATAAATAAATAAATTCGTCTTGGCTGTGCCAGCAGATGCACTATACTTTACTGTAGAAATAATTAGCACACTTCCTAAGTAAATATACCCATCTGCTGTTGTAATGTATACCATTTTCATATAGTTCAGTATCCCACGCACACGCTTGAGAATACACTACACCCAAGCACAGTACTTAATTATTTTTTATTAAAGTTTCACTTGAGAACCGTGTGTGTACTTATTTACTTGCGTAGTATACTATATATGCTATATCGTCTGTAAAGAACCAAAACAACCCATATCCAATGTAAGCTAGAATCAAAATAAGGTATGTCATAAAAAAAAATAAGAGACATGCGTAAAATGTTAATTAAGAGTTTTTTAAACCTGTAAAATGTTCTATTTACATGTTTTTTAAACCTGTAAAATATTCTATTTAAATGTTTTTAAACAGTGTAAAATGTTCTATTTACATGTTTTTTAAACCTGTAAAATGCTCTATTTAAATGTTTTTGAAAAGGTGTAAAATGTTCTATTTACATGTTTTGGAAAATAGTAAAATGTTCTATTTACATGTTTTTGAACAGTGTAAAATTTTCTATTTACATGTTTTTGAAAAGTGTAAAATGTTCTATTTACATATTTTTGAAAAGTGCAAAATATTCTATTTAAATGCTTGCAAGACATGTTTCAATATTTTTGTAGATAGTGGATATTGTTTTTAGCTACAAATGGATATAAGCCATTTTGGTTCTTCACAATACTTGAATAATATTTAAAGTAAAAAACAAGTAAAATAGAGAGCATAGTTAATTATATACACAAAATATGACATAGTTTCCGTACACAGACATATAATCTAATTAGCTGAAAAGCCGTCCCTGCTATGCTACTAAGTAAGTGGACCTCGAATTTTTTAATTGCATTAAATAGAATTTTTAATTTGTATGTTTTGACATCATAAATATTGCCTATAAGTGCTTTATATTAAGTTCCCATTTCCTCCAATAATACAAGTATAGGGTTTTAAAAAATTGTGAATATTCACCGCAAATAAGTGAAAAGTGAAATAAGTGTGATTGTGTGATATTGAATTGCCTTTTGTCTCGTATTTCATTAATGTTTGTCACCGCAGGTTGTTTCCATTTCGTTTGCTCCAACAGTATATACTTACCCAGCCGCCTAGATTTTTGATTTTGAGTTAGTTTATGAGAAAATTGTTAGGAATTCCTACAAACATTAACCTCCAATAAAAATGAGGTAAATGCTGTATACTTAGGTGTACATTTCGCAAGTGAAGACTCACAATGCCCCATATCCAATTTAAGCTAGAATTAAAATGAGCTTTGTCAAAAAAAAACATTGCATGAAATATGTTTAAAATAATTAAAAGTTTTCGAAACGTGCTAATAGTTCTATTTGTAGATTTTTTTTTAAAATTGTAAAATGTTCTATTTACATGATTTTTAAAATTCCAAAATATTCTACGTAAATGTTTTTGAAAATTCTAAAAATGTTCTATTTACATGAATTTTAAAATTCCAAAATATTCTACATACATGTTTTTGAAAATTGTAAAATTGTTCTATTTACATGATTTTTAAAAGCCCAAAATATTCTACGCACATGGTTTTGAAAATTCTAAAATGTTCTATTTACATGATTTTTTAAATTCCAAAATATTTTACGTAAATTTTTTTGAAAATTGTAAAAATGTTCTATTTACATGACCTTTAAAATTCCAAAATATTCTACATTCTACATATGTACATGTTTTTGAAAATTGTTCTATTTACATGATTTTTAAAATTCCAAAATATTCTACGTAAATGTTTTTGAAATTGTAAAAATGATCTATTTACATGACCTTTAACATTCCAAAATATTCTACGTACATGTTTTTGAAAATTGTAAAAAATTTCTATTTACATGATTTTTAAAATTCCAAAATATTCTACATACATGTGTTTGAAAATTGTAAAAATGTTCTATTTACATGATCTTTAAAATTGCGAAATATTCTACATATATGTTTTTGAAAATTGTTCTATTTACATGATTTTTAAAAGTCCAAATTATTCTACGTACTGACATGTTTAAAAAAATAAGGACCCAATTTATCGTTTGGCCAGAACTATTTATTTTGACACACATACAAGTCCAAAAAAATATAGATATAGAGGTTCGCAAAACGGATTAATTCAAATAATGTCATCAAAGATATAACTGAAATGTCAAATTGTAATGTAATGTAATGTAATTGCTTTATTGTCAGAAACCAAAGTGAGAATACATACACTTATTTCCAATTTCCAAATTCCAATTTATTCCTAATTTTCCAACTGCTAAAATTTTGTCCATTGCATGTATAGCAAATTCTACAATTTAAAACTTTGTAAGTCACTTTTTTTTCCATTTAACCACTCGAGTTCCCCATATGGTAAAAAAAGAGATAGTATCTTGCATTCCTCAATTAATTACATTACAACACCTTATAATATGTAGAGAATACAACAGAATGAATAAAATGCGTTTCCTAAGATGACGGATCACTAGAATAAAAATGCTGATAAGAGTGAGTGGTTTTGCACTTTGCACTATACTTTTTAAAATTAGAATAAATTGTGATGATTCTTCCAGATTCTCTACTCTCTACATATTTATGCAAGTATATACACATAATATGCCAAACACGTCAACAAGGAAATTCTTGTGCATTGATTTCCACTACTTATAAGATACTGCAAAAAAAAAGAAGTTTACATAGCACCTGCCTGCCTACGGAAGCCTCCTTGAAACCTTGTACATTTTTTTATTATAAATAGTTGAAATTTAAATATAATCCCTGTCAATCTAATCTGTATAGACAAAGAGGGCGACTGCAGGAAGTACTAATAAGCTACCCCGCCAAGTAATTATGTGAGCTTATAACTTGTTCTCAATGTCAATTTTTTCTGTCCCACACTTAATTGCAATTACGCATGTACCTGTATAATATAATATGCTTCATAGTTTGTACTGAACAGGAAAAAGACAGGATACTCACTCACGGTTCGTTCAGCGATGCGATGTGTGAAAAACACAAAGTAAATTAGAATATCTTACAATTATAGTATCGGTGCACAGGTAAGTTAGTTGTCAGCTGGACTTGATCTTGAGTAGGTTGCAGACAAGTTCCTTCCGATCTTTCCTATAAAAATTCTGTAATCTGTAACCAAATCTGTGTTGAAATTTTAAGGAGTATCATAGTAGCAAATATCTGTAAAATTCAAAATTTTTATAAAATTTTTGAATAATGAATAAGAATATTTTGATTTTTGTGCTCCTCACGGTTGTGGTTGCCGCTGTTGGAATTGGAAGTGCCCAAGCAGAAGACAAGTTAGTGGAAGGCAAGTGTAATTTTGCTATATATTTTTTGAACTTTTTAAGGCTTGATTTATAACTTATAATGTGTAACCTCTTCAAGACTCTTCAAAATTTTTAGTATATGTATATGTGACATGTGCTATAAGGTGTTGCGTAGTATTTTTAATCTTGTAGATTAATTGATAGGAGATTATATAATGAGGTATTTGTAGGAATTTCGAACTTATTTCATTTCTCTATTTTATTTATAAATCCTAACTTTTCCATCATTCTGTAATTTCAAACGTACCTATGCGACTATTACATACCGTATGTGAAGAATCAAAATGGACCATATCCTAGCTAAAAAAGGGAAACTATATATACAAAAAATTGTAATCTGTAGCATGATCATGAATGCATGCAAATATATGTAGAACATTTAGAAATTTTCAAATATTTGAATATACATTTATTTTTAATTCTCAAAAACACGTAAATAAGACATTTTCCACGTTTAAAAAAACATAAAGGTACTTAAATAGAACATTTTTTACTTTTCAAAAATATGTAAGTAAATGGAACATTTTGCAATTTTAAAAAACATGTAAATAGAACTTCTTGCACTTTTCAAATAACAGCCGTAAATAGGACATTTTACAATTTTAAAAAAACATGTATTTAAATAGAATACTTCGAACACTTCAAAAACATGTATAGAATTGTTTTCAATTTTCAAAAACATATAAATAGAAAATTTCGCACTTTTCAAAAATATGTAAATAGGACATTTTACAGTTTTAAAAAACACGTAAATACAACATTTCGTACTTTTCAAAAATATGTAAATAGAACATTTCGCACTTTTCAAAAATATGTAAGCAGGACTTTTTGCAATTTTTAAAAACATGTATTTAAATAGAAAACATGTAATTTGAACATTTTAAACTTTTAAATGACATTTTAATAGAACATTTTACACTTTTCAAAAAAATGAAATTAAAACTTTACGCATCTATTCTCGTTTAATGTTTTTTTTTTGACAAAGCTCATTTTAATTCCAGCTTAAGCTTATAATTAGGTTAGATATGTGCCATTATTAGTCGACAAGATACTTGATTATTTGTATAATTTTCTTAGTTGTTATTGGAGGTTCGTTAATGTTCATGAATTAAAAATTCCTTACTAACAATTTTCTGACGTACCTACTTACTTAAAAACTCTAGATGGCTGGGTAAAAGAATACTGTTTGAGCCAACGAAATCGCAAGGACATGGAGTCAATTAATGAAATAAGAGACAAAAGGCAATATTACACTGCTTCCAAGGGACTTTTCCAAATAGCTATGCGACATAAAAGACAAGCTGAAGACAAAGAAGGTAATGATGGGAGTAATTTCCAAAATTTTTAGTACAAATGTATGTCATGCCTAATGTTGATTATGTTATACGTTGCGTGTAAATGTTACCTATAGAAGCACATAAAACAATATTAAACTTTAATACACACTTATACTATATATACATATGCGTTGATATTGACTGTAGACTGGTTATTTTTTTATTTTTTGAAAATATAGCCCTTACTCGGGAAAGAACAGAGTCGGAGACTGCCCAAGAGGATTTACAGATTTACACAGAAATTTTACAATTAGAAAAGTATGTAAACAGCGTCTGTCAAAGCTTTTTGGAGAATGACGATGACAGTCAATAATAATTATTGCAATATAATTTCATTAGGTGTTTACAGGTTTTGTTTAAGATGAGGGGGTAGTAGACTCAAAATTACTCGGAAATTTTATTTAATCAATTAAAACTTAAAATTGTTATTTCGTCATTCGTTGATCGACGACGTTGCCTGTTCCTGTTGGCTGTTAATCGCAGGACGGAATTTTCATTAAAATGTTATATATTTTAAATTTCACGGTGGCGATGCGCATGTACCTTCCTACCTGTATGGATTATATAGCTAAAGGTGCTAAATTAATTATGATGAGCGTATGTAACGTTTATCTAGTTACGGCAAAGTATGAATGCCTACATACATACATAATTATATTTTATTATTTTTATTTAATAAACATGTGATGATTAATGCACTATATAAAAATCAAAAGGTTTCATTCGCATAATTTTTCTTATAATGCAGTATAATGGCCACATGGGCGCAGAAACATATGCATACATAGCATACCGTTTTTCTTATAAATAGTAGACACCCCCGCAAAATTATAGGACACACACAACCGCCCTATCCTTTACATGTGCGTACATACCAAAAATAGCGACGTACAGGGGGAGGGGTGGGGGCCAAACCAGATTTTTGCATAACGTTATTTTTGAGAGCTCCCTTAGCCCAAGTTCCGGGCTTACCGTATTTCTACCAGTACCTCCAGGGTCTCTGGCTAGGTTTGGCGTTACTCCCCCAGGGAGTTATTGCAAGATATACGTTAGGTATTGTATACACAGCACGAGAAGCAAGATTTTGACAATTTTTGAGTATTTAACTGCGCGCTGAGCTCCACTGCCTCCAATCAATAATTCGATGTCGAAATGCCATTACTTGGGCACGATTAATGAATAAATACATGGTTAAATAAATTATTCTTGCAGCAATTCTACGATCAAATAGAATACAACAATCGCAGTAATAATAATAGTAATAATTACAATCATTTTAAATTCATTGCATCCACCTTAAAGTTAATTATCTGTAATTAGTAAATAGTGTATAGGTACATATATAATGGAAATCGTCTGTGAGGAACCAAAATGACCCATTTCCAATTTAAGCTAGAATCAAAATGAGCTGTCATAAAAACAAAATGAGAAACATCCGTAAAATGTTAATTGTTTTTGAACAGTGTAAAATGCTCTATATTTACATGTTTTTGAAAAGTGTAAAATGTTCTATTTACATGTTTTTGAAAAGTGTAAAATGTTCTATTTACATGTTTTTTACAAGTGTAAAATGTTCTATTTACATGTTTTTTACAAGTGTAAAATATTCTAGTAAATGCTTTCAAGACATGTTTCAATATTTTTGTAGATAGTGGATATTATTTATAGCTACAAATGGATAAGGGTCATTTTGGTTCTTCACAAACGATATATTACTAGTGCAGGTGGGCACTGCTAACAGTGTAAACGATGAATTTTGACTTGAGACGTGGGTGGTACGTGGTAAGTAAACAAGAAGGCCAACAATGTGAGTTAGTGGTATTGACCCATAGCCCCATTGTGCCCATACTTTCACATATCGCGGAAAGTAAAAATTGTATTCGGTGTGCAAAGTTTACAAAAATCTCAACCGTCAGGATCTGAAAATGTAGAAATTAGCCATGCCATATAATTAAAACCGTTTTAATCCAAATTTGAATTGTTATGGCTAAAAATAAGTTAGCATTTTAAATACCAAAAAGCAAAAAGGTATGGAAAAGTTGGATGTTCTCGATGAGGTGCCTCTATAAAACTCATGGCAGATGAACGAAGTTCTGTCCAATAGCCACGGTAGTGGCTATGCAAAAGGTCTACAAAGTATTGAACTTTATTATAATGTTTTGAATTATTCCATTCCAACCAGAAGATTTTAAATTTAAGAACATGCAAGCCAGGGACGTCGGAACCTATTTTCGCGAGGGGGCCAAGCATTAAGGTAAACTTCTACCCAGGGGTAGGGGGCAAATAATTAAGTGTCACTTATTGTTAGAGCATCCCGCATACTAACTTTTCAAAATGGCAACGGTGATGTCAAAATGAAACACAGCGTGTTTATAGTCGTCAAAGATAAGGTGCATATTATATATTTCAAAATTTAGTCCGGTCTACACATTTTTATAATAATAATTACATACCATATTAGTTAATGCTCTACAAAATGTGAAAGAAACTGACGAACAGAACCAAAACTATTACGTTAGGTTCACACGTTTCAAATTGTTATAAAGAAAATTGAAGTTTGATTTGGACCACCAGAAAAGTAAGAAAGGAATATGAATCGGATTTATCTTTTAGTGGCTTAGCTGACATCCACCTTAGGAAGAAGTAGGCTATATATAACTTCAGGCTTTTGGTTTAGTATTCAAAATTCCACTAAATTCAAAATTCAAGCGACATGTAGCAATTAATTATAGTAAACTTTTTGTTTAATTAAGTGGAAAAGCAAACATGGAATCCGTATACTTTTGAAAATAATAACTAAATCGCATTAGCCCTTGTTCATTCATAAATATTAGGAGGGTTTTTTTTTATTAAATCATTTGAAGTCCGATTTAGGTTTACACATACACAGTAAAGTCACAAATACATGATTGACTCACCGAAAACAGCATAATTAATTTCAATAGGTTAGGGACGGTTAGGGGGTTCAATAATTAGGGACGGAACAGGTAACCAGTGAGCTTTACAGTCAAATGATATGATCCTTTTGCATTCTGTGAACATTCCTTGGTCTTTGCTGACGAGACTCCTTCCCTAATACGCGATTTGCTTCTAGTTTCAAAATCTTAAAAACTATGAAAATGCAAATAGCATTTATTTGATTAGTTGACCGAACTCGAAGAAGCTACTTTACATAAAATTAGATAATGAAAGTAATACAATATAATACATGTACCTAATTTTACCCGACTACGAAACTAAAAAGATGCAGGAAAATATTGCAAAATCGCAGCAGGAGTTCTGACAATAAAACAATGGTAAAGCACAAGAACACAATCAACTTTCACATTTGAGGTTTAAGTTATTTATTTCATGAACCAAATTTTTGCACTGGAATTATAAAAATGTAATGCTAAAAACTGGATCAATAAAACTTATGCTTTCTTCTCTTCCGCATCTTCAGCTTTGGTGGTACGGGTGTAGATTTGCTGGGCATGATGTTTCACTACACGTTTAATTAAACCTGGAAGAACGAATACAATACAAATATTAGTGAAATTCAATGAAAGTACCAGTTTTCGAAGAATGCGCCGTAGTAATAAAATTGTTGTGCTTTTACTGCAATTGACAGTAAGTGCACACATCCAACATCCTCAACTAATTCGAGTGATATTCTACAGAACAATGCAAAATGAGGACATACCTTTTTGTAATAATTCTTCTAGAGCTCGTCTGGCCAATGAACCTCGAACCTTTAATCTTTCACTAACCACAGAGGGGGTGATCAGCTTATAGGATGGTACTTCCTTCAGAAGTTTTTCATATGTGGCCTTATCGAAGAGAATCAAGTTGTTTAACTTGTCACGGACCTTTCCTTTCGACCACTTCTGTACTCATAACAATAAAGAACAAACAATATTAGAAATGTGATAATAATCAACAATAAATTAAAGCGATATTGTCAGTCACTTTCTGACTGATCTGATCACTACAGATTGACTGTCGATAAGGCGTGTACCTACTTCTGGCATACACCAATGGTACAAATTACAAAAATTTTGAAAAGTACTACCAATTATTATTGATCGCACGTTCTAAAAGCACATTTAAATTAATCCAAAAATCTTCATTTTCGCGATTTTAGAAATAAATTAAAGAACTAGTTATAAAAGTAACTATGAAATATGCAGTATTTAATTTTAATGCCTGACTGCATGGTTGGGTTTAGGTTAATAGACGTATACTGGTATATAATAGTAGAAAGGAACATAATGAAACAGAACAAACGGCATGGTATTTGTAATTTATACATCTCCTAAAACTAATCTACCATGTGTAAAGAATTCAGCTAAAATCTAATGCATTTTAAACAATTTTGAAATAAAATCTATGCAGAAGCAGAATGCGAAGGTCAATCTATACAACGAACGGAGAGATGGAAGAAGAAAATAATGAAAAATAAAAAATAATTTTATATACCTTCTTTTTAGCCTTGCCTCCTCCTCCTTCCTTCTTCTTGGGTGCCTTGGCCGGAGCCTTAGAACTTCCTTTGGAATCCTTTTTAGGAGCCTGAAAATTTAATAGAATTATGTTTTAACAATAAAACCATCTCAATGCTAGTAATAATTAAGAATTTCAAAGTAATTTTATAAAATTTGTAGGAGCACACGGCGTGCACGACTCACCATGTTGGTGTCAATATGGCGTTATGATTGAGAAGACCGACACTGCCAGTGTGGGATTGAAGCACTGCTTTGCCTCACGAAAATACTCCACAGCGCAAACTTCTGAGCACTTTCATCACATGAATTCACACGCGCCAACTTTCAAAAAAAGGCCACGTGCCGGCTATTTACGAACTACGGGTATTCTACTCTTTGCTTAAAAATACTAAAATTTTGGAATTCTTTCCTAACGCTTAATTTTAAAGCTGATTAAAGTGGCAACAAAAATATACCATACTTCAAATTTACAATTAAAAATCAGTAGTAGTTAAATCATTTCATTAAAAAAAACTAGTGTTGGACTTATTATGTACAAAGGTAAAATGGAAAATAATGCATGGAAAATGTAAGGACCTATTTAAGTAGGTAGAGAAATATCGACAGCACATCATTAGTGTAATACTAGGGGTCATCCCATCACCATACGGCTGCATGGGGTAGCGTGCTGTAATGTTAGTTCTAGTTACCAATTTACAAAAACATGATTATGGATTGTACACAGATCTCATAACGTCATTTACGGAATTACGGACGAACCCTTACTTTTGTTGGCTGTGTACTGCACCATACGGCTTAATAAGCTAGCGCGGTCTAGTCTTTTGTCTGCGTGTGCAAGGTCCTATTTTTCGGGCGCAGGTGATGACTCATCATTCTAATCTAAAATACCTTTCCCTTCCTTTTTTTACAGTTACTTTTCATTTTTACTTTTACTCAACCACCTTTATTCTACTGCCGTAATTTCTAGGAATAAAATACGATTAATGTTTTGCTTCGGCCCATGCTAAATTTAGAGCTACGTCACAATTAGTTTTAACCTAAGGTGCCGTTGTGTGAGGTCTGTCCTAATAATTGATGAGGTATTACGTTCTACCTTTCACTCGCAATGCCAACCACAGGACTGAATATTTAGTAAATCACAAGCAATTATATTGTATATCGCCTGTGAAGAACCAAAATGACCCATATTCAACTTAAGCTAGAATCAAAATGAGCTATGCCATAAAAACAAAATGAGAAACATGCGTAAAATGTTAAAATTTTTTGGAAACTAAAATGTTCCATTTACGTGTTTTTTAAAAGTGGAAGATATTCTATTTAAATGCTTTCAAGACATGTTTCAATATTTTTGTAGAAAGTGGACATTGTTTTTAGCTACTATGGATATGGGTCATTTTGGTTCTTCACAGACGATATGGTCAATTTCATGAGCAAATGCAATGACCTGCAACGTAATTCTGCTTTTCGATGCATACCTGCCTCACTAGTGACTGCCTGGACACTAATGCAAGATTTTAAGGTAGTTAATTTACTGCTGGAATGGATAAAATGCAACCAATAAAAATGACTATTCCTGTAATTAGTATACAACGTAAGCATAACAAATTGAAAAAGAATAGCTTGCTACCATAAGTAATAATATGCATTCTACAACCCAATGGACTCCTGCTTTAATTATGAGAGAAAATAAGCCCGCGAATGATTGATGAAAGTTAATAAATGGAAATTGCATTTAATTCAGTGAATAGTTGAAACTTGCCTGAGAGAAGACGACCGAAGTGCAAGGATGAATCATATATAGCCAGATGTGAATTTAGTCTGCTAGTAGTAATAATTATTAGTATGCAATGGAATATTCACATTAGGCTACTCAATACAGCCAACACCATTAAATTGTATAATATTAGCTATAGCAGCTGTAAGTAATACTAGCTAATCATAATGATGGAATGCAAAAAGCAAGCAAGTTCAAAGGCAATTTTGAAGCAATTCGAGTTTTTAACTCTGTGATTCTGTCTGAGATGATATTATGTGTCCAAAATGAAATGCATGTATCATAGAATAATAAATGATTCATATAATTCTCCACATTATCAATAAAATGACCGAGTCACTTCATTTAATTATTTCATTTTGTTAAGATAATGGGAAACACAGGGTTAAGAAACTGGGAATTATTGGTTGTACACGTAAGTGGCCCCACATTTACCACAATAATGTCTGTCTTCCATGGAAGCCATGAAGATCCCAGCACCACAGGTATCTGACGGGCACTCGCGTCTTAAACGATGAATCTTTCCATTCTCATCAACCTATAATTTCATTAAAAACAGACAAAAAAAAGATAAGGCGATTAGAAACCTAATAAAATCTCCTTTTAAAATTTGAATGAAAATATTTAGCATATCAATTTAAATTAATTAATACAAAATCCTGATGTTTTTTTGGAATTCCAGCCTCACCTTATAATATTTCAAGACTGCTAACTTAACCTTCCTTTTCTTATGCTTGATCTTTTTTGGCGTGGTGTAATTCTTCTTCTTACGCTTCTTGGCACCTCCTCTCAGTCGGAGAACCAAGTGGAGGGTAGATTCTTTCTGGATGTTATAGTCTGATAGTGTTCTACCATCTTCCAACTGTTTCCCTGCGAAAATCAGACGTTGTTGGTCTGGAGGAATTCCTGTAAATCAATGCACAAAATGAACAATTTAAATCAGTCCTTTTATAAAATAAATTGGAACTGCATCAGTACGGAAATAGGAAAAAAAATTAACATTGCAAGTATCTTACCCTCTTTGTCCTGGATCTTGGCCTTTACATTTTCGATAGTATCAGAGGGCTCGACCTCGAGTGTGATGGTCTTCCCCGTTAGGGTTTTCACGAAGATCTGCATGGTTGTATCTGTAATTTAATTATATTTAAAAAAAATATGAATGGAAATTCTCCAAATGGCATTGTCAGTGGTTTTGCGGCCGGAATTATGCTATTACTGAGATTTTCCTAAAATTATACTACACTACATCATGGGTTATGGATAATTGCTGGCTCTGGCTCAATATGAGTTCAATGAAAAAAATGTATGCCTAAAATCAATTTTGGACCGATTACGAAATATTATTTTTTCTCCGCTTTATTCATCGAAACAAAATACTATGATGTAATAATGAATGCGAACAAAGTCATAAATTGAAGTTGTGAAAGTATGAGCGCAGAAAGTATACGAGATATTGTGGTAATGAAATTATTTAGGTTCCTCGAATTACAAAAAAAAGATTATCGCTTTGTAGTCCAATATCAAATTAAACCAGAAGAATAGCATTAATACAACCGTCATTTTCCGGATGATTCGTAACCTGAGCATACTTTCCCCAAACAACTTTCCCCGTGTTAGTGACTAAACCTAGATCACTAACATTAACCTCAATTACAGTTCCCTTAGTTATAACCCCCAGGGAGGTGTACATGGTGGAGCTGGGATTTTTCTTGACGCCGATGATGGGGAGTTGGAACGTGGCTTTGAGCTCAGGGTGCGTCACATGTGCCTTGTTAAATCGGAGCCCCATGGGACGGATGAATCTTTCAAACTTGGGAGGTTTCCGAGTGAATCCCTCACCCACGTAACATACTTTCGTGACCATCCTTTTCCATGCCTTCCTCTTAGTCTTCCCGGTTCGAATGACTTTGAAAACTTCAGCCTCGGACTGAGCCCGAACTTTCGGAATTGGAACGTCCCATTTCCCAGCCTTCTCCTTCCTCTTCTGCTTGATCATATTTGAAAGGACTTTGGCTCGTTTCTGCTCGTTCCGGTCAAAGAGGTAGCCTGGAATGGCTCCTTCCTCCAATTTATCCACTTGCTTCGGCTTCCCAAGTTTTTCCTCATGTGCTTTGATAGTTTTCTTCATTTGGATCTTCTCATTGTGACGTTGTTTATTATATATTTTTGCCTTCAGACCCCGGAGTTCCTGAGCTTTCTTGGAGCGAGCATGAGCCTCACGAGCTTCCCTCTTCCTCTTCCGCTCATGGTAATCCAGACGGAACCCATAGCGCTTCTGATGTAATTCGATATACTCGTTTTGCGGCATGTTATTAGTTTCGCAAACTTGGGAAGGTTGTTAGATTTTTCGATTTAGAACGCGAGGAATTTTTTTTTGATTTTTTAGAATACCCCTTTTTTAATGCTGGATAGCTTCACCCTGAAAGACACCAAAAACTTGGGTCAGCACTTCTTGCATAGAATCTCACAAAATAATCTTTTTGTTTTGCTCAAGTTTAAAAGCTAAACATTAAGCTAAATTTATTTTGCAAGTGGCCAAGATTAAATCGAGAGTCAGAGTGAAGCTATCCAATACAGAAAAACTTGTCCCAGACTGTAATCAAGAATACAATAAACCACGATAAAAAAAGATTCAGACATCAAAAAGTAAACCCGCCCGCGACAATATTGGTACCCCCACAAAAATTTGAAACACTCGGTACTTTTATCCTACAAAACACCTAATATTCAGGATACCAAATATAATTTCATCACCACATGTTGCACACACTACCATACCACATTTGACACCAAACTTTAAAGAAATTAGAACCAGATTTCCAGCATGCCTACTACCTGGGTTTACTTTCACTATAACACCTACGAATTAACCATTAGCCAGCCTGCGAGTGAAACTAGTCTACTAAATACAAATCAAAACTCTCGTTTCATACAAAAATTTATAAATTACAGATGGAAATAATATAAATATAAGATAAAATATGCTACCCTTTCAAATTCAATTAAATATCTCCACGCACCCTGCATCTACGGCCCTGCTGCTGCTACTTTTCTTATTGCTATTCTCCTAGTACACTATATTACAGTATATATGAAAGCCTGACGGAGCAAGATGTGCATAATAACCATGCCTGACTTATCCACAGCCGCATGCCGCAGACTAAAACTTTAACTTTCAAAAAAACGATATCAAAATAAAAATATAATTACAATAAATTGCGAAAAATTGATAGCTTACCTTATGCAGTTACAAGCGGTGATGAATTAAATGTCCAAATAAAGATATTTCCCTAGTTTTTATTAAAATTTTATCTCGCCGACATGGAGGAAAATTGCTGCTCTCAGCCACAATGGCGTGTATGAACAAGAAAAGATCTAAGAGCTGCTCTGCCTTGCTCTACGAGAGACGAGAGGAAAAGATGGATGATCAGTCCTCCGAGTCTTCGTACAGATTTCTAGATGGAGACTGAGTATTGCGATCCCTAATTCATTGAAAATTCAAAACCGCTTATTTTTAATGGAGGAGACATTATATATAGGAGGTTCTTACTGTTTGCAGTAGACAAAAAGTATTTGGATTTGATTGGGGTAGGTGTAGCAGTTGTTGGTCTCCCAAAATGTACAGACTTTGCCGTTTCCTTGTGGGGGCGCCAATTTGGCCGTTTGAATTTTAGCATGAGCGGCTTTATGATTCATGTTAAAAATCAAGTCTGTGTTCTGTGTCTGTTTTGTCACTACCTATAAGAATATCATCATAACGTTTCAAAATTTTCGAATTAGCATTTCAGAATCTCTTTAATTTTTGAAGTCACTAACAACTAAGTTCTTAATTGATAAGTTATTTTCAAATCTTCGACATTTATCCAGCACTTTTTTTGTGACCAGCAGATTTTTGCAGTAGCAAAGAAGTAGTTTGTTGTTTTGCAGTTTTGGATTTTGGAGTGTGTGGATTACTGTGGTGGATGGTGTACTGACTGGACTGACTGTCGACGTCAACTGTATAGGTAAGTTTTTACCGATTTAAATTCAATTCAGTTTTATTTGCACTCGCCACTGGCACTGGGCTGGATGCAAGGTGGGTATCTAGCGGTTCATAATTTGATAATTGCATTTTATATTGGTGATTGGATAATGTTTACAGTCAACGTCAACAGACAGAAAAAGTAGAAGTCCCAAGTCCCAAGTGGCCAACGGCTTCATTTTGTAACCCAGTTTGTCCCGATCTGGGAAGAGGGTACGAAAAAGGTTAAGATGAACTCCTCATTTTCAAGCCCTATGTGGAAACCCCACAATCAGTCCTTTAATCAGAGTTTCAGTCAGAGTATCCATAACACGACCTTGGGGTCAATGTCCATGGGAAATGCATCGTAAGTCCTGATTTGATATAATAATAATAATAATAATAATATTTCGTAACTGGGTAGAATCCCTAAGGATAACATCAAAAGTTCAAAACTCAACCATTAATTGAAAACTAACAATCACAAGCTTGATATTTTAGCAAAAGCTGCAGCATTCATAGCTTTGGCTTAACAGATTATATTGTAATACATGCCTATACAAAAACAAACAGAACATGGAGCGGTTTCTTCATTTGGATGTAAACTATGACTTATTTGTTTACTTGAAATTTTTAATGTTAGCATAAATGCTTTAAATTTAAAGGCACACAATGCGTCAACGGCAGGACTTCATAATGAGCACTAATACAAACTATATCCTGGAACCTTTTGGGGCGCCATTACCTTCCATGGTCAAGTCTCTTCTTAATCAATCTATAGGTATAATGCTTACGAGAATATACTTTACTCTCAAATTATAGAAGTAGTAACAGCTGAGAGTAACGAAGTATGTATTGGATAATGAATATTAATATTACCGAAATGTGTAATTTAATTATAAAAGCTACAACATATAAAGCTTGCATCATCTAATTTGCCATTTTTACTTATTTGCCTTCAAAGATGGCCAGAAGATTTCTTGCAGAGTTGACCCTAACGGATGGGCTTGGCTCGTGAGTGGGAGACGACTCTTTATTTGGAGACATAGTTTTAGTAATGAGTCCAAACGAAGTAACATAATAGCTTGTCGGGAATTATGCTTACCCACCAGTGAACTGGATCATCAAGCCCAGCTTGTCTGTATTGTGACAACTACTAGTGGTTCATCATCCAGTAGTGGCGCTCCAGCCTGCATTGCTGTGTCACCAGAAGGACAGATTACGTACTGGCCAAATGTATCAAATGATTCCGGAACAATCACCATCAGTGCTGATATTCCGGTATTTATTTGTTTTTTTTTTAAATTCTTTTCCTTGTGTTGGTTTAGGAAATTATTGAAGAAAAACAATAATTAACTCTTTGTTTATTTTAGGGACAAGAGTGTGAGTCACTGTCATCTCTGTGGCCTCACGCTTGCATTTTGACGACCACCACATCCACTGTTCTTCTCGTGAAACCTTGCATTTCCGGTGGAAATAAACCATCCTTGTCGTGTGTTCCTCTTATTTTAAACAAAGGGTGGCTGGGTGGAATCGGCCGTAAAGTTACAAGCATGCTTTTCAACCCAATTCCAACATCCCATGGAAGCGAAACTGTAAGAAACTCAATTTTCCATGCGTAAAGCATATTTTGAATATTTTCAATCTTACGGAATTTTAATTTATAAATATATATATGAAAATGTTTTCATTTCTATTTAAGAAACGATCCAAGGTCGTTGTCCCAATTTCAAAAGATGATCCAGCCCTACCTGGTGCCAAGAATCCCTACGTTTATATTCTTCATGGTTCGGGTGTGCAGACATGGGTAATGAGTTCGGATCAACAGATGGCTCAAGTTAACATTGTTAATTTAGAAGACAATGCTCGGCGATATTTCTTTGACAATGTCTGGGTAAGGTTCTTTGTACCCACGAAAATTTTGTAATTTCCATTATTTAACTTAAATGATTGACAATTTCGCTAACTAATCCTTTTGATTTCGCAGAACAATCTGGCCCCTGCAAATAAACCTGATCAACTCCGCAGGTTACAGATCTGCTTGCTTGATGTTGATGTAATGCCAAGTCAGCATATTGCAGTTTTAACTGCTGCATTTGACTCTACTGATGAAAATCCTGTTATATATTATGGCATTGGTAATTTTAGTTTTTAGTTATTCATTTGTTTCATTATGATAGCTTGTTTCATATTCACTTTATGCACAGGTCAAGGGAAATATTCGAATTTCTTAATTAATAATAAGCTTACATTTCATGTAATAGTTACACTGGATGCAAGAAATGCCGGAGGAAGCAAGAATCAAAATTTCATTTTGATTCAACACAGAACCCCTTATGTCCCATTTGAAGACGATCATCGAACCAGTGAGCTGCATAGCTGGAGACTCCTGACTGTTTCAAACTTCTTTTGTATGATCAATAACGAGTCTGTTATTCTAGCAACTGGTAAGTTATACTTATATTTATTCAAGTACGTTTGCACAATTCATTATTTCTAAATATTATTTTATTGGGTGGATCTCGAAATTATTGAAGTGATTTGGCCAATGATGACTGACTAGTGATTTGAATGTTTTTGTCAACCAGATAAAGGAGAGGATGGGACGGATATTATTGATGCTGCTTCTAGTGGCGGATCATTTCTAGGCTTCGGCCGTGTGACTGAAAGTTGCGTTACTATATTTGCTCCTAAATATGGAATCTTGGCTCTCAAGGCAAACTTAGTGGATAATCTGTAAGAATATGATCTAAAAGGCCAGAGTCTAATTTTTTGAAATAACTAGCTCGATATTGATTTGAATATCTTGTATTTCATTTTATATGAATTTAGATTGGACAGCACTTATGCAGAATTCATAAAAGTTCCCGACAATCTTGCGGCGGACGTGACGCAGTACAATTTTGATGATGTGTTTTTAAGCGATGACAATGTAAATCGTCTTAAAACTGCTTTTCTTGCTTTTATCCAGAAGAAGTCGGGCGAGTGCCAGGAAATCATTAATACCATTTTTCCAGCGAATTCTTCTGAATGGAGTCCTAATGATTCCATTGATTTAATCACACTGGCTTTGTGTGAAAAACTTATTGATGATGCACCGCCGTCAGACCAAAGAGGTGGACCATCGTACGCTAGTTCTGGTACGTCTTTTTAGTTATTTATGTTTTTTAGTAGTAACTAGTAGATGTATTTTGATAATTGTGACATAAACTTAGAACTTGAACTCTTGTATACTTTATTCAGCTGAGCCAGACCATTTGGGATACAAATCTAAGCAGATGATCTTCAAAGGTTTACTCTCCAAGAAAGATGTCGTTGAACTATATTTGGGTTTCTTGAGTAACGTTGGATTGCTACAACAGGTATTAGCTTAAAGGGATTGTTAATAATATATTATTTCGAAGATCAAGAAAAAAATGCTTTATTTTAATTTCAAAAGCTAACCAGAGTTGTTGTGAAAGAAGACGTAATTGCAACCGCATCTATTTTGTACAACTATTATGAAAAAATTGGATTCGCACTAGCAATACAGCAACTGCAGTCAGAGTAAGTCATAAGTAGGAACTAATTACAATAAAGACAAATTTTGTGCATTTATTTTGGAAATTTGGATGTAGATTTCCGTGGCTTTTATTTCACAAAATTTAATTAAATATTACAGAACCGTTTATCGGGATGCTATCGAAGCTTCCATAAAATTGATGGTGAAATCTCGTTCTGAGCACGAACCCAAAGTTCGATCCTCACATCTTGGAGTTAATGAACAATTCTATAAGGACGTGTCTCGCATTCATCAAATTATCAAAGGGTTGGTCATCATTGAAGAAGAGCAGTTGAGCAAGGCACTGCCCAGAGATATGCCTGACATTGTCAGCAAGGTCAATGAAATAATTCTGAGAGCTATCAGTGAAATGATGACTGGATTCCTAGCGGATAAACTGCCAGCAGTGAAATCAAGTCTCATTAATCCACTCATGGAATCCGCTACTTGTGAGTATGAAATCATTCATTGGTTGGTGGAACCCAAAGTTTTGACACATCTTCTCACTCAGCATCGTATCATTGTCACCAATGGTCTCAACGTAACTGAGGATACAGGGATCCGTGTGAAACTCCTCAAGGAGCTCCATGAATTCACCGATTTAATCTTAGATGGTCTTAAGAAAAATTTAGAGAGTTTACGGAATTCAGATCGCTACAATTCTAGATTAAAGAAATTCGAAGAGATTCGCTACACTCTTTTGAAGGAGTTCGTGGATGTGAAGGATTATGATCGTGCTCTAGGAATGGCTGAGAAATATTTGGATTTTGATATAATTGTGAGTACTTGTGTAGAGCAGGATGAATATGATAGGCTCGAGCATTATTTTACCAAGTATGAAAATTTGAATTTCCCTGAATTGACCTTCGAATGGTTTGTGAAGCAGAAGAAACAAAATGAACTCGTGACCAAGTTTGTTAGTAGTAGCGTGAAGGACAAATTAGGATATTTTTTACAAGCTTATCCGGAAATGCTCTGGCATTTTCAGACCATTATTGGAGCTATATTCCCTGCAGCTGAAACTTTGAAGGTTTTGGCTTACTCGGATGAGACAGATCCGGAGGATCGACTCCTCTTTCTGAGACTTTCTAAATTGGGATTATTGGCATCGGGGATTTCTGCTGATGATGTGGATGAAATGAGGGAATTTGATGAATGCCAAAGTAAGGATGATGTAGATATTGATAGGCTAAGCAGTATGAGTATCAATGAAATGGGAATTTTGGAATAAACCTTTTAGATTAATTTAAGAATTTGCTACAGTTGAAAGCAAATATATACAATTTTGTAATATTTTTTGATCTCGGTTAATATTGTAACTTATATGCTTACTTTTACGTACTGTTATGCATTTATCGAAAATAATATCCTGTTCTGTCCGCAGTTCCCAATTTCTTGGGAACTGACCATGCTATTTGGAATAAAATTGATATTTGCAAATGAAAATAAAAATAATTTTGTAACCAACAACTCCTCTTCTAATTGATCTGTAGTGTCACAATCATTTGCTATTATTACACTTAAGTGTACACAGTGTACGCGGCAGCGGCTCCTTGAAACTAAATATTAACTAGAACGTAACTCAATAAAACAACATTTAATTTAGATGACTTCTTGTTTAGCCTTAGGTGTCTGAACTGTATTAAATTACATTATTTACTTTCATATCAACTTCTTTTTACGCAGTCATAATTTAAATTTTATTTTCTAGATTATCAATACTACTCCTACTACCACTACTTTTATTTTTATCTAGTAAACGTTGCTCAAGTGCTTTAACATTATCTTTCTCAGCATCTTTAACATATTTATCTAAATCTTGCAAAGGATTGTAATATATATGAACTGTCTGAGCACCCGCAAACATAGACAGTAAAGAAGCCGCTGTAAATCGGAGGTAGACTCCCCATGAAACCCCAGCAGGCATTTTTGAAACTTTATATTTTGAGAAGAAAACGCAAGGAAAGGAATCAAGGCTGAGGTGAAGATGAGTTGCTTGGAACGGTATTAATGGAAGTACTTGGAGGACTAGAACTAGATTCTGAAGTCTTGTCAGCAAAGACAAAATCAGGAATTGGGTATATTTTTCGATACTCCAAATTTTCTAGTATTTCTGCTGCTTTTCGTTTTTTGAAGGTACGATCTACGAATGACCAGAAGAATATTATAGCATGACAATTTATTATCGCACACATCCAAAATGTTATGATTAACTCGCACAAAATTTTAAACAATTAAAATTTATGAATGCAATAATGGTCAACTTACAAAAATTCGTTTCTCCTACTTGCCAATTGATCATGGAAAATTCTACCGTAGCTCCAAGAAGAAAAAATATTGGCAAAAACCGATAGTTCCCTAACAAACGCTTACCGGGCCAGGCTTCCAAGAACCGTCTGAACAGTGTAACTCGGAAGACCATTATGTCACATGTTACAATTGTTAATGGCTCTCAGGTCCTCGAACCACAAACATACCTTTCCTCCTACTTAACTGGAATTATTTCTTTCCCTAGTTTTAGCTGTATAGTGTAAACCGGTGCTTTGCTGTTTATCTGGAAAAATCAAATTGTTTAAAAAATTATAGCACTGGCAACAGTAAACGCCACACATACATTTATTTTTAAAACTTGAGCAATTATTAGGGTAGCACAAAAAATTAAATACGTCAACTAACAAAAAAATATAGACTGAAGCATTACTAAGTAATTGTTGTTGTGGAAGATGCTAGATTCTTAGACGGCCCAATTGACATTGCATCGGTCACAAAGTCACAATAGGTTTCAAACAAGTATATTATGTAGGTAATATATACCCTATCAAAAAGTGCTTCGCTGCTGAAGAAGCAAAATTACCGACCTCCAATTCACTCACACTAATCTTCATTTTTTGACTTAAACAGTGCATAATTTGGTTTTTCAGCACAATAAGCAATAAGAAATCTCTACTTGCTTATTTTTCGAAACAAATTATACACAATTAAATACATTAATAAATGGAGATCGGCAATTTTGATGTAAGTGTGAATTGGTGAAGGGTAATTTTGATATCAGTGATAATTAGATATAAGCAATTTTGCTTCTTCAGTAGCGATTTGTTTCTCTTTAGAGTTCAAAACGTCTTACTTCCCCAACTTTTCTAAAGAAAGATTACGACAGGTGAATTTAGCGTATTTCTCAGAAACCCAACACATTACGTGACACAAAAGTGAAAGTGACACCAATCAATCTACCAATGCGTTCAAATTTCCAGCAAATGGGATCCACAGATCACAAGCCCCAAGGCCCCAAATGTCAAATATAAACTTGTTCCGATTACTTTCAACCGACAATTAAAAAATTGCTGGAAAAATGAATAAAGTACTGTTTCACAGATTTCGCACTAAGTACACAATGCACACTACATATATAAAAAATTTGGTCTATTCTGCAATACTACATTCTATTAAGAAATATTAGGAAATTAGGAATAAGTATACAGAAAAACGACACCACGTTTTAATTTCTCCACACGTTACGCACAACAGCAGATGACAGGAGTAAAGCATCGTGAACTAACACGCATAAAATACCAATTTCATAATATACAACATTCCATAGTTTGATATTCTGAGCAAAGTTTCCATATTTTGCATTTCACATTTTGTTTCAACTGGCAATTAATTGAATTAATCGGGAGCTCAGGAGTCGTATTAGATTCAACTGCAACAAGCTATTACACTAAACAGCTTAAGTACATCACATAAAAAATATTACACACATCATTTCAGCTAGTCGTGACTTCGTGACGCTGCTGCCAGTCAACTTCTATAGACACAGAAACAAAACAAAATGATCATGCTACCCCATAATAATTAAGCTCAAGTCACAAGTTACAAGTGAGTAGGTGCCAGTATATTAGATTTTAAGCGCATCATAATTAAATACATTATTTTAGATACATACTAGATAAACACACTGCACAAGAAAATAGTTTACTATTTATTAGTACTTACTTTGCTTTCAATGTTCAGGTGATGCAACTTAGTTAGAGACTATAGCAGCTACCGTTGCCTATACGGTAGATAACTTTATGATAATTGCAGACTTTAATAATATTTTTAGTGACTTAAAATTTCGCACAGTTGAATTTTAGCACTGACTTTCTAGGCAACTGTGCACGATGATTTCGATTACGATTAAAATTAGGTTTACTAACTAAATAAATTAGGTATTAAGTAGATGTGCTAGGGGAGCTGGGATTTGGGATTAAGAAAATTTAGGAGATCTATATGATGATCTTGTCCTTGTTTTTGCAGATACTTATATAGAGTTGTGCGGATTCAAAGTCTAAATCTAAATCCAATTAATTTAAGCGCGCAGTGTGGTGATAGTGAGCTTTTAGGTTGGAGGAAAGAAATTGATAAAAATGAATTCATGAACACGTGCGCCGAGTCCGACCGAGGCTGTTGGGTGTTGGGACTTTAAATTCTCTATTTTTCTGGAGTACACTCTCCATAAAGAAATCAAAATCTGCAGTACAAAGTTAACTGAGTCTCATTAAAAGTGCATTACGATGGTCTTGATGTCCATGAGAAGCTTCGAAGATAACTTCGAGCCACCGTAGTACATCAAAACTGCATCTTGGATTTTTAGAAAGACACTAGTTATCGTTTAGATATTTCGCTAATATTTTTGAAGCTCTTTTGATGCGTTCCGAATTTTAGATGATGTGGGTCACAATGAATCAGATACCTATTGCTTTTTAGATATATTGCACATGCAATTCATATGTCGTTTAAAAGCTTTTTAAGTATTAGATAACTCACATACAAATGCGTTAGATGCCAATGGAGATTAGAAGTACCACACATGTCGTCATGATGCGGCTCATTATTTAGATGGTCAAGCTATACTGTTTTAGATGACTTCCGACTTTGAGATGAACCTCACATGCATTCCAGTAGCCTTCATAACTTTTAAAATATTATTCACTTCACATTATACAGAAAGACACTAGTTATCGTTTAGATATTTCGCTAATATTTTTGAAGCTCTTTTGATGCGTTCCGAATTTTAGATGATGTGGGTCACAATGAATCAGATACCTATTGCTTTTTAGATATATTGCACATGCAATTCATATGTCGTTTAAAAGCTTTTTAAGTATTAGATAACTCACATACAAATGCGTTAGATGCCAATGGAGATTAGAAGTACCACACATGTCGTCATGATGCGGCTCATTATTTAGATGGTCAAGCTATACTGTTTTAGATGACTTCCGACTTTGAGATGAACCTCACATGCATTCCAGTAGCCTTCATAACTTTTAAAATATTATTCACTTCACATTATACCCGTTGCCATGAGGGTTGTTTATTTACTGTAATATACTATTGTTGATTATGAAATCTCAGAAATTGATCGTTGGACGTGCTCTCGTTAGTCAAGTGGCACTACAGTACGACTGCAGACGTTGTGATTTAAAGTCATAGTCCGATATAATTATTGCTGGAAATTGGAAAATATTATTAATATTGAGCGTGTTTTCATTTTCTTGTTCATATTACGGTACGAGTCAACGAGTGTACGAAAACAAACGGGCACAAACAAACGAATAATTATTTTTAATTTATGTGTTTTAAATTGTTTTACAAAATTGAAAATATAAAACAACTCTATCAGACGTGATTTGTGATACATTTGTTCCTACCTATCTACATTGAAAGAAATAATTGTGAGAATAGAGCAGTAAAAATTATAAAAGAAGTTGTCTGTCCTATTTGCAATAATTTTAATTTTGTTTCTTAAAAGTTTCGTTTTTCTTGTCCACTCACAATCAGAACCGTAAAAGTGAAAATGGTCTCTATCAAAATTAGTTTGCATGAACCCCGAAGGGAACACACAAATTTTAAAATCATTATCTATCTTTCAGTGGATTTTCAACTGGGTGCATATTGATACTGAGTCCTTTGAAAATTTCCGATAACAAATCTTCAAAATAAAATTGTCGTATTGAAATTAGTATTAGGGTAGAAATAGTTTAATTTCAATAAATAGTAAATCTTTCCTAACAAACGATAACCTGCACGTCTTAATTGAGAGAGAAAACGGTGTATTTACATTAGCATGTGTTCCATTCCTCTTCCTCTCAATATTCTCAATGTAGAGGAGCATCTAAATAGATACATTGCAAGGCATCTCATTTTTAAAGAGCACCTAAAGATTTGCCCGGTGCTGCATCTGATTAGGGGTATTGAAGCGCAACTAAATAATGACATTACCATGCATCTCAGCCTTGAGGGGCATCTAAATATTTATTTCCTAGTACATCTCCGATTCGCACATCATCTAAAAGACACACGATACTCATCTTGCTTATTCTGACAAATTCATCTAAACGATAACAGAATATCACCAGAGCGATATGTTTCGTAGCAACTGAATTATATCTAACTCCAAATTCAGGAATCATCTCATGATGTACTTCAGATTATCGATATATTCTGCACTTCGTGTTCACATCATATGCTTTTCTGACGTCTTTCATATGCTCTTTTACGGAGAGTGTACCTTCACTGTTGAGCTATGTATTAGAATAGAATATCAGCCACCAGCCACCACTTCTGTTTTCTAGGAATCGTCCATAAACAATGTCAGCAAATATGTGGGTAGATTATAAAAACCTCTCCACTTAAGACAATTTAAAAAAAGTTATCGTTCCATAGTAAGGATGGGTGGGTTAATCAGAAAAGGCCGTGTTCCCGGGACATCATTTAGGGGCAATTTCTATGTCTTCACTGTGCAGTGTAGTGTAAATATGTGGATGTACATTAGTAGGTGCATAATTACAAGGAACCATCCATAAACTAGCTTAAAAAAATATCACATTTTAATCTTCCTCTTATTTAATTAAAAAATGTTAACTTGGAACAAGAATAGGAAAATTTTTTAAAAATTATTTAACTACCTAATTGTCTTAAATTGACGCTCTAAACTACCATCCAGGTAATTTCCTAAAGCTCAAGGGGTCCCTCCTTGATGATAGGCACAGTTTATGCAGAGTCCCTTCCACTCTGCTGGCTGGCTGACTGACTAACAAGTGAGACTAAAACCGAATTATATTTGAATCGTATTCATGAAGCGTCAAGTGCATATTTCATATTAGTGCATTTTTAACATTACGGAATTACGGATACGGAGAGAGACGGAGACCGATATACTTGCCGTGATTCCCGATTGCATTATCATTCCTCCAGTCTTTTGTGTAGTCCTTCCTCCCTTCAAAATTATAATTCAGTAAGAATTTATTTTGTTTTATTTTAGAACCTTTATTCCATTTCCATTGAGTGTAATAAACTCACCTTTGACCTTTGGATTCGAACGAAGAAGGGATAATAATACATTGTAAACGACAATCTTCACTTCTCTCTCGGCATTTCGTCGTCGTCGTCTATATCGAGATCAAAAAAATTGCTGTAGTAATAATTATCTTATGTAGTCTTATGTCAATCGAATCATCCACACACGTTACTAGAATAAACAGAGTAATTTTTTAAAAATTTTGTCGAAGTAGTTTTTATTTTTAGTAGCTTTTGAAAAAATTTAATTTGTGACTTTTATTTTACGGTTGACGGTACTGCGAGCCGGGCGAGCCCACGTATTACTATAGTCAGTGAAGTGTGTTGTCTTTGAGTAAATTGGAAACCAAGTTTAGTTACCTAGTTTTGATTTTTAGACATTTAACATTCATGTATACTGTGAATCAATAGTTGATAGTTATTATTAATACATAGTTTATGGCGCTGTATTTATTAATCCTATATGGATCGAGGGTTCTGGATTAAGTTACTTCCCTTTGCCCATGGACGTAATAAACCTTTAATTTGCGTATTAGTTACCCATAAAACGTTGCAGTAAATGGGTATTTTATAAAATCGATATTTTTGCAGCAAGGAAAAATACTAAATACTTTATTCAGCCATTCACTTCATAAATGTATTGGTAATCTTCAAATGTAATTATGCGTTATAACAAACAGCAACAACAGGAAATGCATAAGTCATAAGTACATGTTTATTGACAGTCTGACCTTGTTGCCACACCGAAACCGAAACTGACCATTTCATTAGTTGGCCTTTGACCTTCAACTTAATTTTTTTGACGTCTGCTGCAAATATAATAACTAATTGTGACACGCGTATTATGATAGACATCAGATTTGCAAATCAGCTGCGTAAGATAAGAAATAACTTAAATATTGATAAATTGCAAATGCTACAGTCTATATAATAATGACAATGTAAAGTACATATTACATTTTACTTTTTAAGAAAATTAACAATGGAAGTACTTTTACGTATTTACTTAATTAAAGGAACAATTTTATCTTTTCTTATGTCGCTATACTCGTAAGTATAGGGATTCGAAATGGATGAAGGCCGAATTAGTTAATATTATTAGCTGAATGTGTTTAATGAGAAGTATTAAGCTATTAGTTTGGTGCAGTGCTGGTGCAAGCTTAAGCACAGCGAAAATAAACTGAAAGATCTGTTACGTAAGTACGTAAGTAGGTAGTGTAGTTGCATAGTACACGATGGACGTGAGGTTTGAGACTTTTTTCACGCTGCCCTTTACATTAAAAATAGTAGGAAAATGAAGCCAATCTCTTAATGTCCTTAAAAAATTTAAAATTCTTGAACGTTCGCTTTTAACGTAAGGTAACATTACAACTTTTATTGTTACTCATTAACTCATTAAATTAAATTTCTTTTTGTTTTGTTTATCCGAACAGGTTTTATTAGAATTCGGTTAAGGGTACATTTTTCGGCTGTGTTAAACCTGGACTTGGCCGACTTGGGCACGAAATTTAATTAACATATAGGAAATCGGTTACTAGTTGACTGACTCAATTTGTCATTGTCAGAATCATGTCTTTATCAAAATTTTCAACAAATATTCAAGCTATTCCCGCAAATAGAAATCCAGTTTCAGGACCATTAAGCAGTTTGCCAAAATGGCAAGTAGGATTGCTTCTAGGTGGTCCTTTACTGCTCGTGGGTCTTGGTGGTCTTTGGTATTGGAGATCTAATCGCCGGAAGAATCAAAAAGCTCAAGAATTAATATCTGAATCTTCCAAGTCCACCCCAACAAATTCTGCGAATAAGAATAATAGTGGTTCACCACCCGCTGACGGGAAAGCTGCACCAATACCTGCGGTAATTTCTTTTTCATCTTCTGTCGTTTATCTTGTTCGTTATCGTTATCATTGTTAATTAAGTTTTTTCAACTCTTTTGCTTTTACGCGTTTCCCTAAAATGTAATTTATGTGATTTATATTTTAAAATTAAAGTGTGTAATATTCTAATGCTAAAGCCAAAAGCGCCGCACATAGTTTTGAAGGACCAGGGAAATGACTTTTTCAGAGCGGAAAAATTTCAAGAAGCTCTTACACTTTATACAAAGGCTATAGAAGAAGAAACGCCTTCTAGTGTGGAAGATCTTGCAATGCTGTTTCAAAATCGAGCTGCTGTTTTTGAAAAACTGGTACGAACAATTTAGCTGATATTTTAATTTTTAATTGTATGATTATGGTTACAAATTTTACCTTAAGATTCGCAATTACGAAGGCCTTTAAGATTTGTATATTTCAATTTTAAATATTAAATTTCAATTTAGGGTGACTACAGTTCATCCATTAAAGAATGTTCGAGTGCTCTGGCTTTAAATCCCAAATACGTCAAGGCTTTGAGCCGTCGTTCAAAAGCATACAAGCAGACAGGATTTTTGGACGAAGCTTTAGAAGACGTTACAGCAGTTTGTATTCTAGAAAACTTTCAACATAATTCTAGTGTTGAGCTTGCAGATGAAATTTTGAAACAGCTTGGAGAAAAAGAAGCAACCCGGTTACTGCAGACAAGGAAATTGGTTGCTCCATCACCTCATGCTGTTAATGCTTTTCTCCGTTCGTTTTACAATGACCCCATCACTGTCCTTTGGAATGGTCGCACTGAGTCAGAATCTAATGGAGACAGTGGTGACACAGCCGTCAGCGCGGAAAAGAATTTGACGTAACCATAATATAAAATAAATTAATATGTCTGCATTGCAATTTTTAAAGAAATATATTATTTGCTTAATTTATTTTTTATATTTTGTTTTATCCTATCATATTTTATTTTATCTAATTTACAGTGGCTACAGAGCTGCAGTTCAGAAGCTTCAAAAGAAAGACTATGACACAATTATTGACCTTTGCACAGACGAAATAAACAATTCATCTACAGAATATCTTATCGAGTCCCATCATTTACGAGGAACTTTCCGATTCCTTTGGGGAAGTAAAGATGGAACTGTCGAGGATTTAACCAAAGTTATTGACGCGCCTGTGTCTTCAGATGTAGTACGTAGCAATAAAAATAAATTATGATAAAAAGCTTGCTTTTAGAATATTTAAAAATATTTTTGAATTTAGCATCTAAACTACTTAAAAATTTTTATGGAACTCTAATGGTAGTAATTTATTCGCTGACGCAGGTGAAAGCAAGTGCCTTGGTAAAACTTGGATCATTTCATGCCCTTCAAGACCAGGATCTAGATTACATGAAATGTTTTGAAAGGGCAGAAGCACTCACTCCAGATAATGTCGACGTGTTTCACCATCGTGGTCAAGTTCTATTAACTAAAGGAGCAGTAGATGAGGCGGTGAGACAGCTGGAGAAAGCTACAAAGATGTGTCCCGACTTTGCACTCGCAGCTGCAAGTCATTTGTACATTTTGTATCGGCAGCACGTACACACCGAAAATATGCAAGGCAGGGATGAAGTTTTCAAAACTTTCCCTAAGCTTCTCAGGAAATACCCAACATCTCCAGATGTTTTTAATCTGTATGGTCAAGTTCTAATGGAGAATCAGCAATTCCAAGAAGCTGATCAACAATTCGATAAGGTTTTGGAATTGGATCCAACCAACGCATCTGTTTATGTGCACAAAGGTAAGCAATTTAGCAACTATTATATAAACGTCACGTTGTCTACTTTTAAAATTGAGAATCATTTCTTGTAATTTTCTGCAAACGCAATTTTCACTATTCGCAAGATTCTATAGATTTCTTTAGAAATTATTATTATATGATTGCATTTTATTACAGCCATGGCTCAGTTCCAAATCAATCGTGATGCAGATAAAATGATAGAGATGTTACGTAATAGTTTGAAAATGGATGACAGAAACGAGTTCGTGTATGAAACTTTGGGCACACTGGAACTGCAATCGTAATTACTCATTACCACTCACGAAATTATATAGATAATAAATGATGATTCATAATAATAATTCATATATCGTCTGTGAAGAACCAAAATAACCCGTATCCATTTGTAGCTAAAAACAATATCCACTATCTACAAAAATATTGAAACATGTCTTGAAAGCATTTAAATAGAACAGTTTGCACTTTTCAAAAACATGTAAATTGAACATTTTACACTTTTCAAAAACGTGTAAATAGAACGTTTTACGCTTTTCAAAAACATGTAAATAGAACATTCTACGCTCATCAAAAACATGTTAACAGAACATTTTACTTTTTTGAAAAACATGTAAATAGAACATTTTACACTTTTCAAAAACTCTAAATTAACATTTTGCGCATGTTTTTCATTTTGTTTTTATGACATAGCTCACTTTGGTTCTAGCTTAAATTGGAGAAGGGTCATTTTGGTTCTTCACAGACGATATGTATATTACTATTTATATTTATATCATATATAGATGCATGTGTATTATAATTACATCTTACTAAAATGATGGCTATTTTATCTTCCATGTATATTTTGTATTTACAGCGGAAACTTAGACAAAGCAGTGGAAGCCATAGGGAAAGCTTTAGAATATGCAAAATCCTTCCAAGAAATGATGATGCTCTCCTCCCTGAAAAAAGCAGCAGAAGTCCAAGTGAAAATAAAAGAAAAGATTGGCTTACAAACCCCCGTTTTCCCTACAATGCCCAATGGACAGCCATTAGTATGATAATGTGAAAAAGAGGAAGTTAATAAATACATCTATTGGGGTATTATAACCATCATATTATAATCCCGTTTTTATGCCTCTTACCGCACCCAGCTATAATCCTTAATATAATTAATTGATAATAACTGAAACTATCTACTACCTATAGGTAACTCGACTAAAATTAAAGCTAAAAAAGTACATATATGTAAAATTAGTAAAATATCATAATTTGTTATTTTCAGTATATTCCTTTGGAACTACAGTCTGATTAGTTGCGCTCCAAAATTTGTGTACTTTACAAAATCAGTAGTATACATTGTAAGAATATCATTCGTTCAGTCAGTCATGGGTAGTGTCGTAGTGTAGTAATGGGGATTTCGTAGTTTAGTCAATGGTCATGGTCTTGTCGGAGTGACTGACGACCAGATTGAGCTCATTAAAAGTATAAAATCCTAAGCAGAGGATTTTAAAAGGGCAGTAGTCTGGCGTGTCTGGCGACAATGACAATTGATCCTTTTGTCCTTGTATGTTAATTTTATGCATTTCACACAATTTGTGTCATTTTGTAATTACTTGTCTTCTATCTGTCCCACTGACCTCGTTATGCCTTCTCATATTAACTTAGGATTTATTGAAACATAAGCTAATATTTGACATTTGTATAAGTAACTTAACAAGTTTTTAGGTCTCTGAATTTTGACTTGGAATTGAGCTAAAATTTGCATTAGTTTGCAATGCTATTGTAAATTTCTATTTTTTCCCATCTTTTGAGAACTTAATTTTTTCTGCTGTCGTTTGGTCGTGAAAATCTTCGCGCATTTCCATACTATTGATACTATTGATGATATAAAATCAGTCTTCTAAAAAATAAATTATTAGATATTGAAAGAGTAATGGTATAAAAGGTAACAAATAGTAAATAGTAAGCAAATTTTAAGACATTCTTTATTTATTTACCAATGTTATGCTTGTAGTTTGAAATGTTAAAATCCTGCCTACTCTGCGTTGAAAATGGAGAACGTAGAATTAGTTGTGCAGAATTATTGACCTATTGATTAAAAAATCGTACAGTCATACAAATGTAGACTATATTAAGTAGTAACAATAAGTAGGGATCTCGGATTTAAATCAATAATTCAGTTAAAAATTCAGCTCAGTTTCGCTTGAGAACTTTGAAAAAGTAGTCATGACCGTAATTTAGGAAATTATTTAGTAGTTGTAAGTACTTAGCTGTAGCAAATAATACATTTAAATATGTATACCTACATTACATATACTTATTTTTTGTTAATTTAATTTCGTATTAATATAGTATAGCGATAGGTATACTACAAGTAATAATATATTCTATATTAAATAAAACTATTATTTGAATCAGTTATTACAGTTATTATTATTAGAGGTTTCGTTTGTATACTTGTTGGCAATAACTTGAATAGTTAATTCAGTATTGGTTGGATTGAATTATATAGGGATTAAAATAAGGAAAAAAAATCAGTTATTGTTGTGTGTGTGGGCGTTTGATTTTTATTAGTTCAGGCCGTTGACTGTTTATCATTACATTTAATAAACTGTATAAGGAGAACCTTGATAATCGTAGCCAAATATTGTTAATTCAAAATCTTCAAAAGTCGTGGAGTGTACCGGAACCGGATCGGTGCAGGTATATCTAAACTGCAGTATAGTGGAAATTTTAATTGTGTAGAACTCAGCTTGATCAAATCTTATATAGTCTTAAAGAAATGTATGTTAAATAATAATCATTAGGTTTTTGCTCATTTAATTTTACATTAGGGAAAAATTTAAAATTCAATCTCAAATATGTGACGTCGCTGCAAATTTCAAGCATTTCAGTCAATGTCACGTCACTATAGACTACTATAGACTTTATAGAAATAAGTATACAGATTGCATTGCAACACTACATAATATTTAAATAGCATCAGCTATATGAATGCTTTGCGGGATATGGTGTTGTTCGCGAAAATTTGTATTTGTTTTACTAACAATAAGCTCCATGTTAACAGAACTGTATTAAAATACATAATACTATTGTTATGACGTAAATCGAGTTTATTAAAAAGGTCTTCTTTACAAGTGGTAATTTACAATTAATACAGGTGCCACGGAGAAAGGTGCTAGACTTCTATATAGATTGTATGTAAGTACTTGTAATTCTGTACGAGGGTGAGAAGGGGTTTACCTTTATAATATAGTCAAGTTTCGAATTTTGAATAAATTTTATTGCATGGTGAAACATCCAAAAGGTTAAGCTCCAAAGTCCAAGCCCAAAAATAATCCCAAATGAGGCTCAACAATAATTTGTAATTTTATTGACTGTTATATTTCAATTTGAACTTCGTCGGCGAAATGTAAGTATAAGGGTGTATGAGTGACTATTGTGGAGCTACGATAAAGTTGAAACATGGAACAAGTTTAATATTGGTGAAAGTACATGTAATTAAGTAATCATGATACGATTGCTATACGTTTTTCTTTCAATTATTATTGAAAATGAACAGGTGGAGGAAATAAGTATCTGGAAAACTGGACCGGGGAAAATGAAACGTCTATCTAAGGATGCTATTATGATTTCGAATTATTGCAGTTCTAGATTATTATGATGCAATCTATTGTTGTCATTATTGTTGGTTGCGAAATTTTGACTTATGAAGGCACACTGAAAAATATATATACATAAATTAATATAGTAAAGAATCTATAATGAGAATTCTAATATAAAATTAATGAAAATTAATAAATATTATAGAAATGAAAAAAAAGGAAGGGTTTTGTAATAATAATTATTTTTATTTTCTACATCGGCTTGACATTGTTTGCCATTATACCTCGGGCCTCGACATAAGTTTATATTTTTTTAGTAACGGACTTACAACACTGTTGTAGACACACAGATTTTAGTAGCTTTGATGAAATAAAGGAATTTAACAACTGGCTTATTGAACGTTGCTTTTTAATTGTTTTTCACTACATGTATTTTATTTTATACTTTATATCATACAGAAGAATGTTTCTACTCTTTTTTCAAGTTTTTGCTGAATATGACTCTTGACGCTAACTTGAAATAAATCATATTTTTTAGACTTGGTAGCCGACCAAACTGCGTTTTCCAATGCATTCTCCGATGAAGAACCACATAAGGACTTCGAATCCAACGCATGTGTTCAACCAAGCTTCCTGAAATTAAGCCATGAATAAATACGAAATCGATTATTAAAAAGATGTCTGTACTAGGACTGGAACACAAATGAACAGTTAAAACTATTAATTGTAGTGCAATAAACACGAAAATTTCAGAACATACTCGAACTGTGAGTTGCTTGTAACGTCCAGTTCTGAAAGATGACAAAATATTTCTAACTCCACCGATGGCCTTTGGAATATCTCCTGGAGTAGGGGGCACCAATTCAACCTTGGCATATTTTATAAAGGTAGCAAGTCTAGGTTTAGCACCTTCAACTAAAGCTGAAATATTCAGAGAAAATTAAACGCAATTAGAATTAAAATTTATGAATTGAAACAATTCATTCAACTTATTGTACTTTAGTCCTAATCTTTTTTTGATATAATATTATGCCGCACCACCAACAACCACACGCCGCATTCATTTGATATTAAACGTGTCGATAATAATTATTGATACTTTAACTTCAAGAAAATTAGTTTAATGCCCGATACACGAATATTTGCGTTGCAACTACTGAAATTACTTAGTACTATCTAATGCATAAGTATTTAAAATATGAAATAAGGCCCTGATCTGATTGGGCGAGTTTACATAAGAAAATCTGAAATCAGCTACTAAAAATAACTTTTTGAATACTTGAAGAAATTTAATGAAATTCTACAAAAACTAATATACCTGAGACCAATTGAGGGCCCCTAGAAGCCAAGCTGGTAGCCGCCTTGGACATTTTTCCGGATTCTTGATAATATTTTATTACAAAATTTTGATTCAGAATTTCAAGAGAACTTCCTGACCGAGATCCAAGTCGTCTACTAAAATAATGGCCAATCTTTTGCACCATGTAAGTCAAGTGACTCCCGTTGTATGCACATAACATATACTGCATGAAATTTAAGGAAAAGAAAATATATTGCAGCGCCCTACCCTTTATATCGTACATACGCCTCTTTTATGCTGTAGGTATAGGAAAAAGTGCATAAACTATGTTGTACAAAAAATTAACAATTTCGAGCCCCTATCCCTCGTTTTTGGTATGCACGCCTATCTACAAGGAGAGGCAGCTCGAAGCTAGAACCCCTCCCCCGTACAATATATTACACAATTTATGCACGCTTCCTAGTGAGTATTTTGATCGTCCTATCTAACTTCATGGGCAGTAGAGGGCGGGCTCATACCGTTTGAAAGAGCTGTGGCCTGTGGCACCAATGTCCCGTGCTTTCCTATTAACATTTGTGAAAAATGCAAATAAGCTAAAAATTAATGCTTTCTAATACTTTCTATTTATTGTTTCAGTTTCCGGGCTTAAGTATCTATAATTAAACGCCGACTAAGTAGCAATTATTAAAAAAAAATACCTTTAATTCCGACTCCGTTGGACGCTAATATAAATGTTTTATTGTAGCGTGCATCTAATTGTAAGTATGCCTTCCTGGTTTTTTGGATTATTAATGGACCGACTTTATGTAAGTAATCCCATTAATCAGTAGTATGCTGTTCTCATTAAATGAAAGCAATAGAAATCGAATGGTTTATTACATTTATTATAAACTTACAAAATAATTTAATTTATGGCATGTTGCAAAACAATATTGTAAGGAGTTCAATAAAGGAAACCTAGGCTTGAAAACTTCAGTCGGTGAATGTATCTTATCTTACTAGATAGTAAAATTAACATTATATTAACAGCAAAGACAATAACAACAATAATCGTATCAACTTATATTACTATTTGATTTTCTTAATGCTAAGTATCCTGCAACAATATCACTGGGCAGAGTTCTTACAATCTGATGTTCTTCAGCAAAAGCGTACAAAATATGTGTTGTCGGATCCCGGTATTTTGCGGGTAATCCAGAAATATCAGAATACTTTTTCGCTGGTTTTAAGGATGGGGGTGCATCAATGGAAGAATCTAAATACCATATAATATAGAATAGAAATAGAATATAGAATAATAGACAGTAATAATAGATAATATAATATATTCGTGCACTGAAAATCAACATGGTTTTGCTTAATACAGATTTGATATCAATTTACACAGGAAAGTTAGTGCACTAAATTGAACAGTGTAAAATATCTCAAAATGTCTTACAATGAACACTATTTTTATCCCAAGGCATGGATCGTTCCAGTGATATTATTTGTTTCAAAGATCGCCATGCTCGCTTTTTGTCCAGTGTCATTTTTGATCTCTAAAGCCAGAAAATTTCAAGGGCGATATTAGGAGAGTATATCTTGAGTGAAGAATCAAAATAACCCATACTTATGTCCATTTTTAATAAAAATCAAAATGCACTATCTACAAAAATTACAAATTAAAACATCATGATGATCCCGAAAGTATGGAAATAGAAACATGTAAACTAAAACATTTTGCGCTTTCCAATAACATGAAAATAAAACATTTTGCAGTTTGAAAAAACAAGTAAATAGAACAGTTTGCACATGACAAAAACACATAAAAAATTGTGTATTTTTCAAAAAATGTAAATGGAAGAGTTCGTAATTTTCAAAAACATGTACATGCAACATTACGAACTTTTCAGAACTTGTATTTAACATTGTACGTATATTTACCTCGTTTAGTGTTTTATGGACTTACATGGGAACCTTCCCAACTTGAAACTACAGAATGAAGCGAAACTACCCGGAACGTATACTACCCATGTAAGTGACCTCTGCGTGTATAGTCGTTGGACTGCAAAATTCGTTGTTCGGCCGCAATCGCGCGCGCAAATTCAAAAATATCGATTTTTTCGAATTTCATCGCGCTCTAGCTCCCACAGTTTTTGTCCAATTTTCATAAAATTTGAAATACAACATCTTTGTATGTTTATCTAAAAAGTAATTTCAGGATTTTTGAAAATTCGAAAATTTTAATTTTTTCTAAAAAAAAATAGTTAAAGCTCTGGGCCTCAAAAATACACATTTTTTAAACATTTTCGAAAAAAATTAAAATTTTCGAATTTTCAAAAATCCTGAAATTACTTTTTAGATAAACATACAAAGATGTTGTATTTCAAATTTTATGAACATTGGACAAAAACTGTGGGAGCTAGAGCGCGGTGAAATTCGAAAAAATCGATATTTTTGAATTTGCGCGCGCGATTGCGGCCGAACAACGAATTTTGCAGTCCAACGACTATACACGCAGAGGTCACTTACATGGGTAGTATACGTTCCGGGTAGTTTCGCTTCATTCTGTAGTTTCAAGTTGGGAAGGTTCCCATGTTAGCTCATTTTAACCCAAGCTTAAATAGGATATAGGTAATTTAGATTCTTTAGCCATGATACAATATTACTACTACATAATCGCATATGCTACATAATTAGCTACACGGATTTCTTTCCGAAGGTGGAATATTTTTACAATCCCAGGAAACATGCGTGCTGCAACAATCAACTTAAGTTTTGTTACTTGATAATTAGGGTCCTTAAAAGAGACTTTCCGCTGATTTTCTCCTATTGTTTCTGTCCGCTCTGCTGCAGAAGAAGTATGATGAGCAGAATTTGACATCTTTTTATTTTTTTGACGCTTCGTTTAGACTTTTGAAAAAATGAACCACAATCAAACGCTACTGGCTACTTACTATCGAGGTCAAATTAATTTATTATTATCATAATAAACATTTTATTACTGCCATTAAAGGCAATAAATCATATTTAATTTTTTTGTACGATAGGAATTAAATCGACTGGAAAATAAATCATGAATCAAATAAAAAGACGATATGTTGCCAACAAAACAATGCAACAGTAATAGAAGTATAGAAGTGTGATTGCTTTGAAACTCACATTTAAAATTATGCTGAATGCTGTTTTTCCCGTATAATATCTCCAGATTCTGGATTGCCACTTTGGCGATAGGGCTTCGTGATGAACACAACTTCCAAGTTCCTTCCTAGCAAATTACAATACATAATATTCTACAATTCTGCAAAATGCACAGTAAGTAAAGTCAAAATTATTCTACTACTTTCAACCTGAGTAAAATAATAATTACATGCAAAATAAAGGGTAGCCAGGTAGATAGGTTGTAGGTATGAGGTAGGTGGCATAATAAGTAATAACTATAAAGCTACAAACAAAAAATGACTGTTTTTTGCCTAGCAGTCATCACATCACATATCCCCGGAATTATTGCCAGAACTATTAGTTTAATTTAAAAACCAAAAATAAAATAACTTCGTGACAACTGAAGAATGCCATTCACCCTTGTTTCTTTGAATATGAAGGGAGATACGTGACAAATGAAATGAAAAACTTTAGTTAAGTAAATAAAGAATAAAACTGAGCTGAATGAGTGCATAATAAAGATGCAAGCAGGCGGTCAGCAGTCAGCCAGCGGTTGTAGTTGGTAGTGCCAACTATAATTCATCGGCAATACAAATAATACAATTAATAATACTTTTTCAGAACAAGAACTCCAAAAAAATCTGAAAGCAAAAAATAATTCAGTGCAATGGTCAATGATTGAAAAAGCTGGTCACTGGTGGGGATATTATTTTTAGGGGAAAATAATCCTCAACTGTCCGACAAAATCTCATTAAATGTTAAACGACTTCCAAGAGCGAAATTAATCTGTTTCCTTCCTTCCTTCGATTGGCTTATTACCTTCTTGACTAGAGGCACTGATGAGTGAGCAAGTAGGGTATAATTTTTGTAAACAATGATGAATGAACAGTTAATCAGTGGAACCACAAAAATGAGTTGTTCGCCTTCACTTCATGCCGTCACTGCACTGTTAAATTGCACTGATTCAATACTATTTAATTCAATATATAATATTTTTACCATTGCCAATTGCCAATTTTTATTGCCAATTTCCAAAACCGATTTTTCCGCCTCTTGAATTCATCGATACATTCCCAGAATTTTGCTCAATGATTTCAGTAGCACTGTACCATTGTAAAAGACGGACGACGAGTGCAGCTACTGCAGCAGACTGCAGCTCAAGAATGAAATTGTTCGTAAATGATGTAATCAAAATTGGGTGGGTCAGTGGGTGGAATTTAAGGCAATGTTAAAAAAGTTGTCATTCTATTATATTTCCATAACGTCATTTAAGGACGAGTCCTAATTCACGATAAAGTCAGCACTATTAACTAGTCAGTAGTAGTCAGCAGTCAGCAGTAAAATATCCTGCCAGTGAAAAATTGAGGGTATGCAGTATGCAGTGAATAAAGGAGTAAAAAAACGAATATAATAGTAGCTATCGTTGTTGAAGTGAAGTATTAAAACACGGAGTACTATTCTCGTTCAAACGACACACAAAACATATATTTCATTTATTTATATTTTTATTATAAGTTAATAATAAAATGGTTATAAGGCTTTAACATTATAGGTTTTAGTAATAAATGTATAAGTATGGTTATAATTAATTTAAGTGCCTACTTAATCAAATGTAAAAATATCTTCGCATTTACACCGCTTGCTTTTGGAAATGGCAACTGCTTTTCTAACTTTGACTTTAATAGACACATTTGAATTTAGTTAAAATTGTAGACATTTTTATACTAATGATAGATTAAAGCTAAGTTGACATCTTAAAAACTCTATTTTTTTAAACTGCAAGATGCCCTATTATATAGTTTGTAATTAATTACATTGCATATTTCACATTTTTGTGATAGGAAAAAATATCTGTATTTAAGTGCTGCCCATAAATATTTTTCTTCTTCATTTTAAAAATAACTCATCATCTACAGAAATGTAAATTCATTCCGCTTTAAGTATATAGAATTCGGCATTTTTATTTTGATTAAAATAGGCATATGGAATGCAGTTAGCTAGTTTTGGTTCTTCACTTCTTCAACCATTTCAACGACGACAATGCAATACCATACATCTCAAAATAGAAAAGGTTGCCTGCCTCTGCCTTTTGCTTTATTTTCCCTATTTGCCTCCCATTCCCATACTAAACCTTCCCCACAACAAGAAATAAATAATAAAAATTAATACATATTATAATATTGAGTGCATATACCATTAGCATTAAAGTATTAGAATTAAAGTAGTAGCGTAGAGAACACATGGCATGGTGAAGAAATTGTTGCTTCACTCCGACTCCACCACTCCACGTAGGTAGGTATACACTTGCCACGCATAAAAAGCTTAATCAAATTCAGCATAACATAACATACATATTGTATAAAATAAAGCACCCTGATTAGTATGTGAGTCCTTTATTTTTATTATCAGTCTCAACGTGCCGTATAGTTTTGTAGCTTTCAGTCAGATCGAGAATCGAGATCCATAGGTATTTGTATCGCTATATAGAGGGGTATTAATGTGTACACCTATAAGGTACTATCTCCGAGCCTACGAATGAATGCCTACCGATTAAAATTATATTCTATACCATCTACACGAACGACTACGAAAAGGACTGCATCTGTTCTGTTCATCTGCTGCTGTTCTGTCCCCATTAGCCAAGCCAGGCCAGACAGCCTTTTCATTTCATTTAAAGGACGACGTGAGTGAGGACCAAGAATCCTTTGCTCCCTCTAAAGCTGTCATCTTCATCTTATTATCTAACTATACCATATTATAATATTCCAACTTATAGCTAAACTCCTTCAACTTAAACATTCAACATTTCCCTTACTCACTACTGCTAATCTCTGTACTTTGTGGTTTGGTTCCGTTCTAAAAGTGTGAATCATCCTATTCGTTCTTCGTATAATATTAGTGTTCATTTTTGTAACTTTACGTCCAACGTCTTGCTAGTTTCAGGGCTTGAGTAACATTTCAAAGAATGAAATAAACTGATAACTTCAGTGAGGCTCAAAACTTTGGAAAATCCTGTCGCACACAGATAGTCCAGTGCAGCAAAAGTATAGGCTCAAAGACATAAAAGAAACAACGCAGTTTAAGTTTTAATTTACTATTTAACTTTCGTCTTCAACGTCTTCAGTTGCGTTCTTGGGAGGATTTCGTAGTTCGTGATTTTGGTTTGTTCGTGAATAACCAGGAGGAAAATAGAAGAAAAGAGCAAGAAAATGATACGACTCGAACTCGACTGGGCTGACTGTAACTTCTTGTAAAGTAAACTGTAATTGTAATTAGATGTTGTGGGTTTTGTGAACGAGTGTAATAAGTAACAAACAATACAGGATTGACAACAGAAAATACAGATACAGAAGTCTAGTTCATTTAGTCAATAGTTGGTTCTTTCTTGGTGCTTGGTAACCTTCAGCATCAGCATTCATAAGGCCTTTTGTTTGTACTTTCATCGTCATCGTCATTCGTGTCCCATTAGCGTTGTCGTCATCGTCACTTTGTAATAGCGATAAAATTATTTGGAATTTTTGAATGCTGCTAAAAGTAGTTTTGATTTTTAGTTGAACATTTAAACACTTCAGGGCTCAGAAATTCAAGCAAGATTGTAGTATCCAACACCGTATGAACTGTGAGTGGAACTCTTGAACTGTTAAGATCCTTAATATAACAATAAATTAAAACTTGAAGAGTCGAATTTGTATACCCAGTAAATTTTGATTTTTGTTTATTGACTGCAGTCGACGTCAGTTGTTGGTGTTGAAGTCGAAGTAGGGAAGTCATCAAAAATCTGATATAAAATCCGAGCCAAGCACCACACCACAAGTGGTTTTTTTTATTCCCTCGTTAAAATTATAATTTCTACTTCGCCCTTTGTTTGTCTTTGACAAAAGTTATACAGTTCCGCTTCCCATTTGATTTTGATGCGAGATTCAGATTTCATCAAGTTTACTTAGACTGTTGTGCGCTTATCCAAATTAGTCTTCGTCGTTAATAAAATATTTTTTGAATACCGATATCGATAGCGATATACTGGTCATCGAGATTTTTTCGTGTCGTTCCTTCACATCGGATCCAACATCATTTCGAGAACATGATGAAGATGATGTTGATGTGACTCTTTCTCCTGACGGTGGCCCCGCAGACGATTTGAATACTAATTAATGTAATACTTCGACTGGGCAACTCAATTTACAACTTTGAAATTGCACATTGAGCATATTCAGCAATACGCTCATAGTTTAATATAGAATTTTAACTCGAAACTCTCTCAAGCTCTCATCCTCCACACACCGTCTTTCTTCTATATACTTCTCAAGGCCATGAGCGTTAAACCTTACTTTTATCTGATTATGGAATAAAGTGAAGTTAAAGTGAACTCCTATGAAAATATACATATGAGTCCTACGTGAGTGGATCCCACAAATAATCTTCGTCATCATCGACATCCAACGATTTAACATCGAGGCAAAGTCAAACTAAATTGGATAGTCGTCAACAATGGCATCTGTAAAAGTGGCTGTTCGTGTCCGCCCTTTTAACCAAAGGTATTTCATTAATGCTTTTTTATCATTATTATTAAGCACTATACTATACCCTTACAAAATACCTTTAAGTGCACATTTTTTAAATTGTTGATTACGTATTTTAGTCATTCTTTCAATTTTCAGTTGGGTTGTGCAGCTTCAATATGCAGATATTAATGTTAAAGAATTTTAAATTACGTAAAAACGCAGTGTTTGTGTCACAGAAATTTATGATGGATGAGATATATTTGCCAAAAAATATTTCCACTTTAGTGTACTTAAATGAGTTGCTTAATTCTAAACTAATGGTTTGAAAATTTATTAAATTCATCATTTATTGTTCTCTTCGGGGTCAAAGTTCTTTTTTTGGAACATTTTTTTGGGAGTATCTAAATGCACTGCAGTTGTTTTTGGTGAGCGAGCGGTGACAGTTTTAGAAGCCAATAAATGATGCCTTTAACATTCTTCCTTATTATTCTGTAGGTATTTTTAGCTTCGAACCACTGTGTAACAGCTGTTACTCTGTCATCCCGTATTTTTATATGCAGCTTTTATTATTTATAAGTACTTACCTAGGTATCTATGCTGTATATGCAATATGCATTATAAAGTGAATAATATTTTCGTTTATTTTTGACCTCGTGAACTTGGAATCAGTGCATGATATTTAGAAGCTTGCACTTGATAAAAGATAAAAGATAAAAATAAAGCTATATCGTGTACAGTTATATTTAATTTAGGTCTTCGGTGCATACCCATACGATATTATAGATAGTATATAAATAATGGGAATTATGGAGGTAGGTAGAGAGTTGGACTTTTTATTCGTGTCCCAATCCGGGAATAATATAAGTATGGAAATACATAATGTGTACTGCAAATTTGATTAGGTGGATTATAGGGATACCCAGTGTGATGTGATAACTAGATTTGTAAACACAAGTTAACTTGTACGTACTAATATTAGCTGATAAAAAATTAACACACTCTTCGGCTTCGATGCTTGAGTCTCTTGAATTCTGTCATTTATTGGGTCACCTATCTCTCCTTGTACTATTGTACAGTGGTACTTAAGTATATTATATATATAACTCGCTCAAATGGATTGATATTGATGGGTTCTCCATCTCCACTAATAAAGTTTTTACAATAGCCTTAGTAGTCAGTAGGTAGTAAGAGGTAGTGTGTATACATACTTAAGTACCTGGCACGAGCAAATACTTATTCTTCACTTTGTTTCGGTCTCAGTCGATGGCTATATTTATATTTGTCCAGATTTCAATGTACAGTACTTGAAAATACTAACTTCCTCATTTGCTAATAACCTCGTCGTCCCAGCACAGCAAAAATATGTACAACATAGACTAAATGCGGGTTACACCCATTACAAACATTCCTGTTACTTGAAGCATTTAAAATAGATGCTAACAATAAATACTTATATTTGTCACAATACATTATTGCTATGTTTTAACTTTTTATCCACCAACATTAAACGAACATCGTCCATACCTTACTTAATTACTATATGATATGTAACTAACTAACTATAGGCATGTTTCGAGTTTTTTCGAAGTATTCTTCACTGGGAATATATTTGTACCTAGTTTACCTTTTTACTTTTTTTCAATATAACTATGTAGTATTTTAGTACCCAAAAGTGATGTAATATATACACTGCCAACGAGAACGAGAACGACAACTGACGAGTGTCTATCTATCTGTATTGCTACTTCGACTTCTCCTTCTACAGCATAGAATTTTGTGTCATTTTTTTTTCTAAAACTATTATTACTGTACATATGACATACACATTTATCATTGGAGCTTGTTCTTCACATAAATTTTCCTCGTAGGTAAGTAGTAGTTTGAAATTTCAAATAGGTATACCTACCTAGCCTAGGTTCATGTTCATAATAAAGAATACACTGATGCTGGTTGCAGCGATATATTATGATGGCACAGCATAAATATACTACGTAGATCATTGCTTCATCTTTGTCCCTTACATCTCTGCAATAAAAAGTTAAACGCTTCTCTCTGCAAGCTTGCAAATAATGAGGATGGGAAAAATAATGGCAAGTTTGACTATATAGCACTATATAACTTATTAGATATCTTATTATGAAGTACACACATAATATAATTATATCCTCACATGCATCGTGCCATATACAGTAGAGTAAGTACACGCAGCTTGAGTGAATTGTGAATCATACACGTTAAGTATTTCGGTTTGGTGTAGCTGTATATATACTTAACGTATGTGTAGAAATTCGTATTATATAGGTGTAAAATTGGACTGAACCCTTACAGTCAGAGTCAGAGTCATCCCACTGTTGACTGTATGTAATTTTTTATTTCAATGCATATATTATTCTATTCTAAATCTTTATTTAGGTTACTAAACTTCGTCATAATTAGGGATTTTATGTGTACTATTTTTTTTATCAATGTATTCCTATTTGATTTGATACTGTGTGAACTTTAGTCATTTCTGTGTAGACTGTACTGTAGACATATAACTACAGTAGCTATGCAGTATATCCAGGCAGCCCATTTTTATTTTTACCTGGGTTTATTATGGAAATACCTATTTATTATAAAATATATAATGAAAATGGTCATCTGTTGCTGTTTTATTATTGCTAGGGGGGATGTGGCTGTGACTGTAGTTTGTAGCTGTGAAAGCATGACAGAAATATACATTTTTGACGTTGTTGACGTTAACACTGGACTGAATGACTGTGGATCGAAATGTCTGAAACAGCTTTTATCAGTTATCAGTAGTAGGATGGTTATTATTATTATTACAGTTTGGATTTTAATGTACTATCTCTGTAGCTGGAGGATATGAGTCATCCAATTTTTCTCGTTATTATTAAGAAGTAGAAATCTTTATCCTGCCTTCAAAGACTAATAAGACGTAGTTACGTCGAAGTTTGAATTCTATTTTCAATTCAGAATGCGAGACCATCAAATTATCACATATATAAATTCTAATCAGTCTTCTTAAAGCTTACTATGAACTATGATATGAACTTATTGTGTGTTTTGAATTTGAAATTACTCACAAGAATTTATATTGATCTTGTGCGTTCGTCCTCTGTACATAAAAATGACGAGTAGTCCGTGTGTATAGGCTATTAACATTAAAATTGTATGAGCTGTCTAGCTTGTCTGACTTTGGACTGGATTTGGATTTGGATTGAACTTTATTATTCCTTGTATAATGTTAACATATTTTAATTAGGTCTCGTATATTGATATCTAGGTCCTGGTCCTTATCTATTATCTATAATATTGTTGTAGTTGCAGTGGTGAAGCTAGAAAGCAAAATGAAAAATTTAAATAATGTGATGCTCCACATGTAATTATTTCTGTTCAATTATTTTATACATTTTTGATTAATTCAAGTATTTCAAAGTACTATTACTGATATAATTTTTATTTCGCCTCACAGTAGGACTAGCATAAGGTTTTTCGTTCGTTTTTAAATATTCATGTTGATTTTTTTTTATCCTCGCTCAGTGTTAATTATACAGCATGAGTAATAATTATACTGTGGTACCTGAAATTTAAAATTCCTATAAATATTAAAAAATGCTTTTATTAGACAGCACAGCGTTAGTATCTGTATCGACACCGGAATTTGCTGCTAGAATTAGAATTTTTTTTTCTAGTTGAGTGGATTTTGATATAAAGTATAATATGTAATGTGTCAGTTCTCTTTTAATGTATGTATCTCTCTAATCATCACTTGTTACTTGTCTCTGTCTCGTCGAACAGGGAGTGCAAATTTTCTGCATTTAATTGGAATAATTGTTTCAATTCTCTGTCGTCTGGTACAACAAAACATTGTTGGTAAGACAATGACCAAGACACGTCAAAGCAAAGCCAAACGATAGGCCAAAGGGTAGGTAGTGTGTATTGGTAATTAGTGGTTAGGCTTGATAATCAACTTTTTGACTTTTCAAAACAAATCTATGGCGTGAAATCTTGTTGTTCGCGGTGCGGTGATGGTGCTCCTTTAAGCTACTATACCTCAGCACTGGCAATACTCGGAAAAGTAAGACTTGTAATAGTTGTAACTTGTAACTAGTGTGGTAGGTTAATTCATTAGTGTTGATTGTCCCTTTTCATTGTCTCTCTTCTGTTGAGGTTGGTTTTTCTAAGGGTCAGAAGTCATTAGAAAATATTTAAGTACATAGATAGCTTCCTCTAAACGTTGTGTATGTGTATACTACGTCTAATCGATTGTAGAAAAAAAAAATTTCTTCCGTGGCCCGTTGTCAACAGTCATTATAAGGTATTAATTATTTCTTTTAATTCATTCAGAATTCAGGGGTGGAAAGGGGTGAGATGCTAGTACAAAATAAGTACAGTGTTTCAGTATTATAATTATTGTCATGAATAATAATTAACAATTTTCGATAACTTAATTAGTTTAGGGATATAATATGTAGTAATTGACAGGATCAACATCAGCATATCAGTATCATTACATTGGGACTCGGACTGACACTATGGGGCTGGGGCTCATATTTACAAGCTGTTTTATACTCTGTGAGTCAGCACAGAACAGGGACAAGGTTAGGTTTTAGGTAGTGTGTATATTTCAATTTCAACTTATCCCAATCCCAATAATTATAAAGTCTATGAAGTACGAAGAGTATGAACAAAAATTTACTAGTACCTACATAGAAAATAAAAACATGGATATGGAAATTGAAACATATTTTATGAGCATGTCTTCTCAGTTTTAGTTCACGCTCATAGTTCATGCCTTCAAAAAAATTAATGTTTACTATATAGTTGTTGGCTATGCGTTTGTTTCTGTCTTTGGGAAAGTTGGACTGCATAATAATAACGTGTGGCCAGAGTGAGACTTGAGAGCCAAAGTCAAGATTTGATAAAATGTTCAAGAATAATGGTAAATAATTCTGGTCATGTCACCTATCACATGTTCTCTATACACTGTACAATATAACTTATCTTCAGTCATATCTCCTTGCTATGCCCCATGTTTGTTGTGTTGTTGTGTTCTTTTCGATGCTCCCAAAACTTCAAGTGAGTTTAATAAGTAGTATGCTGCCTAAGAAAATTCTAACAGTCATATCTCATATATATGTCTTTTCTGACTAAGCCGGTAACGTGTGTAAAAATTCTCATTTTTACGCTTTTTACACCCCTTCACATGCTCCTATATGTACTTTTTATGAGACTTATATTCATAAATTAACCAAGTAATTTATTATTATAATTATTATTATCTGCAGATATTTACTCTGTACCATTGCTCATTGCCATTACCATTCCATTCCATTTGGCTTGTTTTGTGTTTGTTTGGTTGACTTGTTTGTTGGAATTGGAATTAGAGCTACACAGATACAAATATATTGGAGGGGGAAATTTATTTTAGCCTCGATTTGACTGCTGTAGTAATAAAGTAATGTGCTCCAGATTTACACTTGACTACTCGTAGATTAGTACTAATGTGAACTCATCCTTTGTAAGGACTGCGTTGAATTTTATCAGTTGTTAGGAATATCCACAATGTTCTTTTGAGTAATACATTAATACTTTTTCTCTGTTTTGTATGGATTTTCTATTTCTGTTAGTTGGGAAAACTGAATACATAATAATTATTTTGTGAAAGAGTGATTAGTGGTACTATTAATATATTACCTACACAGTGTCATTTCAGATTCTAGACTTACTCTTTTATTTGAGTCTCCTTTTAATTTTGAGCAAGCGTGCATTACATAATTTACAAAAATAATTTGAACATTACTAATTTGAATTTTGAATTTACGTATTTAAGAAATTATCTGTAGAACATAATCCGCTTTTCTGAGATATATAGAATTATTATAATATTTTTCAGTATCAGAAGACGTAGGAATTTTAATAGGTATTTTGTACAGTGAAACCTATTTAATTAATGTGTTTAATTTTTTGAAAACATTGACATTCTCTAGCTATATGATTTCTTGTAAAATTGTAAGAATGATGAAATATTTTAAATGGTCATTTTTCACCATAGTTGTATTTAAAAGGTAATAGATTCTGATTTTTTTTTCGAAAATTCCTGAAGGCTGGTTTTGCACCTCCAATAAAAAAGATATTGTATGATATCCTGCGATCATACATAAATATAAGTATCTGCATAATTAATGAGAAACAAGTTTTAGTATTTATATTTCTGACCTGAGATTTGAGCTTCATGTTCTGGTAGTATAAGTGCATAACATTTTTCTGGCTTCAAGCCTCACGTGTCATCAGGACCAGATTCAAATCTAAGTCCAAGCCTCTATATTATATTAGAAATGGGTAAATGGTCGCCTTGTCCTAATCTTGTTTACTATTGAGTGCATCAAGTACTTTTCCGTTCCCTCTAGAATGACATAATTGGACAATATATATAATGCTTTGGACGCACGCTATACCCAGCCAACTAAAAACTAAAGTCATAGTAAAGTAGCTGTGATACTCATACTCATAATATATTATTACAAGCTAAAAAGATGAAGTTAAGAGATTAGGATAAGAATATTATTTTTATGACTGCTGTATATTAACACAGTACTTAGACGGAGAGTCAGAATCAAAGTCATTTCCTCATATCCACCAGCATATTATATGAAGTCTATACTTAATGTAATTTAATTTACTTGAGGAAATATAAAATTAAAATTATGTACTATGCTATCTCTCAAAATCGACTGTAACAAAAGCTCTGGCCTCTGTCAATGTCGATGTCGACGCGATGATGGGGAACCCAGAGATAGTAAACGCTAAGTTAACGGGATCGTTTAAACTAATAGTAATGTTCATGCATAGTTTTGTAGAAAAAATTAAAGATAATGCAAATTGGTTCTAAATTACACTATTACACACGTATATATATAAAGCAATGAAAATAAATAAAAATGTTTTAGTTTTAAGAGCCATTATAGCTGTAACTATACTTGGTTCGTACTTTCGTATTCGTTCTCTAAAACAGAATTCTTTTCCCCATAAAGTGTAATTTAGATAATTAGCATTAATTATCATTATCATATTATATAGTGTGTACGGAAAGTAGCTTGAGGGTTTCATAGAAACTTTTCTAAGCAGCTGAAAAAGACTTAAAGCTGTCAATATGAGTGAATATAATTATAATTTACAAATGTAGTTTTATTACACAGTCAGTATTTTACTGGATGGATACCAAAACCAAAACGAATACGAATTAAGAGTGGGAGTAGAAAATGCATGCAACTATATACCTTAACTACCACCTAAATTGTTTGTTGCATAATTTTTATATGATTTAATATGACTATCTCAGACCGATCTCTTCTATACAGATAGTAATAAAAAATAATGATGATTGTTATTTTACTATCATTATTATCATGAATAATGTATTAAATAATTAGTTTTTAACCATACACATAGGTGAAGATTCATAACTTCAACTTCAAAGGTTTAGCTTTATTTTTTCCCCTCAATTTCCCATGACCATCATAATAAGTGCCTATGCCTAGGTAGGTAATTTTATTTTACAAGAGTACAATGAAAAATGCACTGACTTTGTATATTATAGTAAAAAGTACGAAATTTAATCTGGTGAAGAACAGTTAACTGTACTTTGTATGATAGTGTACGTTGATCTGTTATGTTGTGTTTTGTTTACTTATTTGTAATTAAATAAAATACAACAAGTATTATTGCGCATTTTGACATATTTAACTCATTTTATAGCGTAGCAATATCCCCATATGTTTGTACAAAGCAGAATATAATAATATAGTTTTTGTACATACAACATATTTCGTAGGAGATTTTGATTTTTTGTATCAAATGAAATACACTGTATGTAGGTATTTTTTCCACTCATAATAACTAAGAAACGGGATCATTTTTTCCTTGTCCCATGCTTAGCGGTTTAGATTGACGACTGTTGGAATTGGAAGTTGATTGGTGTGGAGCATCCGTATCCTTCATAATACCCTCAAATTAAATGTACATTATATATTATAGTCCATCCATCATCCATCACATTTCCTGCCTATACAAATTGCAAAGGGTGAAAGATTTTAACTTGAGAATACTTTTGAAATATTGGAACATTCGGAGCGAAACGATTTTTTTCTGGAATTAATGATATAATTTAGTGGGAAAATATGAGGCGATAGGAGGGGGTATGTCAATGGGAGGTGTTAGGAGTAGATGCTCAAGCTTGTTTTCTTCTTTTCTTGTCATGATGAATTGAATGTCATGTGGTCATGTCATTAATTTAGATATTGTTCCTCCCACAGAGTCAGATAGTGACTGCTAAAGCTCAACGCTAACTAAAGAGATCTAGACTAGAAGTCGGGAAGAAGACACATTTATTTTAATTACTAATATGTACCTGAATACCATAGTAAAACATACTCTCCATATGAAATAATTATACACTAATAAGAAAGGTGTGTTTAGCATGTATATAGGTAGTGCTTCAAAAAAGTTTTTTTCTTTAGTGGCGGAAATTCAGAACCTTCTTCACTTTTTATTCTATTTGGCTTATTGCAAATTTATAAATGCAGTCCAAAATTTGCCAATTGCAAATATTTAAAATGTTCCCCTTTTACTATTATTCACATCCCCATTATTTACCATTCTGTCATCACCACTACACCACCAATCACTATCAAATCAACATTAACATCACCAACATCATCATTATCCTCAGCATCGTCGTCATGATTCGCATTATTAGAGTTGGAGTGAGCATTTCAAGGCAATGCAATGCAATCCAATCCAATGTTAGCATTAAACTCTCTCTCTCTCTGCCCGACTCGAAACTCGCCATCTAATTTGAAGTTCGTGTTTACACACATTCTACATTTGTCGCATTAACTGACATTCCGAATCGAATCGAGTCCATCTTTTCCTTAATTGTATGTAGGCAGTTACACTTGTCTCATATCTGTCACTGTCTCTTCGCGTGTGTACGGTCGACTCAATTCAACTGAACTTATATCTGAATCTGTATAGTCTGGTCTGTACTTCTAATTCTGCAAAAAAATTCTAGCTTGAGTTAGAATTTGATTTGGATTTAAAATGTACCCAGGTAGGCTAGGTAGGTACGAGGATAATATGTAGCTTAATGCCTTTCCTTGTCCTTGTCGACAGTCGACAGTCGACGTGGAAAGGAGCTTTATTTTTTTTTTACGTATGTGTGAATTTGTGTTGTGTGTTCAGTTAGAATTAGTGTGTTAAGCCCTAGGAGGATTTTATATGATGATGATGAGATTTGGTTGAGATTCCGTTATGCATAATTATATGTATGGCAATGACAGTATATATATATACATATATATATTCTGAAGTAGTACTCGCACTGTGTAATAAATGTAATGGATGTTGGTGCAAGGAAAGGGAGGCTCCTCATGTTAAAGTTGTTAGTTTACAGTGGTACTTATAGTTCTTGGTTGGCGTTGGGTAGTTGGGTAGTAGCTGACAGCTGCGAGTCCATTGGAAGTATTCTTATAAATGTTGTATGCATGTATAATTAGAGTGCTTATGAAACTTAAATCTGAAACCCTGAAGTAAAATGGTGGGTAATACAGAAACAGAAACAGATACAAAAACTGACTGTTGTAACAGAGACAGAGAGAGATAGTTTATAATATTCTTATTGGGATTACTTCAATCTTCAAATCTCCACATGTAAAATATACATACCTAGGTAGGTGGAAAGGTATGTAATTTAATTTCCATTTCCTAGTCTAAACTTCTTCTATCTAAATCTGACAGCGCTAAACACCACATTCAACCGGAGCAAACCAAAATAATCAATGGAAAGAAGTGGTGCGGCTGTATTTTTACATATTATCTGTAGTTCTGTAGTATGGATATATTTCAGTAGCTGAAGATAGGGTCTATGCTTGTATAATTATATATCTGTATCTTATTACTTCTAGTTCCACTGTAGTCGAATAGTCTACTAGGTTGATTTTGATTTGATCGAGCTGCTCTATCGAGCATCTGTTCTGTTGACTGTTGGGTTTGGCATAGGTACTTAAGTTAGTTCACGATCTTCATCATGAATTTCTGCTCTGTGATATATCCGTCCGTATATCCGTGTGTGAGAAAACTGAGAATAGAATTGTACTGTGTGTGTGTGGGTCTGGTTGGGAGAAGAAAATACGTGGAGGATAGAAAAAGAAACTTGCATAGTTTGTATTTTACCACGTGGCTTTTTTCCTTCTCGGGTGAATGATTCAGTTATTGTCATTGTCTTTTATTTTTCAAATTCTGAATGAGGCATCAAATCATAGCTACCTATCGCCTATACTTTAGATCCTTACTATCTATTCTGTAGGCAGGCACATGTCAGGCGTCAGGTAGGAATATCTGTAATCTGCAGAAACAGATGATGCATCAATTACGTACAGTCAGCTCATCGTCAGTTTTTTGAGCCTTTTAAAATTTCAGCTTATTTGCATTCTGTATTTTATTCCGGATTCTATAAATCAAACTCAATTTAAAATGTCATGTCTCTTGTACATCTTCTTTTCGCCGTTGTTTCCATTCCCATCCGTGTCCATATATGCACACCTTTATAGTTTAGATTGGGAGATGAAAAGAAGAGAAAATACATAGGTAGGTAGGTTTTAGGTAGGTAATCTCTGTTACTATTGTCTTGCACTTGGTGTAAAATATTCCGCTCGTGATGGAGAATACGCAGTAGAAAATTACTTTTACGTATTTATAACCGTATGGAAATGCTTATAGGTATAGAGACGCAATGAAATCCATGTGTACATGTATTATAATAATGATGATATTAATACTTGAGTTGTAGGAACAGACATATTATATACGTAGTGGCAATTTTTGTAGTTGAAGAAGTATCAGCAGTTTGTGTTATGGCATGACAAGTGCGGATTGATGGACACAGCCAAAGGAAACGTTGAAACGTAGAAAAAAAGTACCCAGATAGATACTCTGAAATCTGATATAATTAATATGGGTGGAGGTATTTGGAGATTTTAGTGATTGTAGATTTAGACTAGCTAAAAAAAAGTAGGTCTAAATTATAAATACTATAAAATAACTAGGCACTCTGGCAGTCTTCAGTCGTTTAGCTGAGTCCATAGCTGTACATTTAAAATACAATCTAATTTTATGCATCTGAATTCTAAATTCGTAATTCAGAAATTTAGTTCAAACTATTATGTGCATGAAACCACGTCACACACCACACCTTCTGCCTCCATAATAACAGCTGATGCAGAGTGCAGAGTATAACAGGATACCTATACCTAAAAGTCTATACTACCTCTACTACCAATTACCAGTACCAGTACCAACCAATTGTGGGTATGCATACATATATGCTATGGTTGGATAATAATAGAGAATTTACTATATAGAGAGTGTACAGTGCAGTAGGGAGTTGATGTTAAAATAATAGTTGGTTGATACCCAGTAGGAACACGCAATCATGCAAACATATACTTAAACTGTGCGAATATCAACTACAGATTTAGAAATATTACGTTTTTATTTTGATGTGTATGTTCTAATGTACCTGCTATTAACCTATGCCTAGCGGCCCTATATAGCCTACTGGTCTAGCTCAAGCATTGAACTTAAATATTCGTGATAAAATCATTTATAAAGATGAAAGATTTAAAAGATAATTGATCATTTTAAAATTGCGTAATGTTCAAGTATACAAGTGCCTATGTAGATGTAGATTAGGTATATAAGTATTAAAATATTCTCTAATGCTATAGTGGCAGTAGCTTTGATCCTTATCCTGTGGTACTAAGCACGGACTCGAAATAACAAGTCCCCTCAGAGTTTTTTAGTTGAAATTAGGCTCGTGCTCTAAAGAACAAATCAAAACAAGGGCAGAACATTTCAGTTTTTGATTTTACGATCTCATCTTCAGTAATCCCGCCTACCTTATCAGAAGCATCTTCGTCTGCTATCCGATTTAGCATTGTTTTATATTATGATTGTATCTTGTTTGTATTTATTTTTCCAAGTAAAAAATCCCCCATGAGCAGGCATGAATTTCATAATAATTATACTATATCCTGAGCATTAATTATAGATTGTGTAGATAGTAGATTCTACCTTACATTATTATCCAAATCTATGCATTGTTTACCTTCGCAAACGTAATGCCTATTTGTATGCAAAGACTAGGTTTTTTAAAACTCCAAATAAACCTGTAGTATAATAAAAAAGCAAGTTTTGCATATTATTCTCTCAATTGAGCTGTATGGGCTATATGTACAATATTGATAAATCAATTTGTGGATACGTAATGAAATAAAACCTATGCTAGTGGGTACAACAATGGGAAAATTAAATGCATGTGGGCGACATGCAATAAAAATTAGACATGACGTAATTCCGGTTCGGAATGTTTTGAATAGTAATAAATAAGGTTGCTTGACAGACTGCCACTGGTGAAATAATAAGGTAATCTGTCATCACTTGTAAAAAAAAGGAACAGCATTGTGTAGGTGAGGCGTTACTGTAGAATGTAAAAGATTTTTGCTCTGTGCGTTATGTATAAATTGAAAATTGAGAATTGCATCTTTGCATCCCTTGCTTTTTATGGTTGAATATTTGCTCATTGTGGCCACAGTAACTGCAATGGTTGCTGTTGCTATTGACAGTCATGCATGCTACCTTATGTTTGTTTGGACTTGAGTGTGTGTACATAAGGGTTTTAGTACATTTATAGGTAACTTAACTTACCTACGGGGCTGGTAGTAATAATAGTAATAATTATTAGTACTAACAATATTGAGTAGTTGTATTATAAGTAAAGGTACACATGTACACATGTTAAGTAATTAATGTGACGACTGTGTGTAAAATTCGAAAAAATTGTAAATTGAAACCTGTGTTCATAGAGAGAGAAAGTAAATTTTTTATTTACAACTGGCGTTACAATAACGCTTGCCATAAAGACACAGTAAGAACATACAAGAATTTTAAGAAGTTACAACGGTTATATGAGTTTAGGATTTGTTTTTACATAATAATTTTCCAGCTAACTATTAGATAAGTTCATATTATATAGATGGTTATGAGCTATACGGCATGAACCCCGAATGGTTGCAATGACAATTTCTTCGATTATTTTTGACGGAAGCCGCATCTCTTTTCGGAATGATTCGAAGAAGGCAGGAATAGTGCCACGAGCTCCAACTAGTAAACCTATAACCTCTAATTTCTTAAGTTGGTATTTTTCCAGGAAGTAAGGGATACAAGGATTGATTGTACACAATATTGTACCAATTTATCATATAATGGATTTACATGTCTGCTTTGAATATTGAATGTTAGCTTTTAAATTCATTTCCATATACAGATTAACAGATCCTTAAGATCGTACTTTTAGCTGTGCTATATGCATATAGGTAGTTTATATCGAATTCGAATATTATGTATACGTAAATGCATTAGGGCCTTGCACCCAGAACTGCATTGCTAATATATATGCATTTTTCGTCTCCACAAATGAGTAATTTTTAATTATAATAGTATAATAAATAAATTATATTACAGTTAATTACACCAAGCGTGGATTTTTAGCCCCTTGGAAATTTATGAAAAAAGGTATAAGACAGAGAGAGAGAGAGAGAGAGAGAGAGAGAGAGACCGTAAGCATTAGGCATCTTAGGCAAGGCGCACGCGAGGCTAGCGCTAGATGTGAGATCATTTTTATTTTTGAATAGATACCTGTGTACTGTGTAGGCCACCTGTAGGCATAGTATTATTATTTACCTATGCCGACGTAATACCTAGGTAAGTACCTACATATAAAATATGTGATTACAGATATATGTCATTATAAAGGCGTAGCAAAATTTTGTAATTGCGGATTGTAGTACGTATATATAATTCAAGTAATTAATTATATATTCCAAGTACAAAGTCAAAATGTGCTCAATAGGGGGAAACCCGATGACGAAGTAATGGCAGTCGTAATGTAGTAAAAAATTGAAAATGTTACAGTTGCTATGGAAATATTTACTTTTGAATATTACTAAAAATTTTATTTGGGTACACCCGATGGCTGATTAAAAATGTGTGGGATAAAAAGTAAAAAGTATTGGCAAAGTTGTAACTTGTTGTAGTAAAGCAACAATAGTAACTCTTACCATGGCAACCATCACTTTTTACTTTTTTACTACATCACTACGGAAATTACTACACATCGGGTGGTGGGCTAATATATTTATTCACGCTGTGTAGAATTGAAACCGACAGACGAGACAATATGTAGTATTACTATGTACCATGTGTATCTGTAATGTGTAATCTGATAATGATAGTGGATGAAATGGCAATGAAAAAGAACAGTGCTTTATTCCGTTTATTTTCTCTGTAGAAAAAGTTATGGTTGAATTAATTTACATGGTTCTTTTGTATTTTATGCAAATGCGTAAGCACAGCTGAACTGGTCGTCTGTGAGCTAATTTATTTATTGTGAGGTTTATAAACTCAAACATAGGACCAAAAACGTTGTTTAAATCTATAAAATACAAATACAAATACGAATAAATCTAAGATATAATCCCTTGGTTATGTGTATAGGTAAGCTGCATATACCTTATACCTGTGTATGCCCCTTTATTTATTCAAGGTATGGTGGGTATGGGTGTACCCATTAAATACCCATGCAACTTCAAAGGTAGGCTATAACAGTAACAGTGCAAAGTACAATATCTGTCTGTGTATAAACTGTATAACCACAACGTCCACAACTATAATATTAGATCTCTATACTCATATATGTATGTATGTATGTAACAGTATTGTACTCGCAGGCAGACGCCCACTCTATACTCATATACTTTTAATATACTAAACAAAAAAGTAACTTCGACTTCGACTGGCTTGTACCTTTTCGTTTTCATTTCCCATAAATACAACATTGGAGTCATGCACATCTAAGTAATACTTGCAACTTTTCTTGTTTTCTTTTCATTAGGGAGCTGGGCATGGACGCTCAACGTATTATTGAAATGGATGGGAAGAAAACTCGGATTCTCAATATAAAAGTAAGTCTGATTCTGATTGGGGTGTTTCATTAATTATGATCATGAATTTAATTATGATTTTATCACGCTTAATTTAAAATTGTAATATGTGGGTATCTAACTCCGCCTGTAATGCACACCTACCTACCTACTTACATAGAAAGGCTCATATGAACTATGAGGTATAATTAAATCTGCGTAAGTCAAGTACATTATTTATTGCAGTAAATTGTGCTTAAAGAAAGCTACATAATAATGTTATTTTGCTATGTTGGTGTACGTTTCCATTTCACTTCATGCCTGTGTAGTAATCTACTAAAATTACTAAAAATCCATAACGAGAATTCGAATGGTGAAAACTTGCTGTCAGCGCATCGCTTTAAAATATCAAACTATCAATTTATTGTTTTCAAGCTTAGTGTATAAATAGTACATATAAATCTAAGGCTAGGAAAATGAGTAGGATCAAATTTAATTTTAAAGCAGTATATAGTGTATATGGCATTTGAAATATGATTTAAGTATTTTTAGGGTCATTCACCAATACCAGAATCAACCCCAGCTTTTACATTAGCCTTATTGCCTTTTGGCTTTTAACCGTCCGTCCCGTCCCACATATTTTCCCATCACACATCCACTATCTCATCTCCATTTGATTCGTATGACACATCAATTCGGCATGGCTTTTTAGAATTTTCATTTATGTCTACTCTGTGGAGTGCAAAATTGCCTATATGTAAGGTATCAATGCGGATATATGGTGTTCTTTGAATTGAAAGTTTAAAACTGCTAGATATGCTTCCATCGGTATATATTTTTAAAATCACTTTCGGACTTGACTTAAAAAAAAGGTATTCGACTTTGAAGAAGAATGAACTTTTCCCTAAAGATCATGAGAATTACAAGGATACATACGTCTATATATGGCTATATGGCCTGTAACTAAAAAAAAATGACAACGACAATATAAAATAATGAGTTATTACCTTTAGGCTTTTAGGATTTAATGTCCCACATGTGTAAAATCTCTTTTTTTACGTTGTTTGTTCATTTCACCCGTCGCGGTCGGATCGTTTGTCGTCTTCTTCGTTTTGCATTCGCTGATTCGTTGAGCTTTTTTAATTATATATTTATTATTGGGAAATGTGGACTCTGGACTTGTATAGATAAATTATGCTGACAATTATGTGTATAGGTACATAGGTTATAGCAAAATAATATGACTACGAGCTCGTCAGCTCGTTACTTTCACAAAATTTCAAGAGGATTCCAATGATGTATTTTTGAAAAGTTAATTTTTCTCATTAACTATGTATAGGTATGTTATGGACGAGGAGTAGGACCAGGAAGAAATGAAAAAAAAACAGTTTGTAAAACTAAAGTGTTATGTTTAAAAAATACAGGAGCGAGTTAATTAGCACAGTAGTTAAATTAGCAAGAGATTTCAACAAAGAATTAGCTTGTTGCTAGCTAAACATTTAAAATATTTAAAATAATTATTTACAGTCTACTGTCTCCTGTACACATACACCCACTACATTCCACATTAATACTTCCGCAGTACAAAAGAAAACGCAAAGGGAAATTCTGTTTTGAACTTGATATCTTTATATTTCCTAAGGCGATTTAATGGGAGAGACCTATGTAATTATTCCTTTAGTTATATTTAGAAGTATTACTGTTTAGACATTCATGGTCAACTTACCGGTACTGGTGCCGGTGATAGTGCTTCCCCATACCATTCACCATCCATATAGCTATTGCGCTATTATAATAATGTAATAAATTATTACTATGCGACGACACAAATACCTACTATCTACCTACTAAAATATGAGTAAAAGAAATTTTGAAAAAGAAAATCGTGAATGTGCGCTCTATGCTATATCTACCAAATACCTAAACCCAAATTGATCGTGTCACGAACTACGGTACCGTCTGCGGAATGTGATTTACATATTGTTAAATCTAATAACTTCTTATTTTATTCGTGTAATTGAAAATAGTTTGGATTTTTCGTGAGAATTAAATTACATACCTACATATAGTAGTGTGCGTAGCTACATTTGAACTTGTGCTCATGTCATCCATAAACTCAGCCTAACCGCAACCATTAATGATAAAGAAAGCCCATCATTTGCTCACAATATTGTGGCAATGTTTTTATTAGCATTTTTATTACATAACATAATAGAAAACCGTTATATTAAGAATTTAAATGTGCAATATTTTTGTTTTAAGTAAGGCTGTATGCCTAGACTATTTATTTAGTCGTTTTATATAGTTTAGTCCTCATGTATAAAATTGGTGATGCCAGTACAGTAGTGGAATGGATCGACTATTGACTGACGTGTGCGGTACTTTACATATGTATATGTATATTTTTGTTGTAAATTCGATTATCGATGACAATGTCCGACTACACAGAAACAGAAAGAAAGATAGAAAGAGTGACTTTCGAGATATTGATGGTTCATGTTGAATTTCAAGTTGACATTTTTTTTCTCTCACAGGGTTTGAAGTCCCATGATTTGTTGCATATATTGAATTGGCATTGTCACCATTGTTGTGTGTGATCATGATGTTAATTGATTACTGTATGCTGTCGTTAACTTTACTACAAGCTCTTCACGCTCAAGCTCATGCTTGACCTAGAATACCTTTTAAAGTTTAAAGTAAAAGCGTGGTGAGAAGCACTATTGAGTATTGAGAATTGAGATATCGAGAATTGAGAATTGGGATTGGGAGCCTCATTGATGGGTATCAATTTCCTATTCGTGCTCAACATTCGATTTTCTTCTCCATCCTGTAGAATCAGCGTAGTAGTAAGTAATAAGGCTTCTTACTGAGTTCTTCTGACAACCGAAAAGTATGATAATGTTCTCTCTCACGATCAGGTGTAAAGTAACTATGGGACAGGAGCAACTATTAAATTGTTGCAGATTGCATGGTTGGCTTGTATTATGTTGAGTAAAGACAATACAGTTATGATTAATATGTGAGACAGAGGCGGTTGAGGTGATTCCTTGTACGAGATGTGTAATTACCACGTACCTAGGTAGGTTTGTATGTTATGTATATGTACTTGCAACAGTATGAGGACAGAACAGAGACCGGTACTAGAAAACTAGACATAACAGAAACACATAGATAATAATAATATGTTTGTTTTTATACTTGTCTATTGATCTACCTGTCTGTTCCTGGTATATCTGTGTTCTGGCACTCTTAATATTGGTATTAGTATTGAGTATTGGGAATTGGTAGCTGTTGTAGCTGGCGGTGTGCTGTTAATGGTTGTAATTGCTAAATGCTCTTGGTTGTAATTCCCTACTTAAAATAATACGAGTTTTTCAGGTCAAGTGCGGGCCTGTAAATTAATAGAGAATTTGATTGACTGCTATAAGTTGGAGTAGTGGTATTGTCTTATTATATTACTGTATAATTTTGATTTACTTTACATACACTCTGACCATACGATGATATCCATAGTCCATACAGTATAAACTATAGCCATACAGCAAGTCCATATTTGGTGCATATATTTAGCATGTCTATTGTCTATATTGTAGCAGAGTAGTCCAGGAGAATGTCTTATTATTGACACTACTTGGCAGGGTTTTGGTATGGCTCACAAAAACATTCAGACGAAAAGGAAATTAACTCGTAAATTATGATGCCGGGCAGGCAAAAGTGAGTGCTGAATAGCAGCGTGTGTTGTATTTTTGTATTACATGCATGATTACATCCGCATGAATTATGAATATAGGTTGGTGCATGATAAAGAGCATTGAATGAAATTTTCCTGCCTTTCATTTTTATTTTTCGTGATTAAAGAATTAAAAGTAAAATTGAAATTTAAAGTTGGACATATGATTAGAATTAATTTCATGAAATCCCTTTTTACATGATGGTGGGGATAGTATAATGTGTGCATGTAGAAGGCAGCCAGCTAAAATTTCACGGTATCTATTTTTTTTCAAATGACAATTTATTATTATTATGATTATGATTACATTAATATAATCATTATGCATGCATTGTTGAATAATAAAAGAGATTTTAATTTCCTGTCTCTTATACTCAAAATTAGTAAAGGGAAGCTGTCTGTCTCTGTCTCTGTTATTGTCTTTCTCTCGGAATAGTAATATATACATGGGTGTATAGGTAATTATAGTTTGGATTTTGATATGGATGTCGATCATGAGTTGTTGGTTTTCGTTTTTTCCTCCTTTCTGACACTACTGGGTCTTATGGGGTTAGCTTTGAAAGTGTCCACTTGAATTCTTAATTAGGTATATAGTTATTATTATTATTATTGTTGTTGTTGTGATTATTATACTTTGGTTTTTTCACGAGTGTGGGAAAGGTATATAGTGCGGCGGTATAGGACGCGGTGGCAGGAAATGGAAATGAATCCTATAAAACAATGACTGGATTAGCTTCAGCTTTGCTTAACCATAACTTTCTAATTGGGAAAATTGCTTAATTTTTCTATTCATTATTATTCAAATTAAAAATGTAAGTTGGATTTGGCTTGAGCTTTGATGCGTGTGGTTCTTTCTCATTGTGCATTCTACCTTGTTCTTGTGTGGTTTCCTTGACTTTTTGGAAACTGAAATAAGAGTAGATTTTAAAAGTTGTATAGAAAATATGTAATAATTCATTACTACTATGTAAAAGGCACTTCTGGCTTCCCTAGTCAACAGTAAAGAACAGACCAGAGCCAGAACCAGAGTTCAGAGTTTCTGTGTGGGTATATACATATATATTATGGGCACACGTGTCCCAATTGGAAAAGGGAATGAAAATGAAACAGAACACCATCATCTCACCACAGTATCAGTATAATACTATATAGTAAATATTATTATATTATAATTCGATAATGTACCTACCTTGTAGTACAGAATCTAGAGATTGCGGACCATTGCATTGGACTTTTGACATTTTTTTTAATGTCAGGTGCATTACATTTTACTTTTGTATTATTTATTGTTCTATTCTAAGTAATTTGATACTTGGCTCTCAAAAAGATTCAAAAACTCGGTCCGTATTGTATAGATTATATAGATATTGTATAGCCTCTCTCTGTGATTAGTAGCTGCGTAGCCAGTAGCAAGTGTCATGGGTATGATATTTGGTGGTTGTAAGAAATTGTAATAAAATACTTGAGCAAAGTGCACTGCAAATTACATAGCATATAGTGGATATTAGATATCAACTATAATTTACTTTTAGTATGTATATAAATTATAAAATATTAGCAAATATAAACTACTCTAAGAGTAGTGGCGGTCCTAAGTCATAAATCATAAATATAAAGTAGTGCATGTAAGAAAAGTGTAATTGTTATAGTCTAATCTAATTGGGTAATTACAAGGTAGAAGAGTGAGCAAAGGGACGTGTTGGGGTTGAGCTCATTGTGCTGTGGTCTCAGGTAACATATTTGACATAATCACAGACAAGTTCAAATTCAAACAGTAACATACCTGTCGAACTACGGACTCGGATAAGGATGTATAAATATCATAATAATAGCGTATTGATTGTTATTAGTTGTCAGTACTTTTATAGTTTGAACAAGTTATAAGTTATATTAAGTAGAAATATATTATATACTAGAAGTCAGGCCCCCCTGCCTACGGCAGGGCCACGCAGGGGGGGGGGGGGGGGGGTTGGCGGTCAGAAGGAAAAAAGAAGTGAGGCGCATGTACAAAATGTGGTAGCCTTATTGGCTATTAGGTATTACGCATACATAGAGAGAGAAAGAGTAACATGACACACACGTTTAAAGTTATGAGTCACCAGGTAGCGACAGAAGTAGAAGAACAGAAAACTACAAAATGGTGTGGGGGTCAATATCGGTCGGTTAGGGCAGGATGGTAAGGCTCGATGGTAAGAATCTCGCTACAATCGTAGGCAGTTAATAAGAAATGACTGGAGAAACTTGGAAGCGTATGGTGGTACGACCCACAAGAGTGAAAATAAAAGCCAAAACTGACTGAGGGCAACTGAGTGCCGACAGTCCCTCTGGTAACCGCCATTTTACCAGCTTCCTTGCGTCAAATGCCTTGAAGGAACGCCCTGTAGCAGATGTGTTGAGTAAACTGCTTCTTGCGTAGTGGCAAGCGACTTGTCGCATGCCTTCTTGGGCGTACTACTTAAGAAGTGGAGTTTGATTTTTTTACGCAATTACTAAATGTCTCGTGATCTCAGTAGTAGTATTACTTTAAGGTTTGTTGGTTGTGCATATTCAGAGCAACAGGGCAAGGAGGAGATAAGAAATACCACAATTGATTTATTTAACTTAAATAAGATTAAATTTTGTGTAAAAACCAAAGTTTCGAAGCGACTTGTAGTGCTTAAAAATTTTAGTAAATTAGTAAAATTGTTTAAGTTTTTGGCTTCTCTATGTTTTACAAAATTTAATTGTTTAAAATATACTTGACAACAGTTAAAACCCTTGCCTGGCTCCATGCCTCCAACTGCTTTGTAGTAACTGCTTTGTGAGCAGTTGCCTCTTAGCAATTGCCTTGCAGCATCTACCTTGAGCAAGCGGCTTTGTGGGAACTGGCTGGTGGCACCCAACTCGTAGTAAATGTTCACCGGGCGACTGCATTTTTGGAGATGCCCTTTAAATTACTATTGCCCTATTATTATTAACGCTAAAGTTTTGACAATATTAGAAGGTGATGACAAACACAAAGCGTGGTCTTTTTAATGACACAAGACTAATTGTTAAGAACTTGAAACCTAATTTGTTATAGCAGAAGTTCTTACGGGTCCTTTGGTTTCAAAAGCTGTCTTTATTCCCAGAATAAGTACTATTTTCGATAAAACTGAATATCTGTTTATTTTAAAGCGTCGGCAGTTTTCCTTACGGCTTGCTTTTGCAATGACGATTAATAAGTCACAAGGCCAAAGCCTTGAAGGGGTGGTTTATATCTCTCAAAGCCAGTTTTTGGTCATGGTAACTTGTACGTTGCACTCACTCGAACAACAGCAAAAACAAGTGTTAGAGTGCAAGTCGTGCAAACTGAAAAGCAAGGAGAGTTTGCAGGTAATGATTTGGACACATACACTTTAAATTATGTTTACAAAATGTACTGAGTAAAGTACTTTAAATTATACTAATACTTCGTGGCAACACGCTTGTGCAAACTGCCATTAGGCAACTACTTTGGGAGATGTGGTGTTTGGCAGCCATGTTACACTAAATGTCTTCAGGAAACTGCAACGTTGCAGCAACGTCCTAAAGCCAACTGCTTTGCATTATCTGTCAACCTGCAACGTCTTTGTGGCCACTATGTAGTGATAATTGCCATGTGGTAATTGCACTGTTGCAAAAGCAATTGCAATGTGGCAACTGCATGTGGATACTGTCTCGTGACAAATAAAGTTTATGCAATCTTGGCGCCACAGCATAGTGCTAACTTATTTTTGCAACTGGATTGAGTCAATTATCCAGCGCAACCTGCTTTCTAGCAACTGTATAGTTGCAAACACTTTGTAGCAACTGCACTTGAGCAACTGCCTGGCAGGATTTGCCTTGTAGCAGCTGCCAAGAAGCACGTGGCTTGAGGCAAAGAGGTAAAAGTCTCGGGGAATTTGCCATGGAGCTACAGCGTTGTATAACACTGCTTAGGGGGCAACTGGTTAGCGGTAACTGCTATCTAGAAACTGCTGTATGGCAACTGCCTTGAGGCAGCGGGCCAGTGGCAACCACCCCGTAGGAACTCTGTGGCAATTGTTTTAGAGCATCGACATTAAGGCCATTATGTAGTGGTAACTGCCTTGCGGCAATCGCCCAGTACGTCCTAAACTAGATGTATTCTAAGAAGGGGGAAGGGGTGTTGTGCAGGTGTGTTAGGAAGCAAATGTCATATGACAATTCTCTGGAGGTAACTGCTTGTTGGCAACTTTCTCGCCGCAATCTCCTGGCGGCATCAGCCTTGCAGCAAGTGACCCGTGGCATCTGCCTTGTGGTAACTACCTCGCGGGTAGTTGGCTTGTAGCAACTGGCTTGTGTAAACTGTCTAAAGGCAAACGCGTTGTGGTAACAGCGTTTTGGGCAACTGCCGCAAATTCTTTGCAGCAACAACACTGTAGTGCACGAATTGTGGGCACATCCTTGTGCTAACTGTTTAGTGGACATAAAGATTGCATGAGACAGCTGTAGCGGATTAGTTGCCAAGCAGCAGTTGCACCTGATACGTTGCTCTCGGGTAGAGGTGCCATCTGGAATTTGCTATTTAGCACATGCCATCTGGCGGGGGTCATTGGACACTAGCCAGCAAAAAAGTGATTTCAGGCAGTTCCTTGTAAGGAGTTACCACAAGGCAGTTTGCATCATACACTTGCTTTCAGATTGTTGCTATCAGGTAGTTGCTGTGAGGCAGTTCCCAACAGGTAGTTGCTTATTGACAGTTGCGGCAAGGCATTTGTCACCAGGCAGTTTCTCTTAGAATTTTACTACCTGGCTGTTGTAACCAGACAGTTTCCACTCCTTTATGTAGTTGCTATTATGGTGTTGTCTTCAGCCAGTATCATTATCGTAGTTCTTACAGTCAGGTCTTTGGTGGGTCGCACCGTGGCCGACGGTATTAAGTTCCCCTGGCCTGCTGTTGTTACTGAAAAGTGTGTAGCCGAAAACTTCGACTTTTGCGAGTTTCTTCTGACAGATGTCGCACTATTTTTAGGATAATTTTTTCTCCGAAATTCATTTGCTTCAGTGCTTTAAGCAAGTAATTTTAGCTTTGAAGACAATCTTGAAAGCTTTTAAAAATAAATACGTAATAATTAAATTTAGTTTTTAAAATAAAATGATAGCCGCGGGTTGTGCCGTTCAATATAAACCACAATATAGATTTTCTAGAGGTGATACATTCCTTAAATTACCATACAAAAATAAACTTCGCTGCTTGTATGTACATTGCCAACGTTAATATACATGTGCAAGCAGGTAAATGCCATAATTATTGAAAACTGTTAATTTATAATGGCATTAAAGAAAAAACACTCAGTATAATTCACATAATATATTTAAAACTAAAATCATGGTATCGCAACAACCGAATACTTGCTTATCACGATAAAATACATGTTTGATCGGCTTTATATTAAAATAGTAAAATTAACCGTAGCAGTTTTATTAATTTTGAACGCAATTATGTAGTTACAAATTGGCAATTAAATTCGTTTTGCATAAGGGCAATCATAAAATTGCCATAACGTAAACAAAAACTTCTAATAAACTTGCAGCAATTAGTAATTAATAAAGCTTAATTATCTTCTAATTTAACGCAATGACAAAACATCCACTAAATAGGCCGCCATCTAGGCGGTGGCAGGTGCGAAGTCGTGGCTACATAATTAGCATTGTAGTACGTTCACAACAGCAGGCCAGGGGAACCTAATACCGTCGGCCACGGTCGCATCCAAACCTGGGGTTGGCAATTCTCAGAAGGGCTGAATATTACACGGGTCTGCAATAGTACACTGGTCTACAGTTGGACACGGATCTTTTTGTTTTGTTGTTATAGCGTATGACCTAAAGGAATACCTAAAGGCCCGTGTACAATTACAGACCCGCATACTGTCCAGATTTTGACCTTCAAGACCCGTGTACTAATACAAGCCCATCTAATATTACAGGCTCGTAGTCTAATATAGGAAATACGGTACTTTGTGCGTTAAGACGATTAAAAGTTCTATGGCCAAGATGAACACCTTTTTCCTTATTTTGTTGCTTTTTTCTCTCTTAAGTTTTACGTCCTCCTCGGAAATCTGTCATACACGTCCTACATTAACATGTAAGGTATCAAAATGTGCGTAATTGTTTTCTCTATCTTTGGGCATTTGAGTTTTGACTGTATTCAAACCGCGAGTCTGTGTTTTTGCCACCGCCGTTCTCCCTTATTTTTTCACGTTTTGTCTCCGAAGCTCTTCGTGCGGTAGCGTCTTTGGGCAATATTTTTTAAATTTTCTCGCCTTAAAGCTCATCCTTGGTTTGTTCTGCGTCGTTTAGTACCTTTGTGAAGTTTGTGCGTGGCGCGGTTCAAAAGCCTTAGCACTTACGGCAACCCCCTGTTTTTCCTTATTTTTCGATTTCGCGTTTTCGACATTTCGGTTTTCTGGGCTTCACTACTATATTTTGCTAAATGTAACCAACTACCTGTGTTGTTCATGTTTTTCCTCGTCTTTTGGTACCATTTGCGTCTTTGTACGTTTTGTGGTTCGGGAGCTATGGCTCTAAATGTGCTCCGCTACCTTACTTATTATATAGATATACAGCTAAGATTTTACCACGTCATTTATGACATGTTCTGTTTTCCACTCCTTGTAAGTATGTGCTTTTGATTTTGATGTTGCTTTTATGTGGCATATTAGCCTAACATGGCTTCGGTTTTCGGGTTGTGGAGGGAGATAGTAGTAGACAGTGCTATGGGTATAATTATTATGTATGCATGAAATTTAATAACAATTTGAAATCCACGCTAGACTGATTTTTCTTTGTTTTTTTGTAAAGTTTGCCGTAGATGTTTTTCCTTGGTTTTGGTTTTTGAGCTTTACCCCTGTAGCTGTCTCACTTACATTTCGAATTCGAATTTCGACTCTAGTGTATATCCTGCTATATATGCTTTTTTCCTTGTACAGAAAATGAGCTAATTTTAATTTGAAGTGCTACAGCAACAGTAGTGTACTATTTGAATTTTGTACTTATTGTTAGGCTTTGAAGGTATTATCATGATCATGTGTCATAAATATGTACCTACTAAGTCATACATCCAAAAATTCATGAAAGTCGATGTCGATCTCGAAGTCGGCATGGAAATATGAATGGGAATTTCATATTTCATATAATATATTGGGGTATAGAATCTCTAATAAGATACTACTATACTTTACTACTGTATATAGCAAAAGGCATGACTGCACGAAGTGCGGATAGAATTATTGTTACTTCCACTAGCTTAAACTGTAATAAAGAAGAGTGTGGGGGTTGGTAGGAGGGTCTCTGTCTGTCTCTATGCAGTAATAATACGGTTTTAAAATCATAAGTGCAGAACAAGGAACTAACGAAGGAACAAATGATAGGGTATATCACCACCATCACTTTAAAGTTTAAATTGTGTGTGTCTTAAGCTTGGGTTTACATGAGGATTCGAAATCATTTGATCAGGATAGCATCTTATAATGTTATTTTTAGTATTTACATATTATCGAGATGTGAGTACATGTATACAGTACATTTTCTGTTGAAATTGTTAAGTCGTGCATATTGTGCTTCCAAATGTAAATTGTATTAAATCTATATTTTTCAGAAAATTTAAACTATCACACTCCACTACTATGATGATTTATTTTTAATGTAATTTTTATCTTTTTACAAGAATTAAAAAATAGCATGCATTCTTCTTATATAAAAACCTACATATTTGACTGTTTTTATTCATATCATGCTTGATTTAAAAGCCGTTGAAAATGAATAATTAAACAATTTTTTGAAATCTGTAGAGTTATAATGTATGCAATTGTTATTACAATTATTTTAATATTTTAAAAATCTAATACGCGTTCTGTGCTATATTTGTAGTGTAATCTACCTGCTTTTGCAAATAGCTAGCTCCAAAAAAATGCTCTCCAAATTTTCCAAAGTTTAAACGGAAGTATGTCATTCGTTGCACATTCAGTTTTAATTCACCGATGGCACGACGGGATCGGTATGAAGTACACATTATATCCTGCAATTAAATTTGCAACACGCAAGTTTTACTACCTGAGCACTATGCATATAACTAGCTGTACCTGCATGTAAATTTTGCAAATTTTTATTTTTGTTAAGGTTATATTAGTGGCGCTTGCAATTATGAAGAATGAGAATTAATGCATTTGTTATTTTTAAACTTTGTCTTGTAGGTATATATCTTTACATATTGATGCTGTTGATATACAGATTTTAAGAGCTATTTCTTTCTTTAGTATTTCTTTCAATTTTCAAGCTCGAACAGGTGTACCTATATGTATCTATTTAGTACAGTCATATCTTCTATTATGTATTATTATGTATATACAAGAAAATTGGTTTTACATCGCAGATTGTGATTACATGCGATTATTGGATTTGGATTTGGCTGACGAGTGAGTGAGATGGCAGGTGGATAGACCATTACCGTTATATAGTAATAGCATATAGAAGTTCCGATGTCCGTCTTCGATTTCGATTAGAGTGTGTGTATAACTGCAACTGACAAACTGACACTTGATCTTTCTCTCCTCTCCATCTTTTGTCTTCTTTCTCTCTGTATTGAATCTCGTAAATGGTGAAAATATAATCTTGTGTAAAATAATAATTGGTTTTATTATTATGTGCCTCCACCATGTTAGGTATATTGTGTACAATCCACTCATTTTTTTACTACATTCCTTTTGAAGATATTTTGGTAATCAACTCACGGTGTTGATCAGTTGATGTTATTGCAAATATATAGTAGTCAACGCTAACATTATTAATACTGATAGCATTAACAGTATGCAGAATATCGTAGTAGTAAGTGAGTGGAGATTGGGGATGAAGGAAATACATTTAAAATGTACACAGTGCAGATTAGATTAATTTATTATGGTACCTAGTTGGAATGGCAGTATAGTGATTGCATCCTAAATACATTCATAGCGTTAGCCTAGTACGCTAGTATTGAGTATTGGCTTCTATATGATGATATGACGAATTCTGTATTTGGTCCTATATGGCAATCTATGGTCTCATCGGAGGATTCTAAACCGAAACCTAAGGAAACCGAAACCAACTCAAAACTCAAGTCAAGCAAACAATGCGAAATGTGCTAGGCAACACTTTATAACACAAAATAAATAATCTCATTAATATGACTGTGTAATAATCTTAATCATAATCGTAAAAGATATTATTATTATGATGATGATAAATGTGAGAAGTACTACAGGAGTTTTAACACATATACGTACTAAATAGCTCCGTTCAAAAAATGATGGAAGATTTCACAGCCCTGTTCTTTAATCTTAATACCATCTTTTTCTTCTCATAAATATTTCTCTCATCCCTCTGTCTGTCCCTCTCCAAACAAACTCACTGCACTTTGCTCTATTGTCTGTAAAATTGCAAACAAATTAAATTCAACAGGTTTTGCAGAGCCGTTCTTATTCTGTTGCGTTCTTGTATATCGAAATGATTGTTTGAAATGGTCGCATTTTACAATTTACAATGTACAATAATGTGATTCAAACACAAAGTTAAGGCGGGGAAAAAATATATCAATGTTTTAACTTTTACCTTAGAGCAAAATGGGATATGCTGTAAGTATGCAAGTAGGTGCCTAAGGTAGGTAGGGGAATTAATCTGTATCTGCAAAATTGAGGAAGACAGGAGAGCAGAGATGTTTTTGTTTGTATGTTTTTTTTACAGGTGTGATATAAATTAGATAAATTTTGAGAGACTCGTTTCTCAAGTATGCCTTTAATATATTGTATCAGATAGTTTATGTGGTGTCTATGCAGGCTCCCTATTGTTTCATCCTTGTTCCTCAAACTCAGGTGGTAGTGGTTTTGTTCAGTATTTTAATGTTTATAGCTCCTACTACTTCTGCTACTACTATGTCGTGTTGTTAACTTTTCTATAGGTGTTTAAAGCGGGTGCTTTTTGCTCATATGGACAGTATATAATACACTGCTGAGAGAGTATGGCACATTATTGTATATAAAAGATTGTATTGTTTTCTTATGTGTTTTCCCGACAACGACAACAGCTTTTTACACAGGTTTTAAAGCCCATAGTGAGCAGTCAGTTGACAGGTTTAATGTTAGTGCGGATCCTTTTTGTAGAGTCAACAACAGTGGCAGTTCACTCTCTGTGCTGTGTAAGAAAGCTTGTGAACGACTTCAAATTGTGAATTAGGAGAGGATAAGCATCATCATTATTATCCTCGGCTTCGGCTTCAGCTTCGGTCATGTTCATAATGTTCTTGGGGATGTTACAGTTAAAATTTACTGTGTGTATTATAGATCGACACTGTACTTTTTGGCTTGGGATTTTCGAGATTTCACAGGGCTGCTTCAGATTAGCATTAGATTGAGTATTTAGAAAGCGCCTTTGGATTTCTATGCTTAAATATATATATATATACTTTTATTACCTTCCCAATTGCCAAACCCTAAATAAATAAATAAGTGTGGAAATGAAATAAGTCCATGTGTATACAAGAAAGGAGAATTAAGTAAAAGCCAAAAGCAGTAGTCAAGTATAACCCGATATGCTAATAAATAATCCTATAATCCAATAATATCCAACATCCAATCCAAACAAAAACCAATTCAATACTCACAATAATCCACTATAAAAATCATCGCTTAAACGAAAAGTCAGGAGGATATAATAATATTGTGGATCACCACACATTCTTTTGAAGTTGACGCTATGACGTTGACACGTCTTATTACAACTGAGCACAATTAGGCTGAATTAGGTATTGGTGAAGGTGGTTGCGGTTCTTCAATATGTATTTGTTATAGGCAGTATTATAGCTGTGCGTATGTTGGTATGGAGTATTGGTTCCTCTCGGCTCTTTTTATGTCCCTTTGTTTCGAATTTAGATTTTGATTTTCCGCATGAAACTTAGAAAAAGGATGAAAGACGACAAAGGACGCGATGGCGATGAGCTCCTTGTGCTCTAATCGTAAATTAAATTTAGTGGCACACGCAAACTTCTACATATGTAAATCAAAATTAAGCACAGAAAATTGAGCAAAAGCCAACATGTAGCCCATATTGTTGTCTATATACTGCATCTAATCTGTAGTCTAATTTGTATTTGGATGTCGATATCGATGTCGATGTCGAAGTCAAACACCTCATCTACATACATATACTAATATAGTAAAACTATATACACTAAATACATATAATTACCCCTCAGTAGTAGTGGAAATGGGAGGGCAGGTTAATTTTCAACGGTGAATTAAGCGAATGAATGTCAAAGAAAAAGGTGTAGGAGAAAGGACTAGAAAATTGTTTTGAGGGAGCTGTTGTAGTTATATGTTATAGGATAGAAGTGAGCATTCGGTAGCCTGTCAGTATATTTAACTATTGTACACATATTATTATGCTTAAGTTTGAACACGGTTTGATCACTTTTGGATCATTTTTTGTGTATTTTTGGTGGAATGTATTGTTGAGACGGTGACGGATTGTCTCTCATGATGTTCAAAGAATGAAATTGATGAGGGGGAACGAGTGAACGAGCGAAACTTTGAAACTTCGAGGTGGACTTTTCGAGGGTAAACACTAAACTAAACTGATGAGAGTATCTAAAAGACGAGAGAGCAAAGTGTACTTAAATAGATAGCACCAAAGGAGCGTGTAAAATGAAAACATAATGGAAAAGATTTTTGCAACAGTAGCAGCAGCAATATATATCTATATACAACTTGGTTTTGCTTGGCTGAGTCCGTCTGAGTTTTTTTTTGCGTGTGCTTTCAATGTTTTCATGTTTTCATTGGCTAAAAAGGAAGGATTTGTGAGACAGATTTTGGTGTGTATCTAGTTTCTTTTTCTAAGTTTTTTCTCTCTTTCTTCATAACATTATTTATAAAAATGTACAAAAATCGAATCGTCTGGTGCACACGCAACAGAGACAGGCCAACAGTGTAGAATGTATAGAAGCGAATATTGTGCCACGTTCTGTAGAGTTGGCATTATTGTATATCTGTTATAGTAATAGTTAAGTTTAAGGCCTCGGCGGCGTCAGTCTTCAACTGAACCCCTTCTAAATAATAATAATAATAATAGTTACAGATTTTTGATGGGGGAGGGGGGCTTGGTTTAGTTATGATTGAAAAGACTAATTTATGTAACAATATGCGTGGTTAGCTCCTTTACAAATACGTTTTGAATCACCTGCGGTCTGACGATGAGATGCTTCGGTGGGATTTTTTTTCTAAATATTTTTGTATTAAAATTTAATAATCAGTTGGTTTGATATTGATTTTGATTTAGCCCCTTCAATTTCAATTACAGATTTATGCAATGTCTGCTTTGGCTTTTACTGTATAGCAAAGGCATATACATATTATTAAGTATGTACAAGCAAGTGAGCGAAACTAATAGTTATTCATAATATTATGTATATATCGTCTGTGAAGAACCAAAATGACCCATATCCAATTTAAGCCAAAATTAAAATGTGCTATTTCAAAAAAATTACTATGTAAATGAAGCAGTACAGTATTTAACGAGTTCTTAAGAACATCAAAATTTTTTATGTTCATGCTTTTTTTTACAAATGAAAAATGTTCTATTTACATGTTTTGGAAAAGTGCAAAATATTCCATTTATGTACGTTTTAAAAAAATACAAAATTTTCAATTTACTTGTTTTGAAAAAGTGCAAAATGTTCTATTTACATGTTTTTAAAAATTTCAAAATATTTCATCTACGTGTTTTAAAAAAATACTAAATTTTCAATTTACTTGTTTTGGAAAAGTGCAAAATGTTCTATTTACATCCTTTCAGGATCATGATATTTTAATTTTTGTTGTAGATAGTCCATTTTAATTTTATTTAAACATGGATATGGGTCATTTTGTTTCTTCACAGACGATATTAGCTTGTGTATGTAATGTAAATGCTGCTGAGCTGCCCACGTCCATTTACTGTATATACTTTGTGATTTTGCTTTTTTGTTTAATTTGCTACGGTATATTATAGTTATAGTGCTGAGAGCAGAGAGTTGATTAAGTGTTTTCGTCGAATTGGGTTGGAAAGACAAAGAAAAAATAACCAAGTCTGATTGAGTGAGGGAATTGTTGTTGGGTTTGGGTTTGGGTTTTGGTAGGGTTATTACATATTATACACACGCAAAATATAAGTATGGATATTATTATGTCAAATCCTTTCATAGGCCGTAGCCGAAGCCGTAGGACGGTATAAGTGTTTTATTATCGAAAAAAAACTACTTATAATTTTTGGCAGGTGGGTAGTTCTAGTTGTGTGATTACGAAATAATGTTCAATGGCGGAGGCGTGGGCCTCTCTTTGAGTAGATTTAAGTTGTAGAGTTCAAACGTTTTCCCACACTACTACTCCTTTTACCATAGTTAGTTATTAGCTTGCCTAAATGTTTTTGTTGCACACGCTACTATGCTCTCATCGTCATCAGTCTGAGATAATAATAATAATATGTAATATGTTAACCCAACCTAATAGCACGAGCAGAAAACCCTGCCCTTTAGTAACATTGCCAGTCCCAGCTATGTATAATATGTGAGAATATACAGGACATTAAATTGACTGTATACAATGTATCCGAAAAGGTAGAGGCGAGGTGTGATGTATAGTATATGGGATTTACCTACGTTTTATTTTTTCCTACCTATCTACATAATTTACGGGAATTTTGAAAATTTGGCAATACTGGACCAATTTTATCGAGCCATATATCATTTGAAAGGTAATCACTAGTAGAATTCAAATAACGGAACGAGGCTCGCGTTTTTGAAAAACTTTTTCAAAATAACGGTGTTTCAAATTTTAAATTTCCCCTAGAATGTGTTGTATGGGCCACAACTAAAAACAAAAAAAATGGTGTCTGCTTATTTTTAACTAGCTTTTAAATGATATATTACTCGACAAAATTCAATAAAATTTTTTAATTTTCATTTAAGTTTTTTTGAAACCATTTAAAAACTAATAACTATCGTGCGTGCACACTAACAAGGGAATGGTTTTACATGGTACGCGCCGATTTCAAAAAGTCATATCTACAAAAATTAGGCTACTTTTAAATAGTTGGGATCCAAAGTAACTCGATTGCATTTTGCTTTGTTTGGTCACAGTAGCCCGCCAAAGTTTAAAAAAATTCAAATTTTAATATTTTGGCGCCCTGTAGCTTCTACAGTTCTTATCCGATTTTGACGAACTTTAATTTTTTTGAACGTTTAGACTCTTTTCTAAACAGTAACTTCAGGATTTTTCAAAATTCGAAAATTTTTATTTTTTCAGCAAATTTTTGAAAAAACATTGTTTTTAAGGCCTACTTTTGTCTATAAATTTAGGCCCTAAAAATAATGTTTTTTTCAAAAATTTGCCTGTTAAAACAAGGGCTAAAGCCCTTGTTGTATTGTCTAACTATAAATTGCAGTCCAAATTAAAAATCTTTTGGTATCTCCCTGCATTGAATTCCAGATTACTTGTTACCTACCTTAATGGTACCTTCCTTCTTTCGTTCCTACATACACATGTATCCCGAGTAAAATTTTGTCCACAGTCAGCAGTGCCATATGCCATAATCCATAAAGTTCATGCCTATCTAAATAATATTGTATTTTGTATTTTGTTCATAATTTTTTACCATTACCATTTTTGTTGGTAGGTAATTACAAAAAATTCTGCTTGATTTTTCACCTCCACTTTCAATAATAGCACACCTGGAAGTGGAGATTTAGTATTATGTCTCTGTAATGGCGTAGGTTATGTTTCTCGTGCTAATGACATGAAGCTAAGGCCTTGAATTTAAATGATTATTTAAGGCTTCTTGATTGTATTAGACGCCGATGGCTATGGTTATGTTTTGCTTGGAAAATCATACATGTAGCTAAAATAATAGCCTAATTCTGGAAAACATATGTAACAGCTGGTACTGGTACTGGCGCTATGGTGTCGGTAGTTGCTAGTGAAGTACAGAGTATCTGTACAGAGTAATAATCTTACTTTATTTTTTAGAAGCTCTCGTCTATCTGTATGGTTGTATATATATGTAGTGCACATTTTAAAAATTGTATGTAGACTCATATTATATGTAATATTTTGTGAGCATCTCTGAGGTGTAAAAAAAATATTATGTATGGAATCTTTATATCCTTCCAATTTACGTTTGTTGCTTCTTGTACAACAAAAAAAATCTCAGCTTTAAATCCAAATCCATGTCTGGCATTAAATAAAAAAAAACTAGGCACAGTGTAAAAGATGTAAAAAGTAAAGGAGATGAAGAAGTAGCTATACACAAAAAGAAATAATGTAATGTAGGTAATAAATAATATATGTCTTTGCTGCATTGCCGTTGGGCTGTTGTTGGTGTTGTTGGTGGTGGTGCTGTTTATGAGGAAAATGTATGATGGATGATGGAGACGACGGAGGGACAACAATGTATAAAGTGACTGTATTGTTACTGAAGGGAGGCCGACAACCGTCCGACACGGCATGCAAGGACTTGAGGACAACGACAACGACGTCGACACAGCGCACTTTATCTTTTTGTGTTACTCTCATGAATTCATTTTTTTCTCTCTAAAGAAAGTAAAATAAATGAAGGATATGGACTATGACTCTGGTCTATGGACAGAAGGATGTAGGGATATATAATTATCTGTGTATAGTCCTAATACTATTATATGCTTATAACAGTATAGACATATAGGGGTAGTGGTTATTTTTATACATTGCAGTCATTGTCATTCATGGTTGTTTTTAGTTGTACTTGCATTATAGTCGTCATCCTCGTCGCAGACTCGCAGTTTCACAGATTTTTTATTGTATTGTGTGATTCTGTAGAGTTAACACATTATGGTACAACAGGTAGTGGCGAAGGTATCCCAGTTGCAAAAAAAATGTTGCAAATATACATTTGTAGATGAGTAATCTGGGCCTAGGCTGTGCTATATAGATATAGATATATCCTATATAGCCTGTATGTTCCATAGCTATGTAGGTCCGCTCCTTCTTCGTCTCGTCTGTCTCTTCTCCTTTAATATGTTAATGTGAATATATGGTGTTAGTCTCAAGTTTTACTCCCATAGAAAATCATAGAACACGAAGCGAAGCAGAGAACTTACTGGTGACGAAAAGACTAATTCAAGCACGAGATCGAATTGGAATTGGAATTCGAGCCCAAGGAAAAAGATTCGAGTCGAAACTCTCATTCCATTTGCATTATATTTGTATTCTATTTTACTATTTTACTTTGCTAGGTAGGTATTTATGTCCATTTCTATTGTATCAGTATTTGGTTAGGATGCGGTGTGATGTGATGTTGTAATATGTAGAAGCAGATTTGTTTTTGCGTGTGCATTTTTTATTTGAGGGATAATATTATGTCGCACAATCGAGCACATTGGAGAATATACTAATAGAACAGTAGAACAGGCAATTCAGCTAGGAGGAAGAAACTACAAGTTATTCTATACTGTATATGTAGAAAAAGAACTTTCCAATTGCTAATTAATGGTGTGATAATATTGGGTTGCCGAAGCCGTATATAGTTTGTCATTCCATTTTTTTTGGTAATAATAAAAGAATTGTTCTTGCAAAAATAGTAGAATAATAGGATTTTTATTAGTAAATTTTTGGCGGGGTATTCTGGATGTTAGTATTGTAAATACACGAATTCAACTTGAAATTGGAAAACGATTTATAACAAATAAAATGACGCTGCTATAATCCTTACACCAGTTGACGACAGACGAAGTGTTTAATATTTAATTTTAATATTATGTAGAATGAAAAAAATGAAAATGAGTTTTGGGATTTTTAATTCTGTGAAAGTCTTTTGAGTTTGTTTTTTCCCTATTGCTTTGCATGTCTTCCATCCTTGTTCGTCTTCTTGCCATAACACAGTTTTTTTTTGTACCTTGTTTTTGCCCTGCTTGTTCTGCTGCTGAGGTACCTAGTTCAGTAGTTTCATATACTCATTCTTGTTTTTCAGGATTTAAAAATGTCCTAAAAAACGTCGTGGTAGTCTCAAAACTTTGTTTATTATTCTATTCTATTGATGATACCCAGTTTGCTTTTGCGTCTAGTCTGTGGCTTTCCATGTATATTATATTACAAGAATAATTATTTTTTCGGCAGTATTATTAATAGAAATCCTGTATGCCTGTATTCTTTCCCTCTAAAAAAGGGGCAGTCAATTAGATTCACAGTTTGCTCTCGTTATGTGGTATGTACATATTATAGAGAGAGAGACGAGATGGTGTTCCAAATAGTGATTTAATTCTCTGTCCCTGCGTCCGTGTCCGCATTCTGTTTGTATGAAAAGCGAGAAATTAAAATAGAAATGAAAATTTTGATTTCCTTGGAAAAACGCAGCACGACCTATCCGCCTGTAAAAAATGTTGTGTATAATGGGATATAGATATATACAGATTAAATTATTCTGTCATCGTCATGTCATATCAGTGGAGATGGGACTGATAACTGATAACGATCACACCACTGCACTGCACTGTTAAGAAAATGTTTTCCTAGTACAGGGAGCCTCAGTCATAGTTATAGTAAAAAATAATATTGCGTGTACTAATATTATTTCATTGCGTTGGAAGTATAGCGTTACAGATATTAATTCGTTAGCCTATGCCTATGATACATGTTGGTTGGTTGGTGTTGTTTGTTGGGAATTGTTAAAGGTTGAGTGTTCTGTTCTGTTCAGTTTAGTTGGTGAAATCGCGGTTGTAATCATGATGACAAATTGAGCATGGTTTTGTTGACGTTGACAGGTTGACCACTTTTATCAAATCGCAATAGCATCAATTTACAGATCTGCTGACAATCGCTCTACCGCACACAGTAGTAGTCGCTTCTCTCCCTTTTATTGTATGTGCAAAATGCCTTGATAGTTCTGTTACTGCCACTCTGCTGTTTTCACTGTTTTCTGCTTCTCACCACTGGCATGCATGGTATGATGATGGCAGTGGATGTAATCTGTAATAACTGTAACTGTAGCATTCTGTCTATATGTACAGAGCACAGCTTGACTTGTTCATAAGTTCATATTAGTAATTCACTGTAGCAGCAGCTGTGATGATATAAGTAAAAAGAGAAATGAGGAATGGAATTTTCTGGTTTTCTTGAATCATTGAATGTCCTGCCTGATGTTCTGTTCTGTATCTGTAAAAATAATAATGCCATGGCCATTATTTTCTTGACTTAAACTTTTACTCCTATGTATGCCTATTGTATATCCTCCTAATTCTATATAGACATATGACTTAACAACGGATGAAAGATGAAAGTGGTTCATAGTCTTACTCAGTCAAGATTTGCTGATAAAGAATTTTAAAGCATTTTGAGTTGTATGAATGAGTTTTCATTTTCATAATAATTGTCCATTTTTGTATTGTATTTACTTTTAATTTTTAATAATTTTCTGTTTCCTTTTGGCAAGCATGCGATCATAATTATATGAAATGTAATGCCTATTAGGTTTTTATTGTGTTAAATGATGTTACAATAATAGTATAATATGAAAATGACAAATTCAAATATGTAATTGCTTAATGGGGGAAAGCCAAATGAACTAATATCATTTTTTTTATTCTCCACTTTTAATTTTGAATAGGTTGGGGATACGAAACAAAGTGGGGAAGCTGCACGGGAAAGATATCGAGACTTCACCTTTGACTATTCCTACTGGTCTTTTGAACCTGAAGATGACCACTTTGCGTCGCAAGAGCAAGTTTTTAAAGATCTTGGAATGGATGTGGTTGGGAATGCGTTTCAGGTGAATCTTTAAATCTTTTGTTTTGTTTGTGATTAAACTGATATGTATGTAAAACCAGGGCCAGAGCCGGTGCACGAAGCTGTGCCGATGCCGGGTCTTAATGGTTAAAAAAGTAGCGTACATATAACATAGATAATAGCAGTTTTTTACTTTTTACCATTTTGATTTTAACCGGCTTTATAATTTTTTTTTGACAGGGTTACAACGCGTGTGTATTTGCCTATGGCCAGACCGGTAGTGGAAAAACTCATACAATGATGGGTTCACCGTCATCACCTGTAAGTGTTTCGTACTTTACACTTTTTCAAACTGACAGTTCTCTTCAATCTAGTTAGTTCGAGTATCACCTCCCTCCCTCGTCTTCTTGTTCCTGTGTAAACTTCTTCACAGTGTAAAAATGCCAGTATATAGATACATACAGTCGTTTGTACTAATATAAAATATAATTACTATGAACATGAACCTGAACAATATTACGTAATTTGTATTTTTATATATTGTTATATTTGAAGCAATCATGTCATATTACATGTTACATATTGTAATTGCACTCTATGTCAAGTGTAGTTGTGTAATAATTTGTAATAATAATTACCTATAGCAGGAAGTAAGTAAGCAGGTGCTTGGGAAGAAAAAACGTGATGAATTTTATCCGATGCTAGAGTTAAAATGCCCTTGACGTTCTCAAGTTTAAAATGTTCTAAGTTCTCTTAAAAGAGAGGCAGAGTAGTTTTTGTTTTATTCTGAGTCAGCCACCCATGACCATAATAGGTTAAACTTTCAAGATATTATTATTTTGTTAGGGAGATAAAATAACTGGTCATGCAGTGGTTGTTGTAGGTGCTGTCTTGCTTTGAGCTTTAAGCACATACAATGTGGTATGTTATTGTAGGAGAAGGAGAAAGAAGCCACGGTACAATTTTTCAACTTGCTCTAAAACCATATGCATTCTCGGTTGTGTTAAAATGTGTATCTTTATTCGAGGGTTCAGTCCACTCAGGACATTTACTTGGTAATAAATCAAGGCGGTACACCATATTTTATGTGTATGAATTTCAGAGATTCAGAGCTGTAAATGTTTCTTGTAAATTATTTTATATGGCTATCTAGAATTTTAAATATGCATGTAACTTAGCCAGGTACCTATAAGTATATGTGTATTATAAATAATGAAAATGTTTTTTTTAAATGTTTTTGCAGGAATTTCAAGGGCTTATACCAAGGATCTGCAAGGTGTGCTTTTTATTATTTACAGATAATGTTTATTGCTTACATTATTATTATAATTAGTATTAGTGATATCTACCTGGATTTTGGTTGGAGGTCCATAATAAATTAAATTGAAATGTCTAAATTTGACGCATGTTATTTTGCGTACTAAAATTTTAACTACAATAATTTCCGATGCACTGTTTATGTACAATGTAGGTGGTAGTTGCGCTAGGCTTATGTTATTGTAATATAAAGCTAAAACTAATGACAGCTCTTCCTCTAATTGAAATTGCAGGACATGTTTCATCGCATGAGTCAAGGGAAGGAGAAAGGGACAACGTACCGAACGGAAGTGAGCTACCTGGAGATTTACAATGAGCGTGTCAAAGATTTACTCAAGAAAAATCAAACTCATAGTCTCAAAGTTCGAGAGCATAATAAACATGGGATTTACGTGGAAGATTTATCAAAGCATTTAGTCATGGACTACCATGATATTCAAGATGTCATGGAGAGAGGAAATGCGAATCGAACGACGGCCAGTACGAATATGAATGATGTGAGTAGTCGGAGTCATGCTATTTTCACCATGACTTTTGTCCAAGCCAGCTTCGTGGGTGATATGCCGAGTGAGACAGTCTCTAAAATCCATTTAGTGGATCTTGCTGGGAGGTAAACATTTTTGAGACCTATTTTTCTCATTTACCAATTATTTATGTAGTATGTATTTACAATTTCTTTAGTCTATTTTTTATCCGTCGTTATCAATTAGAATGTGCACAGTATGCAATTATGCATATCTAAGCTATTTTTTTTAGTATGTAGTCCCTCATACTACTAATGGTAATGGTGATCATTAAATAATTATCCATGCTCTAAATATTTTAATGTTCCATTTATTTATTTACAGTGAGAGAGCTGATGCATCGGGCGCAACTGGTCAGCGTCTTAAAGAAGGAGGTCATATAAATAAATCCTTGGTCACTTTAGGATCTGTTATTTCAGCCTTGGCAGATGCTTCACAAGCTAAGAATAAACAATCTGCTGGACATATTCCATATCGTAATTCAGTCCTTACGTGGCTACTAAAAGATTCGTTGGGAGGGAATGCAAAAACCATCATGATTGCAGGTAATTTTATTCGCCCTGTTTTTTCTTTATTTGTCTTATAAATATACAGATACCGATAGGTGTGCTCATTTTCTACCATTTTTTAAATTTTTCCACTATTTTTGGCCCTAAATGATTGACGTATCAGTAACAAAAAATATTTTGTATTTAAATTTCAGCCATTTCTCCTGCTGATGTGAACTATGGAGAAACACTGAGTACTTTGCGGTACGCTAACCGAGCCAAGAACATTATTAACAAACCAACAATTAACGAAGATACAAATGTGAAACTTATTCGGGAACTTAGGGCAGAAATCAACAAGTTAAAAACGATGCTCGGAAGTAGCTCGGATGTAAGTACTAATTATATTTTATATTTAACGACAAACTATTATTTGCATGTTGAGTAATGTATTTGAGTCGCCACTTATATGTTTGTGTGGGAAAAAGGAATTTTATAGTACTCAAATACTCTTTAGTTTAATTCAATATAAATGCTTAAACATGTTGGAATTTTTAAAACTATTTCTACAATTCTACGCCTATACTTATATTTTATTTTTATATATAATAACGTGTATGGCAAGGGAATTTTTATTTTTATATAAACAGGTTGTTTACGTGATTTGCAGTAAAAGCTGGGGGAATGTTACTTTTTCTGTTAAGTTTCTTGGAAAGTAATGGATGTGTGTAGTTAATCTAATAATCTTAATTGTATGTGCATATTTTAGAGCTCAGACCCAGTGTTGGTTGAGTTGCATGAGAAAGAAGCAAAAGAGAAGGTGCTCACGGAAGAGTGGACGGAGAAATGGAAGGAAACACAGAAAATTCTCATGGAGCAAAAAGACTTGGCTTTGCGTAAAGCTGGAACTGGAGTCGTTCTTGATTCTCAGATGCCTCATTTGATTGGAATTGATGATGATCTTTTAAGCACTGGAATTACGCTTTATCATTTAAAGGTAAGTATTAAGCATTTTATTAATTTTCTAATTTATACATCCGAGTTAGTTTAATTTTGTTAAAGTTGAAATACTTAATTATTTGGCTTTTGGCTTATTGTGATTATGTATGAACTTACAGGAGGGTGAAACAAGGATTGGCGCTGAAGAGGACGAAGATATGGATGAAAAAATGCCAGATATTATTTTGAGAGGTCCTGGACTCGAATCAAATCATTGCACTATACTCCTCAAAAATGGAGTAGCGGCCTTGGTGCCCTCTAATGGAGCCATTTGTCTTGTAAATGGACTTCAAATTGATAAATCTACAAGACTATCCCAAGGTATTTACTTAGATTGAATTTTTTTATGCACAATTATCATTTAAATTAATGTATAAATCACCTCCCGTATTTTCTTGAAAAAAAAGGCGCGACAAGCTTAATTATATTTTGACATCAGATTTTAATATGGCTTCAACCAGGTTTAAAAATTACATCGCTACTGAAAAAGCAGAATTGCTGATCTCAAATTCCAGGCCTAAGAAAAAATTGCCAATATCCAATTTCTAATGTATTTAGTATAGTGTATGATTTCGTTTTCAGTACAATAAGCAAACGCTAATTTATACTTGCCTATTTTGCCAAAAACAATTATACACAATTTAATGTATTAAAAATGAAGATCGATAATTTTGCGTTTTGTGTGAATTGATAACGGATAACGGCAATGTTGCCACTAGTGAGAATTAGTAATCTGCAGTTTTGCTTTTTTAGTAGTATGATCGTTACAAATGTTTTATTAAAATATATTCATTGTCTTAATATATTTCTTAAATAAATTTTCTTTCCTCTTCGATTTTTGCGCTATATTCCATTTCTGGTCCTCTAACTCTAGTCCCACGTTCCATTTTAGATCCCGCCCTCTAACTTACTTATAAAACATAATATGGTAATTATAATTTCATAATTCTATGAATAATGGTTTATTCATGCGAATATAATTGGGACTTTTACACTTGTATTTATTACAGGATGCGTAATTCGTTTGGGAACAAATATGTTTCGATACAACGACCCTGCAGAAGCTGAAAAACTCAGGAGAGAAGGATCTCGATCTCATTTGAACTTAAGTCGTCTGTCATTTCTTAGTCGATCTGCCTCCGATCTTGCCTGGTCATCAGAAAATATCAACATAACTGCTAATGCTGTGGGGTAAGTCAGTCTATTACCTTAAATTTTGGGAGGTTTTAAAACTTATGAAAAATTATTAATTAGAATGTTAGGCTTTCAGGTTGATACACAATTTGCGCCGTTTATTCTGGTGGAATTATTATTTGTATCATCGTAGTTCAGAAGTTCATTTCCTTCGCAAGCGAATCCAAGTAGCTGTCTGCCTCTTTCGGGATTATTTTTCTAATAAAAATATAGTTTGTAGTATTTCTCGGGGGTTGCTCTATAATTGTGATTGTGTGAATTCACTGCATTGATGACCACTTAAGACAGTAGTGGCAATGACCGTGGTAGCATGCAACTTATATTTGTTGCAAATATTCAAAATATGAAAAAAAGGTCATCAACGTTTTTGCTTAAGTTTTTAATTTATTCACGCACACTAGCTTTTGAACATTTTTAATCAGCCCTTTTTTATACTGTTTGAAAAATGAACCTAGAGAAAATTTTTTTTTACTTCGAAGGACAGCATGAACATTATGTAAAGGTATCATAGTAGAAGATTCAAAAGTGACCGTTCTGCATGTACCCTAAAATCCTAAAATTGGCACAAATTAGCTAAGTTGCCGGCGAAAATTAAAATACTCTTTGATTCCTTATCTGGTTCCGTAAAGATTTAATAATAATTATTTCAATGTTTACGTAAAATAATAGTATTTTAAATAAGTCAACAACCAATTGGAAAATGCAAGAAATGAGATCTGATTTAGTATGATTTAAAAACCGCAAAAAAATTTAAACTTGTCGTAAAGGTTTCAATTAGCTTGGAACATTAGTTAAATAAATTAAAAATAAACAGGGTCAGTAGATTGCAAATTGTAGTCTTTATGTAATTTTTGAAATCAAAACGTTTCTAACATTTTATAAATGTCACTACCTTTTTTTTCTGTTCTTCCTTTTTAAAAGGGACAAAGCTTCGTTTAAATTCAAATATTCATAGTGGTGTTTAGACAAAATTGCGTATAGCTTATTTAGATACTTCAGCAACGATAAAATAAAACTTGACTGCCTATGCAGAATGTAGACCGACTCAATATGTGCGTATTCTAAAAATAGAACATTAAAAAAAAAGAACAACATTCAGTGTCCCCGAATTTTCGCACGAAGTCAAATTTTCCTGAAAAATAAATGGCTGGATCTGCCAATCAAAATTCGAAATTACGGGTGAATATAGTTATAACTATCTGTACCTCCGAATTTATTAGTTCAGAAAATTGCTTTGCGCACATAGTTGTAAAATGTGTAGATATATCACTATAATAGGGTCCAACAGTCTTAAAAAAACATCCAAATAAGTGTAGTCTTGCTTATAGTAAGAAACTACGAAAAACATTGAGCACATGCAAGGGCAAAATGCAGTACTGCTGGTCTGCCAATCTTGTAACGCGGCCGTTGCCGTTGACTAAATTAGTTATCGTATGCGAATCTGAAGGAAATTGTCAAATGTTGACTAATATTCTTGATTCTGAATGGAATTTGGCTTTGTGAAATTTTCAGAGAAGAGAATAATTTGTTGGAAGAAAAGAGGAAGCAACTAGAGGTTGAAGAAGCTCGCTTACAAAAGGAAAGTCAAGAGTTGCTGAATCAAAAGGCTATTCTTGAAGAGCAGAAAAGTCACTACCAGGTAACCTTAATACCTTTCTTTTATCATTCCCATTCTTCCCTTATATTATAGTTAATTCTATGCGTTCATTCTGTATTCGGGTGACATCCAATTTGCGAGTCATGCCGTTTCCATTTACTTTGGTCATAACATAACCAATTTAATCGTCATCCTTGCTTGGATTTTTAGTTTTAGTGTCATACTGTGCAGTGGAAATTTACTGATGTACACATAAGTACAGTTTTAATTTAGCCAAAGCAAAATACTTCACTCCTTTTAATTACGTAGAAATATGTAGTTGTCCTTACGGGTAAGGAATTGCGTTTTAAACGAAGCCTCTTTGAAGCAAACTTGGCTTTCTAAATCTCAAAAGATCAAATTTTACAGTGCAAACTATTACATATACCTAGGAACTTTAAAAGGCTCGTTTTGGAATTTCAGCCATAAGTAAAAAAAAACTTATATCTTTAGTTTGGAAAAGACATTCTTTTAATTTTTAGGAGGAGGTCACATTTCAATAAGTGCAATAATTGCATTATAAAACAAATTTCAAAATTTCGGTTTCAAGAATAATTTAATTTTTCCCGTAACCGATAATAAGAAGCAGCAGAATTTTCATATTTAAATCACTTTGCATTTTTGCATCACTTGCATTTATGTGCATTATAACCCAACGATTTAATGTGGATAGACAAGCTTTCTAAAAATTTTAATCTGGAATTCTTTATTGTTTTTTGTAATTTGTGCATATTATAAATTATAGGGCTTTTAAAATCGACACATTATATCGGTTTGCTTTTCCTGCGTGCAGCTGTAAAACACTAATGCCCAAAATTGTAGTAAATTTTATAATATATTTTGTTTTGCCGTCGTTAATATCGGTTAATTATTCCTTTCCAGATTCTCCAGCAGGAAAAAGAGGAAGCTTGGAAGGCGGAGCAATTGAATAAGAGTGAGGCTATTCACTCGGCTCAAAAGGAACTTGAGGAGGTATGAAATTTCAAGATTTTTCCGCTTTCAGATTTAGCACATAATTAAGGCAATGTAAATTATAATTAATAATTACTATACTAATTAAATAGACGTTCATCCTCAGCGTTGTTTCATGCTCCTATAATTACACCTTGCATATAAATATGCAAACATATATAATGTGAATATAGTAATACCTATAGTTGTGTCGTTTCTATACTGATATTTCTATATTTCAATCTTTAGAATATAGTCAAATAGTCCATGGTCTATTTGTAGTAAGGAAAGGCGCACTAGTAATAAGGAATTCAGAATTTATATTGAAGAATAAATCTGTAGTAGTCTACGCCGTCCAATGGTCCGATCAAATCTTAACAATTCTCACATTGCTTTGTTGGCTTCTTTCATGCATCACATTCTTACTATAGCCTTACCTCTCCTATTGAATAGTTCCTTTGTATGTGAGTGTGTGAAGAGTGAAAGATTCACTTTTGCCTTTTTGCTTTAAATACATTTAGTGTGGAAAGTGTGGGATTTTTCTAGGCCACTGTCAACAATTTCAATTTCATTCAGTTCATGTATGTTTAAAGTATAGATAGTTGGTAGAAAACTTAAGGGAATTATTTGAATTTTTTCCTTGTGAAAAAAGTATGTATACATATATACTAATAATGGCTAATACCATTTCAACTTTTAGCTATGGATGGTAGTTTTGTTGTACTCCGCAATGCAATACGAAATACTGCAGATATTACTTTTTATTTTTATATATATTTAGAATGAGAATTTTCAATGAGTTCCAATCTAGCATTGTTATTACATTGTTTCTGGCTCACTCTCGTCCGTCGTCCGTTTAAATCCACAGTGTAAAATGATGATGATGATGGCAGCAAAGAAAACAAGACACGATATCTCCAATGATTACTTGAGTGATGATATCGTCATGATTGAATGTGCGGAAAAATGAGTAGAAATATCAGTATTCCGTTTTTTGCATAGTACTCTCACATTATAATATGTTTTCTGTTTACATATCTCTTAAGTCTACCTAGTTATTTGCTAAATTATTTAAATGCATAATTACATAGGAGAGAGGGATGAAAATGTAAAAGCTAAAACAAAAAAAAACAAGGAAATATGTACTTAAGTACTGCGAAGGTAGCTATGTGTATTTTGTATCTGTAGTCAAAAGGCAGGGCTAAAGGCTTCAACTAAGCTACCTACATGCTTCTATATTATAGTGATAATCATAAATTCAAGTTTGTGTAGGTCCTCTAAAAGCCTATCAGTTTCTCACGTACCCAGGTACTACGTCTACGTACATATAGCTTCGGAAACAATGCGTAGGTACTTTTACTTTGAGGATTTTGACTAAATCAAAACACGCTAACTAAAACTACCTACCTAGGAACATAAATTGCTCACTAATGCTGTACAGTTTTACCTGCGTAAGTATTAACTATTTCCAATAATAAATGTAAAATATTAAGTTTCCGAATTCCAAGGCATTTATTATAGGAGGAAAGACTCAATAAATCTACATTTTTTGTAGAGGTAGAAAATCCAGTAACTAATTTGGGATGTAAATGGAGTAAAATGCAAATGTCAATTTTTGAATTGAAAATGCAAAACCGAGTAATTAACACACAATTTTTGAATAGATGATTTGCAATATGTGCATAAGTCAGTCGCACTTGTTTGAATTTGATAGTACAAAATCTAATATATGTATCTCCAACTGAAAGTATTTTTAGAAAGTGAGAAACCCAATAATAACAATATTTTTTTTGAAAATGAAATTTTTGAAAATTCAAACCGAGTAAGTAACCCCTTTTTGAAGGGATAAATCCCAATAAGGAAAGTAAAGCACTTGCTTAATAGTGCACACAACCCAAATCCAATAACTACTTAAGCTATTTTTTTTTCAATTGGCCTAATATCCATAACTAGTAGCACTTGTAAAATGTCATATCCCCAACAGATAAATTTTTTTGCTAGTACTAAAATCAATAGTAATTACCTCATTTTGAAACATGGGAAAAGCGGGTAAAATCAAACTAGTCTCAGGAATTTAGATAGCTTATTTTGATTTTAGTAAGAAGATCTAAGATCTAAATAAGGAAGGTTTGATTCTACCTAAGTACATTCTTCTACAACGGCTTCATATTATTGTACTTTGTAGCTATCGGCACTCAAGTAAGTGTACAACTAGTGCAATGTTGTTTTTGTAAAATACTGTATTATGTACAGCTCCCATAAAAAACCTACAGCTGATCCAATCTGTTCTGTGATCTGTTGCTGTGAGCTCAGCATGGAGCTCCATACTAATTATTTTTATGTGTTACTGTACCAACGGCACCGGCCAACGTTGATCGTATCATTCCCATTAGGAACCGTAATAACACTAATCACCGTTACTATTTTGGTTTGCTGCGGCGCTCTTTCGTTCTATCTCTATGTTTAAATGATGTATTGCACATTATTTATTGCAAATGAAATATATTTGCAAAGGAATTGACAAGATCCGCCATCCACCAGCCTGTATTGAATTGGATCATATTGAGGACCTGACTATGGGTACATGAAATTAAACTTGTCATACTGTATACCTTATTAGTTACCTATATAATCTGAGGATGTCTTCTATCAGAATAGTCTACTGATCTCCTGCCTGTCTATAATATAATTATACCCTACGCATCCAATACCATCAACATCGACCGACATCAACCCTTAGACGGGACGAGATGAATTTGCAGTTTTTTTTAAATTCCTTTTTATGCATCAAAACGAAAAATAGCTTTTGTTATAGGATTTGTGAATTGTGAGTTTCCTATGTTATGTTATGTGGTATAGAGTGGAACTTGATCGTCCCTATATCTCTCTTTACTCTGTATATATGTACGAAGTGCCAGGCACTCAAGTGAAAGAAAGTACCTACTATAGAGAATGATTCTGTACTCCATTGTATTCCCATTCTGATTGTAATGATTATTGTGAGGAAAAAAATAGTGAATAGGGAATTAAAGGGCGGGCTTGAGTGTTTTTATTAGTTACAACTACAACAAGCAACAAAGCTTAACTTCCTAACTGGGGCCAGTGGATAGTAGTAGTAGTAGTGCAGTTTGCTTGTCTTTGCAGTCCTAAACTCCTGTCAGTCAGCATCATCATTATAATGTGGAGTACCTCTTCTCTAACTGTCTCTACCTGTACATATACAGTACAGCACATCAGATCTGTACATCTTCAGACTGCAGTTCATCACACACAAATAATGATAACAAGGGATAAGTCCGCTTGTATTAATGCGCAGTGAGAAGAAGATGCTCACTATATCAGATATAAGCACGTCATATCACAGCCCATAGCAGGACTAATATTTATTACATTTGATTTGGAGAGTAGATTCCAATGGACTCAATACTGTCTTTAGCCTCCACTATAATTTACCAGGGTACCTATATCACGAAATACGACACAAATAATAAGAAACCTCCTAACTACAAACAGATCTGATGCGAACTACTATTTAGCTCCAACCGCGTCCACTACATTTTACGTAGATACATACGCACAGTTTTGGATGAATGAATTAAGTGAAATAGTGATATCTGTATGTAGGGCCAGATTATGTATGTACATAAATTCAGAGTCAGCTACACAAAATCATTACAATGCAATGGGTCGCTTCTCTACCTGCGTAACGATGACATTGTCTTCGTATTTCGTCGTCTTATTATGCTTCTGTACCCTTATATGTATCTAATATGAGGAATTGTACAGTTTTTTTAACGCTCGCATCATGCCTCTTGCCCTCTTACGATTAATTTAGTTTCAGATCTTGTGTAGAATGTATTCACTTGGGATAGTGTTATTTTTATTGTTGTTTCCTTATCAGCATAAGTATATCATTTAACGCTCCTGTAGCTATGTCCCAAACAGAATACAGATAATACGTCCTATGGTTGATATTTTTGTGGGAGTGGATCTGGTAAAAAGTCTAGTAGTAAGTATAGTAGTAATATCTGTTATGAATCGTAAATCGTAATCGTAAATCGTATATTTGTAAAATTGTCAGGGCCAAAAGTGCTTGATTTTTAAAGGAGGAGGCGAGGGTAGTAGACTCCACCGTGCAGTTTCACTAAACTATTTAACGATGTTTTGTAGCTACCTAGAAAGAAGGGAAAGATATATAAGCAGATATGTAGCTTATAGTTATGATTTTCCAATTGGAGGGTACACATGACAAATGAAAGTTATAAAATGTAAAATATTAAATAGAGGCATACCTAAATATGTAGGCAAGAACCTACCTATAAGTAAAATAAATGGATTGAGCGAATAAACAAAACACGAGACGAAGACGAGAAAGATGCGTTCTCTGTTCTGAATTGAGTTTGTGGCCGTGGCCGTGTGGCTATGCGGCGGCTCTTAAATACTTAAATACTTAGATACCTTCGTTTCCCTCTCCAATTTACGGTTTGATTTCTTCTTCTTCATCTCTTCTTGTGAATATATATGCAGGAATTGAGTCGTGATGTGAGTGCGAGGATGCGGATGGAGTCAGAGACGCAATAATAATAAGATGCTCTTCTCTGCCTTTCCATCCCATCTCATGCAGAGTCTGACTCTGTCTCCGTCTTCGTCTCTGTTACTTCTATCTGCGTGTAGTAAAATCTGTGTAGTAATAAGTGAATTGTCTGTCTGTCAAGATCAGTGAGGAGGACTCGTTCCTTGAAAATGTGGGAATTTTTGCCACTCTCATTTATCCGACAGTCGCCTCCACTCTTCTCTGCTCTTCATCTGTCTCTCTGTCCCTGTCATCTGTAATTGAGTAGACACGGGGAATATCAAGTAGAGGCACGGAGGAAACCTCTTGAAGATTTGTAGCATTTTTTTTAATACAGTCCTCCTACTTACTAGTTAGTATACACATTGTATTTCCTAAACGTAAACGTAAACGTGCTCATCCAGTTCACACATCTGTACTAAAAAAAATTACTCTAAAAGAAGAACATAGAGATTGTCATTGTGTACAGTATCTGTAGTTTCTATTTACATTGGCAATGACACTGCTTTTAAATACTCTCGGAGTTCGGAGAGAGATTTTCATTTTTGAGTGTGCATAGTAAATTTGAAAGGTGGAAAATACACAAGTGTCTCCTGTAGTGTGGATTTAAGGATCACAACAATTTTATAGTCTAACTATAGTATAGCATAAGATGGGAATCCAAATATATTCTGTGAGTGTAAATACGGATGAGAATAATAATACTAATAGTAGTAGTGACTGTGAGAGTGGTGGTGGGGATAGTGGTGTTTCAGTGGAAGTGGAAGTTGATGTGATGAGAGGGAATCATAATAATAGTAAGCGTGGTCGTGGTCGTGACCGTGATCGTGGTCTTGTGTCTCTCATGGAATATCATCATTGTCATCATCATCCAAGTCATGAGCATGGTATTTACGCTGAGGATGATTGTTGTGATATCGATATGAAATTACTAACACTCTCCTGGTATTTTATTTTGGTTCAGCGTCGTCTCAAATTGGAGCAGGAGTACGCCGCACATCGTCGCCGACTTGCAGATGATTGGAAAAGACTGGAGCAACAGGAACAAGACACGCTCTCGAGTCTCAAGTCCAAGGAAGCTGACCTGAGGAAGAGGAAAGAGTATCTGGAGTGGGAGGTGGAACAGGAAATGGAGCAGGTACGAAAATAAAAATATAATACACCTATATGTAGGTAGTACTTATGAATAATTTTTTAATTGTTTAGAAAATTCTGTGGTGACGTATGTAATAATATCCTTGCTGCTGAAGAAGCAAATATAGGAGATTTTGCTATTCTTCAGCAAGGATTTAAAATTTTAATATAACTCTTGCTTTAATTGCATGATACACTCATTCCCATTATATAATTGTTTCCGCATTGCATTTTTAAGCAAATGTTGAAAAAATGAGATTATTTATATATAATTAAATTACCTACTTATATTTTAGGTAATTTAGTCTAATTGGATTTGAAATGTTTTTCGTGTTAATTAATTTTGATAGTACATGTAGTAGTCAGTACAGTACCAATTTACAGATGTAATTTTTCCATAGTATGTAATTTATGTGCAATATAGTATAGTATATCGTCTGTGAAGAACCATAATGACCCATATCCAATTTAAGCTCGAATCAAAATGAGCTACGTCATAAAAACAAAATGAGAAACATGCATAAAATGTTAATTACGAATTTTTGAAAAATGTAAAATGTTCGATTTACATGTTTTTGAAAAGTGCCAAATATTCTGTTTACATGTTTTTGAAAAATGCAAAATATTCTATTTACATGCTTTTGAAAATGGCAAAATATTCTATATTCTAATATTTACATATGTTTTTGGAAAATGCAGAATATTCTATTTACATGTTTTTGAAAAGGACAAAATATTCTATTTACATGTTTTTGAAAAGTGCAAAATATTCTATTTCAATGCTTTCAAGGCATGTTTCAATATTTTTGTAGATAGTGGATGTTGTTTTTAGCTACAAATGGATATGGGTCATTTTGGTTCTTCGCAGACGATATATAATGTAATTATTGTAATTTGAAGTTTTGAGCTCATTTGATAATATTTGTTTTTTCCTTGTTTTTTTTTCTTAAAATTTATGTTCAAATTTTTGCTGCTTCGTTGGATTGAATTTGGATTTTGGAATGATTCCAATAAATTGCGTAATGACTCTGATTTGGATACCTGCTGCATTCTTCATATGACTTTGACGTTGATGTTATGATGTGTTATTACTCTCTATTGCTCTGCTTGTGGTTGGTTGTTGATCTTGACAAATTCGTGATGCAAAAAAAAACGAACAAACTTACTTAAACGCTTAAAGATTGAGATCGCGGCTCAAAAAGTTGATGGTCTCAAGTTAGCAATGGAATCTAAAGAAGAGGATTTCCAAAACTACACGAATCAGTTGGCCTCGGAGTTACAGTTGAAATTGGGGAAACCAGAGGAGACTTTGAAACCATTACTGGAGATGGAGCAGACACAATTCGGACGTTATTTAGAGACGCAGTCATCTGCCATTGAGCAGTGGAAAGCAAATACGCTCAACTCACTCATGAGTCAAAAAAATGAACTTGAGGATAAAATTAAGGTTTGGGCCTTTTCATTTTATCGTTTAATTCTTTTTTTTTTTTGAAAATTTCCAGTCTGGTAAGGTACTACCTCTAATGTGAAATGAGTTTCTATTGTATAATTATTATTATTGTTGTCGCATTTGTTTGGCTTGCATTTTTAATATGTACCTTACATATTATGTGGTGCTTATACTGTTGTATGATTAAATGATCCCATTTTGTTTTTCATTGGAAAGTGCTGTGCTGTATGTCGTATGCTAATGCCATGTATGTAGCCCTGCTTTATAGCTGTAATTATTAGGGAAAATTCTGTCCGTGCGGTGTTTGGGACTATTATGGTAAATGTTGACTAGGTTAAAATTCTGTTTTTGGATTTAAATTATATATACGTTTAAATTTTCAATGGAAAGTATTCTTTAGTATCCTGTGTCTTGACCTGCCTACAGCTACTTCCCTTTTCCAATAGTTATTTATTTGAGAAAATTAGAAAGGAATTTGGAACAATTGAAACAAAGAGAAAATAAGACGATGGATGCTTGCATGGTTTTTGTGGGCGGGAGGTTGCTTTTATTTTCATTGAACTAAAGACAGTGTGTGTGTGTGTGTGTGTATAAGACTGTTCAAAACCTTTAAATGTCACTGAGCAGACATTATTCGGCGTTGGCGTTGTTTTTCACGTTGACGTTGCCCTTTTCCTACGATACGATGCGTACGGTACGATTAACAACGATAATAATGTTCATGTGTGTGCAGATGCTTGTCTTGTGTCTTGCTTCATATATTTATAGTGTGAAATTTATTTGTATAACTATTAATGTACATGTCTTTCTTTGTATATCCTCAGTGAGTACAACAGTACTTTGATAAAAGCTAACCTTTTTAGTCTAAAGTGACTTGGCTGAGAGAGCTATAATTAAATGGAATATAAATGTGAAAAAAAACGTTTGTTGGGCTAAATCAGATGGTACATATTTAATATGAGTTTAACTCCGTTCCACACAGGATATGACGAGTAAAATAAACAGCTGTGAAGATATGAAATTAAAATTAGAGTTGGAGAAAGAGCACAATAACTTGAAGAATAGTGAGAAGCAAGTTTTGGACGAGCTGGAGAAAGTTGACAGGGACTACGTGACGAAGAAAGAGGACTTGGATGCTACTAACAAAGCATTGACTGAATCTCGCAAGAAAGTAGCCAGCAAGGTAATAATTTCCTCAGTACTTTTTGTACAGCATTTGTTTCGTATGTATAGGCACCTACGTAGTTACATCTTGCCTTGGATGTTGGATTTGTAGCCAAGTTGCTTAAAACATTAAGTGTTGATATTTGATTAATGTTATACTCGCAGTATTGCTCCTTATTATGATTAATATTTCCTTCGTTGTCCAGAAAAAAGAATGCAGTGATTTAGAAATTGAGTTGGAAGCTGGGATTTCCAGACTAGTGATTGGGGAAGATAAGATTACAAAATTGGAGTCTGATTTAGCACTCATTGCAGACCAAGAGAAAATGATTGTGAGTCAATTAGCACATATTGACAATAGCAAGCAGAAATTATTGACAATAATTGAGAACTCTACGGAAGAAACTACGATCGATGATCGGAAAAAGACGTACGTTGACATTATGTCGAAAGCATAAGAAAAATTAAATTAAAGTATATGTAGTTAGCAGTTGTAATCATTATATAGTTATAATTAATTGCACTATTGTATCGTATATTACTATTTCGTACAGTTTAAAATTGGACTTGGATGAGGAAGTCAATTCAAAGGGGAAAGTGGATAGTATGGAAACATTTCACACAGCCTGCTCAACAACCTCAGATAATCCAACTTCGAATACACTTTGGAACATTACGATGAATGAAGACAGCTTAACTGTGGAGCAGAAAGTATTAAACAATGATGATCATGATGAGAATACACCCACTCCGAATAATATCAACTTTGCCTATCCAAACTTGAAACAGAGTCAGAATGGAGGGCTGGATACCATCAGTCCTATAAAGAGGGTTGGAGATCCCTACTGTCATAAAATCATTAGTCCACCTTCACATCCGAAGCTCCTCAAAATGTCGACGGAGGAAGCAACTGCGGAGTTAAAAAGACTTGTGGAACAAATCAATGATAAGAAAACTGTTGTTCTGGAATGCTTAGAGAATGATTGCGATAAGGAAGAATTAAATAGTCATATAGTGGTACGAAAAAGTATTTAGTAATTTAATAATTGCTATAATATTCATACTGTTCCTAATTAGGCACGTGTTTTTGATTTCGATGATGATCACAAAAGACAAGCATATGTCTGAATTTTATTGTGTGGTTAAACCTTACGTCTGAGAATATCTAACATTATTCTGATTTAACAGACAACAGTGTATCTAAGTACATAGTAATCACACCTTAATACCAAGCGGTAATTTGTTTTCGTTGTGTATTAAATTGTACTACAATAGGTTTTGCAAGGATTACGAAATCGGTATCTCGAGATTGAATCAATGGTGGATAGTAGTCATCGTCAGCGGTATTTATTCGACGATGAAGATTCCTTCGATTTTGATAAAGGCGAAGATATAACTACAACTGCTGGGGATAGTGAGTTGGACGATAATTCGGAAGCCCATTCCAGTGTCACCGATCAAGACGATCAGTAAGTTATAATAGTAAAATTATTTATGCAGTGTACGGTTGTGATATGCATGTACATTTTTTAACTAAGTTAATCTTCTAACTTATTATGCACCTATTACATGAAAACTCATGACGGCGACTTGTAATATGTAATTCTAATTCATACAAATTCTTACGAGCAGTATCCAGCTACTTGTGGATCAACGAGTTGAGCAAAGACTGCGAGAAATATTTGAGCAACTCAAATCTGGGCAAAAACCAAACTTATCCTTTCAAGAGAGTGCTTTACGTCGTCGAAGCCAGTACGTCCTTTTTTTTCGTTATTTTTTATATCTTTTCTATTTTTGAAATATTTTGGAGATTTTTGCATGTTTTCATTCATATCTGACACATCTTCGACAAAAAGGAAACATTGTCTGAGCTTGTTTTAAAATGTCTTTTTTTTTCTTATTTTCCGTGTAGCCGTAGAAGTATGCCAAGTGGATTGAATAATGTTTATACATCTGGCTCGGTAAGATTTCACTTTAAAAAAAAGTTTTTCAGTTGTGGGTCTTTTATTTTCTAAGCGTCTCGCATAACCCCTGATCTTAAGTTTTGTTGTGAGTATTAAGAGACAAAAGAGATTTTAATGATTTAAGATTTTTTTACTGTTAGGACGACGATGGCTCTTCCGGTTCTCCACGAGCTCTTCCTAGATCGTTATCTATGAATTCTGGTCTATGGGATGCACTTCACCCAGGTATAACAACTTTGCGTAATAAGCAGGTGGCAAACATTTGTGGTGCACAATGTTAGATTTGAATTATGTGATTGTTAGGTGCTATAATGTAAAATAATGAGAATATTTCTTTGTTTGGAACAGGGGGAGGGACTGAAGTGCTTCCAGGAGTACTTGACATTTGTATCCCAACATATGTCATGCGGGGCACTGGAGGAAACACACATTTCCAGTATGAAATCAGTATTGTGACGCCGACTGAAAAATGGTCTATTCTCCGGCGATATCAACGATTTCGGGAGCTCTATCATTATATGAGAAAGAAGTATGGATCTAAAGTCACCAAAATACCTTTTCCACCGAGAAAACTCTTTGGTCGAACTTCAGAAAGTGTTGCTAGAGACAGAAGAAAACTTCTTGAGGTGAGAGAATTTCCTTATATTTTTTCTTTTCTGTATCTTGTCACTATACTGTCTAAAATTTTTTTTATATCGTTATAGTTTCCTTTACTTTTTGAAGTAGTTATAATCTTTTTTTTAAATTTTTACTCACCTGACTAATACGTACTGATTACCCATTTTCATGCATGTTCAACAGCTCTATTTGTTTTGTTTTGTTTTTTTTTAATTCCTTAGAAATCCCTTCAAACATTAATACGTGTGTGTCCAACAATGCTGATTGTTTTATTTTTTAAATCCTTAGACATTCCTTCAAACTTTAATACGTGTGTGTTCAACAATTCCGACGTGTCCTATGCACAATTGTAACACTCGCTCGAATTTTGATGCTCGTCAGAGTCTTGTTGCTTTTTCAAGTTTCTTTGAAAAGGGATTCTTTGAAAGTACTAAGTACGGAACGTCATAGTGTTCATCTTCGTAGCTTCGTTTCGTCCTCATATATAGTTCGTGTTCGTAATTCGTGACTTTCAGTTTGAGTTAATAAAAAATCATCTTCGTAACTATCATCATCCATCAGTGTCAGTCCTCATAAAATATACGACGAAGATAATTAAAATCAAGAAAAGAAGAAGCCACTGTAATATGCTACAAAAGTAAAGTTCTTCAAATATAACAAAACAACCTACTATACAAAATAAAAATTAGGAAAAAACGAATGAAAATCTAATATTCCATTTGCTTCCATATTATAATATTTTTCGTCAGTTATGTGACATTGTGAGTGTTCCTGAGGATAAATGCTGTTTAACCTTTTTTTTTAAATGTATTCAGTTCGTAAAAAAAAGTGAAAATCTAATGTTTTGCCTATGCTGGGGACCGTCTAAAATATATTATATCTGTCCTTAAATCTCGAAGAAAAGTCTTTTGTAATGAAATTGAAAAATGAAATGAAATGTATGTGCGTTCTTTTGGAGAAGGCAAATTTAATTAGCCAATAATTTTAGTTGATAAATATTGTGTAGTTTTGAATCGGTTTCCTCTAGCGTGTCAACTTGTAAAGTCTTTAGGATTTGATACTTAAAATATGTATATATTATGAAGACATTAAAAGAATTAACATGTTCATAAGTATGTTTAAATGTATGTTCATATTGAAGAAGGTGGATGTTTGAATTTTGAATTAGTCTTTGTGCCTAACTGGAGTAATTACTGTAGTGTACGGACGCAAACTTTAAAGTATGTTATTGTTATTATTGCACATCGCACTCCTTTTTTTTTGACCTGGTTTTAGTAACTATATTTAAGTAGTTAAAACTGTAAAGACACTGTTGTCCCGCTAATTTTGGAGATGGTCTTTTAATTATATTAAGGTAGGTATCATTACTTGGTGGACTATATGAAGGACACACTCACTGATCACTTGTTAAATCAAATTGTTTATAACTGTACACACCCCAAGGACTCAAAACTCAATTACCAACACCATCACCATCACTAATTATGGTGATAAAGTTATTTAGAAACTTTAAAAAAGTCTTTGACAGACTCTTTTTTGTTATAATTCTTATGATAGATAATGATACGAATTGGAAGTACTGAAAGCTACTCAATATTCTAGTCTACCAGGTAATTACGTTTGTAATCCCTCAAGCTTAGTGCTGCTAATTGCTAATTAGATGCATTACTGTGGAGCATGAAAAGGAAACTTAAACACAATGAATCTATTACTACATAATAATCATTATATGGAATAATTAATATTAAATAGTGTATGCATACTAAAACGTTATCTGGTTCGTATTCTTTTGCTTAAAGCTGTAGAAGCCAAAATAATGCTGAAAAAATGCTGAACTGTTTCACTAAAAGTCACGCCGTGACTTCACGTAGAAGTTATTACCTATAATATATTAAAATTTAAAAGCGAATTCTGCATTCTCACCGTCCACTAACATTATTTGAGTTAAAGCAGAAACGTAAGTATAGTTAAATTTAGATATTACTCATTAATTTTAGTGTACTCTGTATAATTTGAATATTATTGTAGTTTCAGAAATTATTTGACACTGCGGCTTGTGTTTGATAACACACAAACGAAATCATTTGTTAAAAAAATTGAAACGGAAAATGGAAAACGTAGTTCAGAAACTAATATATACGTACATCAATGTCATTGAGACTGTTCACTGTTGTTCGGTGTAATACTTGTAAAAATATTTTCTTTGTAGTAAGGAATTTCACATCTGGAATGTTGAAGGAGAGAAGTAATGAAACTATAATAGTTCGGCGTCGCAAATCGCAAATGTTTTTCCGTGCCTTAACTTTGTCGGTTAGATGTACCATTATATTACGCCAAGTTATAAGTTGTAAAAATTGTTTCGCGAATTAACACATTTCTTATAATTATTGCCAATAGAGCAATATAGAAAAATGCAAAGTAAATTTAAAACTTACTAGTTGTAAAATAAAGATAATTTAGTAGTATTCATATGCACATTTTGTATTTAAATTATGTTAATTGATTGAAACTCGTAAATAGTTCACGTATTAATTAAGTCCATTGACGAATGTGCTATATGTTAATAATACGTAGGTATCTTCCATTCTAGAATTTGTGTTGAAAAAAATAAGTAATACGATGCAAAACTTAAGTTACTTTCGTTAAAATTCGAGTTTTGACGACAATGTTGACTTGGCAAAAAAAAATAAAACGTAAAGAAAAATGGCCGATTGTTTGTAGTATGTACCTTGAGGTCTGAAGTGTACATTATTATGAAGTCTATATAAACTTGTGAAGTATGTGTCTGATATTTTGCAATTAAAAATAATTTCTGAAATTTTGTATGTTATTCTTAAAATCATGCTGAAATAATTACTGAAAATGTGAAATCTCTGAAGTAGGACCTAAATAATTATGAATATTAAAGAACCAATGAAATTCATATATAATATAAACTGTAAAGTCCAACCTAACGAATCATTAAAGTACAATAAATATAATAGTAGGTACCTATATAATTCTATATTGTTAAGAATCTACAATTAAAAGTATGGTTTATGGTAAGGTGAACATTTATGTCATATGGAACATTAAATTCACAAAAATATTTAAAAGATTGATGAATAAAACCATACATGAAAAAAGAACTTTGATTGAATACTTCACAGTAGGAATTAAATAATGTTCTATAGGAAAATATATATTGCTGCGTGCAATTTTACTTTATTTGTTAGCATTTCATATCGTTCATTTCATAATCGCAGCTGCAATTAGTAAACAGTTTGTTTAACAGTAAAGATATATCATTGGCTCAGCAATAACAATTAGTTTCGTAAATTTAAACTTGTAAGTATTCGATCTGTAAAATCTCGATTGGATTTAATAATCAAACGAAATAACAATAAACGCCCGCGCGTTAAAATTTCAAATATTGAAATCTGGTATCTTTCTTTACTTTTTACATGAGCTATGTCATGTAAGTAATAATTACTATGCACCGTATTTCCTATTTTAGACCACGGGGTGTACTATTCAAATTCCGACCTCCCAGACCCGTGTACTAATAAAGGCCCGTGTATTATTACAGACCCGCGTACTACCACATAAAACAATGTTAAATAGACCCGTGGACTATTCAAACTCATACCTCTCACATTCAGACCCGTGTACTAATACAGGCCCGTGTACTATTACGGACCCGTGGCCTAAAATAGGAAATACGGTAAGCAAATTATACATTTAAAACGCAACGTAATAACGTGATAACGCACGAAATAAATAACGAATAATTATAAGTTATTATTTTGACTATAACGAGAGAAATAAATTCTATCACGAAGATTTATTCTCTTTTCCATCCTTTGATACAATTTTAATTTTCATAGAAGGTACAGACTCTTTACCGTAGCGTCTCTGGGCTTCGTTGTAAAATGCCGAAGTCATCACTTTGGCAGTCTCATCAAAAAATACATTTCCAAGTTTGGCTGTGATTGCTGATTTGAACTCGAATGACACGGAAAAATCCACCACACAACTATTCGGATGACTTTTTAAACCTGGGCTAAATTTCCAGTTATTTTCTAAATGACTAAATAAATGACCCTTTTTAGAGTCTGCAATAATAATATTAGGTCGTTGATACTTCACTTCCGAGATATATTTTTCTGTTAAAGGAGGAATTCCGATGGACATTTTTGCAATGATAAGATTAGGACGCTCTTCAAGTATAACGGAAGACTTACACCACGGAAGGAATTTTTCATAGGCTGAAATATCGAGCACAACGTCAAACATCTGCTTCATACTGTACCTATTCCATTCAGATTGAATTAAAATGTTTATTGATATAACACAAATCAAAAACAAATTCAAAATTGCACATTATTTAAGTTTAGTATTTTATGAACATGATTATATTTTAAATAAGTATACTCACCCCATTAATCTCCTTTCCGTATAAACTTTATTTAAAGACTCTTTGCTGGTGTCAGTAAGAAAATTGGTGGCTCTACTGAAAAAACCTTCATTATCAGATTTCCTAGAGTATTTTCGCAGCTGCAACAACCGTAATTTAGCATTGATCGTAGAATCCGAATCAACTACATTTTTGTGTTTATCTCTAATTTGATGAAGTGACGGGCTGCAGTAAGTCCAAGTTTGTATTTGTGTGAGGGGAGTGTGTACAGAGTTGTGAGGAAGTGGAAGAAGTGTATTGGTACACCGAGGTATTAATTTCAACATTAAGATGTTCGAGAAGATGCTGACTTCCCTTTTGATTGATGAAACAGCTAAATTATTGTCTCCTTCCTGATTTGAGATGAAGAAAGTAATTTGGCTTTGGTTTTTTTTAATTATTTGTTACGTCCAGCTCTTCATAACGCTCAATCTACACAGGAACCCGGATCAGCTCCTGACGAAAAATAAAAACAAGCAGATCTCTTTAATTGCAATAACACTTAAGTAAGTACAGCAAATAAATCTAATGGATTTTATGATTTAATAGAGCAACTATAAGTATTGGTAGTCAGTATAAGGTGCATTATAAAATATGTTCAGTTTACGAGCACAATAATTTTAGTTATATAAACTACGTTCAACGTTACAATTGTCGAAAGAATTCTTTTAGAGTTGTCTTAATTCAGTTCTGTTTACATATACTTATATATTAATTGTTAAGTACATACTTTGTTTTTGCTTCCTACAATTGACAATCCCATTAAAAATACGGGGAACTAAGCACCGACAGAATTTAAAAAATTAGGAAATAATGTTTGAAAAACCTCTTAAAGTAATGCAAAAATGTACTGCAAGGCTGCAACCTGCAACTGAAAATTTTGAACTTACAAATACAAGAGTATAAGTACTAAATAATTTAATTTTAATTCTAACATGAAAAACTTATGTGGGTCGATTAGCAGATTTAAATTTTTTGGCCAAAAAATTACCTACAAATTCCAACAAATTAACTACGCCTGTTTCTTCCTAAGCCAATAACAACACCCTTTACATCATACGCGCGAATTTCAGACCCAAATGTCTGACATGAAATATTTAATTTAATTTGAAAATAATGTAAGTAAACTTAAATGTAGTATGCTAAATATTGCTAATGAAAATGTTAATTTACTTGCATACAAATTATGTGCCATTCTTTTAAAAATATGAATTAAGGAATTTAATACAGTTCTTTCTCATATTTTTTTATTTCCCACTTAAGTGACTTAAGTAAATAGCCTTATATTGCATTTGAATGTTGTGCAGTTTTAGGTTCTCATTTTTTGAATTTTGATCATGGTACTTGCTTACTTAAATGCACTCCTCTCGCACAATTCAAGAACGGAAAATCTTTAAGCATAATATCACTAAATGTTATCATCATGCAAATACCTCTCAATACTCTCAAATGCTTCTATCCTTGAAGAATTCCAAAAATGTTATTGAGAAGATGCAAAGTGCTCGGATTTAGTCACGGTTTCAGAATGGAAAAAAAAACTGGAATACATATACTGGACAGCGAGCCCGCGTAGCTCAGTGCTTACTGCACTGGTGTCTATGAACCTGCTGTAAGCAAATGCTCGCGCTTCAGGTCTTGGTGATCGAGACCAGTGGCGGTGGCAAGTTTTCCCACTGGGTTTTCCTTGTCCACAAGGCAGTGAAGGGCTCGGCGGCTCTGAACGTCAATGTAAAATGAAGTTCGCCATAGAAGTAGGCCCGACTAATGTTGGAAAGACAAAACCTGTGTGATGGGTGATGGCACAGTGCAAGAAGTGAATTCGAGGTCGGGCACCCTGTAAGAACTGTGGTTAAATCGGGGCAACCTCAAAATTTATTTTATTTATATACTGGACAGTGGACAGTAATTATCTTCGGATGACGCTTTAAAATGCTGGTTATACAGATATTACCGAGGTCTACCATGATTACCACAGCTGCGTTGTTTTGAAATACATTTAAATATTGGAATTTAAAAAGAAAATTCCAGCCGTATGAATATATGAAAGAATATATGATGAAATTGATGATTTATGATTTTGTAGCTGACTTCATAGTTGTGCACCAAGCAGGCGTGCTTGGGTGAGCGGTTAGGACTGCAGACTGTAACGAAATTTACAGTCTCAGACCCGGCTTCAATCCTCGGCCACTGCTAATCGTTTACGGCTCGGTGTCGTACGGTAAACGTCACTGGATGGTTGATTGAAACCCAATCTCCTTCGGTGCTCCTTACTCTTGTTAGTGACCACTACTTACTGTAGGGGCCTAGGGAATGAGGCTCCTTTACTGTGGAGGAGGGGACGGGGATAGGTGAAAGGGTACAAAGACCGAGACGATCTAACGCGGTAGCCTCCTATTTCCTCACCCACAGTGACTGGTTGAGTCTGGTTGTATGAACTTCGGTTAAATCGACCCAATGAATAAATTATTATTATTATTATTATTATTATTATTATTATATTTGTGCACCTGTTCATCTTCTCGATCCTCTTTTGCAATAGGTGTGGCAAGCAAATCTCATAAGAATCTCACTTGCTTGGAAACCAATAAGAAAACAGGCATGTAAGTAAATACTAGCTCTAATCATACGATACGTGAAGCCGGCTCCTGTGCAATTGACTGGTACTAATTTATAAAATTTAGTAATAAGGTATTTAAGTGCGTACTTATGACACGCACGCATTAAATTATAGTGGTCACTTGACAGATTTTAAAAATCCATATATTTTTGTTTAATTCTGCGTTGTGTTCTTGTTAGTAATTACTTAGTTTTGATAATTAATAATATTATTTTTAATTATTGTAATACCATAATATTGTACATACATAACAGTAAGATTAATAAATAATAATATACTATAAAAATTAGTTATACAAACTGAGAGTTAAGTAATTATGAATTAAAATACAAAACGAAATATATTTTTATTATTTATACACACGTGTGTTGTGGCGTGTACAGAAGAAAATATATAAAATGTGGGAATTGTCAAAGCTTATACAACAATAGAAGAATCATACAAAAACTTAATATTTAATTATCAACTACGGGTTAACTTTCAGTTTCAGGTGGTGGTTGGTAAGGTCGCCAGCGAAGACACGAGGGATCAATAGCTCTTTGCTCTCCCCGACGTCGCACTCGCTCTAAATATTCTTCCAAAACATCTTGCTTTTTCAATACTAAATGCTTCCCCTTCCAGTACTTCAACATACCCAAAAACTGAAGTGTGGAAATCAAATCTGCGCTCGTTACGCCCAATTCAATACTTAAATCTGTAATGGAGTAGTCAAAAATAGAAGTAATGAAACGACATGAAATTATAGGTTTTAGGTTTGGGAGGAAATTAAATTCTAAAATATTTTATTACGGCTTTTATCAGTTAGACTTAACAAATTTCACGACAAAAACTCTATTAAGTAACCAAAACAAAAAAACCTAACGCTACCGATGATACTAACCTTTGACATTCATTTCACCGGTAGCACAAGCGCACATTCTTCGTAGTACTGCATCTTTCCAATAAGATCGGTATGAGATCAATCCCAGATCTGACAAAGGCTTCTCTGGCGAACCGACTTTCCCTTCAACTCTAGTTAGTAGATAACCTGCAAAATTACAATTCCATTCTCAAAATTTATTTCTGTTCAGCATCGACCACGGTAAAAACAATTCCACCACATTACAAAAATACAAATGTTCAAGCTTACTGAATTCAATGAGGAGTCTTCCAAACCCTTGTCTTTGATACGGTGGTAAGGTTAAGATGCACGAAACGTTATAATTCAGGAAACTTTGCTGTAAAGTTTACACAAAAATGTTTTAAAATCGCATGTTCCTGAGCTGCAGATGATACAGACAGCAAATACTAAGACTACATTTCCGTTAAACAATTATAATTTCGCGGTTTCAAGGAATACTAAAAAATTACGTTTTTCTCTTTCGAAAAGTAACCAACAATATGACATCCCGTGGAATCAGCCAAAGTCATCACATAAAACAAAAACGGATCCACATCTAAATACAAAGTTTTATGATCAAGGAAGCATTTAGCAAGCAGGCACAAATTTTGGCAATATGTCTTCTGAGTCTTTCCATCCACTTCCCAAACTGACAGCCGTTCTTTCCTGAATCCACATATTCAAATTTAGCAATACTTTTATTCACAAATATTACAAATAGACCAATTTGCCGTCGATCAAAAGCTATGACACCAACGGATAATTACGAACCTGTATATTTCATCACCAGGAGGATGACGCCAAACACATTTTGCACAATGTCTGCGAAGCACTGTCCCACTTTGTACTGGTTTTAAACAGAATTCACATATAAATATTCTCCTGCAATAACATAAAGGATCTGGGTACGGACTCTCACACCAACAGGACATTTCCCAACGTCCCATCGATACACTTCTATAACTGATGCCTTCTCCCTGCTCACTTTCGACTCGGCCAGCTGCCAAAGCTAAAGAGTCGTTCCATAAACTCAAGTCGTATTGGGAGCACAATCCTGTGTGGACGTTAAAATTTAAAATTTAAAACATACAATGAACTACATTTATTATTTGTTACTACTATGACTTCTAGATGTGCACTACTTACCATCAACTGTGTCAGCTGCTTTTAGGTCCTTTACTTTGACCAACCAATTTTTGGCCTCTTGTGGCAATTTTGATGGTTTTTTATGGTGGGGCTGATTAGCAACGTAATATTTCTTCCTCTCAATCTCACGTTTCATTCTTTCATCCGCATTTTCCTGTAAAATGCAAAACCCACATAAATATTGAATGCGGAAGAACTTTCTGGTTTATACAAAAATGAAAATAAATTGTTGCTGCCCTGCGTAATCAAATTCTTCTCATTTACAGGGCTTTACAGATCTTACTTACTTTACATTCCTCAGGAGTAAAACCATGATATTTTGGACAAGTTGGAAGCATCCAATGAGTTGGGAATTTTCCACTTAAATGACCATTCGAATCACAACACGAAAACGGACATTTTCGCTCTCTTTCGAAAACTTCTTCATCATCTTCCGTTGGTTTTACTCGGGCTTTCTGTGTTGTTTTTGTAGGAACTCTTGCCATGGATTTCGGCTCATCAGAGAAATCACTGTCCCAACACGTGGAAATTTGAGACTGTGACTTTGTTAATCCACTTTGATTAAAAACTGTCGTTGTTGGAATAGTTTTACTCTGGACCGTTCTCCTTTGTCGCCTCGTCACTGGCCTTTTCCTCTTTTCTGAACCTGCCGAGGATGCGGATGAGTCTTTCTTAGATTCCTCCTTTTCATTTTTCGTAATTTCAGTTTCCTTCTTTGCTGCTGCTGGTTCCGATTCACTGCTTGAATCTGACGACGAACACGATGACGAGCTACTATTTGAAGACGCTGACGTACTTGCTGCTGCTTTCGGAGGAGTAATCACAGGTTTAGTTTTACTTTTCTTTTCTACCTTGGCAACGGGTGCTTTCTTCTTAGACGCTGACACTGCAGGTGCGTTCTTCTTGATGACTTTTGACACTTTTGTCGACGGCGCACCTCTGCAAATTTTCGTTGCAGGTGGTTTCGACTTGACAATATTTGGCTTCCTATTGCCCGTGTCCGAACCCTCACTAGAATTTTCTGGCGAAAATATACTCTTTATTAATGTTCTTTGTAAATTTGCAGATGCCGGTGTCTTTCCTTTGGGTCCTTTCGAGGAATTAACAGACGGAGCAGCATTTACTTTTTTTACGTTTGTTTTCGCATTACTGCTCTGAGTCTTTTTTGCAGGGGCTGGTACGGGTTTTTTCTTCTTGGCAAGGACTTTAGGAGCTGCCGGTGCACGGGGCTTTTTGACAGAAATTGCAACTGCAGGTGGTTTGCTTCCTACTTTCTTGATTACAGGTTCCGGCTTTGAGCTTACGACATTAGAATCCGATTCTGCGAATAAATGATTAATAAAAATTATGCAACTTACAAACAATTTTGAGTCGGTTGTAACGCACTTTATATATATGGATTTATAAAATGAAGCAACTACATGGCGACTGTTTTGAAATGTTACAGTCACTTGCACACACATTTTTGATTTTTTTTCTGTCATTGTTATTACGAAAACTAAACGAAAAATAGATAAAAGAAGGAAGAAGATTGCTCAAGTACCCGACGAAGACGCGATAAGGTTCTTCTTCCGAACATTTTTTACAATAACTGCCTTACTACGGGGTATTGTTTTCGTATTCGTAACGGATCCGCTGGTGCGTGCTTTATTTACTGTGGTTGTAGCATTGCCACTCCCAGTAGCTGAAGCGGCAGAGTTGGGAGCCTTTTTCGGAGTTCGGCTTTTTGGAGCCTTGTTTGCAGGGACGGACTTTTTGGGAGTCACACTTTCACTTTTCTGGGAAGATCTACTAGCACGACTGCCTCTGCTGCGCTGACTGCTAGCTCTAAAAATTTGTAAAAAGACGCGTGAAAAGACAGTGCATATTAAGTAATGATTAATATATCTTTCGAGCTACTAAAATAATACGTCGCGCAGTACTATTATGTAGGTAGTTATGTTAATAGTACATATCTAATTTATACTTTTTTCAGACCCTGGAAGAGACTTGTATTTTTGTGGAGATTATTCTGCGGAGATAAATCCCTGAACCTTTATCTTAGACTTAACTCCATAGACACGGTTTTATAGAAGGTTAAACGTAAATTGATTTATACAAGATGGGAAATCATACTAACGATTAGCATTAGCTACTATTATTTTTCAATCTTTTAAAGCACCAGTTGAATACGATTGCAGGGCAATAACGATGAAATGCAGTTAAACCTATGCAAAATCATAATTAAATTATAAAAAATTTGTGAATGCCAGACAGACCAAACGGAGGAAAATATTAGTGTAATTTAGCTAACACATCATACTGCCCTTGTATGGCCTGACAGCTTAATGGAGCTTCCCATTGATTTATGTTGATTAAACTTCTCATTGATTTTACGCCATTAAATACATGTATAGGCATACCTCGAAGCTTCAGTATCGGAAGAGCTGGAATCAGATCCAGAGCCGGAACTAGAAGACGACGACGATGAGGCTGAGGATGAACTACCCGAAGATGATGATCCAGTGTTTGAAGTTTGTGAACTAGACGCTGAACGAGATCGTGTTACAACAGCAGAGCTGGCCTGAGCGGGTGAGCCAACCTGATTTTGAGAACGATTCCTACAAAAAAAGAAATATATACTTTAATATCCCAAGACATACGTAAATATTATAGATTTAACTCGAATTTATTTGACTATCTTTGAAAATATTAATTTATTACCTTTGCATTTTAAAATTTTATTTCGTCGGGCAGAAGGAGAAATAACACGACTATAGTATTAAATTAATTCCAAACTTCAAAAGTCTTAATTTCTCTCGGATATACAAACTTGATCCTTAGCAGGAATAAACTTAACTGTTCAAGCTGCCATTTAATCAACTAATTTCTACCGATTGCCACTTCCCAAAAACTGTTCCAACATTAAAAAGTAGGTACCTTCTAACTTCCACCTACATTAAAACTGTCGACTTTGATTGTCTGAATTGGAACCTACATATTTTCATTCCCCTCTTCAACCGCACACGTCACACCACCTGATGTAATTTATGATCATATAATCATATTTATGTCATACTAAAGTGACCAAACACACAAGAATAATAAAATGTTAAGTAATTATTGTTTTGAAAATGTACACATGACACATGCACATGACTAAACACAAAACTGAAGAATTCCACTTATGACTTGTATAAAAATTGTATTTTCAACAAAACTTTCAAGCAGTAGCCCACTGATTTGCCCTTCTTGATCAATAATGATTTGTTTCCTGATTGGCTACAAAATCTGACTTTGACTGAACTGGATGTTTATGTATCATAATTGGCAGTTAAAAATTAGCCGTCATTTGTAATTATATATATATTCCACTCGATCAATATCAAATATTGCTCCCCAATCACCTCAATTTGCTATTATCTATCTAATAATAATAATACTGTTGCTCTCTCATCCCTCGCTTTAAAAATACCACGATTCCGAAAGTCTAGTATACATCAAATGTATATTGTATTGTTGTTTCAAATTCACATTAGTATGAACACAATAAGTAAAGTATGCAGACTGGAAGAAGCCTTGTGCCAGAAGCATCATCATCCTGTTGATAGATGAATATTATTATATTTTGTATGAAATTTCGTGGATTACTAACACTGCACAAATCACTACTTATAAATTCACTTAAGGAAGTCAGTAGTGGTGATGTGATATTAAGATTGAAGATAGATCCGAATCCGAATCTGATCCACTAACTGCCCCTAATGAAGTCTGATGAGACATGTGAGAGAGATGGTACAAACTTGACACAGCTACAGGCTACACAGCTTCGTATGTTATTGTGCGTAGTGCGTACTGCGTACTATACACTATTAACTTCTGGTCCTGGTCCGTCCGTCCTACCGAGTGATGCACACACAAAAAATACCCGAAATCCAGCAGAATTTTGTTTTGTTATAGTATCTATAGATATCGATCCCTTTCCTCTCCTACCCTTTTTACCCGAGAATTCTGACTTGGAGAGTAAGCAAAGGTCCCGCTCATTCAGTCCCGTGTCACAATACATTGCCCAAGGCCCAACCAAACACAAAGTGAGGGAATCAAATCTGCCTGCGTAATAAACATTAGGTATCTAAAATTTAGATCTACTAGCATCTCACACCTATATCTGTTTTATTAAGCGCCTGCACCTGTACCTAGCTGCCTATATGGTAGACTATCAAGCGAGCTACCTGTGCCTGTGCCCAACAACAACAACTTCAAAATGTTGCTTTCACTTTCACGACCCATCATTATTACTGTATTTAATATTTAACTAATATTATTTAGTTTTATTAATTTAAGTAGGCTACATTACATTTTTACGAATTATTACATTGTGATTCGGAGCGCTTTACTAAACTGCATAATTGCAGAGCATTACCCAGGATCCCGGGTAGAATCCATTGTATGTAGGTACTTAGTTATTAGGTACTAAAAAGCACTAAGTACATACGTTCTTATTGTTTATTAAGTCCCTGCCCTGGTCCTACCCAGCTTTAATGGAGCTTTTGTAGTTCATCCATATTAGAAAATTCCATTTTGCCTTTTTTTCAAAATTTTTCTATTCATTATAATAATTTACGGATATTCCTAGCCAGGCAACAAGCAGTACAAGAATTATTATCGTAGTTAGAATAGTCATATAGACAGACCAAACGGAAGTATCGTCTACGAAGAACCAAAATGACCTATATCCGTTTTTAGCTAAAAAGTATATCCACTATTTACAAAAATATTGTAAAATATATTTCGAAAGCATTTAAATGGAACGTTTTACACTTTTTTTAAACATGCAAAACACAACATTTTACTCTTTTTTAAAACATGCAAAACACAAGATTTTACTCTTTTTTAAAACATGCAAAACACAACATTTTACTCTTTTTTAAAACATGCAAAACACAACATTTTACTCTTTTTTAAAACATGCAAAACACAACATTTTACACTTTTAAAAAACTCTGAAATAATATTTTACTCTTTTTTAAAACATGCAAAACACAACATTTTACACTTTTAAAAAACTCTGAATTAATATTTTAGGCATATTTCTTATTCTGTTTTTATGAAATAGCTCATTTTGATTCTAGAATAAAATGGATATAGGTCATTTTGGTTCTTCACAGATGATATCTGATAATACTAGACTCTCTAGTATTATCAAGTATACTAAATGGGATTGGAAACTGCGAACATGATATGATGCCCATGTCAGTTTAGTATTTTATGCATTTTAGAGATACATTCTCACATAGAATTTGGAGATGTACTTAGATATTTAAAGTAAAGTAAAATAGAAGTTTGAGTACTGTCAAACCCAAGTGTCAACTCTTGGCTATGGTATTCTTTCCTTTCGTATGAAATCAGAGGTCCATCAAGAACTGTTTTCGGTATACCTACTTACTTACACACCTAAGTATAGTTTCTTCTGTTGTGCCGTGCCCTGTCTGTCCTTTATTAGTCAGTAGCTTTACCTATTCTCGAAACGTCATTGTAACAGTAGTCTTATATCGCATCCGTAAATTTGGGGCAGCATGATCATCATGATGCATGCCGCAGGTTTTGGTCTATAGGAGACTCTAGAAAACTAAAAGCGAATACATAAAAATGTAAAACCATAACTTTACATAAAATTGTAGAATTATAGAACGCTTACCAATGAGTGCACTTACCTGCCTACTATTGTACTACATATATGACAACTTTATTGATTTGGTTGTGTTGTCCCTTGCTGCAAAATAACGGTAACGGTAAAGTCACCAAGGCTCCCGTCACTGAGGATTAGTATTGAGGTTAGATTGATATCTTACAATAATTGTTTCATTGTTGTAGGACCTACCTACCTACATACCTAAAGGATGACCACCCCAAACTTGAACGGCCGTGAATTCATGAATTTAAAAAATAATAAATAACAAACAAAATTCCTGTAACTTTTTGTCTTTGTGGATATTTCTTTTTTTTTGTATACACTATAATATTTATAGCTTCCCTTGAATTTAGATATACTTTAAATCCAGGATATATTATAGAAAGGTGTAAGGTTCATACATATTATACTGAATACTGGTGAGGATGCTTGAAGAATGACTGCTACCAAAATCCGTTTTGGACATATCGTGTGTGAAGAACCAAAATGACCCATATCCAATATAAGCTACAATCAAATTGAGCTGTCATAAACACAAAATGAGAAACATGCGTAAAATGTTAATTACGAGTTTTTGAATAACGTAAAATGTTCTATTTTCGTGTTGTTTAACAATGTAAACTGTCCTACTTGCATGTTTTTGAAAAGTGTAAAATTTCCTATTTACATGTTTTTAAAAAGCGTAAAATGTTCTACTTGCATGTTTTTGAAAACATTGAAATTGTCCTATTTACATATTTTTGAAAAGGTGCAAAAATTTCTAATTCCATGTTTTTGAAAAGGTTCAGAATTTTCTAATTCTATGTGTTTTGAAAAGTATAAAATGTTATATTTAAATGCTCTCAAGACATATTTGAATATTTGTGTAGATAGTTGATATTGTTTTAGCTAAAAATTGATATGGGTCATTTTGGTTCTTCACAGACTATATTTTATTTACAAACTAGTTTTCAGTCGTATTTAAAATTTCCAATAAATAAATAAATAATCCCGTGTAAATACTCACTGAGGTGGGAATGATAGCTGTAAACTTGTACTGCTTTCTTTAAATTCTGTGTCCTGGAGTTTACTATACATGTGAATGCGTGATAACTGCAACAGCAAGTGCTTTGCACTGATTTGTAAAATAGAAGTACAGTAAACTTCGTATATAAGCAACCCGGTTAAAGGGGAGAAAAATGTACCATTTGGTTGGCCGGCTATGCTAGCAATGTTATAATTTTCCGGTTAAAAGGTATTCGATATAAGGAATAAACCGTTGTAAGGAATTGATTTTGTACCATATTATGGAATTTTTGGTCATTTAAAAGGATTTTTTTTTAAATTGAGCAAATTGAGCAAAAATTAATGCAAAGCAAAACAACATAACAGACTATTTTAAACAATCAACATAAGTACTTACAATATTTACCTTTTAATTCACACACCTGCAAAAAATATCCTGACTTTGGTTTAACTTACAACTAATAATAAAAACTTCAACTGTATTCCTACCTATCTACATAATTTAGCGGATTTTTCACGATATCGAAATATTTGACCCATTTTGAAGTGTTATATACCATTCGAAAGGTAACGACGAGTAAAATCCAAATAACGGACTCTGCACGATTTTACTCACAAATTTTCAACATTTTTTTTTAAAAAACCGTCAATGTTTTCGAAAATTCCGCCTAAATATTTTTTTAAGCGTCCGAAGCCTAAAACAAAATACCCGTTTTCTTAATTTTACAAGGGCTTTAAAATCATATATCATACATTACCATCACTCAATTTCGAAAAAAAATAATTCAGTTTTTTAATTACAATTAAAAATTAATCATGACCTGACCTCGAACTACAAGTTCAATAGGTTCGCCTATTAATTCCAGTTTCACTGGTATATCGTTCATATCTGCATTCATTGACTGACGGGTTCAAATTTCGGATTTAAGATTTGGCGGGAAATTCAAAAAATGTACTTTTCAAAAACTGAAAATCGCCTGGAGGCATTTTCGCCTGAAACATTTTTTATTAACATTTACAAGTCTTACTCATTACTTACTCTTTCACGGCTACCTCCCCTTAATTTAAAGGTTATAAATTGACCCGGCAAGAACTGCCTAACGTTACTGTTAAGGCTGCCAAGCCCTTGTTTTATCTGTAAATATTTATAACGTTCCGCATACAAGAAAAATCCCTTAAGCGGTTAAAGGAATAACCGATAAAAGGCAGAGATTTGGCCGGTCCCATGGAGTTGCTTATATACGAAGTTTACTGTACCTATAGATTATTAGACGTAGCGTTAGTTTTAAACTGAAGGAAGCACATATTTTGCACAGTGTTATAGTGATGAATAATATATCCATTTTGAGTTCTAAAAGTAGTTAAAAAAGCGAATAAACCGTATACAGAGATTGGTTAGTGGCTGGAGACCTTAAATTTTTTCAATTTTTAATTGATCATAAATAGTTTTTATTAAAATGACATTCAACGTAGTATTAATACGAGCACTACAAAAATCCACCTGAGTAAATTACAACAAGTATATAAATGACAATTATTCTGACAACAACGATTGAAGACAGTTTATTTTTTAGATTCGAGATAATATCACTGTCACTTAAAGTAGTTGAAATTTTATATGTGTAAGGTTTTACTAATTAGTAATTAGGTTGTAATATCTTATAGGCGATTATTGCAATGATGTGTAGCGTGCACTTACCTATATATTATGCAGAACAAAATGTGTTCTTAATGTTACTTACATAATATTATAATAATGTTTTTAATTCTATTATTTTATTTATTTGTTTTTGCATGCAACGTCAAAATCCAGTTGCATCTTTTAAATAGATACACAAAAGAGTATCTAGCCACAACGTTTTTGTACTCAACTAGGATATAATATAAAATCTAAAAACAGGGCTAATACTTTTTGATCCTCACCAGATTTGGTGTGCACTTATAGAATGTGTATACAAATACATAACATGAACAAAAATTACTTTTAGGATTTGATCATATTTTTTGTGTGTTTCCTCGCTTTCTTCTTTAACAAAAATTGAGGACAAAAAGTTACAAAGGTTCTAATGTTATACAAAATGCGAACTATACAGATAACAGATAATGCCGTTTAAAATTAAATAATTCCTTCTGTAACACTTAATTAGTGTATCATATATCGCCTGTGAAGAATCAAAATGACCCATATCCATTTTTAACTAAATTTACTATCTACAAACAATGTATGTAAATGTATATCAATATCGTGTAACCCTTAATGTGTGTAATTAGAACATTTTTCAAAAACGTGTAATTAGAACATTTGACACTTTTCAAAAACGTGTAAATGCAACATATTGCACTTTTTAAAAACCCATAATTAACATTTTACGCATCTAATTAACTTAGTGCTTTTTATTAAGTAGCTCATTTTAATTCTAGCGTAAATTGGATATGGGTAATTTTGGTTCTTCACAGACGATATAAGTGAATTGTACACGGGAGGGACGTACATACTAGCATACTACATAACTATATAGCCAAAATAACTCCTATCACAAATTACATTGCACAACGAACATGCTATAATACAGATGATAAGATCAATTATATTATATTATAGTAGTATAACACTTATAATTATTATATACACAAGCGTCACCTCATAAAACGTTTGTTCTTATTGCATCCACTAATGAATAAAATTACATAACAATTTAATTACTGCGTATATTGCCTTTGATATCCTATAGTACAGTTTCTTTAATAAATGTTAACATTATCACAACACTTTACTATATTTTAGACTTATTACTCAGTTGTAATAATAAGAAAACGAGCAAATACAATTAAGTAATACGGGGGGAGTCACATAAAAAACATCCCACTACTAATGATATAATTAATTACTACTTACATAAAAGCTATTAATTTTTTAACGCAAAAATATTGGCAAATTTGATCAGGAATTAAAATATTTTTACAATAATTATTATAAAACGACTAAAATCTCCGTGAGTTATTTTTTACTATTCATCGTATTTTAAAATTATCAAACTGTGGTAAATAAATAATTTAAAAAATGATTGTAAAGTGCAAATATAATCACAAATCTGAGAATCTAGAAAATACTCTAAAAACGTAAAAAGTCCAAAAACAGATTCAGCTCGTTTTCTACTAATTCACTTTTATGCGTTCTTCCTTCAAAGATTTTGAGAAAAAAAATCAGCAATGCTCTCTAATTTTTACGTTTATATAATTCATTCCTAATTAAAGCTACGACTTTCAGTCCTACAAATAATTGAATTAGCACGACATACATAAAAAAGATCGAAGAAAAACAAATGATCACAGAATGTCAGTGTGTGATGATACAGTCCAACTCGGCACCCTTCTCACTCCCTTATTTCCTCTTAAATTCCCTATTTTAAACATATGTTTAGGGAAATAATCCTGTTTTTAAGATTAATCAACAAAAAATATTTCCACATGATTCGTGAGAAAGAGAAATTCGTGAGGGCCCTCTGTCAAAAGGGATTTAACGCAGGATCTACGAACGACTGATAAAAATAAAAGACCACATGGCCCTAAAAATGACTGGTATAACCCACAAACCGTATTACAGAAAATGATCTTCAATTAGGGCCAGCTATAAATAAGAGCGCTTACAAGCCATCGCCTCTTGCCAAAACTAATCAAAGGCATGGAGATTTAAATAAATTTGAAGAAACTAATCAACCCTTATATTTTTACCTTCAAGCAACTGAAGTATAGTGAACCCCACTACCTACTTTGCTATATAATTTTAATCCAGTAGACAGGCTGTGAGTGGTGCCGAAATGCGGCTAACATAATACAGGTGCGAGCACGTGGATACCCATAATACCCCAAATGACGGGTACATAACTTTTCATACAATATTTTTTAAAAAGGTTCAGGCGTCTATATCTAAATTGGTCATAACTGTATGCAAATATTTTAGAAAACTGCATCCCACATCCTAAATATAACAACAACAACCCTTTGGTTCCATGCTTTTCATATTAAAATAAATTTGTATTTTTAGAAATAAATGATAAAAACAACTTAATTATCAACTATGGGTTAACTTTCAGTTTCAGGTGGTGGTTGGTAAGGTCGCCAGCGAAGACACGAGGGATCAATAGCTCTTTGCTCTCCCCGACGTCGCACTCGCTCTAAATATTCTTCCAAAACATCTTGCTTTTTCAATACTAAATGCTTCCCCTTCCAGTACTTCAACATACCCAAAAACTGAAGTGTGGAAATCAAATCTGCGCTCGTTACGCCCAATTCAATACTTAAATCTGTAATAAGGTGTGAAATACATGTCATAAACTGAGGAATGGATTTATTGGTTCAATAAATAAAATACGCTTAGTTAAAACTGGATGCTGGGAAAACTAACCTTTCACAATCATTTCACCGGTAGCACAAGCGCACATTCTTCGTAGTACTGCATCTTTCCAATAAGATCGGTATGAGATCAATCCCAGATCTGACAAAGGCTTCTCTGGCGAACCGACTTTCCCTTCAACTCTAGTTAGTAGATAACCTGCAAAATTACAATTCCATTCTCAAAATTTATTTCTGCTCAGCATCGACCACGGTAAAAACAATTCCACCACATTGCAAAAATACATATGTTCAAGCTTACTGAATTCAATGAGGAGTCTTCCAAACCCTTGTCTTTGATACGGTGGTAAGGTTAAGATGCACGAAACGTTATAATTCAGGAAACTTTGCTGTAAAGTTTACACAAAAATGTTTTAAAATCGCATGTTCCTGAGCTGCAGATGATACAGACAGCAAATACTAAGACTACATTTCCGTTAAACAATTATAATTTCGCGGTTTCAAGGAATACTAAAAAATTACGTTTTTCTCTTTCGAAAAGTAACCAACAATATGACATCCCGTGGAATCAGCCAAAGTCATCACATAAAACAAAAACGGATCCACATCTAAATACAAAGTTTTATGATCAAGGAAGCATTTAGCAAGCAGGCACAAATTTTGGCAATATGTCTTCTGAGTCTTTCCATCCACTTCCCAAACTGACAGCCGTTCTTTCCTGAATCCACATATTCAAATTTAGCAATACTTTTATCCACAAATATTACAAATAGACCAATTTGCCGTCGATCAAAAGCTATGACACCGACACCAACGGATAATTACGAACCTGTATATTTCATCACCAGGAGGATGACGCCAAACACATTTTGCACAATGTCTGCGAAGCACTGTCCCACTTTGTACTGGTTTTAAACAGAATTCACATATAAATATTCTCCTGCAATAACATAAAGGATCTGGGTACGGACTCTCACACCAACAGGACATTTCCCAACGTCCCATCGATACACTTCTATAACTGATGCCTTCTCCCTGCTCACTTTCGACTCGGCCAGCTGCCAAAGCTAAAGAGTCGTTCCATAAACTCAAGTCGTATTGGGAGCACAACCCTATGTGAATGTTAAAATTAAAAATTTAAAACATACAATAAACTACATTTATTATTTGTTACTACTATGACTTCTAGATGTACGCTACTGACCATCAACTGTGTCAGCTGCTTTTAGGTCCTTTACTTTGACCAACCAATTTTTGGCCTCTTGTGGCAATTTTGATGGTTTTTTATGGTGGGGCTGATTAGCAACGTAATATTTCTTCCTCTCAATCTCACGTTTCATTCTTTCATCCGCATTTTCCTGGAAAAAACAAAACTTATATTTACAAATAGTTACACATAAATTTAGTTCATATGAAAATAGACGACTACCCAAGGCAAGTAGAATATATTGCCTTGCGACTACCGCGTATTTCCTTGTACGCATAACATCATCACTTAGGGGGAGGGTGCAAGGCCTCAGACCCTTGTTGAAAAAATGAGGGCCAACGGGTCTTGCGGGAGGTTAACGTTACGTTGACATTAACACAGATAATAGCGTATGATGTAATTTTCGGTGAAAACCGCATATCGCTACGGCCTATTGCTCTCGAGGCAAGTAGGAGTATATATTAATATATTTGTATTTCTTTTCAATCAGATAATTCTCTGGAGGTGTGTACCTGATACGACAAATGATGAATTTGTGGGCTAAAGATTCCTCTTGTGATAAAATTGATTTTACATACTTTTTGGGAAAACTTCTTTTTTCAAACCATAGCAAATTGTTCGTTATAAAATGCCCTTGGGAGTCAGAAAAGGTTTTTCATATATGATAAACACAATTATTTCAAAGTTTTTGGCAACTATATTTTTCATTTGAGGAGTCGAAAGCCAAGAAATTCATCATCCATGTCGCTTTCGGTACCCGTCGTGAGAAATCGTACCGTGGAGGAATGCAAATAGGTATGTAAGTACATGTCTGACGTTTTCACGAATCATACGTGCTGTACGGGCAACCATGAGTTGTCCTTTTCAAGGTGTCAAGAACTATAATCATGTGTCGTAGTCACATGCGGGTTTCACCTAAAGTACATCATAGGCTTTCAACTGTGTCAATACTGTCAAAATCCTAACGTCAAACTCCCCATAGGCCCTTTGGGGATCTTTTGGCCAACATGCCCTTGACCCCTTCGCCCTAAGCGATGACGCCATATGCGCATGACGTCCTAATTACTTAAATCACTTTCCAAATTTTACTTACTTTACATTCCTCAGGAGTAAAACCATGATATTTTGGACAAGTTGGAAGCATCCAATGAGTTGGGAATTTTCCACTTAAATGACCATTCGAATCACAACACGAAAACGGACATTTTCGCTCTCTTTCGAAAACTTCTTCATCATCCTCCGTTGGTTTTACTCGGGCTTTCTGTGTTGTTTTTGTAGGAACTCTTGCCATGGATTTCGGCTCATCAGAGAAATCACTGTCCCAACACGTGGAAATTTGAGACCGTGACTTTGTTAATCCACTTTGATTAAAAACTGTCGTTGTTGGAATAGTTTTACTCTGGACCGTTCTCCTTTGTCGCCTCGTCACTGGCCTTTTCCTCTTTTCTGAACCTGCCGAGGATGCGGATGAGTCTTTCTTAGTTTCCTCCTTTTCATTTTTCGTAATTTCAGTCTCCTTCTTTGCTGCTGCTGGTTCCGATTCACTGCTTGAATCTGACGACGAACACGATGACGAGCTACTATTTGTAGAAGCTGACGAACTTGCTGCTGCTTTCGGAGGAGTAATCACAGGTTTAGTTTTACTTTTCTTTTCTACCTTGGCAACGGGTGCTTTCTTCTTAGACGCTGACACTGCAGGTGCGTTCTTCTTGATGACTTTTGACACTTTTGTCGACGGCGCACCTCTGCAAATTTTCGTTGCAGGTGGTTTCGACTTGACAATATTTGGCTTCCTATTGCCCGTGTCCGAACCCTCACTAGAATTTTCTGGAGAAAATATACTCTTTATTAATGTTCTTTGTAAATTTGCAGATGCCGGTGTCTTTCCTTTGGGTCCTTTCGAGGAATTAACAGACGGAGCAGCATTTACTTTTTTTACGTTTGTTTTCGCATTACTGCTCTGAGTCTTTTTTGCAGGGGCTGGTACGGGTTTTTTCTTCTTGGCAAGGACTTTAGGAGCTGCCGGTGCACGGGGCTTTTTGACAGAAATTGCAACTGCAGGTGGTTTGCTTCCTACTTTCTTGATTACAGGGTCTGGCTTTGAGCTTATTGATTCCGATTCTGGAAAATTATTGAAGCGGTTATACCCTGGTTAATTATGTATTCAAATAAAATATTAAATAGAAAATATAAATATAGTATTGATTTTTTGAAAGCCAGATTTCGATTGAAAAGGAAAATCAAATTACAGTAACTGGTATAACATTAGAATTATAACAACTCGCACATCCTAAATCAATCCTACCTGATGACAGCAAACTGCGTCTAGGATAAATAGTTATGAGCATTATTCACTGTTACTTTCACTCATATTCAATTGCTACTAAGCTTTAATTTAGTAATACTCTAACAATCAAAAAGATCGAAAATGTTACACCCTTAGGATTAAGCTATCTATTTCTTTGTTGTATCTATTTCTACTCTGGACCAATTGTGTCTGTCATTAAGAAAATAAATAAAAAAAAATTAAGTCAGTGACACTGCACCGTCACATTATTACAATTCGAAATAATGGGATTTGCCAGAACAAATTACTTTTGAATCAGCAGAATGATCTGTTTTTAATTTTAAGCTTGTTTTTTGTATTTGTAAAAAAACATTATTGCACAATTTCTGCCAGAAAAAGTGGTTCCAATTTGCAATGTATTACTTATCATCAAAGACATAAAAAAAGAACATTTAAGTACCAGACGAAGACGCAATAAGGTTCTTTTTTTGAACGTTTTTTACAACTGCCTTACTGCGAGGTATTGTTTTTGTATTCGTAACGGATCCGCTGGTGCGTGCTTTGTTTGGTGTTGTTGTTGTGGCATTACCACTTCCAGTGGTTGCAGCAGCAGAGTTGGGAGCCTTTTTCGGAGTTCGGCTCTTCGAAGCTTTGCTTGCACTGCTTGCAGGAACAATCTTTTTGGGAGTTAAACTTTCACTTTTCTGTGAAGATCTGCTAGCACGACTGCCTCTGCTGCGCTGGCTGCTGGCTCTGAAAATAATGACCGATAGATACATGCTTTGTTCAATATCAAGCTTAAACTAGTTTATTGAAGTCATTAACGTCTTAGGTAATACAAAATAACATTAAATTCCGTAAGAATATTCTAAGAACTGCCGTTGGCCGTCACGTAAACAGTAGGGATGTGTTTGTTAACTATTCAAATCGAAGAACCAAGTTTAAAGGTTCATAGGTGTGTCGGTGTGTGTACCTTGATCCTTCCGTATCCGACGAGCTGGAGTCAGATCCAGAACCCGAACTTGAAGATGACGACGTTGAAGCTGATGATGAGCTGCCGGAAGTGGACGATCCTGTGTTTGAGGTTTGTGAACTAGACGCTGAACGAGATCGTGTTATGACGGAAGAACTGGCGGCAGCAGGTGAGGCTACCTGATTCTGCGAGCGATTTCTTGAAAATACAAAAAAGATAAACAATTTGAGACCATTAGTTTTAACTGCTACCAAAATTGTACGTTCACGAAATTAAATTCTTACCTCTGCATTGTTATTTATTTCCTCCTACAGGAAGAAGATGAGGATATTTGCTTGATTCTAAATCTAAACTTGAAACTGTCAGATGCAAACTTGATCAAAATTAAAATCATTCTTCCAGCTTCAATCTAATTTCCAACGATTGTAAATTGTTTTTTCACGCCGCTACATTTGACGTAAATTCATCTTCTATTCACTTTTAAGTCCCACTTTTCACCTTTGAACACACAAATTTTACAAGAAGTTAAAATTTTAACTTGACAAAATTGAAAACAAAATAGGTCGATTAAGAATTTAAATGTTTCGCCAAAGAGTCTCCCACAAATTCCAACAAATTAGAGAACGTCTAATTCTAGTTAAGCCAATAAAAACAGGTGTAATAAGAAACGCGGGAATTTCGGACCACAAGTTTGTCATAAAATAAAAATCAAAAGCACAATAGCACAAGCACAATGCTCAGTTCTATGCTATATTATATACTTGGTGCTTTTCTTCCGTCATTGCGTCCGTAAGTAAGTACTTATTACACAGCGTGGATGTTGAATTATATAATTTTTTAATACACAAGGTAAATAGCTAATTAATTACATGACATTTGATTTATGAGATATTTTCATAATTATTGCTTAGGCCAGCAATCCTTTTATAAATGTGTTGTTTCTTTAATTCAATCATGTAATTTATTTATTTATAATTTAAGTACCTACATACGTTTTTGCCATTGAGTTGCAGTTTCGCATCGTTTCAAGTAAACTAATGCATTACAAAAATTGAAAATGAGCCATATGCCAAATATTTAATTTTCAAATGAGTTCTCCCCGACTGCTTAACTGCTTTATGGTGTTTGATTTTTCAAAAATTTAAAAAAAAATGATTATTTATGACTACTGTAATAAATTATAAAATGATTTCTCTCAATTATGAATTACAGATAAAAACTAGAGTAACAGTTTGAAGCATCTTTAAAATATTCCGTCAAAATGGAAATTGACGATGAGGATAACGAAGCACAAGAGCTAGAAGAATGCGAAACTTGTGGAGGCAGAGATTATTATTTGGAAGGAGGTTTCTATTATTGCAAAGAGTGCCTCACACAATCTCAGGTAGATACTTTGTTCTGTTGTCATTATAGGTAGTAGGGGAGTGCGTGTGTGTGATCGGGTTCATTTTTTATCAACTTTAAAAATCTACTGTACGTTCTAAAAGTAATTGTCAATTATAGTAAAAATCATCAACATTATTTCATAATAGGTATATTTATGCCCATGCAGCATATATCAAGCGCGGTTGGAGAACAGAGCTTACAAATTGAATTACACTTTTCCTGTCTGATAGTAACAGTTTATTTTGAATTTTGTAACTAAAATAATGTAAAGTTTCATCTGATTTTTTTTTAAAATCTTGTAAAGGGAGAAAAAATGATAATTTAAAACATAGGTACCTACCCACCTTTTTATAAGCCAAACTATGCTGTATTTTGGAATTTTGTTTTAGTTTTGTTACCCCAAGACAAGCAGACATACAGGCTGCTAGTTATAGGGATAGAGTTGTTGAGGCTGATATTAACGTCGGTGGTTGGTCGGCAGTCGATGATACAAACAGTAAAATTTGAATTATACGATTAAATATTTTAGGGATCTCGACATTTTGTAGAAGAGGAACAACCTGTGACAGCTGGAGGATTCTCCCAATCCAGAGTGAGCGTTCTTCGAGCAAAAAAATCAAAAAAAGATGCTGCTCAACATAGTGAGAATTTTATTGCATATGTTGTAAGAATTGTTGCAAGAATGTACATTTTCTATATTTATCTTTTGATTAAATTGTTGTCTTTTTCTTTTAGAATTAAAACTAAGTTCTTGGGAGATGTACAACTTTGTTCTTAAGGCTCTAACAAATAAATTGATTGAATTGGGATTTCCAATGCTTCTCAAAGATACAGTTTTACAACTATGGACTGATTATCTAACAAAACGAAAAGCAATTTTTATCTCCAAAACTTATGATCGACCGTCCACTGTGACGCAAGGAGAGCCTTTAACGTAAGACCCCAAGCAATCTAATAAAAAAACCGAACCAGAGCAGAAATATAAATTTTACGATTCATATGGTGGTTTTGTTATGAGTTACTAATTTAAAAATGATTAGGAACACTGTATTATGTTCTTGATGTTTTTTAGAAATATTTATGCCTTATATGATCGGCAGCCTAAGCCGCTAAAAAAATGGGGAAAGTCCAAAGAATGGAAAAGGGAGGCACAAGAAGAAAAGGAGAAACTGAAATCGGAGGAATTAATATCATCGTCATCGGCAAAACGCCGTACAACTAGAAATAAGGTATGTTTTCACAGTGTATTCAATTTTATTGTTTAAAAATACATTCTTTTGATTTATGTGTGTTTCGCATCAAAATCGTAATTTTTTAAATTGTTCAGAAACAAGCATTTGAAAAATCGTACTTGGACCATTTTGAGAATTCATCACATGTGGATAATGCTGCAATTTCGTCGACAGCGAGAAGTGGTGCACAATCGGCGCGGGAACATGTCATTGAAGGAGCCTTCACGGAAAAGTATCGCTCAACTGGGACATCTCGCTCTCGTTCCAAATTAGTCTATTCAGACGGGTTTCAACGAATTAGAAAAGAAATTAAAACAAAAATCAAAGTTAAGAAAGTTCAGGGGGAAAAGCCGTTGGCGTTACCACGTGTGGATTTAAGATCAAGTGTACATCCCAAACAAGCTAAACCGTTTATAAGCTTCATTGCCGGCAAAAAATTAAAACCGGAAAATTTTACTATGAGGTCCGTTCTTATTCTTCTATTTGTGGGTCTCCGTCAGATAGGTTCTCAGATTCTTCTATCCGACATCTTAAGGTAGGATTAATATGATATACTTTATTATTTTAAAATTATTTACTATGGGACGCATTATAGCTTTCAAAACTTAATTTCTTTTCTTTGCTTTCGCCGAAAATTCTTGGATTTTAAAAGAATAATAATGATTCTGGTAACTTGTTTAACAGGCTGTACCATGAAGGAACTTTGTGTATCGATAATATTGGATCCCTTCTATCAAGCACTGATTTAAAACTTGTGGATTGGAGTGGAAATCGGTTCCTTCAGAAAAGTAGTAGAGGTGCATATTATAAGCTTGAAGAAGTTGTTCGGTCCACGGAAGCATTTCTAAACTACATGGGGATCGAGAATAGTAATTTTCCTTATCCAAAGTACACACAGTTTATACCCAAGTTTATCCTAGACTTGAAGCTGCCGTGTAAGTGCTTGCATATCGTCTGTGAAGAACCAAAATGACCCATTTCCATTCTGTGCTAAAAACAATATGTACTATCTACAAAAATATTGAAATATGTCTAGAACAATTTGCACTTTTCCAAAGTATGTAAAAAGAAAATTTTACACTGCTCAAAAACATGTAAATAGAGCCTTTTACACCTTTCAAAAACATGTAAATAGAACAATTTACACTTTTCAAAAACATGTAAATAGAACCTTTTACACCTTTCAAAAACATTTAAATAGAACAATTTACAATTTTCCAAAACTCCTAATTAACATTTTACGCATGTTTCTCATTTTGTTTTTATGACATAGCTCATTTTGATTGTAGCTTAAAATGAATATGGATCATTTTGGTTCTTCACAGGCAATATGCTTTTTTATCAGCTAGTAAGCTCCATATTTTCAAATTCTTCAAAATACAGAATCAATTTTCTTGACACATTATTATTTAGTATGGTTGACATAAAATGTCCATGTGTTATGTGATTTCAGGTGAGTTTGCGTATTTCATTAAGCAACAGAACAAAACTCTTTCCATTGAAGACATCGTCAAGGATTTAAGTGTAAATAGTACCTCAAACTTTTCCTTGCTTCTTAAATTAACCCCGGAGCTGTTCATTATCTCCATGTTTATTTTCAATTTGAAAATGTTATTTGGCTTGGATGACGTAACTGAGCGGTATCAGTCGGCCTTTGCAACCAAATTCAATGAAATCATCGACCGTGTAATGCGAGAAAATCGAAATAAGCCAGGATTTGAATCAGTAGCGGAATCGGAAGAAGCCTCGTGGGGAAAATTGTTCGTTCTAGAAGAATGGTTCTGCCATCTTAATTACCGGGAGCGCGTGATACAGCACGAAGAAATCTCCTTGACAAAGCGGCCGTATGATACTCAACCGAACTTGCGTAGCACACATCTTCTAATTCAGAAATTCGGGCGGAATGCTCAGCCACGGGCGGGTCCAGCCGTCGTGGATGCAAGTGACAAGGTCAGATCCATTTTTCAGGATTTGTCCGCAAAATTAACAGAGACGAATAATGGTGAAAATGATATTAATCGAAACAGAGAAGAAATTGCCGGAGAAACCGCTACAATTGAAATACTGAACCTTCCAAAAGAGGACGTTATTGCCGAATATATCAGAAACTATCCAAACAAGGTGTCCCACCCATTTTTTAATGTAGAAGCTCTAACAAAAGATTTTAGTAAAATGCGAGTAGATTTTATATATGAGCCTGGGAAATACATTAGAATCCTAAACAAAGCCGGTTACAAAGTTAATGTAATGCCAGGTGGTGCAACACAGTACAGTGATGAACAACTCTGCTTGAAGGAAAGAGAGAAAACGCTCCTATTGTTCCAGCCATTTAGAATGTATGATGATTTCATGGGTGAAGCTGATTCAATGAAATTCTTACTGAAGTTATGTTCCTCATCCGCTTTTGCGGGAGGTGCCCTAAAACAAATACAGGGTATGGTACGTGATTTAGTGGAGCGAATTGGGGATTTATACTGTAAGAAATGTAGAGCTGGCTCTGTGCCTTTGTCCTTCACGGGTTTATAACATTAACTAAATACTATAATACTCATTGGCAGATCTCAAGATTATGATAATTAATTCAGGAGAAGAAGGAATAGGCTTATTTTTGAGCACTTACGTTTTTTTCGTGTGTTTGTGTGTTTGGTGTTCTTGTTAGTAATTTTATTATTAATAACTATTAATATTATTTTAAATATTATATTGTAATACTTTATTTTATATGAATAGTAATAATATTAATAAATATTGTATTATTAATATTAATAGGAATTGAATAATTACTTAATTAGCTTGAATAATTAATTATATTATGAAATAAAAGACGAGTCGATATCATAATTATTATTTTTATACGTGACACGTGTGTAGTATTGTGGGTGTGAACAGAGTAAAATATATAAAATGTGAGAATTTTATTTAATTTTAAAATCATAGAGTAGAGGATAGATTTGTTCCACAGCAAGCTGAATATTTTCCACTTTGGGTGCTGTAATTGTGACCGACCCAGTTGAAAATATTTTTAGAGTTGCTTTCAAGTCTTTAATTTTGTAAATGACGGCGGGATGAAGTTCCGGCTCGTAACTGGAATACAATTCATCACCAAAATTAAAATATGAGGCCACTTTGCACTTCGCATGAAACATGAAAAAACCAACTCATTTGTACTAATAGTATAAAGTCAGTATTATATAAATATACAAGTACAAAATAAGACGACTCTACTTTAATTATATTTTCAACGGCTATACTATAGTAGTGTATTTTTTAGGCTTGCAATATTTAATTATGAAAAACAATGCGAGATAACACAGGATTTTATCATACCTGGCAATACGAGGATGTGTAGAGGCAAACTCGGCAATTTTAATAGGAAACGGAATCGTACAAGTTGCGAGAACATTCACGATTCGGTAATGTGAAAATCTGACGGGGAAGCCCAATTTTTGTAAGATTCGAGCACAGCGTCGTGCTCCAACCTTCGCATCCGTCTCTGTCGTCGATCCAGTCATTGTTATTTTCCCTGAGGACCAGATTGAGGCTGTACATCGTGGTCGGCGTAGTTTCATTATGAGCATCTGCAGCATTAAAATGTACATAAAAACTGATATCATCAATCGATAAACGATTAAGAATGCGTAACTAATATTATCTAATGGTAAGCTTCTACTCGGAAATCCAAAATAGAATTAAACGTTTTTTAAAAAATAAATAAATTGGGATCAAAACTTACAGCCATTCCTTTATGAAATTCCACATTATGCCCGGTCTGGGCAATTCGTTTCAAATTGAGATGACAACGTACACGGAAGCTAGCAACTACATTATTCAAAATGATATCCACTTCCCCCTGTGGCTCCCCTTCCTCATGATGCTCATTTGACTCGAGAACTTGAACTGGACTCTCGTCCTTCCCCCCGATTGAGTCATGAGGATTATGTGGGTGAAGATGATGAGATGCCATAGTATTGTTCAACGGAGATTCGATTCCATTTTCGTTTAAAATATTTTCGTTATTCATTGGAATGGGAAGTCCTCCCATCCCCATCCCCATCCCCAAACCCATTCCCATCCCCATCCCCATCCCGAGTCCCATCGTCATGTCTGACAAATTTGATTTAGATCCCATGTCGAAAAAGCCATTCTCTTTTGTCATCATTCCGTTCGGTCTCTTTCTTCGTTCCTGTCACGATTTATTTCTCGGTTCGCAGTTTTCTTAATTAATTCACTTTTTGAAGAAAACACCCAAAACCCAAACCAACGTCGAAATACTTGTCTCACAGGAACAACACTACTCACATTGGCTATTGACAATTGATTAGCTTTGACTTATATATGTATATATACAAATACAATATTTAAACAATATTATTAAATAAATAAATAAATAACAATAAAATAACAGAACACACTATAAAGACAGGTACAGACCACCACAATTTGATCTGTAAAAATATTTCTTAGTTCGATCCAATCCCAAGTTTTTTTTGTTCCAATGTCAGACTATTATTATATATGAGAGTTGAAGATTTCAGACTCGGTATTATACCAGTAGTAGTATTGTAAAGTTTTAATTTACTTTAGGTACCTAGGTATTTATTTTGTTATTGCTTTTTTCGATTTCGGCTACGATTACAATGAAAAATGTTCAAGTTTTTAAAGCTGAAAGCTCTATACTTGATTTTGATGTTTTAAACTGACCCGTACTGGTACTGCCTGGTGCTGGTGACTTGTTTTATCTGATCCGGAAAGAAACACAAAAAAACACACGCAGTCAAAATCAAAGTAAGTAGAAAAGAATGAAGAGTTTGCAGTAATTATTTATCATTAATAGATTAGATAATAAATAATAGTAATATTTAATGTCCGTCCCGTCTCGCCGTTTGTGACGAGTGACTCGGTCGGATTTAGTGCATTAAAAATTCGAGAAAAAACTACTAAATTTTGAGCACCATATCATAAAAGTCATATAGAGACTCACGGTTTTTTAATGGTTGAAAAAACGATAAGTTCAGCAGCAATTCAGCACTTTTTTTTAAGTTAGAAATTGAAGTGAGCAAGCTCTAGGTCAGTTACTCTTCCTTTCCGTCTCACAATCCAATGTTGTGTTGTATCGTTATCGTTACGACTATGTACTTTAGTACTTTTTAGTTAGTAGGTACTTCTAGCACACATTTAGAGACCACTGCTGACTATGGACTACAACTGAAACTCCAAACACGACGGCTGATGATATTCTGATACTTCTATTCCTATTCTATTCCGTATATTTCTATGTTCTATGTAATAACGGCAAAGTGTGAATGGGGAATGAGCGTAAACCTGTACTCAATTCCTTTTAGTCTTATATAGTTCTGGTTCTCTGACTGGTGAGTACTTTACTACTAAATACCTAGTTGAAGAAAAATGTAATTCCAAATTGGATTATTTGAGTCTGCAAATTGACAGAAGGAAATAAATAAAAATGGTTTTTGGGATAGATTTTGATGTCATATGTTGATCACCAAGTGGGAAAATGGAAAGAAGGAGATGAGGATACAGTTTTAAAGCGGAGCTCAATCAGTTAAAGACCAGTTATAGAATAGTTTTAGTATGAGTGTAGAATAGATTTGATCCATTGATGATTATGATCTTTGATATTTTGATTTTGCCACAAAAAAAAACTTGTACGCCTCTAAACAATAAAACGTATTCGTTTTATACTACTACTGACTGGCGTTGTACAGTAAAGACTACGCTTTTCTTTTTTTTTATAATTTGATGTTTTTTCCAATACAATTAATTTTAAAGAAGAAATTCATGACATGAATTCCAACTGGATGGCTCGGAGGATGCGGGAGACGGAATTTAATATCTAGAGAGAAAGATTTTGGGGTTTAGTGCTCTTATTAACCCTAATTATTTCAATTTAGACGTCAGCAATTTCCGTCTTTTTTTTATCCATCAGTGTCAATAGCGAGTACTTCTTGTACTTTTCCATCAGTGGAGATATTACCCGCGATTTGCGGCTTTTAAACTCAACTTTCCACGTGACACGCCTCCGCGCCGATTTCAAATTTCTAAAAGGCAGTCATCGATTGTTCAATTGTTCAGTTCAGTTCACTAATTCACTGAATTTCACTGCTCACACAGTTCCGCAATTTAAAGTGCAGTGTATCCCATTCACTGATTACAATACCCATAAAATATTATTTTGTGTTTGTCCTGTCGTCAAAATTCCAAATCGACGGTCTACTTGACAGTCTATGGACAGTGCTGAGAGTGCCGAAGTGTCAACTAAAAACGGCGGCTCTTCCAACAATTCCATTGTGTGGACGTCGACTTCAACTACTACTTTAAATTAGTTTTATTTCTGTTTCTTAAGTTGTTTTGTTGTTTTGTATTGACCGGGTCCTTCCAGTCACCAGTCGCAGTTTTATTTTCGAATTTTTAGTTTCCTTGATAATTAACGACGCAGACATTTGAAATTGAGCTTGAAGTTCAAAGTTTGACCAACGTCAAACGGCCGCCGCCTCTCTTGTTTCTTTTTGGGTAATAATAATTTTGTTTGGGTGTACTTACACATCGTTGTCAGCTCTTATTTATTGCTTATATTGCTATTGGGTTAGTTATAATATTCTTAATCAGAGTGTATTATGTGATTGTGTGAGCTTAAAGGTCAGTCTTGTATCTTGTGTAGGTCACGAAATTACAGTACCACCCACCAGGTCATGGAATTACATTAACAGTCAGCGGACATACTATTAATAAACACCCCTAGGAAGTTGATTAACTTCCCTACAAAAGATTCTAATTAACTCCCTATGGAGGTATATTAACATCCTAGGAGTGCTGGGGAGTTAATCAACACCCCAGGTAGGTAAATCAACTACCTTCATCGCGCCTGCGCGGTGCACCAATCAGGGATCAGGTTCACCGAGCGCAATTTTCACAATTTTCGAGAGTAAAAACTATTTTCTATGTTTTGTAGATGAAACAATAAAATCGTAGATGAAACTTGTGAGTAATTGAATTTTAATTATTTTTTATCGCGATGAGAGATGTTGATTTACCTACCCGGGATCTGTATTAACTTCTCTGCACATCAGGGATGTAAATATAATCCCCGAGGATGTAAATATACCTCCACAGGAAGTTAATTAGAATCTTTTGTAGGGAAGTTAATCAACTTCCTAGGGGTGTTTATTAATAGTATGTCCGCTGACTGATTAAGTACTCTACACAAATTCAAAATTCGTGGATCCGACGTGCTTGCTAAATTATATAAGTATATGTCATTTCAATTGGACAGTCAACAGTGAGAAATAGAGTTTTTGATTATGTCAGTGCACAGACCATGCGCCCTGCCGTGTCCATACTTTCAACGTTCGTCTTCTGAGTTCAAAACCCTGGCACAAAAATTGTCAATTTTTTTAACACAATTTTCGTTTAAATTCCCCTTGGGGTAACTCCTCCCGCCTTAAGTAATGGAATTCCGTGACCCGTGGTAGAATTCCATGACCTGGAACCTGGTGGTGGAATTGCATGACCCGGTGGCCCGCGGTGGCGGAATTCCGTTGCCGAAGGCAATGGAATGTCGTGACTTACACCAAACCAGACCAGTATTAAACTTGTTGCATGTTATTTGGAGTTGTGAATTTTGAAGTGATTTTATATTTTGAAATTTGCTGTAATTATCATTGCTAGGAAGTTGTTTGACTTGTCATTTTTTACCATTTTTAGGATAAGTGTTCTTAACGGGTTTTCAAAGTGGATCCAGCTCCAGCAAAACTTAATATGCCTGGGTCGGACTGCAACGCCGTGGAGCCGATGCAAGTAGATCTTCCTCCTGAAGAAAATGATAATACCGAGGAAGAGACTTTCACTGTTGAAAATCCGACATTGGTGAGTAAATTCAAGATTAAAGGTAATTTTAAGAAAATTGTAGTTTGATGGAGACGCATTTGTCGGCCATCTCCTTTTATCATTAATGCTTTAACATATATATTGATTTTTAATGTGGTAATCACGTAGGACCTGGAGTCGTATATAAATAATTATACTGCAATGGCTCGCCTCCTTAGACTTCTCCATATTGCGGATCATTGCCCACCCCTCCGTGTAGAGGCGTTAAAGATGGCAATTAATCATGTCCAGAACACTTTCAATGTTCCCATGTACCAGCAGTTGCATAAAAAACTTCGGGATACGATTGCGTACGTTCTAAATATTTTGTTCGTATTTTTAGTTTTTTACCGAGTAGTCATTCAGAAGCGAGTTCAATGATTTGGTTCTGATTATGCTGAGAAACTCACTCACAGTTTGTTTTGACAGAGCGGTCCCGTTACCGGATGTGACAGGGGGAAACGGCCCAATAGCGGCGGACCTTCCACAGCTTGACCTTCAGTGGGTGGAGCAGAAGTCGAAGAAAGCTAGTTTGAAACTTGAGAAATTGGACGGGGATTTAAAGAATTACAAATCTAATTCCATTAAGGAAAGTATTCGACGGGGTCATGATGATTTAGCGGAGCACTATCTAGAATCTGGGGATTTGTCCAATGCTCTAAAGTGCTTCTCACGAGCACGTGACTATTGTACATCGGCCAAGCATGTTATTAACATGTGTCTTAATGTTATTAAGGTATTTTTGTAAAGCATTCTTCCAAACGCAATAGTTTTTTATTAAAGAGGGATAAAATAGCTAAATCCCGAAAAATGTAAGTAAACTTTGCGTCTTCTATTTTTTTAAGGTATCTGTTTACCTTCAAAATTGGACTCACGTGTTGAACTTTGTTGCAAAGGCTGAAAATACTCCCGACGCTGTCGAAGGAGGGAAGGTAAGTACAAGTACCATGTATATATTGACAATTTTTGTTTGGTATTTTGAATGTATGAATTTATTTAGTGTTATAGTGTTGCAAGGTAGTCATGGTGTTTTTTTTCTCTATATATGCAAATAAATTTAAGACTGGAAATGCAGCCGGAGCGGGGGGATCAGCTAAGGACAGTAGCTTACACATTGCTACAAAATTACGTTGTGCTGCTGGCTTGGCAGAGTTAGCTGGGAAAAAATATAAGATTGCTGCAAGATGTTTTCTCCAAGCAAATTTTGATCATTGCGATTTTTCTGATATGATTTCACCCAACAATGTTGCCATTTATGGTGGACTCTGTGCTCTTGCCACTTACGATCGGGATGAGCTCCAAAAGAATGTCATCTCCAGCAGCTCTTTCAAACTATTCCTTGAATTAGAACCCCAGATCCGAGATGTCCTCTTTAAATTTTATGAATCAAAATACGCAACCTGCCTCCGGCTTTTGGATGAAATGAAGGTTTGAGTTCAAAGTTTCAAAATAAAATTAGTCACATTAGTGATTTAATAACATATATATTAGTATATTTTGTTGGATTTTGTATAATTTTACTGGAAGAAATTTCTAAAAAGGCTAGGTTAATTGTAAAAATGATCATTAATTTTCTTGTGCAGGATAATTTACTATTGGACATGTACTTGGCTCCCCACATTCGAACTCTGTACTCACAAATTCGGAGTCGTGGACTGATTCAATATTTTAGTCCGTATGCATCCGCTGATTTGGTCCGCATGGCTGACAGTTTTAATACTACAGTTCCAGCTCTGGAGAATGAACTAATGCAATTGATTTTGGATCGACAAATTCAAGCAAGGATTGACTCACATAATAAAATCCTTTTCTCCAAGAATGTTGACCAACGCAGTGTGACGTTCGAGAAATCTCTCAAAATGGGTGATGAGTATGAGCGCAAAACTAAATTGATGATTTTGCGTGCTGCCATGATTCGAGCTCAAATTACAGTGAAGGTATTTTTCAAAACATATCTTTACTTAAAATAAATGTTAGAAGATTAAATACCTATGGTCCTAATAACTATTTACGTCCTCCAAAAACTGTTCGTCCCGACGACTACATTATTAAGTATAGCTATGGTCTTTGACCATTAAAATTGTTCACATAAATTGAGGATTAAAAAATACTTTTTCCTTTGATTTAGAATCCACAGCGGGAGAATCAGAATGAAGCACCGGGAAACAGTAATGCGCGAGGTCATAGGGATTAAAAAGCATCTCATTTAAATACCACGTAAAAAAATAAACTTATCTACCAGATTAACTACATAGTTAATATAATTATTGTATTAAACTGAGTATACACATTATTATATTATCATTATCGAATATAACACTACTATAATAAAATCGAAGTTTTTCAATTGCACACACTTCCTTAGCAAACCACGATAATTTCTAATTTTAAAGTCTTGAAATTGCATTATTATTATCATATCCTTCAATATATTTGGTTTACTCCTTTTACTCTTGCATTGCATTTCGGGGGAAATAAATCTCCAACCAGCAATGGATAATCATTGCTTTTGAACTCTGCATTTAAATAAATTTGCTAACTACTAGGCGAACGGAAAGAATATAGTCTGTGAAGAACCAAAATGACCCATATCCATTTGTAGCGAAAAACAGTATCCACTATCTACAAAAATATTGAAACATGTCTTGAAAGCATTTAAATAGATTTTTTTGCACCGTTAACAAATATAGTAAATAGACCATTTCACTGTTTTCAAAAACATGTAAACAGAAAATTTTACACGTTTCAAAAACATGTAATTAAAACATTTTACGCCTTTTGAAACCTGCAAATAGAACATTTTATACCTTTCATAAACATGTAATTAGAACATTTTACACTTTCCAAAAAATTTTTAATTACCATTTTACGCATATTTCTCATTTTGTCTTTGTGACATAGCTCATTTTGATTCTAGCTTAAATTGGATATGGGTCATTTTGGTTCTTCATAGACCATATATAAATTTCTTACGCATACGTTTTCTTTTTCTTCCAAAATTTCTGAAAAAATGTAATCATGTCGTATCATAGAATTGGAATGGTAATGGACCTATTAATCGTAGGTGTTCCTGTTGTGGGCTGCAAATTGTTTTCTACTACTCTTTTCACTTCCACGTCGGCAACTATGCCCGCGAAGTGCAAATATTCCCAACATCTGTCATCATGGATTTAAGAATTGAGTCTATTCTATTGCTAGTTTGCGAGTGAGAATAATTGCTAATTGGGATTGGGATTGCGTAAATTAGCTATCATTTCGAAATTGAAATTGCGTTAATCTACTTTACACACTGCTACTAGTGAAATCATTATTATAATTTTAAAACAATTCAATAACTTGTAATAGTGTCTGTCAGGCTCAAACTTCAAAGATGGGCTTGAATTTACGAGATAAGCAGATTGGTAAAATAAAATACTTTAAATTTAAGTAGATTACGATATTTGTATATATATTTTATGCAGTTGTGGAAACATTATCCTATTCTTTTAAAGCTAATAAAAGATGTGTGAGCTATAAAATAACTGAAAAATAAGCAGAGAGTACAAAGAGCATTACTTTTTATTTGGTTAAAAATGATTTATTTTATTTGAAATTATTCTAAAAAGCAAACGTGAGGCAAATGCTGAATTTGAATCAACCTATTGGAAAACAAAACGCATCGGAGCCGGTTTGGAAGATACTAGTTTATGATAGAGCTGGTTGGTAACCATGTTTTGCTTGTAATCTTTACCAACCTTGTTTTAAATTATAAAAAACTTAATAATCAGGAAATAAATACGATTTAATCCTGTTTTACCCACTTTTTCACCTCCTACAAACAGGTCAGGATGTCTTAACTCCATTGCTGTCCGTCCAGGAATTAAGACAGTGTGGAGTTACATTGCATATGTGAGTATAATATTCAGATTTATAACATTTCTAATTGACTACTTACTTGTAATAATATAAATTAAAATGCGTTTGACACATTGATTTTGATTGTACCTAACTAACCATATTTTTAAAGATTATTGCATTCGGAGAGAGAGAACATCCCAGATGTACCTGCGGTGTATTTTTGTGTGCCTAGTGAAGATAATTCTGATAGAATATGTAGAGATTTGCAGGTGAGTATAGTTTAAGTCGTTATTTTATGGTGGGTATAATTATTTTCTATTTTGCCTTACAATTAAAGGATTTATAAAATATTGCAAATGTTGCAATTTTCACATCATAGAGTGGATTGTACGACTTATACTACTTGAATTTCATCACGCCAATACCAAGACAAAGAATTGAAGATTTAGCGAATGCAGCTTGGCAAGCAAATTCTGGTAGCAAAATCCAAAGGGTAAGTGAAAGAATTTTTTAGCTACTATTAATCATTTTTACATAAAGTTGAAAACGAAATATGTAAAGACAATTGTATTCATAAAAATAAACTAAAATTAAACTACTTATGTGTATTTCTAGGTTTTTGATCAATATCTAAACTTTATTACATTGGAATCTGACTTTTTTGTGTTGAAACATCAAGAAGCAAGCCAAATTTCATTTTATGGTGAGGATATTACATTGCTTAGCAAACCTCTGCCATGACTGGAGCGAAAGTTTGTCTTTAAAAAAAACCTATACCTTATTCTTGGTCTAAATTTCAGCTCTTAATCGAGGAGATGTAAAAGACACAGAGATGGATGCAATGTTGGACGTTATAGTCGATAGTCTTTTCGCTGTGTTCACATCTTTAGGCGTCATTCCTGTTATTCGATCCCCGAGAGGGAATGCAGCAGAACATATAGCCGAAAAATTGGATAAAAAGATTCGAGACAATACTCGAGATCCAAGATTCTCTTTATTTACTGGGGATCCACTTTCGTCGTCTCAATACACGTAAAAAATTTAGGAAACCTTTAGAGTTTTTCGAATAAGAAATTCAGCTTACAGTTTTTATTTTTTTATATATTTGTAACTGTTGTTCATTGTGAATAATTTTTAATTTCGGAAATAACGAATGCAGACATCAGCGACCGCTTCTAGTAATTTTTGATCGTGGTATGGACCTAGCTACACCCTTATCTCACACGTGGACATACCAAGCTCTTTCTCATGACGTCTTGGATTTGAATTTAAATCAGATAAAATTTACGGATGCTGAGGAAGGGGGTGATACTAGTGCAGGTCCGAGTCGTCAAGTCCCTAAAACTCGAAATTATGATTTAGATGACCGGAGGGATTATTTCTGGTCACAACACAAAGGGAGTCCTTTCCCCACGGTCGCTGAAGCTATCCAAACAGAGCTAGAAGATTACAGAAAATCTGAAGAAGAAATAAAGCGTCTTAAAACTACAATGGTATGCTATGTTTATAAATATAAAAAATTATAAATATCAATTTAAAAACTATTATAACTATTTGAACATTTTATTCTGCTCTTGTTTTTACCTGAGTTTAATATGACGGATATAGGAAATAATAATCTTTATTTGTGTGGCTATTACCGAATATTGTTGACTACAGGGTTTAGATGGAAATATGGATATGAGTGAAATCGGTTCTGATATGCTCAACGATAATACAGCAAAGTTGACGTCTGCTATTTCTAATCTACCGCAACTTATAGAGAAAAAGAAGATTTTAGATGCTCATACTTCCATTGCTACAGGTATTCTTCGTACTACATTTACAAAATGTTTAGAATTTCAGAATTTCAGATGGCTCTATCATTTTAATTTCGTTTTAGCCATTTTAAAGCAAATTAAGGACAGAAAATTGGATACGTTTTTTGAGTTTGAGTCCAGGCTAATAAGCAGACAAGCATTAGAACGAGGGATTCTGGATATTCTTTTGGATCCTGACATGGGCTCACCCAATGATAAATTACGTTTCTTCTTAATTTATTATCTACTCTTACAACAAACCATGCCCCAGGTATATTACTTAATTTTGTTTCTACGTAAATAGTGGTCATGGATGCCATGTTTAGTTGTGTACTTTAAAATATTTGAAGATAATAAGGGGGTGAGTAATTGTGACGTTTTATGCAACATAACAGAGCGAGCTGGAGCAATTTATATCTGCACTGGAAAGCGCTGGCTGTGATTTAGCTGCTATTGACTTTGTGAAAAAGTGGATGTAAGAATAGATCTTGTAGATTTTACTATTGGTCATACGATAAATATATAATTTTTAAATTAAACCAAGTTTTATAATTCAAATTTTGCAAATAAAAGTTCCTACACAAAAATGACTTCCGCTGTGAGCACGGCATCCGCATATGCTGCTAGCAATAGATCCACTTCTATGCTGTCCAAACTTGTTACAGGCTCGTCGTTCCTCATGGAAGGAGTCCGAAATTTAGTTGTGAAGCGACAGGTAATTTTTATTTTTTGAATCTTGTTGAATGTCGTTTGGATTTCCTGACTAAATATATTTACTGTGCTAGCGTACTAAAAGATATTAGCATATAATATGAGTGCAAATTAATAATTGCAGAACTTGCCACTGACAAGGATTGTAGAAGAGCTAATGGATGGGAAAAGTACACAAGAGACAGAAGATTTCCGTTATTTTGACCCCAAGTTGGTAAAACCAAGTAATGTGGCTCCAAAAAATAATGGCTACCCGGAAGCAATCGTTTTTGTTGTAGGTGGGGGTAATTACATTGAGTACCAAAACCTTGTGGACTTTTGTAAGGTATGTTTATTGTAAAATCCTGCGTATTGACACTTAAATAAATTTTACGTACGTATTTTGAATACTTCAAAATTATTTTCAAAAGTTTTGACGGTGGAGCTATTTTATTTTATTTTATGTTGTAGGCAAAATCTGCTGCTGGTGCTCCTCGACGAGTCGTATATGGATGTTCTACTCTAACGAATGCGTCTCAATTCCTAAAACAGGTGAATAGACAAAAAATATTACACCTCTTGCGTATGGGTGATTTAATGCTCTAATACCCCAGTTATTGCTTATTGCATTTCCAATCTGACTGTCTCAAGCGTGTAACTAAACCAAACCTTCCTGCCCTCTATTACAGCTCTCCCACCTCGGCCAAGAAAATCGGTGATAAAAAAGCTGTAAGCCGTACTAAAATCAGATAAACACGTAATTGCACATATGTAAGTTATTATTTTGCATCTGTGCCGCCGATCACCAGGTCGTCAACTTTGATTTTGATTTTAATTAGTTCTAGTTTTCCATGTGAAATTACTTTAAGTAATTATAATATGTATATTATTGAGTTGGATGAAATTCGTATATCAATGTAATTATTAGTCTATCGTTTTCTCCTAGTTGATTAGTTATATGCTTTGTTAGTAGTGATAATTACTAACATTTAGCAATTAGCTGATACTCAATTTAATTTCGTGTATTCGTAGAATGGTTCTGTTGTGGTAGTTTAGCTAAAACTGCTTTAAAAAGACTAGATAATAAAAATATGATCTTATCATATTTCTACTTCTACTTTATACAACTGAAGTTTAAAATTATAAATTATGAAGTCCTGATACATAAAAAAAGATTTCCATTATTACGTACATACGAAAGTACCTACTTATATTTGCTTGCGTATAATTATTACATAATTATATCTTTACCTGTATACCACAGTGGTACTACTACTACTCCTACAGACCTCGATTCTAAAATAATAGTAAACATTATTATATATAGTTAAAGCTATTATACAACATAGTTGCTGGGATTCTATCAACGTTGTGGATTGGAAATTGATTATATTTAAACGCTGAAAATAAATACAACTCATATTGAATTATTCATAAATTTAACCTTTACAAAATAAATGGGTATGGTCCTAACCAATAAACCAGTACTGTTTAATTATTATATGGTTTCAAATTTTCAAACGTAATACCTTCACCTTCTAGGCCTAGGTCGTTTCACAGTTCATTTCGATTCAAATTGATGAAGTATATATTTGGAATAATATATGTAAGTAACTCTATATGCACCTAATACTGCATAAGTAACGGTACTATACTATCGAACATGGTAATGGTAATAAAAACAAATATTATTTTATTTTGTTTAAAGTCAATTTTGAATGAAATAAAAAATCAACCAGTCATCATTACGTGCTTGAAATGTTTGTCGGTATTCGACCCGTGAATACATTTCTCATACAAAAATGTTGTCCGAATCACCAGTCAGTTGAAAATTGTAGTCCTAAAACACAGAAACAGAAAATCATGAAACTGGAATGCCAGCCCTGGTCGGCACTGGTCGCTGGTGCTGGTATTTCGTGTGCTATAGTGTTTTCTAATAGCAATATAAGGCAGGACACTATACTGTACTATATGGCCGTCCGTTATTATACATTATTTGATTATGCCGCAACATATGCTTATTTATTTTGTGTAGCAGTTTGTTGAATTATATCCTGGAATTTTGGAATTGCTTTTGGATTTGGATGCAGGATTAAGACAACGATTACACATTCAAAATTCAAGGTATCTGCGAGTTCATAATATGACCATTAACCATTTTTCATTGGTATTGAAGGTATATAGGAAAAGAATCTCGTGGATTCCGAGTGATCATCGTGTCGTGATAAATATTATATATTAAAAGGAGTTGCCACTGATTCAGAAGAAAATCCAAAGATTCAAAGAATTTAGAAAATAATTCCTATAGTTTGCTGTCTCATCTTCTTCATGCAGCCCATCACATTACATTTCATCCTCACCACACATTTCGATCCTGATTTCCATCTTCCATCTCTTGTATACTAGCAAGGCGGTAGGTTTTTATTCCACTGTATGGATACACGAGATTGAAACATGTGTACCAATTTCGTTTTACTTTTCACCTCAACACAAGTTGTAGTTTGTAGTATACCTATACCTACCTAGGTAGGTACCTTACTTTACTTTGACTTTACTTAGAATTTATTTTTTGCTCACACGCATCAAATTAGTACACATACAAATATAGGTGGATCCTTGCACTGAGTACTTTATTACACTCGACTATTCTTCGTATTCCTTTTCTACACACGTACAACAACGTAGGTAGGACCCGGACCAGAAAGTGGAAAAAGTGACAAAAAAATTTGTAGGAAAAAATGTAAATGAGACGGGGGAGAAGTTAGACGTTGGAAGTGGAATGAGTGTGAGTGTACTATAACAGAGCATGTTCGTATATAGGACTGATATAACTATATCGTCTGTGAAGAACCAAAATGACCCATATCCATTTTTAGTTTCGAACAAAATGCACTATCTAAAGAAAAAATTAAAATAGCATATTCATCAAAGCATGTAAATAGAACCTTGTGCGTTTTTCAAAAAACAAGCAAATAGAATGTTTTACACTTTAAAAATACACTTAAATAGAACATTATGACCTTTTCAAAAATATGTAAAAAGGATATTTTACACTTTTAAAAAACATATAAATAGAATATTTTGACATTTTTAAAAATGTGTAATTAGGACATTGTTACCTTTTTAAAAACATGTAAATAGAACAATTTGCTCATTTTAGAAACGCGTGATTAGCATTGTAATCATGTGTCTTATTTATCAGTACTGTATTTTTTTTGACATAGCTCATTTTAATTCTAGCATAAATTGGAAATGGGTCATTTAGGTTCTTCATAGACGATATATTATAAGCGGCTGTGCTTACAACTCCGCGGAGATCGAGATAGTGGTTGAAATCTTGAAAGATATAAGATTCTAGATTTGAGGCAAAGACAATAAGTCACATTTTTCGGCATGGAGATTATGAGAGGGCAAGAGGAAGGCGAGGGGAAGCAGGTTGAGCACAAAAAAAAGAGAACATGTGTAATTTTCAAATGTCCAAATTACTGTCATTTACTCTTCCAGTCTTTTCCTCCAAGTTTTTCTCAATGCATGAACTTTTTATTTTTTTTTTGACTTGGTTTTCTCTCGTCATTCACCTCGTCAAAACTCAAACTCACCATTACCCACATTGCTTGCTCAAACTTAATTTCCCCCCTCTGCTACATCCTACTTATATACCCATATAATATGGTACGCATTTCTTTTCTCCAGTCCTTTTATACGCATACGGACATCGGCATCGGCATTGGCATGGACATCGACATTAAACCTAACTCGTAAGTACACATCGTACTATATAGTTGTATAATATGTCAATATATTTGTAAAAAAACAATACCAACATCGAATTTGAAATATCTAGATCTAGATGCCTGTACCATTGCTTACAAAATTTTACCTGCTGTATGGACGATGGATTAGTGTATCTCCATTATGTAATGCAGCACAGATAGAGTTAGTTAAAAAACTACTAGCTAAGAGTTTACTTAATATCGGACGTATGTACCTAGTAGCTTTGAACGAAACAATAACTGCTATATGTACCTATACCTGTAAAAGTGTCCATTCACAGTGTAATAATTTTCATCTTTCAGTTTGGTCACATGTCCAATATAAAAAAGGAGAAAAAACATTGAAAATTTGGGAATTGATTTGATTCCTTATTATTTTAACAAATTGACAAAACCAAAACTCGAAAAAGGTTCAAACCGCAACCAAGGTTTTGAGCGGGGGGCGAGGAGGACAATGGGGGAAAGTGAGGATTTGCTTTTACTATATGGTTTACGGTACTGCAGCGTACGTAAGTACCTACATTCGTACATATATAGTGTTTCAATGGATTACCTGATTGCGTTTATCAAGAAATCAAGAATCAAGCTAAATCACAATTTTCATTAGCAGGACAATTTCAGGAAGACGTGTTGGTATTTTTTCTGATTATTTCATTCCTACCTATACTTACATGTCCCGCATCAGAAAGTCCGAAGACGAACTCCTTCACCATTTACCATAAGGTTCGCATATCATATTATCGCATATTCAAAATTTAGATACCGTATTATACTGTATTAAGGTTATGGTACTTAAATCCAGCGCTAAAACGAGCAGCAATAACATTATATATGAATAATAACTACTCTCTGTATTCTTTGAATTTAGGGACACAAGCTTAAAATATTTGTTTTCCAAGATAGAGAAATAGCAGCCCCTTGACTCTTAACCCTTGACCCTTGGGCGGTTTTACTTATAAAATACGTGCATCTCTGCACGTAAGTAGTACGTTAGTGCATATTACCGACACCGGTCAAACACCAAACCAGCTTCCACTACATGTACGTATAATATGCTGAGATACGGTTTTACGGTTTTCATCATTGCAGCATTGGTTTTCAGTTTTCCTTAATATCGTCTGCCTAAAATGAACTAAAATTTAGATGGCTATACCCCACCGGAATTGTATAATTTATAATGAGATGGACACTAAACAGAGCCGCAAAGACGGAAGAGCGAAAAGGAATCGAATTCGAATATGAACCCAGATACCACACCACCAGCAGAATAGAAAAGTACAGGCGGAAAAAGAAAATAAAGGAAAAGAAACAGACGGTGAAAATGAAAGATAATTATTATCTGCACTGGTATTGGTAAAATGGAGCGTTAAAAAAACCGTCAATGTTGGATCCCTTATTGTAGCACCACATAAACTTACTTAACTTCCTCTTATATGTGTATACAGCGGCGGATCCAGAGGGGGGGGGGGGCTAGGGGGCTTTAGCCGCCCCCCCCCCCCCAAAAAGGAGATACTTTAACATTGCAGGGATACAAGCGGCCATTTTCAATATGGCGGCTTAACATTGTTAGCCCCCCCCCAGGCGGTCATTAGCCCCCCCCCCCAGGAAAAAATCCTGGATACGCCGCTGTGTGTATACCTACCAACTTTTGTTTCAACTCCCGTATCCAGCAGTTTGTTTCGTTATTGTGAATGCCATTACACCTGCACTACTACTAATAAAGTCCTCCACTTGATTGCCATACGAAGCAAACACGAAAACTATAACTAAAACGGAGTAAAAGAAGGACTCTTTCTTGAACTGAACGGGATCTGGATTTAGTATAGGATATATGCCATTATTAGCCCTCCCTTTTCCTCACTATTAGTTATTAGCCGCCGAACCGTTTTGTCTTTTTTTTTTCAAGAAGATACACAGATAATATAAGAATAAGACATAATATACGAAGTTAAAAACTAAAATGAAAACGAAAACGAGGGCACTACTAAAGCACTACTTACAGAGATTTTCTTTCTCTTTATCTCAAGTCCAAGTCTCAAAAAAGTCCTCTAATGTTTTCCTTCTTCTTCGTCCAGTTCCTTCCAAGTTATTCTTCTTCTATACATAGACTTATGCACCTACCTGTGTAAAACGGACCGGGCCACCTCCAAAACCAAAACCAAAACTAAAACCAAAGCCAACTCCAAATCTAACCCATACTTGATAGATCTATCTATCGTCATTTTTTTTCGAACGAGTCACAGGGAGGACGTCTACAATAAATTATTTTTCGGTTGATCCTCATCGTCCTTTAACAACTGTATCCTCATCCTCTACAGCAGTCCAATAGTCCTACAGAGCGTAAGGAATACTGCAGATACTTCGTCGATGATACATGAATTTGTATTTACCTGTACATACTTTAATCCACGGGCCTTTCTTAAACTTAAACTTCGTGTGCTATGTACATATATCTGAATTATACTGTAATTCTGTAATAGACGACTGAACCACTTACTTCCACATATTTCTGCCTTGTCTTTTGTCTTATAAAACTATCTTGTGCTTACACACGATAAATAAGGGCCTGCCTACTCTGTAGCTGTATCCTTCATCCCTTATTGTTAAAGCAGTAGTACAGGTAGTTAATAGTGGTTTGGTGGTGGTGGTGGTGGTACACGTATTAGGTAGTATATTACTATTAGCTATATAGGTTTGAAGTCAATATGCGTATAGTTAAAATATTTAAAAAAACGTTATAAAAAGTGTGTTCTGTATCTGCAAGTCAAGACGCTGGACTTGGTAAAAGTCAAGAAAAAAAAAGATAGTACGATACGATATGTAAGTAAGTACCTACAATATGTGTGTATTTATAATAATGTGTTATATTTTAAGACTGGGAGATACATGGGAACGGTGGGGATATGGTGTAATATATGAAAAAGCGAAAATTGGTTGTTGATTCAAAAATTCTCTACGCTTTCTTGGTGGTCTTTCTTCTGTTCTGTTCTCTTCTGTTCTCGGTTCTCGTGGACTCTGGGAGTTTTGTTAAAGTTTAAGTAGTTGAGATGTGATAGAGTCGAACAAGCTGAGTTTTTGGGACCAAGTGTGAGTGCCTCACGGACTACTCAACGGAACTGCATTGCATTGTTCTTCTCATTGTTATGTGAAAACAAATGGAAATCAAAGGAAACCACCTGAGCCTGACTATATGACTGAGCTGAGAAGTGTATAAAACTCTTCTGTAGCAGTCTAATGAATTAATAGACTAATCATATAGCCACAAACCACACACAGGCACACACCAGTTCCATTTTTCAATAACTTTTTTTAAAGATTTATAATTATTAAGAAAACATACCGTATTTCCTGTAATAGTAGACGGGCCAGTAATAGTGGACGGATCTAGGAGGTTGGAATTTGAATAGTGGTTTGCTATTAAAGGAAATACGGTATATGTATATTGCTCCATGTGAGATGAAATATTCATAAGCTATAGAATATTATCCTTAGAAATAGAGTGTATGGCATTATTTATTAATACTAGAATAAGGATTTATGATAATGACTTTCAGGTCTTTAAATTTTTGTATAATATATTGTAACAACTTTTAAAAAATTAATGAATGGATATATAAATAGAAACTTTAAATAATCAAAAAATTAATAACTCTCGTGATTTCCCCCGTGTAATCTCATGTCTTATATAATATCGTCTGCGAATAGTCAAAATGACCCATAAACCAATTTATTCTAGAATTAAAATGAGCTATGTCAACAAAATACAGTAAATAAGATACGCATGCTTACAATGCTAATCCCATGTTTCTAAAATGATCAAATTGATCTATTTACATATTTTTGAAAAGGCCAAAATATTCTATTGATGTGTTTTTGAAAAGTGCAAAATATTCTGTTTACATGTTTAAAAAAGTGCAAAATACTCTATTTACATGCTTTTTAAAAAGTGCAAAATATTGGTTCTATTCATATGCTTTCATGAACATGCTATTTTAATTTTTTCTATAGATAGTGCATTTTGTTCGAAACTAAAAATGGATATGGGTCATTTTGGTTCTTCACAGACGATATGCTCAATCCCAAAGTATTGTCAGAAGATGTATTTAATATTAATTTAGAAAAATTGCCAATTACCTTTTATGGATATTATTTGTAATTAAAGTATATTATTATGTGTCTTTAGTATTAATAGAATGTCATTTATAAAGTGACCACATGGTATATACTTGTAGGCTGCAGGAGTGTAGCATGCTAAATAATAACTATAGGATGCGACGTATGCAATATATTTATTATAATATGTAGATAATTCATAATTTTTATTTTTTGTCCTATTTATCCATATAACATTATTTAGCTAATTATACAGATATAGTTATGTATAATATATATATATATAGTACGTAATAGCTAATAGCCTCCAAGTTTCCCTTAATAGCAATAATGCAAATATCACATTGTGAATATAAAAAAACTGAATCTTTTTACTCCACCTTTATATATTATAATAATGATATATATATATAGTATAATTATGTTGTAGTTCTAGGTAATAGTAATATCTGTTATGTCAATATCTGGAATCATTCGATATCGATAACTACAGTTCAATACAGTACACACAGTTAGGAGTAGGATTAGGATGCAACATAATAATATATATAATTGTAAATATAATTCGTAAGTAAATCTGCTTTCTTTCAACTATTAACGCACTACGTACTAATTCAATTTTTAAAAAACTATTATAACATGTATATAATTTTGGATGCCTTTTGTTCGCATTATACTTGTTCAGTACATATACATACATAAATAAATGTGGGATTCTGATAGGTTCTGTCTACTTATATTATATGGCATAAATACAGTTAAGTACTTAGCTAAATTTTGTTCATGATTATATAATCAAAATTTCTATAACGTTTAAACAAAAATTTGGCGTAAAATGAATTTATAAAAAATATGTACCATCATCGCACTGATAATAAAATTGACCCGGAACACAATAAAGTTAAAATTAAGTACAATAATTACAGAATAATTCTACAGTCTATGTTATTTAACAGTTTTACAAATAAGTGTTTTTTTGTTCTGGATTCTACTTACACGCGTACCCTGGGTGCTAAACCTCGGGCGACTGGTTATGTAATGAACGAGTTAATATCCATTTTCTTGTACACCCTCTATTTTTCTACTATTGCAAATTAATATCAATCTTACAAAACTGTACAATAAACAATATATAACAATAATGTTCACACATTCTTAACTCTTGTGGCATGGCGTGATACTCGATAATTAAGTATAAAAACAATGTACTCATTCAGTATTCGCTATATATATACAATATATGCACTATAAATATTATGCACTACTCTCTACCGGAATAATTTCTCAATGCCTTACATACCTCAAGTCAAGTCAAGATTTTATATGCTATTAAATGTATGTTATAGTAAGTAGGTGTTTAGCCTCCAGAAATGTAACGAAAATGCCAAACTATATAGACACACATTAGAAACTCAGGAAAATTAACTAGCTTCAAAAAAAATACATAAACTTAAGATTGAAAAAAGATTTTAAAAAAATGACTAAAATTGTTCTTGCTCATTTAAGACATAAATTAGGTCTAGGAGTACTATTGCTGCGTATGCTTGAACATACGTATGCATCCTAATCGTTTTATTCATCATACAAATAAACAAGAAAAGAGAAATGACGAAATTGAAATCAAAATCAATCTCTATTTCAAATAAAAAAAACAAATTGTAATAAGTAGAATCAATTACTGATATCTTATACTATTACAATATATTATAATGAACGATTTATAAGTACGCAGATTTGGCATTTCGCGCATATGTTGGGTTTGTTTGTATGTGTTTTCATTTAAAATAATGCTATGTAGTCTTACTTAACTGTATATGAAAGAATACCTCGATCCGTCAATAATCACACGCTCCTACCTAAATAACGATATGCATGAAGTTTTCCTAATACTTACATAATCATTTTCGATTTCGAGTTTGGCCTATATCATTGGTAATCATAGATCACTAAAAACATAAAAAATAAAATAAAACTCTACATTTTGAAGGGAAATAATCCGTGGCCGGAGCCGTCGTCGGCGTTGGCATTATTATGAAAAATATGGGAAGACTTCAACTGCAACCACATGCATCTACAACCATTTCATTGTAATTCTTAAGAACGATTTTGTCCGAACTGTCTGTGTAGAGTAAGGACAGAGATGAGTATTTTGTTGGGACACAGCATGGCGGTGGAACCATTTGTGGGTTCATTGAGTTCACCAGGGCTTGAATCACGGCATGGTTTGTGGCGTTCAAATGTTCAGCCATTGGAAAAGGACATTCCCCCGTGCAGTGAAATGCATGATAACCTGAAAATGACAGATTAAACAATGATTATGAATATTTTCATTCTCAAACTGAAAGAATACTTCTTGTTAGAGAAATAGCACGCATAGCTATAGGGAAGTATATGAAAAGAATCGAGAGTCAAGAAGAGCTCTAAGAAAAGACATGTGTGTAAGATGAAGGACGAAAGTCGCAAAGCTCCAAAGATTTGATCTTGGACTTGGACTATGTAACTTTTGTCTTTTTTTTATAAAAATAAAAATACCGCCTCTACAATGACTCAAGTACAAGTAGCTCCAGGGGAAATAAATTCTTTGCCCTAAACGTAATATTTATCCAGGATCGAAAGCAATGCAATTTCTAATTTAATTCCACCCTCACATGATTACCATAATGTACAAATTAGTATGACAAGAAGATACATTTATTTTCTTAAACGACCGTCAACATTACATAATAAAGTACCTACTTTGGCTAACTAATAAGTACATACTGTACCTACACGTATACCTAATTAAATTCGACGATCATCTCTGGTTTTGGTCGTGTGTGGTGTTTTGTATGTACACTTTAAAAAGAAAATTACATAACTATAAACTTTAAATATGCAAAGATATATTTACATGCTCAATGCTCAATGAAAGAAAATTAGAAAGACCTTGGATTTTGACTCTTTTGATTCTTTTCCCCACTTCAAACTGGAATTATAGGGTGTGTGACAATAATTATGAGTTTGAATGCTCATCACGGATTTTAACTCTATATTATATAAAATCTTAGCACAAGGGTCTGTCAGTTAAGTCAAAAATAGGGTGCGATGTTTCGAGTGGAATATCCTTACGTAAGAAAAAAGCATGGTGCTTATAATGTAGGGGGAATATTTTAAAAATTCTAAATGATTCTAATATAATGCATCACATAATGCAATTAAATTAAAATATTAAAAAAATGAAACTATTTTTACCTGGAGGAGCGACAATCCAGTCATTCCAACCAACATCCGTAAAATCCACAAACATTTTATGCTTCGAACACAAGTTCCTTTTCCGATTCTTGTTTCTGTGATTTTTCCTTTTCTTATTCCCATTACCACCTCCACCACCTCCTCCACCTCCACCTCCACCACCACCACCGCCGCCACCACCACCACCGTTGGTAGCAGCTCTGTAAGCCCTGGACAGGGATTTTGCATCTCTTTGTTTCTTGTTCACACCATCATCGGAGTACGTGAACAGCACCGGGTCAGCTTTAGTGCTACGTAATACAAAATTGTAAATTATTCCTAAAATGTTTAACAGCTCCCGTTTCCGTCTCACAGTATCGCCAGGAGTAAAAATACGACAGAGTAAATTATAACATAATATATTTTATAATGCATGATGATAAATATGTAGGTGGTAAGTACCTTTGAGAGCTGACAAGATCCCTCCGAACGCGAATGTGCTTTAAAGTAGACTCTGTCATGACTTGACCATTTGGATGAACTACTTGTATAACAATGCCATGATTCTTCTTAGGATTTTCCATCCATCTGGCCACAGCGGGGAAAACATCCAATGTGATCCAGAATGAATCATTCCTTCTCTTCTTTAAGTCGATGAATTTGGAGTCAATTGGGAACATGATCGGCTCCTCGCCTCCTCTCCTCGGAGGTTTTATCACATCATTTACTAATATACGAACACTGCTATAGTTCCCCATTGAGTCACTATTTAAGTCACTGATGTCCCTTGCATCCACTCCCTTACTATTCTTATTACTTCCACTACTAGCGTCACTGTCTTCTAACTCACTACTTACTCTCATCTCCTTCTTATTAAATACTACACGTAACTCGGCACCTGTCACTTTTTCCTTCTCAGGAATTGAGTTCAGGTCAAACTTGACTCGATGACCCCATCTAACCTCCGTATTTGATGCTGTAAAAAATTACACACAAAAAATCAATTTTCAAGCTTTTTGAAATATTTCTTCGGTTAAAAAAAGCAGATTTACTATAACTTGATCAGAAAGTAAAAATAAGAGAAGAATGTAGAAAATAATTAAAGATACAAATAAAAGATAAAAGATATTTGTGCACTTACGAAGATGGTAAAAAGTTCTAACAGTATTGGCCGTCCGGGTGTGCCGACCAGGTAAATGTAAATCTGATGTGCCCAATTCATTTCCTGTTTGAGCATTATAAAGGTCAATGAGGTACTTGGGAACCTGAAAATCATTTAGAATATTTATTTATATTAAAATCAAATCAATCATTGCTAGAAGCGTCGACAAAATAAATAGAGATTCTTATCCAAATATTTACTTTAAAAGTTGTAACCAAAAATCGCTCTCCACACACACACACACGATGCTCAGTTCAAACGCTTTGTAAAGACGGTGCGGAAAGCAAGAAGCTTTGAAATAGTGCTTATACTTATGAATATTAAACAGACAGAGTTAGACAGCAAGGTGCCTGCCACTTGTTTCTTTAATACTGTTTAGTTGAAACTACTTCTTAGTACCTCACTAGGATATCTCTACAGAAGAGCGCTATACAGCAGCAGACAGCAGAGGATCATAAACAGACACAAGAAGCAGTATCCAAAAATCCAACTACCCCAACCATAGCCATTCAACTTCCAACTAACCCGTAAGTAAATGAGAATCATAAATTAACCAATAAATTCTTCTGTTTTTTCTGTCGGCCGTTTATTTTATTTTTCCCCTTTGGCAATATATTATGGCAATGGTAATCCAAATCCAGTGCCATAGTGCGAGCAAAAATTTTCCACGCTGCGCTGTCTTCAAAATAATAAGACAACAGGTACACCTACGTTACCCGCCAGACAGAGTGGAACCAAAAAAAAACTAGTCGTAAAATGTATCATTAACATACCGGTTCACGCTCTTTTAAACTGTTGGAATTCCATTGAAAAACTAAATATCAGAATTTAGTAGTAATTCCGTCTATATTGAGAAAAGAAAATGCTCATTCCATATGACACTTTAATTTTATTAAAACTTTTGTGCGCGGACAATGTCCAACTTTGGAAATAAGCATATATATGCAGTGTAGATAACAAAAGCGAATTAAGGAAAGGAGCCCACACGTACAACTTCCATAAAATATATTTTACAACAAATGGGTATCCATGTCGATACAATTCACATGGGAATGGTAATGGTAGCATTAAAAGCCTAATCTGGAGTGAAAATAATCCGTTGGATGCAAGGTATAATATGTGATTTATAGCATGCGATGCACTTGAGGTCACCAATGTAGAATTTAGAAATACCTCCCCATTTTTCCAACAAAAATTCAAAACTCAGAACAACTCTCTTGTTGAGAAAAGTATATAATCACTCAAGCCAGCAGCAGCATCCACACAGCCACTCAACGACCCTTTACCTCCACGTTCTTTCCCAGAAAAGGTTAATGGCAATAATATAAAGCACTCTAAAATATTCTTCTCCAAGCACCCCGCTTACCCATTATCAACAATGAGAAAGACAAAACAATAAGACACCGTAGACATTTCGTCGGTCACCTAAAAGTCATGCAAAGTACCTACCTCACCTGCCTGTAGCTATATGATTATTAGTATGCGAAGCGGCATTAGAACTCTAAGCATTTACGATACTCAACAATTTAGACAAAAAAATAAACTTTGAAACTCTAAATACATATAGTATTTGCGTTAGCACATACATAGAACAGGATACAAGGGAACAGAACCTAGATTTCATTAACTAAATGTGGAAGGTTAAAGTTAATTACACAAGCTAACGGCATGGCGAAACAATGAAAGAATGAACTAATTACATCACGGAGAAAGTTAGGTAGACATTAGTAGTAGGTAGTTACGATCACGAAATTCAGCACATTTGATACACATACATAGAAAGACCAGATGTAGAAGAAAAATATCTATATAGATGAACGTATGAATTTTCAAAAATGAGTCAGTTTTGCACATTACTATTTGAAATTAAGTTTTAAACTCACCTTTAAAGGTTCACTACGCTTATGAGGCCTCCTCGGCATGCCGAAAAGCTTTAAAAACTGTGACTCTAAACGAGCTAACACTTGTGGCTCCACGCTCCTCGTCACTTCTACATGACTATCTGTTGGGGAACAAACAAAATGAATACCAATTAAATTTAAATAAATACCAATTAAATTTAAATCCTGATATAATTTTGTAGATTACAGTTAAATCTTGGAAAAAACGACAATCAACAATACTAACTATAAATATTTTGCACATGAAGTAAGGCAAAAATCACATAAACGAGAAAACATAGAAAATTTAACTGTATATTACAAATTACAAATCGGCCAAATCATTAAACTTTGACGCGTTTTCATAATCATAAAAATGAGTTTCCAGTATTACTGTACCATTACAAAATAAGTCAAAATAAAACAGAGATTACAAGAATTCTTCTATTATTTCAATTTTGAAGATTTCTTTTCTTTTTTTGTATGAATCTATACTATACTCAACTGACTGATGTACAAGTAAATTTATTACATTATTCAATGAATACAAAATTAGAAAATAAACTTACCTTGAATTTCATAACTGGCTACTGTTGAAATATAATTCCTACTGCTAGTTGTGGATATTAATACAGGGATGAGGGTAATAAGTACACAAATTTTATACAGAATACAAAGGAGTGGTCCGTTGACCAATACTGTCCAAAACCTGCAGACAAAATATTAAAAAAAACAACAATATTAGCATTAAATTACATTTGACCATGCGACACAGTTAATATATTACATAGAAATTTTATCATAATTTTATCATTGCATCAATAAATACGAAGCTATACCAAAGTATTAGTAGACATATTGAATTTTAAACAAATGGCCCTACTGGAAACAAACTTCAGACACGAATCAAGCTAAACATTGGATCTTTGTCGCATATGCTTAATATATTGCCGTTTTAAGAAATCTTATCTTACGACGCCCCGTATCTTACTATGATTTGTGATTTTTCTTATTTCCAAATAAAATTTTGTTAGAACAATTTTGTTTACGGTGTTTTTGTTTTTTAAGCTGTCACTGAATTTTTCTGGTTGTAGGACAAAGTCTCCCTGGACAAAGTCTCCCCGGACATTTTACCCCAGGACAATTTCCCCCCGGTCATTTTCCCCCCGGACTTTTTCCCCCGATAAGTAACAGCGGACATTTTCCCCCCAGTGCTAAAATGCAACAGCTGGTATGTGGTATTTCATTATTGTGTAAAGGTGCATACTTTGAGAAGATAGCTCAATGTTGTAAGCTATAGGACTAGGAGCTGGTCTTGAGTATTATTTCACAACACATATCTTACGACACATAACACAATTACGAGTTTGGGGGGAAAATGTCCGCTGTTACTTATAGGGGGAAAAAGTCCGGGGGGAAAATGACCGGGGGGAAAATGTCCGGGGGTAAAATGTCCGGGGAGACTTTGTCCAGGGAGACTTTGTCCGATTACCAATTTTTCTATGTTGAGTTGCTACAATCCTAGGAAAAGCTTGGGGAGGGGGGATTACGTTTTTGATGCTTTTTATTATTAACCCGTTGAAGTCAAAACAAGATCTTATCTTTCCACTTACAAAAGAGTAGAAAGAAAAGAAAAGCGTAACTGTTCTTATTCAATTCAATGCTCATATTACGTCTATTATTGCACGACATCTCATCGGCTTGAGTAAGATATTATTATTTCTTGAATTAAATTAAAAACCCTGGCTGTCTCGTACATCTCCTCTTTGAACGGCACACTCACAAAACATGAGCGCATCAAACAGAAATATACAAATACACAAATACAATGAATGTCTCATATGAATACTTTTGACTTTTAAGCAAATAATAAAATAAGACGAGAAGAGACAAGCCCAGAATATTAAATTAAAAAAAACGGTCAGTCTTCATATGTTTCATAAGTTACAACTGAAAATTTATTGTAAATTGAATGATTTCCTCCCCACGCTTCTTCCCTATAAAACCATAATTTAAAAGATGAGAGTATATATAGTTATAAATAATAATAAATAATTTTCAACGAGCAAACTGGATTCAGTGAATTCTGACTTTGAGCACAGTTCAACATAACATTTATATAGAGACCTATTGTATATACCTACACACGACTCCCGACAAATACGTCATGATAATATATTATAGCAAACCAAAAAATCCACTCCAAACTCCAACCAAGCAATTCACGTAGGTAGTAGGTAGGTAGGCTGATAGATATTCTTTAAAATGAAAATGAATGAATATTTTTGCATAAGGTATTTGTACAGTCAGAGTCTGTCCTATACAACTATATACATACTTAATCATACAAATTAGTATATTGTGATATTTTGAATAGCATAATATACCAAAAGTATTTACACTGGGTCTGTGCAGGTAGAGGGAAAAAACATCAAGACATCACTACTGCCTCCACCTCCTCCTCCTTCATCTTATTATAATTTATAATTCAATGATACGTGAACAATGAACAAGTCATAATATGATAACGAGATAGAGTACAGATACTTGAGAAGAGATCCTACAGACACTTTGGCGGCATCCCCTTTCCACCAAAAACAAAGGATGGATGCTCACAGAGAACGATAAAAGATGAGATGCTTTCTGCCATCGGCATTTAAAGTCGTATAGGCTACACAATATAAGATGAAACAAACATTTATTATTACTACTACATGTAATATGTGAATGTCTCTACAATCAACTATCAACCTATTCCCTAATGCTAAATAATGCTGCGGCAGAAAGCAGTGCCTTCATAATTCGTAAACACTTGTGTTACAAATCAATTATAATCACGGACCTTCCCATTACTGTATGTGATGTCGATGTGATAATAATTATTTATTATTAAAATTTATTCTAAATCACACAGGATATAACCAGAACTCACACATCGTGAGGCGACGGCCTCAAATTTAAATTCTCCAATCACAAAACTTCCGTTTAACTTACTTCCGGATGCGCTAACAACATGTGACTATTTATTTTACACCATATTATTTGAACAATGTGTTTCAAAAATAGAAATATTTTTTACTGTTAGGATTTTATTACAGAGCAGTTGTCTTGTCTGCATATAGAAAATGTTACTCCCTATAGAACAATTATAGTGAAACCGTCGTCCATCAAATTTCTCTCCCCCTATTCAGTTAGCATTAATAATTTACGTCGCTGTCTGTAGTACTGAATTTCGAAGGAACTTTTAAAATCCGTTTGAGAGTTTTTCACCGAGAGTGTGTCTTTTTGAGACTTCTTGATGAACTTGTAATTATTCAAGTTGACTGAAACAAATGTTCCATGCCATTGCCATTCCACTATAGATTCTACATGATCATGATCTCACAAGTCAGTTCTGGAGGACGAGATTTTGTTACGTTACAGGTGCGAGTGCCTACTTACGATTAGTGCACACCTGGACATTTCCCTCGTCCATCCATCTCTCCGTCCTTTTCCTTATAGTTTTCCTCCTCGCATCATCATGAACATCATTATTTTTCGTTTTACATTTACAATTATTTCTTTCGTGTTTTTTTAACTTCTTCTTCTTCTACTGATACACACATCTCTCTAAAAGTTATTCTACGTTCTTCTACGACTCGAAAGTTTCTCAGTTTTACACGACTATTTTATTTTTGTTGGTGGCATCATCGTTCCCGTTTCCAGAAACGATGCATATGGACGAATATATGTGTAACTTCTCAAAAACTGTCGAGGATATAATATGCCCAGGAAAAATACGAAAAAGAATACGAAGGTGGGAAGGAATGCAGTCAACTTTTACATTATAGACTTTGAAAATAAAAAAAGAGCTGAGCACTAAGTATATATACATAATATTCAAGCCGCAGAGTCAAACTCATACAAAACCAGAGAGTATATGGTGCATCATGGCAAAAGGCATACGGTCATGTTCAGTGCTGAGCAAACCTTTAGAAGAGTTTCCTTTTTCCTTTCATTTTTCCATAATATTCTGGATTGTACTTACAGGGCTTATACAGAATTGAGGTTTTTTACCCATCTCTCAACTCTCAGCAAAACTCCAGTGCCAGTTCCAGTTCCAGCTCCAGTCAAATTCAATGCAAAGGATACAAAGGATAGGAAAATATAGGAGAGACACCTGAGACAAAAGCCAGCCGTAAAAATTTCTTTTTCCAACTTTTTTCTCTCGTGTCTCTATTCTTTGACTCATCAGAACAGAGGAGGACGAGACCAAAAGGGAAAAAAACCTAACACATGTACTAAGTACTGCTGTGCCTAGTCCAATACCAATACCAATGCCAATACCTGCCTACCGTAATCTGTAATATTTTAATGTGTTTAGCCATATGCTCATACTGTATTAGTATGCCGGGTCGGTATTTATGGGGGAAGAAACTTTTTTGAGGTGAAAGCCTACGTGATGCTAGGTGATCGCAAAAGATCAAAGTTGACTTAAAAACTGCTATAGATTTCCAGCATTTTTTTTCTATTTATTAATTAAGGGGATTTATCCGTATCAGGGATTTCTAGGAAGGGAGCCTGTATTCCGAGAGGTGTGTAAACAGACGGAAGCCGACAAAGCTTCTTTCATGCCTTCGTACACGTAGGCAGCATAGGTACGCTTACCATGTTCTATTTACGAGCCCCATGCCGTGCCTGTGTATGAACTGATATAAATAAATAAGTGAAATAAAGATATACATTACATTTTAATAAATTGTTTGTTTGCTCAGTTATTGAGCGAATGCGCTTACCTTGGAATCATCTCGCTACTGTAACTTTGTTGATCTTGATGGATGAATAATCCCTCCAAGATCAATCAATTTAGTGAAGAATCGGGATTGTTCTCTGAAGCTCCTCCTTTTCTTGTTGTTTGTCTTGAAGACGATCCGATCAAAATGATCCAAGAAGCTCTTACAGAATATGTAGTAGTATCTTTCTTGGATTTTTTTTATTTATTTTGTTTAGTTTTCGTGGGTGGAGTCGACGAGAGTGACAGGGAACCACACACTCAAGTCACCACAAATCCAAATCAAAACTATGGAGTCACGACAGAATCAAAAACAAATTCAACAAAACAATTCAAGTGTCACTGTTTGATCTCTGATCCGGACGGAAGATTGAGTCGAATCTCTCTCCTGCTATGCTACCCACCCCCCGAAAATGTCTTGAATAATTTTCGACTATATACTTTGTTTCAATAGGCTAATTCCTCCAACAGGATTATGATGCCTGGTTTTGGCACTTGCAAAATATTAAAGTTAATAATAAGATTGCCAATAAAGTCCTCTCGTAATTTATTTTCATAGTTTTTCACAATGCTTAGCAGGGATAGGAATTCAAACAAAAAAGTCGAATTTAAAACTGAATTCATTCTTAAATCCAAGAGCCACTTGACACAATAGGATAGATTTTCCGTCGGGGAAATTAACGTCATTTTTATTATTACTAAAAATAATAATAATTATTATGATTAAGTTTTATATAGTTTATCATAATCACTAGTCTATAAATAGGAGAATTCATCCATTCTCATTATCTTCCATTATCATAATACTTGAGAATCATTGCCAAATGTCCAACTTTGTTTCTTTTTATTGTGTCTGATTCGATTACAATCTTGAGATGAAATAAAAATCTGTAATAAATCACTTTCACAAACAAAACTTGCGGACGATTTTAAATGTCTTCAGAATTCAGAATATTTTTTGATAAAAATCTGCAAGTACTGATATTACAAAAGGGAATGATTAATCGTACGTTTGGATTGAAATTGAGGCGAAGACGCAGCAGATATGGTGGGGCAGTAATAAGAGTCCACCCACACTCTATATATCAATATAGTAAACTCACTCTCAAGCATTAAGAAGAGAAGCAAGAACGAAGAAGAATATATTATAGTTCACACAAAATTATTGTTGAACAATGAGGAGAGGCACAGGTGTGTTTCTCTCTGTCGTTGAAAGGAGCTCAAAGGAACTCGACTCCCATTTACAATGTACAAGTCACCATTTGACAACGTGAGGAGGAACTAATAATAGGTCTCCTCAAGGTATATTATGTGCTCAATGGAATATATGGAAATGGTCAAGTCAAAGAACTGTGAAAATGCCAAACCCACAAATTCTATCTATCTGTACAGACAGAACAGAACCAACTTCACCACTCAAGTTTTCCCAACTATAATTATATTCCAAAACTTCCAACTTTGAACCAGCACACACCAACACACGACACAAATCAACAATGTATATATAATAATGTTTCAAAATATTTTTTTCTCCAAAAAATATTGGATATTTTCCTATAACCTGTAGTACACTGTTCTATGATGCACAGTTCTTAATACTCTTCGTCACAGTTAATATTTGGCAGAATGAGCAAAAAAATTTGGGTGCAAAATGTTTGCAACTAAAAAGGCTATTGCGTCGAAAGTCGAAGCTGAAAATGAGTAAACTGAATATAAATAAACGTTTTTCCCCCTGCACTTTGTGCACGAGGGAGAGTGTCCGCTGTGTGACGTGATGACACTTGTTTAAGAATAAATAGTAGACGCGTCGTAGTCTCTTGTATTGTAATGGTAATAGTAATTGCTCTCTGGTTCCTCTCTTCTGCTCATCTGGTCTGGTAAGAGTAGGAGAGTTGTGTGAGAATTTTTTTGAGGATGGGTTAATGGAAGACAGTTTGTGTTGAGTGTTTGCTCAAGACTGATGAAGACTGAGGACGAGTCTGTTTGTCTGCCTTGGCACTTTTCTATTTCAATTTGGCTGACTGACTGACTTACTCTCCGAGTCTATCTGTATACTGTGAAGATGATACTTTAGGCTCTGAGCTATATGATATGATGAAGACCTGATGGGGCTACGAGACTCTCAGGTTAGCTGTGAATGAAACGAAGTGTAAGAGTGGAGTGGGGCCACGCTGTCTGAGTGGTCGTCTTTCCTTTCAGATCTTTTAGTCTCTCTCTCTCTCTCTTCACCTGTACTTCTTCGTGGTCCTTTCCAGTTTTACATCTATTGTATCAAAGTCCACACATATCTATTCACACAGTATCCACTGCCATATGCCTGCCCATTGTATTCTCTCGTCTATTGTATCCACATCCACCCATACTCCACACACACACACACACACACACACACACACACACACACACACACACATCAGCAGTCCTTTTTTCTTATTCTTTTACCTGCTGCCTTTGCCTCTGCCTATTCTATTCTATTCTACGTCTTATTCTCTCCTCCTTTTTCTTACCTTATCCATTCCACTTCTCCCCATATAATTACATACTTTGCAGTCTTTTCCTACGGTATGTAATGTATTTATTCCTGTGAGTTATTCCTGCACTATCAGTATCAGTAATATATGTCTATAATTACAAATCTATAGAGAATTATTAGGATGGTTATGGTTGGAGATATATACAAGAGTGTGTGCAGTATGCCTATACTAATGCCTCAGAATTTGGACGTAGGTAGAGGGCAATGGAGGATTTCATTTCGGCTTCGGCTTCTTCCTTATGTCAGCGAATGTAGCGAATATATTGGAGCTCCCTAAACTCAAGGCACCATATAAATATCTCTTGCTGTTATTACCCATACTGCAGTATACTACGCTGAAATTTATTACTAGTTAGCTTTATAGTAGTGTAAGATTCACTGCAGTACTTCAGTGCTGTTGTTGATAGCAAGTGCAATACGAGATACGAGATTTCAATTCCAATATGGCTAATTATTATAATTATCATCGTAGCTTTTTGTTCTAACTTCTTACGCTCTGCTGTGCTCCGCACTGCTCTTCCCAACTTCAAATACAGCTATGTACGAATATAAGATGTACCGTATTTCCTTTAATAGTGCACCTCGTGCACTATTCACATTCTGACCCCCCCCCCCCAGGCCCGTGTACTACCATGTAATAATGCGTTTAATACACCCGTGTACCATTCAAATTCCTGCGTCTCAGACCCGCGTACTATTACAGGCTCGTGTATTAATACAGGGCCGTGTACTATTACATGATTTACAGGCCCGTGTACTATCACAGGAAATACGGTAAATGTGCCTGCAGCATATCTTGTCATAGTACGTCCCGCGTACTATTCAAATTTGGGCCTCTCAGACCCGCCTAGTATTAAAGACCCGCGCATTATTACAGTATATACGGTACCTAGGTAAGTTAAAAAATCATTTTTCAAACAATGGGTACCTATAGGGCCTAGGATCTAGATGTATGTATCGAGTATAGATAAAGTGTGTGTATCTGACGAAGTCAGGTGGATGGATGCTGATAGTGGATTATAGATGCTTCTAGATACAGGAATGAAATTGCGTGCTGCAGTGCACGGTACGGCACAAAATGTGGAATACATTGCTATGCAGGACACAGAGGTTCATAGTTATGTATGGAGTAAATAGTTTGGCTTATGGACATTAAACAATTATTAAATTGAGCATGGCACAGGTAAGAGAGCCTTCGTTCATCTGCATACATGTAGATTCTATAACTATATACCTAGGCTATAGACTTCCTTAATATATCATACCACATATTGTCGTTTTTCGTTGTCGTTGTCGTTGCCGTTGGTTTGGTGGTAGTTGGTTTGGAAGTCATATTGTACGGTGAGGATGCGGAATATGGAAAAGATAGGAGGATGAGTATAATGTAATTACATACAGAGCGAAAGATAGAGACATAGAGACTGCGAAGCACCTCTAAAGCACTCTACTCTGCCACTTGCAGCATTGTCCCCGGCTGACCCCTTCTCTTCTTCATTCTTCTTCTCCAATCCAATGGAATCTCCTATATAGTAGCTTCCCCTTACACCAAAATTCTGTATATCAGTAGGTATATATTGTACCAACTACATACATAATATGTACTCTCGCAAGCCATAAGTCTCAAAAGCTGGATTTGGATTTGTATCTGGCTTTTTTTTCTATCGAACAACAGGTAGTTGTTGGTAGATTTCAAGTTTTCATAACCTTTCTTTTAGTAGCTTATACAGATAAACCCTGAACCATCACTATCCGTCCATAGAGCACCACAACTCCTACCTGTCGATGTCCATTTCAACATTACCATATAGTACCACCATACACTTGATACTTGATGCATCTCTACTAGTTCTGGTTCTGGTACTGGTACTGGTCACTGGTCAGGTACAGCCTATGCCCAAATTCTAGATCAACCACTACCACACTTGACATACTACATACCACTGAAACAGTCACGGCACAAATGCATACCATAGTGCAGAGCCTATCCTTAATGTTATAGGTGTACGTAAAATATACAGGAATATATTAATATGTTGACTGCTGCTTAAGGACGCCGTACACTGTGTTGACGTTGGTGGTGGGAATGGAAAAGGCCCGTTTTCTAAGCTGGCTGCATGGGCCTGGTGAACTGGTGAAGTGAGGAAGAGGAGAGTGAAGAGATAGGGTCTCTTGCACCTTCCACGACAGAGTCATGGAACGACAAGGACGATATAATAGCTGTGAGAAGATGGATTATTCTAAGAATAAGTGGAGATAGTATGTAAGATGGAGATGGAGGAGATAGACATCATCTATATATATGTATCTAATTGCATGTCCAACATTCTCCTCACTCCATTCTTCCCCATTATTCCCTTCCACTCTACACTACTCTTCCACACCAAAAACTGTATCCAAAAAACAATTCAAACCACGGGCCAAATAAGTATCTACCTGTCTCCCATGCACTGCCACTCGCAGAGGCATTCGTACTAGCTGGTATATACTATACCGCCATCTCAGCCCATCTTCACTTCAACACGGTTTTTATATCCTTATCTAAAATACTAGTATAAGCATATCCACGTATATAGACACTGGATATTTACTATTTACTTGTTTGCCAGTGCTTCAAACTTTAAAGGCAAGGCATGCTTGGATATAGTAGCAGGCTGGTTACTGGTCCTGGTTCTAAGTTCTGGTCAGACTTTACAGGTAGGTAGGTGTAGGTAGGACGTGTCAATATGTACTCTATGGTTTCTAGTTCCTGCCCAGGTCCGTTACATACTGAAGATAGCCAAGTCAGGAGAGTAGGTGGATTCTAGATCTTTTTATAAGAAGAAGAGACAAGAATTCTGCCTGCCCCTCAGCCGGCTTTTATATATATGTACGGCGCTCCTATAGTATGTAATTCATGGACCTCTATATACCATATCAGAGCCTATAGTTATAGCTGGTCTTCCCCAGAACCAAAGTTTAAACATACTATATTAGGCCGTGTTCTGTTTCGATTTCTAGTTTTCGAGACTTTGTGGATCTGGTGGATTTGGATTGCTTTGTACAGTGTACGTAATCGTAATCGTCTGGATGGATTGGAGTAGGTATAGGTAATAGAAGTTGAGAGGAGTGATGGTGATAGGATGGAGATAAAACAAAAGCATTTTCTTCAGACCACATTTTTCCATGAAATTTTTTAACCTGCCCATATCATTTGAGCCGTGTAATGTTCCATCACTCACCTCACCAACCAACCAACCAACGAACCGAGGAGTCAGCTCACTCACAGTCAGTCAGTCAGTCAGTTTAGAATCTGAGGCATAGGACAGAACTGTTCCACTCAAACCACAAGGCACTGGATCATTCCACGCACCATACGCACTCTTTATAGCACTGACTGTGTATGCTGTAATATACTTACCTACTTCAAAAATCAGTGTTCAAAAAAAAGATGCTACGTAGCACTTCTTGAGCTGAGAGAGAGAGAGAGAGAGCTCTACATTTAAAATTAAACTTAAACTTTCATGCACGAAACTGTGGATGGGAACGTGAAGTTATATTTATGTTTAAAAGGTACGTCACCTACCTTACGTACCTACCACCAAAAACAATATAAAATACGGACTACACAGGTGCATCTCATATGTATAATTATGCCTACCTGAGTTTGAGTAGAGAGTTGTATTTGGAGTTGGAATAGTTGTAGCTCTGTTACATAATTATCTGGTCCTTTGGAGTTGTGTATAATCTGGAGAGGAACTAAGATGTCTTGAGGAGATAATATAAAGCCCATCACTTAACTCAACTTAACTGTACTAAATGTACTTGTACTCCCTCTCCATCTCTCACTGGATTATCTTCTTCTCTCTCGCTTCACACGAATGACGAATACCTTTAACTATATGCTACGTTGGAACGGACCAGCTTCATAGGACCAGAACCAAAAGATACTATCCTTCTATATACATTATATACAGTGTGTCGCATCCCTATGTCCTTATCCTCCTCAACTTACACTTACTTACCTACTACCTCCGCTCACTACATTACTTACATTTCACCTGAAGGAATTCCTTGACTGGGAAGATATTGTGTGAAGACTGAACACAGATATTGATTACATTAGTCCCATTATCCACATTATCTTCCCTTCAACGCACAGCTACCTACCTTTATTTTTGTTTTTACCCATCCTTTTTATTTATTTATTTACTTTACTCTGCTTCACAGTAGTGGCAATGACAAAACTATGCGAGCAATCCTACAAATATAAATACAAAAATACAATCACAAGCCTTGTCAATACAAAAATAACGATTCTTTAATACAGTCCTTACTGATATTCTTTGTCAATATCAACGTTGTAAAACTTGAAAAATTTCAACTCTATTTTATAGTACCTATTATGCATTACTATTAATTCACTAGCATATTATATGGTTATATAGTGTTTTGGACTGTATAGGATAGGTATGGGATTATTAAGAATTGATTTACTAATGTTTCTTATAGCCACTTATCTATCTGGACGATGCCGAGGATTTAAATTTGTGAGAGAGTACTATTGGAACATTAAGGGTCCAGCATCATAGACCGCAATGACAACGGCAACGGACCAGCTACTGATAATAGCTTGATGTAGATGTACAGAACTTTTGGAGTGTTTGGATTTGGAATCTGTGAAGACACTCAGGATGAGAGGAACCCACAGAGAGTAGGAGAGGGACAAGTATGAGAGAGAGTGGGATGTGTGACATGTTTAATGTCAATTCTGTCATTGATGGTGGGCTTAAAGAATGGTTCGAGAGTTGTTATGGAAGTCGTGATTTTCGTTGTTCGTTGTCGGGTCCCGACAAATAACTACATTTCCCCCAACAAATAATTGCACTTGAGAGTATAGAACGACTTGAAGGCTGGTCATAAGTATCTTCATTATTTCTTCATTCAACTATTAACACTCAACAGCCACTCTGACAAACGAAATCCCAGGCAGTGTATTACTATATAGTACCAGTATGCCAGTGCCATAGTCTATAATTTTGTAATACCGTACAGTAAAAGAACTAGGATTTCCAATATTCTATTCAACATCCATTCCAGATTCCAGTAGGATGTTAATGCTAATGTTTCCAAGCAATAAAATCTATACTATTGTCATGTAGATACGGATGATAGTCTCTACTACAGCTTGTGAAAGAAAGGCTAATGGATTTTTTCAAGAAATAAAATACCTACACTAATATTGTAGTCCTTTTCCTATTGGCTTATTGCTTCCAATTTAATCTGTACTCTTGCTTTCCAATATCCTTCTCAATCTTTTCAGTCAGTGTAACATCAACAATCAACAAATTCTTTTGAATCGTATCCATTTCAATTGCGCATAGAATCTAGAAAATTTCCCATTTCAATTTTTGGGGAAATTAGGATTAGGAGGTAAAAGCAACGTGACCAAGTATACATATAGCCATAGTTTATAGTAACAACCATAACCGAACCCCTTGGTGATGACATTTTTGAAGAGAACATTCTTGTGTGAAATTGTTATTTTGGCTTGAGATTTTAGTGTCTTATTGTTAGATCGTATCTGTACTGTTTTTAACACGAGGAATTATCCATGGTCCATGATGCTTTGTATAAACCTAAGAAATATGTCGTATTATGATCTCACCCTTGTGAGTCCATAATCTTGAATATTTGTCTTATTTACTACAAAACGCCCGTACTACGTACAGACATTACTATCTCATGTGCTATCTATTACATGTATTCATGACTTGACCCTGTCAAATATATATATATTAGGGCAGTCAAGTGTAAAGCGCGTGGAGCGTACGTCGTGTCGTTGTCGTACACATGAAACTATAAACCTTGTGATAGTTCAATTTAGTGGAATGGAATGGAAACGGACATAATATTACTGATATATATATATATGAGTAAGTAAAAGTAATTATATATTAACCCACCAAACCTATGAACTAGGTAAGTACTGTATCTTATATTTTTGGCAGGTACGCTTATCACTCTGTATATATAATTACAGGGGGTACCTCGAAAGATATTGTCATATTATTTTCCCCATTGTGCTTCGACTTGGAATGATGAGTTAAGACACCTTGTTGTGTTGTCGTCCGGCCTTTTGCCAAATAATGGTAGCTATTGTCTTTATCAGTAGTCTTATCCTTATCTTTGACTCAAAGCACTAAGCAATACGATTTCCAATCTCACAGTGAAAAACAAAGTAATTGACAAAGGTGTTAATGGATTCGAATTGGGATCACACCAAAACCAAACTACCAAACCAACATCAACACCATTACACCCCACGGTTTGGCCACTTATTGTTTACTGTCATTTTTATTTTTAACATTTTCACGCCAACTAAACTGGAGCAAGAGAGAAATCCGCCGTCAGTATACATAGACAATATATTATGCACGAATATTTCCTCTAGGTCCAACCTCCAACCCTGTACATTTATGTATAATGAAAGTGATAATAATTATTATTATGACGCTAGAAATGCACGCTGCCTTTATTTTAGGCGTGAAAAGGGTGTAGAGAGGGTTTTTGCTTATTAGGGATTTCCATTTCATTGATTTTGATGCTATCTATCGATCTCTTAAAGGTATATAGTATAACAGCCTATAGTGCAATAAATAATAATATATCCAAGTTACAATAATTGCATGTTGTTCATCCCTCATTCTTCTCTCACCTCAACTCATAAAAGAACTGGAAAATAAATTCTTACTCATTTTCTGAAGTAGTCTCAAACTACAACTATACACTATGTTACAATTGGCATTGTCTTACATATATACGAAATACTAAAAGTAAATTCAGGTAACTAATATTCATAATCTTAATAATATTTATTTGAATGGTATCCTATTATCATCCCTTATGCCTACATAGTGTTAATCGTAACCGCGGTCCATATATTGTGATGTATATCAGTATAGTGGGAAATGAAAACCACGGAAGACAGGGAGACTCATTGAAAATGCATTATCAGTGCCCTATAATATTTTAATAGGGACTTCACATTATTGACGTTCAAAGAAGCTTATGCAGGTATATTTAATTACAGTCTGTAACTACGATAGGGATAGGTATCAGTGTTGTTAGTGGTAAGAGCTGTAAGAGTATTCGTGTGTGGGTTTTGCTCAAAAGAAGGTAAAACTTTTAATGGCTTTTACGCTCACCTCTCCCTCCATTCCACAATCTATTTTAATGGCTTCTGAAGAGGGAGAGAGTGGCTTCACGATGATCATGAAAAATAACAACAACTTCCTCAACCTAAACGTTTCTTAATAATCTTCTATAAGATAAGGCACATTAAGCAGATGATCGGAACTGGAATTGTCAAATAGTTCAGTGCTAAATAAGTAAACAGAGATTAAAACAAAAACGACATCACACTCAATCCATCGCGTTGAAAATATGTACAATAACACTGCTGGGGTAATGAAGACGGACATAAATGTAACAAAAACAACATTTTCAGGATACATTTTAAGCAACGTTCTTTCATTTTTCTTTCTTCATTCTTATCTGCGTTCTGGTATTTACTTTACAAAACAGTTTAAGAATGGAAAATGGAACAGGGCCTGCCTTCATTTTGATTGAGTACTCAGTCCTCATAGTTGAATTCCTTCATCATTATCAAATAACAGAGACGTTTAGAACGAAAAAAACTGAAACTGTAACCTTTATAATAATTGTCTTTTATCAAGAACGTTTCGCCTTGTGTTCAGTTCATATCTACAATCTATACATAGCTTTAAAAATAGACATTACACAGGTATCTTGGTACTTACAATGACATTTAAATTAGATAATAAACAAGCGGCTTCTCATCCGCATCGCATCGCATCGCGCAGCATCGCTTCGGCAGGATCATATTTCACAGGTATATCTGGAGACCTCATTGTCAGTTCATGTAGGTTAATAATGTTGATACAATAAAGAAAAGGCGGACACTTTTAGTGTCTTTTTTAGTAACCGAACACCCCGGGAAATAATAATGTGACGTGAGGACAGTATTTTAAAGGTTCATTTTCAATGGTTTCAAGAACAGCTGGGCAGCATTAACATCAGCTAAATGATCACGGCCCTCACCAAACATTGACACTCCGAAACTAGCAACTATAAATACTATAGGTATATAATTAAATATCAACATGCGTGTCAGGTTAGGTAGGCATACTTATATAGGTATCGTACTTAATCAGCTATATTACATATTTACCTATCCTATTCTTGTCAACTCCATATTATTATATTATCCATAAAATCTACCCTTTATTAACGAAGCACATAATCCTGCTTTCTTCAAAATAAGAAACAATTCAATTTTATTTTGTTTTTTTGGAGAAGCAGAATATATATCTCAGAATTCAAAATTAAATGCATGGCATTCCAGTGTACTCACATGGTTGGATTTTCTAGGTGTCGTGAAGTTGGTCACGTAGTCTCTAAAAACAAACTGAATTGTGATTAGCAACAACAACAACATCATTTTCTTCGAAGCTCGTCCCACACGATTTACAATAGTAATAGGAATTGAAATTAGAAGAAAAAATCAATCATAATATCATTACGTCTTCTAATGCCTAAATCAATCTCGAATCAACCGAGTTTTAGTTTCACAATACCGCATATATAATACAACAATGTAAGACACTCGATCACTCTTTCCTCACAGAGTTGAGACAGTCGAATTCTAACAACTCACAAAGGCCGTAATTAATCCTAGGTGGGGGTGGGGTTACATTGAAAATGTTCCTATATGGGGACTGTAGACCTAACGGTTACAGTATATAGTCTATAGTAATCGAATTTTACCATTCACTAGATACTATTTACTTTTATACTATTTACTAGATAAAAACATTAAGCATGGAGTATGGAGAGGGAAGTGGGACTGAGACATTATACACTTTACAAATGCATAATAAGGACGATATACTATGCCCGACTAGAAGCGTTATAAATAATATTTATAAGGGTTGAAGGTATAGCGCAAGTATTACGGGTTTTTTGGTGGGCAAGATTACCGATGCGAAGTTGATTCCGATTCCGGTTGACACAATGTTTAATGGTTACTTAGGCAGTCCATTGTCAATCTCAATAATTTTCGAAAGGGAGAGACTTTCAAGAAATCCATGAAAGCATTATACGGCTACGGCTACGGCTACATTTCAAGTACAGTAATCGCATCTTATGCAGTAACCTCTTATTACTGCCACTATACGTAATTGTTACAAGTCGTTATTCTTATTTGGAGTAAAGGCAGTTGAATAAACAACGGCTTCCCTGATTTTTTTAACAAATGGTATCAACAAATTATGCATAATTAGGACGGCAGAGCAAAGCTTATGGTACATATTGCACACAGTTTGAAGTACCTACCTATACCTATTTTACATAATGCTGTCGTCTAGGTACTTAACGATTAGAATTTGAATACACACATTTATATATACGTATAACTGAGAATAGAGTACTGTAAAGGAAGAGACGAAGAGGCTGAGAAGAAAAGACTGACAATGAAAAGTGATGAGAATTTGTTGTGCGAGGATAATTTATTGTCATTGTCGGAGAGAAGGAGTTGAGAGGATTACATGCTCTATTATCTCTAAATTATATCTATTTCAGCTCAGCCTCTCAATTATTCATTGACAAACGAAACGAAAAGGAATCATGGAACAAACACAATAGTACAAAACCAACAGCTATAAAGTCACCTTATAATCAACATCATCCCGCTCACAGTACTCTCACAGTACTACACAATAATACAAGTGCCAGTGCCAGTGACAACAATGCAATATGCTTCATCAATATAGTCAAATGGAACCTACCTGTGTAGAAACCGTGTGTGTATTACACACACGGTTATAGTTAAACTATAACAGTCGAACAAAACAAAAGCTAATTCATGAGCATCACAAATCAAATTCTATTCATATCATTAAGTCATTCGGATCATTAACCATTATCATCCTTATCAACACGGAATCATCAAAGAATGACCATGCACCCTTTTGGATTTGGATGATTGGATTTTGAAATTAATGGAAGGAGCATATAAGAGAGTGAAAAGAGGAGAGAACTCTCAGGATCTCAGAAGATGTATGTTCAATTAAATTACAATTCAACCTCAAGTTCTGCTCATGAATTCATGAATGAATCTTTCTATGTCTATCTTAAAAGTCAATTCTATACAAATGCTACGTCATCGAAAAACGGAGTATGTATCCAATACTATACCCACATTTCACAGCGCTACATACAGTGTACAGCTTAAACTACATACCTCTTCCTTCAATAAACATGAAAATACACCATTACGATCTGTTCACAATGCATAAATTGTAGTATTTTCTAGGAATTAGAACATTTTGTACTTCGAAAACATATGTTTCATTATTAGTAAATACCACTTAATTTCTGCATATTTAAAACAAATAGCTGTAATATAACGCTATGCTATCCTGCATCTTCCGCTATGTATTACGTAGATAATTCCAAGAAGTTTACAAGCACAGGCTTATTGGTTCAAGGTATTTTAGAGTGTACTGAAAACTGAAATAATAGAAATCTCACTCATCAGTAGCAGTACATAAAAATTTTCTTTGTATTAAAAGAAGAATCTATAGTAATCTAGACCGGATTTGAAGAGCCGAACTCCAAGAGACAGAAGCAGAAAATGTTCAATATAAGCCCTCCTATAGCTGATCAGAGGTATTTGAATTCAGAATCTAATTCTTTTCAAGGTACCTAACAGGGATGTAGGTATATGGACCCATCTGTAGTTTTGGTGGATGTGCTGGATACGTAATATAATGTAACGACTCTGACTGAGCTGACAGAAGGTCCAGATACATATAGAACTGAGAAACGTATGGGAAAAAGAATTAGTATTTTCGTTTGACAGGAGTAGCGCGGAGAGAATGAGCAGATGACTTGGTAGAAAATGGAAAAACGTTCCCACATCCGCCGTGTTTGAGCGGATTCATCTTTTTGGCTTCGGCTTCCTTCATGTTTCTCCTGAAATTTGATATTAGGACATTTTTACACGACACTGCCACTCCCTCCAAATCTCATGTAGATACTGTAGATGCCCAGCTACTACTCCTCAAATCTTTCAACAATTCAACTTTTCAAATACTCAAATCTCCTTACTTACATTGTTATTATTACAACAATATATTTTGTCATTACTGCCATTGTCTCCCTCTATATACTACCTGTCCTCACTTTGATTATATAATTCTTCTTCATATTATTGTCTCCTCTCTCCTCTACTTCTGTTTCTGTCTTTGCCAAGCCAACAGTAACAGAAAGAGTCAAACCCATCCAAATCCCACACAATATACCCCCATTCTTTTATTCATTCCAGTTCCAGTCCCAGCAGAGCTCTACAGAAAATTACTACATACATATTATACTGAATGTCCTTTTGAAAGCACTCAAGTATATTTCATGACAGAAACTCAAACTTTATTCTGCCCATGTGGCTTGTCGCTCCTCATCTCAACTTTATTTAATATCTGCATGATTTTCCACGCAAAGTTTACAATCCCTTCTAATGACGACAACAACCGACAGCCGACAACAATGACAAGGACAATGGTCGCTGTAGTCTCGTAGTCACAAAGTAAAGGGAAAGAAGAGCGTTTAAAAGCTTTGATTGGGATCCTCTCATCTTCATTGCATTGTAATGCATGAGTGCAAGAATGCATAGCAATGAAGTAATATTCTGAGCCTCAACACTTTCACCTGAATAGCTACTAATTGAGAACATTGAAACATGTCCATTTACATATGCAATTATATAGATGAAGTCTTTCGTCTTTCATATGACCAGCGTTCATTTCAGCTGGTATTTTTTTGCCATGTTTTTTAATACAAAAAAAAATAAACGGAGAGATTCTAAACAGTTTATGTTCTAATCTACTGAGATGGAAGCCCAAGTCAACACACCGCCGCCGACCGCCGATGCCGACAGACAACGTATGTATACGAATAATTATATTATGTAATAATGCTTTTTATTAGGTACCTAAAAACAATTACATTTTCATACGTCCACATTTCAATCCGCAACTAAGAGATGCTAAAATAAATAAATTACAAAATATAAAAATAATTTGTTTTTTACATAAAACTATATGAAGAGTAGGATGAGCACCCCAAAGCAAATACAGGAACAACTAATAATGAATAAAAAGTTACAGGATATTTTCTTCTACTGGTGATGTTACTGGCGAAGCGTTATTACAAGAAGTTTCATAAATCTAGACCTACTCCTGAAGTTATTAGAGAATTTTCAAAAATTTTAATTTGTGGCCTTTTTCCGCTTTGCCTCAAAATCAATAACTTAAAATGGAGTCTTGAGCCCGTGAGATGAGTGTTTAATCACGTTGAGTGAGGCCACATTTTTTAAAACTTTTTCTTGCATAACAAAATTTACGTACTTGAATTGTCTTCTACAAATCACGAAAACACTCTTAAACATTTAAATCACAAATGCGTCTTTTGGGTGAGCTTATCCAATTGTGTCAAAATTCATTTGATGGACTTGTCCAGTTTTGGCAAAAAACGAAATTTTGGCTGTTTTAATGTTGGGTTGAAATTTGACCGTTTACCATTCAACACAGTAATGACATATGTAATTAAATAGTACAAGTAACGCAACTAATCTCATTTTTGAATGAAAAAATTGGACTTACTCCGTTTTGCCAAGCAGTTCGTCACATAGGGATGGTCTAAAAATAATTTGACCTAAATTGTCGCTCTTTTAGGACCCACACCCCATGTCATCATTTAGAAGATTGTCTAAACGGCTAGCTTTAACAGGATATGTCATCAATACCTCATTAGACCCTCTGACCGCACCAATGACATCATTTATGGACGATCCCTTACAGATTTTTTTGCAGCTCGGACGTGCTATATCAGTATATTTCTCGTTGGCATTGGCCAGACCAGAATAAACCGGTAAAATCCAATTTCAACTGCAATATAATAATAATAAAAAAAAGGGAAGTAGAAAACCTGCTTTTTTTATGTTGATAAATTGAAATACAAAACAACAACAAGAACTGAATATAAACTGAATCGCATACAGAAAATAATTTAATTGACAAAATAATTGCAGAAGATATGTAGCATATAGATGTATTGATCCGGATTAATTTGGTTTGAGCTGGTTTTTTTTAAGTTCATTGGGATTTTGGATCAATGCATGGTGAATAACAATGCTAAAAGAAACAACTAAAATAAATGCATTAATTTTTATTAGCATTTGAGGCCTCATGAGAGATGAAAGCACAGACAATATGGCACTACCAAACAAACACCACCGGTGCGACCACCAATAGAAAATGTAAATGAAAAATAAGAAAAGTAGTAATAATACTCATCCATACACTCATTTTATCTCTAACTCCATTATACTGCCGTAAATGATGATAGCGCTATATACACACGGCTCAAATTACAAATGCAAATACAATACAACCAACGCAAAAGAGAATTTATTCATTTATTGTTGCGAGCAAATAATATGTACAGGTGTCATTCCCAAATCTTACACTGACTGTATCTCATTCTTATTCCCATTCTCATCTCAAGACAGGGCAAAAAAAAACTACATTTCATTCACAAGTTGCTTAAATGCTGTATGTATCGCTCCTTGACTCTGTCTCAATTGCACTGCATTGTCTTTTTAACTCTATCTGTAAAATACAGGGATATCTGATAAAGGCTATATACCCAGTTACTTATTCACTCTATGCTTTTAGAAGGGAAGATATGCCAGCAGAGTCACAATAAAGATCGACTAGCAATAAATACAAAATATATACAAGATAAAAAGAAACATCTGTGAAGATGTTTAAAGAGGACGTTCTATATACTATATACGGGGAAATGCGTAGGCTATAATAATTCTAATTCCATTCTCTTCACAGTACTCTTCACTATCTTGTTAATTCTCAGGGGATGATGAGTCAACTCGTACTCTGGGATCTGGGACTGATATACTCTGACTGACGACTGGTGGTGACGATGGGATCGAGCAAACATTTCCAGTTTTCATACCCCAGCATCTCAGATCAGCCCATCATCTATTCCTATATTACTATAAGTTTCGAAGTATTTTCCTATCTCAACATGCATTACACACTACATGTATGCAGCGAACATAACATGATTGCGATATGTTTGCTTGGAAAGATTAAACATTCTTTCCCTATCAATTTTACAGGTACACAATCAGGATATCTATAATAATTACCCTATAGCCATAATCGCACAGTATAATCCATGTTCGTGCATAGGTTTATTTTACATATTATAATATGCACTACTCTACTATATGTTCTTGTGAGATACTGATACTGGTACTGGTTCTTCTAGGATTGGGACTACTTAGGATTATTCTTAATCTGACAAGGAGGAAAGAGCAGGCAAGTTTTTGATAATTTTCTTAGAGGGGTGAGGCTCACAATTATAGATACTTGTTTCTCGTCTAAAAAGTCTAAAATCAAAATTCTTACAAGCAATTAGGTAACTATTTATATGTATGGGCAGTATTCGAACGAAAATATATATTATGTATCTATATGAATATTATTCTAGCTACACACCAATCCATGTTAATTCTGTAGAAAGAGTACACGTAGTTATAAATAATAAACACGCATATAAAATGAAAACGACTCAAAAACTTGCTCTGCCGATGAAGACTGGACTGACGATGAGAAATTAATTTAAGATTTTTTTTATTGAAGGTATGGGTAGGTACCGTAAAGATCCTAATAACTGTCGGGGGGAGTTAGGTCAAACTTTGCTTTAGACCCGGGAGTTATTAGAAACGTGAGTACAAAAAAAAAACAAAATTCTCTCCATTTGATTATATATGCTAAAGACCCCGAGAGTTATTAGAGACCCCCGGAAGTTATTAGGGAACCGGGAATTATTAGAAGTTTTACAGTACGTTATATAAAACTTTTATCGCTCCCAAATTCAAATACAGACAGTACGGAACAGTACACAAACATAGGTACGCCACGGATATTATTATCTCGAAAAATAAAAACACTAACTAATATTAATATCACGCTCAACTACTCAACTTTTAGTTTATCAGTGACTCTTAACTAGAAACGAGTAAGAAGGACCAGAGCCAGAAACAGAACCAGGATCCAGCAAACTACTAGCGATACTGAACAGCTATGTATAAAGGTGAGCTCAATTTTTTTTTTACAGATTTTTTTTTCTAAGATGGGATGAGACCAGATGATGCACCTGTGTCATGATTACAATAATTATAATCATGATTCCACTTGGTTTACATATATACATACTTTGTGCCTATACGCTAAATATTAAAAATTATGCTATATATATATGTGATACGATTATGGGATATGGAACTATATGGGCTATGAATGTGGACCTTTACTGAGGTTGTTGGACATTTTCCTCCCAGTATCAAAATCAACTGACTCAAAGAAACGACTGTATCCATGATTCGACGAAGGTTTGCTTCCAGAAAATTTATGAGTTTGAAGACATTCCGAAATATATGCATCCATAAAAATAATTAACTAAAAAACTAAAATGATTGTTTTCCGCATTTGAACGAAATAATAGTTACTAGTTTAGCATTTTATTGAATCAGTATTTGTTAAGGAAATTCGAAAAAACTTATAATACTCGTTGCGTTTAGTGCAGTGGCTTTGATACTAGGAGGAAAATGTCCTCGGTTACGCATTGGGAGGAGAATGCCCGGGGGGAGGGGAAATGTCCGGGAGGTGAATGTCCGAAAATAAAATGTCCGGGAGGAAAATATCCGTTTTTACTTCACTGCCTATAAAATACGAACGCATGTGAAACGAAGAACGAAATTAAGTCAGCCGATTTCTACTTTCCCCCAGTATCTAAATTGGAAATTCATTGCAAGAAATAAATACCAGAAACACGTACACAAAAGGCAATAATGTAGAAAAAGTGTGAAAATTGTGTTTCTCAAGCAGCCCTGATAATAGCAGTAGACTGATATATAAATATGTAATGTAGACTTTACATTACTACAAATATGTACAGTACAAAAGTAAAATGAAGCAAGGCTGACTTGTTTCGCTGTCAACTCGTAAAGTGTACACAATGAATGGATGTCACCCATGAGCGACAGTTTAAGGTAAGTATGTAAGATAAGACTACAGATTTGGTATTTGGTCCAAAAAACCGTAGAAATAGCGCCATATTATGTTTAACATAGAATACTTCCACATAAATATAAACACCTGTCCATCGATGTACCTACGTAATGGTAATATGTAAACAAAATCCTTATCATCATCTGTTTATATATTTTTAAAATATTGCCTTTACTTTAAATTGTAGTAAAAAGCTGTTACATGCAAAATAAATTATAAAAAATTCATTGAGGAATCAGGCGAGAGTCAAGAGCTCAAGAACTCAAACTCCATATGCAATTAACTATATGCCTATCTTAACTTTTCATTTGGATATTGTTTTGGTCATGTTCGTTTGTTTGGTTTGGATTTGGGGATTTGGAGTTTTGGACGTTGCGTTGGACGTTGACTGTGGGCTGAGACTTGATACTGTCTAATGCACTCTTCATCCAAGCTTTTTACAGCCACAAGAACAAGAACAGAAATGAAGAAATGATGAAGATGGAGAATAAGAAGATGAAGATGGTACGCCTTAAAATACTACCTATTTACCTAACCCTAACCCATGCCATCGGATTGCCATACCATGACGCCATATGCACCACCATATATGCTAATATGTATAATATTGTAGTATTTTTGTCCATATGGAAATCCTATAATATGGCTAGCTAAACCATACGTTTCCTTTCTTATACCTGCCTATACAGAGACTGTAATGGTGGTGGTGAATAATTGTGTGGAGAGTGAAGAGTGACTCCATTGTAGATTGTAGGACATGGTTCAAGACACGAAAGTGGAGGAGAATAACTATGTAAATGAGAATGAAATAATTAGACACCTGACAGGACAGGATCCAAATTGTTCAAATTGTCCAAATTGAAGAAGAGCGGTACACATGAGGAGATGACACAGGAGATAAGTTCCATGTCATGTAATCAAATGGGACATTGTCAAGACCAAGTCGAGGTGGTTCTGGTCCCCATTTCATCCCTCTCTCTCTCTCTCTCTCTCATCCCTCTTTCTCTAGCCTGTCACTGTCCAAAAAATCCACAGCCTAAATTGGGCATAGTAGTCGTCAGTCGTACAGCGGAGACGACGGACAGAAAATATAGTATACATAGATATAGCTACTATAGAGATGCATTACTATCTATCTTTATCTTTACATGTATAGAATATAGTATTCTTGTGTACCTGTTCAATTATTCGACAGCGCATATATACCTATATACTATTTGTATTTATACAAGAGAATAGAATTAGAATTGTGAATTGGCAACTTGAAACTCTCGAGACAGCTTGGAACCACATTTTTTCACCTCCGACTTCTCCTGACTCCTCGCAGTCTGACCAACATTCTTGACTCTTGTCCTACGTGTCAGCCACTCGTTACTAATTCTCTCAACAATACAAACATAAATACACCCTCCTATGCTTATATAGAGAGAGATACCCATTTGTACCTACATCTCTTATCCAAATATGTGCACGTAGACTGTAGACTGGTTGTGAGCCTGAATCTGAATAGTTATAGGCTTTAGCTTATTGCGTTCCTACACAACACGGTCGGGTTATCCTCCAACTCCAACTTTTAATATAGACACGAGAGAGTATAAAACATTTTTACATTCATACAAGAAGGCAAGGTTCAACTATTCTTTTTTTTTACGGTGATGGGTTTCTTTGTTCTTGAGCTATGTGTAAAATAAATGTAGAATGCAGGAGGACATCGATGTAGGTAGTGAAACATAGGTAGGTGGGTACAGGTACAGCTCCGGATAGGTATTTAATGTAGTAAATACAAATACGTGCGTGCTTATATACCTGTGCAAGCAAAGGCCAAAACTATAACTAGTAAGTTTAAGTAATACCAACGCCAACACTCACAAAGCAATTTCAACTGTCTGTATTTCTGTTCTGTTAAATGTATGTAGCTTAAATAGGACCAACGTAGAAATTCTTAGTGTAGTCAAGCAGTCTGATTTTCTCATTTTTGACTCCGTGTACAACAATAATATAATTCTTAATCTATTTCTTTCCCATGTCTCGGACACTTTACACCTTTGAATTCGAATAATATGCCCTTGACAAAAAAGAGGGCATAGGAGTCGAAATAATACTTTCGATATAAGCTCCGGTCACAGAGGCACACACCCACACTTATAAATCAAACCCCACCACCACCACCACCGTCAGTCATGAGTTCATAAGGAAACAAAAATAAAAATTATAGGTTAAAAAATGTAGGAACAAGAATAAGAGGGCTACAGCCATTGAACTAAAAAAGAAACGAAATATATATTATAAGTACCTACTTAAATCCTGCATTCAACACTTTGAAATAGTATTTAAACCTTCTCCAAATCTCAAAGAGACATGCTTTAAAACACACATTTCTACTTAAACTTTAATTTTGCTCCACAATTGACATTTTATAGTGATAGATGATGGATTACAATGTTTGAATTTATGCTCGAAAAGAAGGCAGGTGAATGTTAAAAATTCAATGCACTGCATGTCCAGTGGCACAGAATCATAGAATGAATGAAACCATAATAAAATATGTGTCTTATTCACGTATGTTTTATGTACGGTTTTAAGAATTAAAAATTCCAGTTATCTAATTAAACGCTCTTAGAAAGTTGAGCTAGCAGTATTTAAGTGACATTAAAATACGGTTTAATTTAATACTGTTTTAAATAAGTAAATATAATAATAAATAATCTCTGATTGGATAATTGTAAATATGGTAGATTTTTGCATTACACATAAACTAAAATAAATTCATAATTATAGGTTTTTCCGCATGTAAGATTCATATACAGCTGATTTCTGATATTGCTTCTTCCAAAGCAGTAAAAGCATACAAATATTACTTAAACGAAACCTCAGATAACCATTTACAGCTCATAATACTTTCTTGAGTAATATTCGGTTTGGTATGTTATATGACATGTGACTGATTCAGTAGAGGAGCTACATAGTTCGGTATAAAGTATACCTCTAGGTACCTACACACAAAAGCAGAGAGTAACTTGTAATTTTGTAAAATAAATAAATGCTATGTAGAAAATTATGTACAGTACCTCTCTCTACTTACCCTCATCCGAAAATTTGCTACTAAAAGTTCAACTCGCCTTTCCCACTCACAAAGAAATATTAGGACCCTACGACGAGTTAACAGAAAAAGTAAAGTTTGAAAAAGAAGAAATCATTTTACAAAATACAAGTAGACTTGGAAAGAAGACAGCAAGAGAAATACAAATAATAGAATGAAACTGTGGAAAGAGCGGATTAAATTGTCAAAGCAAAGTGTTTGACAAGTCAAGCCTCTGACGCGAGCTCTATAACTTGAAAATCTTTAGTACATCATCAGCGTGCATCTCAGTAGAAACTACGAGCGAGATATTTGATAGTTTTGTTGAAACTGGAAGAACAGTTTCTTGACGGCTGGACAAAGGCACAATTTCAACTTCAAGTCAAATTAAATAAACTCTATTGAATCAAAATGTCGTGTCTCTCTCTGTCTACTATCTGTCCTTTGCTCTTTTGACTTAATGGTATGGCTTAGTTTTTTTTGTGTGGTTAAAATCTTATCCAAACAATTTATTATTACTACTATACTGTATTTATGCACATAACTATACAAACATCTTTTGAACAGATATATGGATTTATACGAACAACAGATTTTGGCTGGGACTGGTAGCTATGGCTTTTTACTACTTGACAAGGATGATGCTGAATTTTGAGTTTTTGAGATACAACAATGCTTGACAAAATTATGAATGTCTCAAAAGTTACCAGGTACACAGCACAAACCAATTGTAACCATACAAATGCTCATTATTATTATATCCCTCCATTTTTCATCCAACAACAATCATTCAACACTTAATCATAAAGCTCTTTAAATCCTTAGCAGAGATGAAGCTAAAGAATTTAAAATGACGAACGTGTCACATATTTCATTCATTCTTTTGTAATTCTGTATGACTCAAAAACATAATATGGACAAGCTTGGAATTTTAAACTGACTAAATTCTTTTCCCTTTTAGTTGCAATTTAGTAACAATATATTTGACGATATTGACTGATTGACTGTTACAAAACAATCATTATTGGGCTCAGAGCATTGCAAGATATTTTTATTTATCTGTTTTGTTTTTCACTCAAGAATACAATTCACATACAGCGATTAGCGATGCAAGCCGATGATTGCAGATGCAATGGATCTTCCCTTGACCCTTGACAAAAATAAAAACTTGAAAAAGAATATGAACTCGCAATATTAGTGCGTAGCTTCCTTCGAGTATGAGATTTTTATGCAATATAAAGATTGTGAGTGTACTTATATAAATCGAAAATAGTTATTCAATAAACCCATGTACCCATGCCATACATGGGTACAATAGTAATTAACATTCCTTATGTAAAATGAAAATAATCTACGTTTTTCCTCTGTTTTTTATGTACACGTGCTGAATTCCTTATGCCCTATGGGATGAAAGATGAAATAACATGAATATGGTTTGGGTTTGGGTGTGGAACATGGTTCTGCACACTGCACTGTTCCCTTATGTGAGCGCTATTAACTCTCATCTTCGGTCTTCACGCAATCTCCCCATTTGCAGATTATGGTATCCACCTGCACTAGGTCCCTATCTACTTTAATTGCATCTTCCTTCGTGTGCGATTTTCCTCACTAGTAAATCTTAATAACAAATTCAATTCAGCAAAAATACTCTTTGAAACACCTGTACTGCATCTATATCAACCTCAATGTTAAATTCTGTAAAAGAAATATATATTTTCTGAACTTTCAAGAGAACGACGTTGAAGAAAAAGAAGACGAGTACACATTTTTTGTATAGTAGTTTAGGGACCGACACAAACATGCATTATATAATGCAAAATCATTGTCAAGCAGTATATAGGCAGGTAATATAATAATAGTGTATATTGCACTATAATATATTAATTTTAATTATTGTGCGATATGATTCCTACACTCACGACATATGACGTACGCGCAACTTACACACTTCTACCATAGGGCCAGAACAGAGTCCATATATGGCATGGAGGAGATGAGGAGAGGATAACATAGAGCGCTTATACTTATAATATTGTAGATTCTGGGATGTGGAAGGAGTGACAGGATGAAAGAAGAAAAATCCATAATGTGCACCTTGCCCTACTCGATCATCTGCCTATTATTTTCTTTGCACGTACAAAGATAAAGAAACACCTCTGCAACTTCTTCTTCTTCGTCGTCGTCGTCTTCATGAATGAATTTTGCATGAAGCCAAACCTCAATTTTGACCGTGACGACCATTACAATTACAATTTACAATCACTCATCTACCTTTGCTTGCATATGGCATGCGGTGATGGGGATGGTGATGGTGATGGCTCCACACCTTTTACAAGAGAAAGAAGAAGAAAAAATCTACACAATTCATCTATAGATGTGTTTAACGTTTTTTTTGTGCCTTATACATATTTCTTAACGAAACAGACTCCCGATGAGGAATGAATATGAATTGAAATAATTTATTCAAAATTCATACTTCATACTTCATAGTACACAACAAAACTAACAGCCTCACGTCACACGTCCACTCAATGCAATTTACGAAGTTACATAGCAAACTAACCCAACTAAAACAACCCCCAACCCCAACATTATCAACAGTACAGTACAGTGAACAAAATTCAAAATACAATATCCGAACCATCACACAACTATAGTGGATGCAAAAATAAAATCACAACGAGAACGACGTTGCTGTTATCTACGAGATAGGAAAATGCGAAACATATCTTTTCTTATGAATGCAAATACTTACTTAGAGCCTATTACAGAACAACAGACTATACGACGACCACAGCAAAATTCTTTTAGTGCTCTATTCATTTTCACAAGGCATCCCAACGTACCTATGCTATGGGCACACCAGTATCTCAAGATATTAATAATGTATTCTGCTTGGGAAAAACAAATTGATGAATTCCCCATTAGCATTCACATTCATTCAAGTCACAATCACTGACTATAGTGAGGTGAGATCCTCAGATCAGATGTAACTCATTTAAAGGAAAAAACTCAGAACCATTTTCAGAATGAGTCTGAAAATGGAAATAGCCAAGAACCAACTCGCGTCAGGAGTTATTTAGCTTAATATATATCAGTACACGTCAAATGACACTCATAATTAGCCTCTCAATTATACAAGCAAAATCATAATGTGCATTTGCCAGTATCTTAAACATAAAAGTACTCCATGTTTTTAACACTCTAAATTATGCGTGAACACATATAATTAGTTGTGTAACTATTTGCATTGTTCTACTAGAAAGGATAAGAATTTAAAAGTAAGTTGCACATAACATTATGACAAAATAAATAGGTGCTCTTTTTACAATTACGTGCACTATCAACGTCAGCTATTATATAAATTAAAAATGCAAAAACTATGAGAAGTAACAAGTCAAAAACACTGCCAACGTCAACATGCCAACTATAGATACAGATACAACCACGACTCGCTTAATCTCCTAGATTTCAATATGTTTTGAATCCAACATAATACATTTAGCACCTAAGGTAAGGTAAAGATAACAAAACCCATTAAGGAGATCCAGGCTCTGTTACATAAAATGAACATATAGAAATGCATAATAAAAATTCCTTTAAAAACCCGTAATACAGAATAGGAAGGTGTTAAAAAATAAATATGTGATATAATTAGGAGCGGCGGAGCAGAGAAAGAGACTCGCTACATTTTTATATTATTACATCAAGGAAATAAACCGAACTTCCAAGAAATAAAGGTTGAAAAACTTTTGTATAATTATTTCATGACATCTACCAGTGCCTCTACTACCAAAAAAGAAACGGAATTCGTGTAAAATGTTTTCTAAATTGTTAAAAAGAAAACTTACTTTTAGGTATTTTCAATTTGGTGTCTATTTTAGTATTGGTATGTCGAGTAGGGAATTTATACTTTGGCTTAAATAGGATCTGTTTTATATTGAGAATCCCAAGCGGAGGTGGAGAAGTACAATAGTGTCTTGGCTTTGTTATTGAATACCACATAGAAATTCTCTTCATTCTACGCACACTATGGGATTCTAAAAAAAATGTTTTCAAAGTCTTAAGTTTGATAATATAATAATAGAATAATAATAATAATTGTTGCTATGTATTGAATGGTTGACTGGTGAGGTTTAAGGTTAAGTCGCGGCATGATTGAGAATGTGAATGTTTAGTCAAGTGCGACTCGGCGCCAAGCAGTCTCGCACCTCTCCAACAATTTACGGCAGGATTTTATTTAGTCAAGTAGTGCTCACCTGCTAAACTTCTCTTTTATCCTTTTCTTTTCTTCATCACACGTCCACGTCCACACAACATCACACATACAATGCCCATACCTATATAACAAGGTAGGTGATTCCTTTCAAAATTCAAGGAGAAAAAAATATATCTCTCTTGCCTAGGCTAAAATAGTAAATTGTATAATAATTATACACATGTACACTTGTGGGTAGTTGTAGTTTCCCAGCGTCGCCTACCTGTCTGTATAATATTTTCTTATTCTTTAAACAGATGACTAAAGAGTTTACCCTTCAGTTTCTTTAGCATTCTTATTTCTTATTATTCTCACTTTATATATCCTTTGGCAATACGGATCATAAATACGTCGTAGATGGTTTTATACAGACAATAGATATATAGACACATCATATATTATTATATATAGTTACAACCATATACTATGCAAAAGTATGTAGACACACGTAACTACGCTTTAGGATTATCGATCTCTTAAAACTTACCTACTATATTGAGTAGGAAATACTAAAAGAAAATATTAAATAATAAAATTTCACGTGGCAGTATCATGTATAGAATGTCAGACCCTCAACATTCTCGTTACTCCTTTCTACCTCTCCCATATCCAAATCATAAGACCAAAACCAATTTATCTACCTAGACTAATTTTGTAAGCCTCAAGAAATGCGGATGACGGATAGTGCCTACTGCCAACAGCGCCAGCGATGCACCAAACCAACTGAACTGTAGAGGAATGCATCTAATATCTAGTAAGTAACTAGAAGGTATATAGCGTCTACAAATATTGAAACATTATGTATTTTGATTAAAGGCAGAGGAACCACTAATTTAATAATATACATATGGGTACATTCAGATTTATTTAACCCCCAGCATCTCAGGTGTGCTGGGTTAGGTTAGTCTCGGTCCTAGTCTCGGTCTCGACTAAAAGTCTGGAGTGTATCTAATGCCTCGCAGGACTTCGACATGGGCTAACTGTTCACCCCGAAACGCTCTTTTAGATAATCTATTAAAGATCCTCAACCTGTCATAAATAAATGAGGAGAGAGATGTTTTATGTTTTTTTCTATTGTGACACACGTAATTAGTCCATCATGTTTAAGCAGCTGATGCTCCTGGCGCAATGATACATCCAGACATCTGGGAACGCTGGAGTGCAGACTTAAGTACATCATTCGTATAATATGTAATATTTAATTACGCTTACTTCAGCAACTTCCCCATCTGTTTCAGTCAATGTATATAATTCAGTAGAATTCATTTTCCTATGAAGAGAGTATCGATTTTTTGAAGACCAACATAGTGCCTATGCACATAATATAGCAAAATGATTTGTTCAGTTTTCAAAATTTTATATAACTTTTAAGGATTAATGATTTAGTTAGGAATGTATTTAATAGTAATTAGTGAAAACTATGAGTTAAATTAGAGTAACTACAAAAACTGTCTAGCATTAGCATTCCTCAATACCAATGAGATAAACTCATTAAGTTATAGGTCCGTATAATATGTCATAATCATAATAATCGTCTCTTACTTGTTAGCTTTTGTGTAGCGCATTATTTAAATTTGAAGAGGATATAAGGAGCAGGGCTGACTAAATAACAAGACTTCGTAATAATTTTGATGCATCGCATGTCAATAAAAAACATAAAACTTGGGAACACAAGGTTGTTTTGTTTATATGTTCTACCAATATGCTATTAACATTGAGTACAAGTACCTACCTACACTATACATTACACGACCAGCAGAGCAGTACGAGGACCAGGACCAGGACCAGTAAGAATGATACATACTTTACAGAGACACAAAACCAAATAACTATAAAATCAAGTTCAGTCCAGCCACAGAAATAAAAGAAGAAGAACAAGAGTTCTGACTGAACTGAACAACAGAAGAACACGATCACGATGTGTACGTTCCATGTGAAGATTTGAAGAAGATAAAGAATCCTTCTTTTCTCCCCCCTCTTCCTATAAAACATGGCCTGAACAAGTTTTAAACGGCACTTGTACTCGACTCTCAACAACAATCGTCAGAAATAAACACGAAAAACTACACTTAAACACTCAAAAGAACATAAGAACATGAAAACATTTTTTGAACAAACTATAATGTCAGTGCTCAGATTTCTGTTTAGAAGCAAAAAAACAACTCTTTCAACATCAAATAAGAATTGACAATAATCACAAAAATTATGTATATGCAGTACGGACATAAAAAGAAACAGTAATCATACGTGCATACTTATGCACAACCACTTGTAGCATAATTTTTAAATACTGATTTTTGATTAGAAAGAATAAAAATATACTACTACATGCAATACAAATCAAACACAACATTCAGACTTGTACACAATTTAACATCCTCTATTTAATTATGGACAATTTGCTAATGGATCCTATTTATCTGCTTTGGAACAATAATATTATCTAATTTTTATGTGTACTCCAAAAATTTGTATATTATTACCCCTGCAGAAAAGTTGCAGCAAGATAATAAAGCACGTTGACTGACTGACTAGTAAAGTTATAGACCAGCAGCACAGTATTTATGAGCATATAGTATGTATAATAAATGCAAAACAACTTTAGCATAAGTACAAAGAAAATAATCTTTTGACTTTTCAACATCCTGTTACCTCTTGCCTTGTTCTGTTCAGCAATAATAAAATTGTTTTTTTGCAAGCCATCGAATCGTTTCTTTCTGACTTCTGACAGGCACAGAGCCATCTGAATTACGACTTGAGGAAGATACTACAAAAATATTTGAAAATTCTTTTGAGCTGCACACAGCACACAAAAAATCTGCATAGTACACATATAAAATATACATTTCGTTGTCTTGCCATTTTGCCATTTGTTTTGGATGATGTAAAAAAAGCACCGGTATGGAACAAAGCTTACGCAAAGTGATGTCAAAGTCGATGGTCGCTGTTGAAGGGAACAATGGCACATATAAATTTTATTTGTTTTCCTTGCAAATAATTTCTTTAAAGCTATAAAACATTTAGGGAAAATAAAGTTTGGGAACGCAAACCTTTTCAAGTTCCCAGCGCTGTAAAAAATATTGCTGACTTTGCGAGTATTAGCCAAAAGTTATTTGCTCATCCTCATCATATTTTATACTGATTACAGAGTAGTCAGAGAATGTTTTCTTAAGCATATGCCAGATGATATCGAATATATAGTTACACTTGACTAGATGATAGAACACTAGAAGTAGCTGACCGTACAATATGTGTATGTACTGCCGATAACTAAATGTATTTATCTGCAATATGGCAAATTGGTTTAACGTAGCCTGTCTCCATGCTAAACTGTCAGTTAAGGCTGTTTTTGGTCATAGACAAACCACTTTTGATTGAAGTTCAATCTATGAGGAATTTTCCTGGATACTTAAAAATTAAATTAAAATGTAACGATTAGATAAAGTTTAAAAAATATTCCGTACCTACACTCTCCGCAATTCGTGTACACACATGAAACCCAACGGTTATTTAAGTAGGTAGAGCCACCGTAGCGCGTAGACGTAAAAGTTGTACTAGGTAGTAGGTAGAGTCCTGAGCAATGAAGTGAGAAGCTCCACCGCGGCTTAATTTTGAATTGGATACCGAAAATGGCGAAAATCTGGAAAAGCAGAAAATTGCCGGCACTGGTACTTTCTTACTTCCAGCTTAAAATCAGTAACATTACACAGTCAGTGGACATTATTTAGATTTAAATGTTTTGGTATTTCAACTACGATTGAAAAGTTACATCTACACATGAACGATGATGGTTTTGTGACTAGATTTTCATAAAAAGTTAAAGCCGTCAGTCAGCTCCCTGATTGGTCTGCTGATTTGAACGGATTGAGAATTATATCTAAATGCTGAGTATTTAAATTTAAATGCTGTGCATTTAGAAGTAATTACTTAGTAATTTTTTAGCATTTAAATATAAATACTGAGCATTTAAATCTATCCAGTGTCCACTGACTGTTACAATTTTGAAATAGATACTGTCAGCGTATGATAGAAGAACACTACTGGCTACGTAAGTAAAGGTTTAGATTTTCTGAACATGGGGCTATTATTGGATACCGCCAAGTATCTTTAATCGTTAAGAAAGAGTCAAAGAAAACAAGAATCTTTTGTATTTGTTATACATACGGATTTTAGATTCAAAGGCCGAAAGTATTACCAAGTAATTTAAAGTAATTTGTCATGTATTGCAGATAAGGATGAAAGTAATTTATATTTAGGTTTTTTGTAAGAATGGTAAAGTTGAATGAATTATCCAGACGTCCAGACCAACAACAATACATAGAGATAGTTTGACAAAACCTCCTAGGTTCTAATAGGTCATATTTTGAAGTTTGAAAATATGAAAATATTTGTTGTTCGAAATTGTTTCAAAATTGTGCTACCAACTACCAATTGAACGGCATAAGCATCACAAACAACAAATAACGATAGGAATTTTAATGGCGCAGTACTCTTCAAACAGTTTTTTTGCTCTTAAATGAGGATTTTGAAACAATTTTTCAATTCCGTGAGGTAAATATCTTAAACTTCAAACTTTAGCCGCCCTAAGTGTTAAGTATCACAAATCTTTCAGGGAGGTAGATGTAGATAAATGAGCTGCAAAATCATTCATAACTTTTACTGTCGTTTACAGTTTTCAGATCACGGGCCGACACCGGCAACCGGCTTTCGAACTATTACATCGTCAATCGAACTCAAGTAAGTGTATCTTCAATCTTACCTCGCAACGTTTTTCTTTGTGTCATGATGATCCGAGACCAAGAATTTGAGAAATTTTTGTCACATTCCATTGTTTGTTGCTATACTCATTGTCATGGGAATACAAGCACATTACTCAACATTGAAGTTCTTAATGTCTCTGTCATCTGTCCTCAATGAGGAATGTTGCCAGTTGCCACCAATAATGATTTCACCTAAAATTTGTAAGGTATTTACAACTACCAATCTACCAAAGTGGGGCTCAATATTTGATGTTGATGGTTGGATGTATTGGAAGATCTCATGAAAGCAAAAGCAAAAATCGAACGGATAGAATACCATTGATGTATTATTTTCATTATCTTTCTATATATATGTATGGGGTAGGTACCTAGTTCGGTGTATGTATATGTGTTATGTAAATCTATATAGTGACGTACATAGTTTGTATTAGCTTTGTGGAAAATATTTAAAACACAATTAGCTCTGTATGGCTGTCAATGGAAAACAAGGTGAGGTTGATTGTTAGTGCAGGGAAGAGTAAGAGTGACTAGTGACTAATCGTAAGCATTAAATATTTATGTTACATGCATGGGAAGGCAAGGATGGCATTGAGAGTGGATGTTCAAATTGATGGTCTCATGAAAATGTCCGTAAGATAGTGAAAAAATTTCGGCCACTTTGACGTAAAATAGAATAATATCCTAATCGTACTTCTTTCGTCGAGTTCAATGGAAGCTTTTATGTGTATCTTGTGTCCATCCAGTCAGTCCAGCGTTAGTCACTATTTAATAGTATAGTTGTTAGTCGTTGAAATTGGTTTTGTAGTTAGTAGTTTTATAGTAGTTGTAGTTTGGACTGTTGTTCGTAACAATTCCGAAACAAATGGGCTGACTGTTTTCAGAATACACTGCCAAACCATTATTATTGGCATTCCTTAGCCGACTGAGTGTGATTTGTGATTTGACGATCTTTCAAACTTTATAGAGGACGACTTAAGGAACGCTCACTGGACATATTATGGACCAACCAGAATCATAGAACAAGACCATCAATATCAATATCAAACCCTCGCCTCGGAACAAGTAGATGGGAAGGCACATAAAGAGTTTTGACTGTAAAGGATGAAGTGCCGGCCGGTGCTAAAGGCTGTCACTCTATGTGTTACTGATATCGCTCATTCTTCTCTGCTCCTCAACTCAACTTTTTCAAAGAACTCCAATGAAGCATCTACCTCGAACCATCCATTGACTCCGTGGGTAGCTGGGCATATTAGCATGACGATGGCGGAGATGGTGGTCATGAGAGTTTTTCCTAAAACAATGCTCAATGGGTCCGACGGAAGGTAAACTTCAAAGTGTTCCAAAAGCTTTAAACCTTTTACTCGAGAAGTCAGTACTTAGGCACTACCTAAAAGTATATCGCAATGTCTCGCCTCCAACTTCTTACCGTATGCATGCTGTTACGGTTGCTGTGAATTGGAGGATTTATCATAAAGACCTGGAACGTAGTACAGCTCTAACTAGTTAGTCTTGTGAAGGTTCGTAGTTCGTATATACAAATAAAAACAGTTCAAAACATATCATTGCCTGATTTATGATCATCTGCTATGTTTCATAACCATGAAACTGCCGAATATGAAAGACATACCTTCATGTGGGTATTACCTTTAATATATTTATTTGTACAACTGACAGCAAGCTGCTAATGCTGTAATGTGTGTGTGTGTTTCATTCTTTCAGTGTGTGGGGTATAAAATATGTCAGATAGAAAGGAAATCCGCACATTGATGTGCTCACAAAATTTTCCTTGTGTGGATGTAAGCCCATGGATAGCTAATAGCTAGATGTATAATAGTATTAGATTCTGGACCAGGATTTTTATACAAGTAGATATATCTATCTCCTTGACTGCATCGATGTAAAAGCAAACTCACCAAAATTCAATTAACGATACAGAACCAACTTCCAAGACGTATTTTAGGATTTCAGAAGATGATGCATAATTTTTATGGTATGGTTTGGTCTTGTATTTAGTTATGTAGTCCTTTGCTTTGAATTTGAAGTGGATTTCTTAATGATACTTGTGTAGTGCGTATTTACGTATTCAGCGAGGGCAGGTAAAGGTACTTACATGTGTAATAATTGTAGGTGCTGGTCTCACTCACTAGTCAGTACTGAGTTCAGGAATGAAAAAAGCGCAGGGAGAGCACAAAGAGAAGACGAAACCGATCCAGAACGGAATGAGAGAGAAAAGGAAGAGGAATTGAAGGGAGAATAGTAGATGATATTTTGAGTTGGGAAAGAGAGAGAGAACAATAGATGAAGAAGAGCGGACTAAATAGATGGAGATGCAAGTGCATAATATAATAGACAATGTTAATGTAGGTACAAGCTTGTAAAAGATGGTCTTTGGAACAGGCATGACGATGATTGTTATTATCGGATGGAGTGAGTATGAAAGGGGGTCCTGGGCAGGTCGAGGATAATAAAAGTTCATGATGACGTTTGCTGGGTGGGCCAAACCATCAAAACCCCCAAGCGCCGTCAAAACCTCCGGCACAGGACAACAACTTTATATACATGATTTTTCCATTTTCACTTGCCTCAACTTTTCAAGTCTCTCTCTTTCCCGAGTTTGTGAGTACCACGGAAACCAAACGAAAAGTACCCATAAGAATCACAATTAAACTAGACTACACGGATAGAGGATCCTTCCTTCTCCTTCTTGGATATCTTTATAAATATATACCCACATCTTATACAAATAAATGCCATTGCCAAACTTTAACTTAATGTGAGATGGCGTAAGTAGGTATGGGTATATTATTAAGGATACCTTATACAACCTGTAAGGGCATACTATAATATGTAATGTCAAACGCATAATATGTAGTTACTTATTGTATATTGATGTATTGCCCAGCGCAGTTCATCATTTCCCCCTCTACTCTCGAGTTCATCTTCTTGAGTAGGTACAGATAGATCTTTCTTCTCTCTTCTCCCAAGAAAGCCGCCCCACCTGTAGAGTCTATAGAAAATTGGCCCACCTAATCGTCTTCCCCTCAGGTGTTCTCTCTTCTTCAGTGAACTTCTCTCTATTCTTCACTCTGTGCCTCTCTTCTGGCAGCCAACAACATTATCATTCATCCATCCATCTAGTTTAACTTTTGATCCTCTTCTTTTTCATCTCTACACTCCACTTTCTTTCTTTGGCCCTCTCTTCTTGTTCTCTCTTCATCTCGGTTTACCACCTCTGACTTTGGCTTATGGCTTTGACTTTGAATTGAAGCTTCATCTGTAATCCGTGCTAAGTATATTATACTCTCGGTATCCCTGCTGAAGATACTTTACAATTTTGTTCATGTATATGGTATTGTATATAATTGTATCGCTCTATCCATTATCAAAGAATATCTGTAATCTGTAAGAATAATATTTGAACAGCGCGTCTTCTCTTTCTGTTGCATTGTTATTGTTACTCTACTATTGTATTTATTTGTATACACACTGAGCAGGCATGGTAATGGATGGACGTGAACATGGGCAGGTGTAACTATTACAGGCTTAATAATACTTAAGAATGGTTTGTCTTTTCATGTGGCTAAAAGCATGCACGCTTTAGCTTGAGCAGATACAATGATGATTATTTTAGAGTTGCTGTTAAATGCAGGGGAATGGACAGAGAATGCAGAGTAAAACAAGAGTAACAATAATTGTATCTTGACATGACATGACATAGTACGCCACTCAGTGCATTGTAATGTATCATCCTCACATATTTCTTATGTAAATCATAAATACTTGCATGGAATGGAAAAGTCAATGTTACAGTATTAACGACTAACAAGGAAAGCACACCGTATGGTACACCCAGATTTTAAAACCACATAGTGTAATCGATTAACCCACCTTAGTGTACTACAACGCTAAAACAACTCGGTCGCATTTTGCGCCGTTCGCTCACAGTAGCCCGCCAAAGTTTAAAAAAGTCGATTTTTTGATTTTTTGCCGCCCCATAGCTCCTACAATTTTTATGCGATTTTCGAAAAAATTGAATTTTTGGGATCTCCAGAACATTATCTTAAAAGTAATTTCTGGGTTTTCAAAAATTCGAAAATTTTCATTTTTTCCAAAAAATAATTAAAATAACCGTCTTTTTGAGGCCCTAAAAAATACCTACTTTTTTGGAAAAAATGAAAATTTTCGAATTTTTGAAAACCCAGAAATTACTTTTAAGATAATGTTCTGGAGATCCCGAAAATTCAATTTTTTCGAAAATCGGATGAAAATTGTAGGAGCTATGGGGCGGCAAAAAATCAAAAAATAGACCTTTTTAAACTTTGGCGGGCAACTGTGAGCGAACGGCGCAAAATGCGACCGAGTTGTTTTAGCGTTGTAGTACACTAAGGTGGGTAAATCGATTACACTATGTGGTTTTAAAATCTGGGTGTACCATACGGTGTGCTTTCCTTGTAAGTAGTGTAAATTGTATTTGTCCGTGTATTATATAGACGTATAAAGTATTATGTATTTGTTTTTATTTTACACATGGATGCTGTTTGTATTTCCAGTTCCAGATCCAGCAAAGCCATCGCTATATGGAATGAATGATATCAGTGTACTTTATAGTGACCGTGGAACCAGAACCAGAGTGCAGTTTGGCTTGCCGGTAGAAAAAAAGACTTATCCACGGAGTCCAATTGAGAGCAAAAGAAGAGAAACAATGAGAATGATGATGAGCTTAGTCTTGGTCTCTAAATGTAAAAACGTGTACGGAGTACCATTGTCGATTGTGGACCATGCTGTGGGCTGGATTTTGGTTTGTTCATTTATTTCATTTTAGTCAAATATATTATAATGTAGGTACAAGTGCCTTCACCGCACTGCACTTGCTTTTGTAATCGTAATCGTCCCTTCCTTTAAGTATTTCCTTTGCGCCCTATCCCTATTATATAAATATGTTCCTGCTTGACGCAACTTAGTACATTGATTGGTGTACACTCAGTCAGATCTCACCGAAGAATGACTCGAAGAATTCCATCTTTCACTTTTGATCCCATCCATATGTCTAATAATGGGTTCTGCTCATCGTCACAGTCACATTATTTCTGTATAATTCCTAGAAAATGTGCACTAGCATCTGTAATACATAATCGCTTGATTTCATCGGCTGATTTTTGTTATTATCACAAATATTTTATTTACCTGTTTTATGAGGCTATATTATTGTATATTATTGTCATTACCAGATTTCAGTTGTCACACTGCATGACAAGGCAAGGGAATTACTCCAAGTGGTACACCCAGATTCAAAATATGATATCTGCATTCGATGTAGCTTGTGGTAGATATGCCCTGAAATACTTTGGTTGCATTTTAGTGCGACAGAAGACTACAATGGCCCTCCAATGAAGCTTTAAAAAAATGAATTTTCGATATTTTGCCGCGTCATTATAGCTACCACAGTTTCAATACTATAATACTATTTCTGCATTTATATTAATAAACTTGTAAAGTGAATTTAATGTTTTTCAAAACTTGAATTTTTTATGTTTTTCTGAAAATTACTAAAAGTAATGGCATTGGTGTTGATTCCCATTTTTGAAAAACAATTATTTCAAAAAAATGTAAAATCATTTTGAATTTTGAAAAACTCCGAAATGACTTCTTAGATCACAGTAATTCACCGATTAATTAATGCCGAAGTCAAGTCCATGTCAAGTCAATCTCAAATATTCGGTTTTGCCGCGTTTAAAAGCCAATAAAATAGACTACTTGACGTTTAATGAGCCTATTGCAAAACTACCGCCGCTCACGGAGCAAGGGTGAACTATTTTTCAAAAAGCCCATGTTAAATCATACGTATTCTTAAATGGCTTAATTTCCAATATGAGGTTTATAGTCTAAAATCAAAGAGACATAGTAGATAAAAATGGTACGGGGTTTTCGTTGAAATACATACGTCGACCTGAGAATCAATTTTACGGTCACCACAGGCACGGTACTGCCAATTTAATGATCTTAAAGTGTTAATTGTGCATTTATCTTTAATTTGCGCCTATAAATCTCATATTGGAAATAAAGCCATTTAAGAATACGTATGATTTTGCATTGGTTAGTTCAGTCTTGCTCCGTGAGCGGCGGTAGTTTTTCAATAGGCTCATAGAGAGGTGCCTACGAAGTTCTAATGCCACTTCTTCGATTCGAGTGAAGATGTCAGGCTTTGAATTTGGATATACCTTTTTGGGGTGCTTCGCTCGGCTTGGTTGCCAGTAAAATCAAAACAGTTCTGGAACTACCCCCCACGAGTTTTATACCACAACCACAACTTTTCAGTGACTTTCAAATCCAAAATCATAGCTTAAGTACTTACACCTCTTAACGGTGACGTATGCATATCTATAGAGACGGGGGATGGAATAATTATCATAATTAACACAATATTTCAATGTTTACATTACTAACAATGAAATTACGTTGAGTTTCAGGCAGCAATTTAAGTTTCAGTTTTAGTAGTTTTATTTATTACATCAATGTATGTATGACATAATTTTAACATGTATGTAAATCATCGATACACTTAATTTACTTAATTATGATTTCCAAAGTAAGAATTTTTGTAAATAACAAGGGATGTTGATATTTTCGCTCGTGCGATTCACGATTGACGCATATATGTATATATATGTATATATGTATATATATATGACGATAATTGCTGACTCCGATTTTATCAGATAATTGTCTCTTTTAGAGATAGTGTTCTCTTTTTTTATAATTTTCTCCTCCATAATTCCTTACAATACTTTACCAAATAATTGCTAAGTTTTCCTTAGTTTTAAAAGAATTTCAATATTATTTATTACTTATAAAGTAATTATTTACGAATATGATTACCATTTATGCTGATTACGCATAAAGATATTATGTTCGCTCGTGTTTATGTTGGATAACATTTTAGGATTTTAGTTTAGTCTATAGCTGTAGGAGTACTATAGATTAGTTATATTATTATTCGATTAGTTAATTATTTTACATGGTAATTATTGTTATTATCATTGAAAATTGAAATCCAATTTCATTACTGGCATTATCATAATTTCATTGTGTTTTTTAAGCTAGAAGTCCATACAGTTATATTAACATTATTTTGTAACTAATTATAGTACACATTCATTATTTAGTCATTAGGGAGTACTTACATTTAATAGCTACGACGGGTGTATACGTGATATATATTTAGTTATTTTTATCTGTATTTTAGTATCTTGTCGTCGTACTTCTCCAATCTTCAACTTCAACTGCTGAATCTGTCTATATGTCAAGTCCACACACGTGCGGGATTTGGGGGTGGGGCTTAATTAGTTGAGTGCGTGTAACACAACAATTAATCAAGTAATTATAATATTAAGTCTAACTGAATTCTTTGGTCACGAAAAAATTGACAAACAGATAATGCAAAATAACACCTAACTATAATTAAATTCACTTCGACTAATTATTGATTGCAAGGGACACATCCCCAAATCAATGTTCGCCAAAACAGATAACATAGGTAGATAATAACATAATAACCGTCTGATAAGTTGTTAGCCTTTTGTTATTTTTGAACTCATACTTATAGACCTCTGCAGGTACACATTTATTTTTACGTCGTACAAGTTAATTTTACAAGTCAGTTTTACTTGTTAGATTCTTTTCTGTGATTTTAAAGAAGCTATACACACAAATCGTAATCATCCGAGCATATAGTTACACATAATTAGTTTTTAATCTGTACTTTAGACCCAAGTTGCCTAAGTACTTAATAACAATATTAACATGTAGTTGTTAATACCTTGACAATTTATAATTAAAGAGTGGTAGTTAGTACCTAGGCAAAGGAGCACACCATCTACTGTTGTTATACACATATTAAATATAAATCGGGGCCTACCTAAAAAAGAAACATAATTCCTTAAATAATCCTTATTTTCTACTACTACTTGTATTTCTGAACAAAGTCACTAGCATAACTACAACATCAATTATAAATTCTAACTAACATACTAATAAACACCAAAACCGAGTGAAAATAGTAGAATTGCTTTTAATTTTTAACTACATTTGAATCACGCGTTCAGTAAAGTAATGAAAAACATGTACTTTTTTTACATTCATGCTTTTCATATTATACTATGTAATACAAGAAGTAAAAGTTCTAAAGTAACAATAACACGTCACACAGGATTTTCATTTGCTAGCAATGCTGTAACTTTGTCTTTAAAGATGTCTTTAGTAGTTCATCAATCTTCTAATTTTTAGTTTCAGTTCCTTTCCCTTCTATAGCCTCGCATTATAATTTATTATCGTTTCTGTACATCTCAAATGTTTGGATTATTTTTCGTGGCATCAATATTTTTTCAAGAGAAAAAAGTTGCGCAAAATTATACCTCTTACTTAAGTAGCATAGTTATGCATTTCATAGCAGCAAAAGTCAAGAGTGGCGTATACTATATATATAGATACGATATATTTATACACGTTTGTTAAAGATTTCTCTCAAATTTAATCAGAATGTCGACTATCGATTCTATACCTAGCATAATGTTCTAGATATACTTACCTAGTATACAAGCATTCTTAATCCTAAAGTACTGTTAAAGTAGATTTTTTGCAAGCTTTTGTTGTTAAGGTATAGTTTTATGTACCTACATATATATTCCTAGATTTTATATAAGTCATAAATAGGTCGTATGTAAGTTGACGTTGAATCAGTTTCGATTGTAATGATAAAATAATGCTTCATTTTCTTACATGCACTCAAAATTGTACACGAGTCTCCTTACTTACCGCTTTTAACCTTATTTACGAACTTAAACACAACAACGATTCGGATTTAGATATAAAACGAAATCTTTATGCCAAAATACATTACACTTCCCTACGTATAGACTAAGTACAAGTATAAAGTACAATCTAGGGCAGAGGTACAATTTTATAATATTCAAATGTTCCATTCCGTTTATAATCTTGTCGTCAAAATATATACATATTTAGTTAAATCTTTTCAGGTCAGATTAAGTAGATTAAGCTCTCCTACTCCATTTCTTGCATAAAATACAAACACATATTAATTCATAGTTACTGTATGTATGTATATATATATGCCTCTTTGAGTTTATGTACGCTTTTTTACGTTTGCTTTCACCATTCTAAAATAAAGCTAATCCACGTCCACCTTACCAAAATAATTTGCATACAAACACTAACCTTCTGACATCACATGATAAACACGGTGCGCTTTTTCTTATAATCTGTCCATACTACTATTCTACAAATAATTAATCTAATCCTAATTCTGCTAGTGTGTTTTTAGAGCCACGAACTTTTAAATGGTTGAAACTTTTACGAAGTTCCAAATGAAATTCAACATCATACTCATTTACAATCAATAGAGGCATATGACAATAATATGAATAATAAGGATAAATAATAAAATCCTATCAGAAGTCAAAAACTAAAGTAACCGGATTACATAATTCCTGATGATAATGATACAAACACAAAGTCGTAAATTTAAAAACGCTCTTTTTAATTCCTGATTTGTAGACCGTAAGTATACTTTGACTAAGTGATTTTTTTTCTTTCATAGCCTTTTCCTCAAAATCAAGAACATAATAAGAATATTTTTTTTGTACACTACATATTGTGGAAAAGTAGCCCTCCGATAAGATTAAGATGGTCTAAGTAGTTTCGTTCTCTCTCTCTCTCTCTGTTATATACTATCTTTTATATTACAATACCACACCACGGGAGTCGCAATACACGTATGTACTAATACACTAATAAATTTCATCCGTAATAAAATTCTAGACCCGGTGGCTGTAAAAATGTTACTAGAATAATATAACACAATAACAAATAACAATACCATTCAAATTCCCCAGTCGAAATTTTTTAATTATAATAATAATTCATACCTACGTCCTGTATGTATGTCTGAATTTGAAATCAGTATATTTACTTACACAACACAGCAAAGCTGGATAAAAATTTAGACAGGGATTTAAGACAATATTTAATGCAACGAAAAGTTCCATTTACAGCTTCATCAGACTGAGAGGGAAAAACAGGATATATTCCTTTTATACTATAAACTATACATATTATTATACACTCTGCTCAACTACACTAACTATCAAGTAGTATTAGTATTAGCATGTTCAGATTTATGATCATATCATGATGATTATACTACGATAACGATAACAGTAAGAGTGCACGATGAATTGGTATTAGTTGGTTGGTGATGGCTTCACTCCGCTTTAATTTGTAATTTAGACTTCCAACTTCAATTTCCACTTGGGTCATAATATAAAAAATGCCAGCTGATACTGACACAAGAGATGATATAGCCCCTTAAATTCAAGGGAGGAAATGTGTAGATGTTATAATATGTTATTCTGTTCTGACATTACAAATTAAAATTATAGGATCACTATTGAATTGAATTCCACACCGGGTTAGTATAGATTTGAAATTTCCTTCTTTCGATTTTGAAATTAAAATCCAGCCTTTAAATTATTACGATTAGAAAAAGTGAGGAAAGGAGTGGTTCGTATCGGTCTTGGTATTATGTCTTGAGTCATAATGATGTTTAATTTGTGTAGTAAGATGTTTTGTTTTTCTTTTGATTCATGGTGATGATAGTTGATGTCGATTCTTGATGATATGGTGTTAGACACATTGTTTTTGTGTGCTGTTGTACAAGTACTGTCTACATACATGTGTATGTACGTATGTACTTACAAGTATCATGGTTAAATGTAGTACATGGTTGGATTTGTTTTTTGATATTAGTTATTTTACATTTACGAAATGAAGGAATGATCCAAACAGAAAGGATGTAATTGTAATAATACGAAGAAGTGAAGGGACAACTTTTTCCAGGAATTAAATTGTTAGATTCGAAGGCCCTACAAGAGAAAAAGAGAGAAGAAAATAATAAATACCCACTACTTACTAGTTAGATAATCCTCAAAATTATCTGTATTATTACATAGGTTTGGTGAGAGAAAATAATAGGCATTATTGAAAACGAGAAAATGTTGGACTTGAGACAATTAGCCTTTTCCCGTGCATTTTGTGAATTAACATTTTTCAGGCATGCCACAAACTTCTACTTGAGATAGCTCTAATAATTCCAGTCTACAGCCTTCTTACACTATTATGCTTCTACTTCTGCATAACATGATGTGCCGCGTGTGGTTGAAACTGAAATCGAAATATACGTAATAAAGATATGAAAAAGCTACGAAAAGTTTTTCTCGTATATTCATATCACTAGTACACTCTCCAAACTTCCTCCCATAAAGCAGAGATAATTTTGATGCATTCTACATAAGTAAACGTGTATGCACGAAGTATATTACAAGAGTGATGTAAATCGGTAAATTCCCTTGTCCGTTGTCCTCACATAAGTAGTAGAAAGATAATATGACACACACGCAAACGGTATTATAGAATATACACTCAAACCAACCAAAAAGCAGAGCGCAGAGCGCAACTATATAATGAAACATGTCTTCGAAAAGACGACATGAAAAATAGGACCGTATATCATAATGCTATCTTATCTCTTTGGTTTCTTTCCCTTTGTCACTAGCTTTAGTATAATGATGATACTGGTTGTCTGGAATAGAGTAGTCCAATTGGTACGAGCACTCCGTGCATGCACCAATTAAGTACAAATATATAATAATAATAATAATCCGTGAGCTATCTCAAATCTGGGAAAGGTGAGCAGTGCTTCAAAATTCAGTTTCATGTTAGAGACTTCAATCCACTACCTACTCATACACTCACTGCATATTATTATTATTATGTATGTCAACTAAACTGCATATTACATAAGATTCTATGTATTACGATGTACAGCACAAATAATACATATCACAGCACACCAACCACATGAAAATGAAAATCCATCCCAAGCTATTACACAACAACAACAAACAAAGCATAAAAAATTAAAAGTATTTGCATGGATTTTAAAGTCAAGAGCAGAGTCTCAGAGTTATCTCAGTCTAATTACTAGGATGATAGGACAGAAAGTATCTAAGTGTGTACAGACTTTACAAAAAAGTTAATAAATTCTGAAAAGTTGAGATATCACCTGAACAACTTTAGACTTGAAGGCGAGGAGGACAAGAACAAACTATTATTATCTTGGTCGGTTATTACAAGTACGTAGTGTCATACTGTGAGCAGCAAGTAGGCAGGCAAAGAATTGAAATGTGCACACAGATGTATTAGGTAAAAATAAATTGTACACACCACACATTCACATACCAGGCCACTACTACGTATTAAGTAAATGTCTACAGCATGATACACTAATTCTTACATAATGTACATGCTCATCTTCATCCTTGGTGGAGGCATTCAAGTTTGTACGTACAGATATTATGTATGTATGGAATAAAATAGATGGTACAAAATTATATACAAACACGCTTGGAATAAAACGGGAATTGGGAAAAGACTCAAGTTTTGTATATACCTATAAATCCAATATCTTCCAGATGAACATGGAATATTGGACGATGGATTTCTTTTGAGGAATACAATTATGATGTTTAAAAGAACAAAAAAACGAGTAGTATTGAGAATTGAATTGATCGTGAGGAGGTGAAGTGCGGTTGTTGATTAGCGTTGCGGCATTAACATTGTTGGTGCGTATAATACTGACAATACCATAATATTATGAGACACTCGGGAAAATGGAGAAGTGAAATATTTTCATTTTGCGTGTGAGTGTGTGTGGGTGAATGTGTGTGGCTTAGGCTCTTGTGATTTTTTTTTCGTATCATTTTCTTTATATCCACAGTGAATTTGAATTTCATTCCGGGGTTGGAGTTGGAGTTGGATTGGGACTTACAGAGTGTGCTGTGAATACTTCAGTCCTAATCGTCGCGATGATTTTCTGTACATTACGAAGTACATCCGGAGCGACGTGTCTTCTTAGCTGTGAGTCAAAGCCTTTATTTGAAATCAACTCGGCTATTGCTGCCTTTCCATGGGTTCTATAATGACAAGACAAAAAGTAAGATAAAATATAGAAGAATGTAAAAAAAAATATTTTGTTTCTTATCCTCAGACCATTCATTCTTATGAAAATTGATATTACATAATATTATCTGCCTGATGCTGACAATATGCAATGTTATAGTAATTGGTATTGATACGAAATATGGACTGAATACTACGCGGGCTGAGGTTGATTCTGATTTTGATTTTGAGGTTGGGACTTTTAGGATTGTGATGGTATGAGTAATCATGCCGTAATTTAGAGACCAGTAAGGGAATACAAGATTAAATTCCAGAATTCCATTGAGAGAAAAATAAATGGAAATACCATTTGGGAGTGGTATTTACCACTATGGGATGGGAATGTCAGCACTATCACTATCACTAGGGCTCGTCTAAATTCTAAATTATCATTATCAGGATTCGGAGAGGAGGCTCATAACTACAAGTAGGTAGGTACTTACTTACGTCTCTACAACTACAGCTGCCTGTAAGCTTCATAATATTCCCATAATAATGTATTCCAGTGATATTATATTTTACATTATACTCAGCATACCATAACTAACGATGACACGAAAAACATTACATGGAGAACAGTGCATGGGCCTGTACTGCGCTGCGGAGCAGTAGTTTAGTTAGATGCACTGCTATTATAGAGAACCTTTTGCCACTTAAATAACACTTAAATACAGACCGTGAAAATACCCATTGATTCTCAATAAACTTCTCAATAGGATTTTCGTGATACGTATGTATTTGTGTGGAAGTTCATACAGCCTAGAGTACTCAAAATCGTAATTGCAAGTTTTAAGATCATACAGATCGAAAAACAAGAGATTTGAACTTTTTTAAAGGTATTCTCAAAGGGCAGTCAAAACATTAAAATGGGACTGTAAATCAAAATCATTAGTTTCTAAGCATGTTGGTGTCATTCCAGAATCGCCGTATCCATTACCCAGGATCCATATACCTTCACTAATAACTACAATAAAAATGTCTACACTACATCAGTATAATCAAGTATCAGGCGTGCATTCTTACCTAGTTTCAAGACTCCCCTCTTGCAAAAAGTGCATGACCATGGGAAGAACTTTCTCAGGATGCTCGTACAAAATTCTTTCGGATCCTAGTCGTCTTATTAATAATGTTAACATTTTCGCGGCTGTAGTCCTAACTATTGGATTCCTATGCCTAAAGAGAAAAAATGGAAGTATAGAGATGTTACAAATTACAATATTTTGGGAAATCAAATCTAAAGTGAACAAGATCCACAGGCATGTACTATACATAATTTAACTAAATTAAAAAGAACACAAAAGTACGACAAATTCTGGAAAGATAAAATATATATCCAACACATAGTTAATTTCTTAATGCAAAATGCTACCACAGAAATGCATCTGCCTGTAAGCTGTTAAGCACTTGGTTAATATGCGTAATGTTCCAAATAGTTTAAACAGATCGTGGCAATTAGCCAATATTGGCCAGCTATGCTATGAGGCGGTCATGTGATTTAAATTACTTGAGTCCATATGTGTCCAGGCATGTGATAATTTTGGCAGGTGTCAAGTGTAAAACCATAGTCTCAATGGCGGACCCACTATCTTCACGTATAAATTTATTGGTGTCCGAGGACTTGTCCAGTAACTTCTCGGATATTTTTTCCATATCCTTGATTAGTGTTTTTGGAGGGATATGCAAAAAACAGAATGAAGATACGTCATTCAATTAGATTAGTGAATAGCTGAAACTCGCAAAGATTGAACATTAAAAGCAACATATGGGACAAACACAAAATAGCCATAAAAGAATAAAACAAATGTAAAAAAAATAAATTAGTTGTACCTGTTCAATGAGCTTCCCTTGAGAGAGGAATAATTCTTTAAAAAATAAACAGGCGGATCGGCATACTTGTGATCGTAAATTCATTAAGTGACGCATTCCATTTATATTTATATTATGAAGATCATTTCGAAGTGATTCTGGGTGATGACGTGATAACCTTACTAAGAGTCGGAAGCCATCTAAATTTGTTTCCCTGAAATTTTACAAGTTATTTTTAACTGTTAAGGATATTCCTGCATTTAAAAGAAAGTTAAAATGGTCGTGTGGAAGACATGTCAAATTAAATAACAAAAACTAGTGCAGCTATCTTCTATATATATTATTATTTTATTAAGTAATTGCACGCGGAAAATAAAATTATAAGGTGGAAACTGGAAACTATTACTTTATTTAAAGGTTAAAATAGTAACTAGTTTATATCATCTTTGAAGAAGAAATTCCAACCATATTATGACATTTTCAAAATTTTAAAATAATAACGATTTCAAGATTATACTGTCCCAAAAACATGCAATACTAAGTCTTTAAAAGACAAACGTGGTCTAAAGCCTTAAGTGTCTGTCTATGGAATTCAGTGTTCGCCACTGTTTGATTTGACAATAAAGCCATTACATTACATTACAAATATAAGGTTTGCAAAGCACAGTACTTTCTAATTAAGTACGAATTTTCGATTTTTTGTTTTTGAATAATAGCGAAATTATAAAGTGTGGTATTCTATATTGCATATTTAAAAATGACACATGGCTGGCATTGCTTCTTCATCGACGATATGTAATTATAAAATAGTCAATTATTGCTTGAGTCACACACTTAGTTAGTACTATGTCAATATGTGTAGTGTGTAGAGTCAGTACAGTAGATGTCTTCCACTTAACCAAATTTTATGACTTGATTACCATTCAGACGAATTGAGATTATTTAATGCCAAGGAAAGTGAATGCCTTGGTGAGTCAACGGGTTTTAAGTCTGCAGGGAATACTTCAGTTGTAGCCATTGTGGAGCTTTTAGAATTATTAGACTCTCTGAAAGATCTGAATCAATTGTCAAATTTAAAAACTCCATTAAACCCAAATTATGACAATGCCATATTAAATAGTAAATACATTTCAAACGGAACCACAAATATTTCTGATTCACTTACCCCTTGTAGACTCGCTTGGGTACGGCTGGCTTCTTAGGAGTTACTTTAGGTGTAAAACTTTCTCCAATGGATGTTATAGACTCGGATTCCCCTATCATATTAATCTTACATTAATTTATTGTGAAGAACATAAAAATCACTCATTATTCAAATATCACCAGTACCAGCCGTCAGTACATGTAACATAACATGAGTAATGCAAAAGGCATAATATTTTATGTGATTCAAAGTCAGCAACCTTTCATTGACGACAATCCTAATCCACCACGACCAACAGGGGTTCGAGATCGTGTTCTTGCTTTCAAATAAGATTTAGTTGGTGGTTTGCTATTACTTGGGTTTCTCCGGAGAGATGAAGTAGAGTAAGGTGCTGGGGATTTCTCAGTATCATCTTCACTCGGAAGATTATTTGTAGATAAGGATAAATGATAGGAGACAGGCTTCGGGATTTTTCCTTTATGACTACTGTAAGGAAGTTCCGATTCGGTTCCATCATCAAAATCTTGTAACTCAAGGGCTGACAAACGATTCTGTATGGACTCTGTGGACGTTTTCCTTTGGGTAGACCGAGCTAAAACTGGTTTCCGGTGGAGAAATCCAGAGGATCCTGAGTGACTTCGACTGAAGTCTGATCCGATCTCATTACTTTTTCTGTAAAAATAAAAAGTACAGCAAATACATCAATTTAACATTTATTTATTAGCTCATATATTATCCAGAATTTAAATTCGCTAATCTACCGCTCGCCATTTCTCAACAGAAATTTTGCTCATTAAGAAGAACAAGAATTATTTTCACTCTTTAGAATACATTTGATATACTATTTATGTATATCCATTTTTAAAGCATATTCTGAAGACACTAATTAAATATATTACATGCACTAACTTCACCGCTTAATGCATACAAATATGTTCGAGTTCGCATGCTTTCTATATTACATGTAATTATAGAGGCACATGTACTGAGCTAATTACAAAATAATGACAATGGGTGAAAGGTAAGACTGTTCGGTCATTGCTAAGAAAATTTTAAAAGGGTTTTTCCTTCGGTTCACTAGACCATTAATGGAAATCGACAATACCCATGATGCCCCTAGGATTATGAGTAACTTATAGCGTTTTAATTTCGCACCTCATTACATCAGTTATGTAAATACGTAAAAAAAAATTATCACAACAAATTTGTTCTCTAACGGTGCTGCTAATTCACTTTAAACTTAACTTAGATTAGCAATCATTAGGGATTCAGGAAAAGCCCACGACTATATTTCCAATCATTTGTTTTGTACTACTCTACGTGTCAATAGCAAACGAGGTCCTTGTTTCCTGCGTATTTATTTTTAATCAGACATGAAACAAAACCTCAGAAAAACTAGGTAGGTATACCTACGTAGTTATTTATTATTTTTCACTGTCATTGCCAAGACACAAAAATGGATATTTGAATATATATTTGCTGGGGATCAGTAGCACTGCCATTATTTTTCATCGTTAGATTTATATACTCAAGGAACTATACACTTCAGGTTTCTTGAACCAATTCAATTAGTGTCTCAAGTAACTTCATTATTGTGTTATCTAATCCACCTGCACCTACATACGTCACCCACATGTGACTTAACAATCAAGTATAATTAATTATACACAATTTGAATATGTACTGATAATGCATCTTTTTTCTTACTATAAGCAATTGGAAATGAGGGAGAGCAGAAAATAACACTACGGAACAATTAGTCATAATTTATCATTACCGTATCAGCATCAGCTGTATGATATCACGCAATTCCGTGAAGAGCCAAAATAACCCATATCCAGGTTTAGCTAAATACAAAATGCGCAATCTATAAAAGCGATTAAAATATTATAGGCCTAAAAGTATGTCAATAGAAAATTTTCTAAACTTTTTAAAAATGTTGTAAATAGAAAATATTACACGTTTCAAAAACGTTTAAATAGTAAATTTGACACTTTTTTAAAATACGTATATAGAACATTTTGCACTTTTAAAAAACATGGAAATAAACATTTTATACTTTTCAAAAACAAGTAGAAAGTACATTTCATATTTTGCACATTTCAAAGCCTTGTATTATTTGTAGGTAATTACCATTTTTTACATAAATCTCATTCAATTTTTGTTTTTTTTACAATTGTATCTCACTTTGATTCTAGCTAAAATTGGAAATGAGTCATTTTGATTCTTCGCAGACGATATGTATACATATGACAGTGTCCGCGTCCGGTGTTGGTGAATTTTATTGAAATAAGCCTACACATAAAATTAAGTTAAAATTGGACTAATTTTAAAGTAAATTCCTGCTCCAAAGTAACGGTGACCATGATTATGCCTGTTAAATTACGTTACAAGACATATAGACTATGCTTAAAATTCAGTTGGCCTCTGGAGGTCAATTTTCTGGACAATGGTTCTGATAATGAAACGTGTAAGAATGGAAGTTTAATGCTCTAATTTTTATTCACAGTCGCGGTTGCAATCACTTATAATGTCTTATGTAAAATATTACTGCTTCCTCAAACGTAAATTATTCCAGCATCCTATCAGGATTACTAAAAGACGTAAACACACCTCCATGTTTGGAATATTTTTCAAGTTTTCAGTTGATATACTTATCAAACACGATTGCTACTGGAGTCTCAGTCCGACTTTTTGTAACAATGAGACATTCCCTTTCCTTTAAACATAATTTGTTTGCTTGCGTTACAGAGATAACTTGTATACTTACGTCATATGCCTATAGGTACATGCATAGGAAGTGTTTTATCGACGTTCATATTTTGATAAATACTGATATTTCCCATAAGCAGCGGAATTTCAACATACCACCTAATTAAGATACTCCGCGTACAATTAGAATTCATAGGATACTTCACAATACTATAATGGTATACAAATTTTCGTGTTACGTTTTACGGATACGGATACAGTGAGTGTGAGTACGTATACTTACTAGTTAGATTCAAACAATTTCACTACGATTATACAATTAGTTCTAAACGATTAGATAATGAAATAATGAATGCACAAGAGATGACAAAGGAAGTGAGTTAGTTTACCTCCAAACTTTCACCAACACCTACACACATTCATTAATATTATGCGGCAAAATGTACGTAATGATTTTGTTAGGTTAGGTAACCATTTCTTCCCTGTATTCCACGTATAATTAAGGTATACAAGTAATGTAAGAAAGTAATAATAAGGGGGAGATCGTGAATCCCTAGAGATGTAACATTTATATAACGGAAACAAATATATTTCTGAGTAAATTACAGGCGATAAGGGCTAGGAAATACGAATCCTAATAATAATGACCAATTCCTGGTACTGAGTAATAAGGATATTGATTAAAGCAACAGAAACATTAAATAAAAATTAATGTGACCCCGTTTTGTAGTCTTACTATATTTCTGGAACTGAAATAATTGCATAATATTATTAGTCAACGAAATCAAGATGAAAACCGACACAACCCAGATCACGTTGAAGTTACGGAAGTCAATAAAATCATTCGGATATTATTTACTTAATTAATTCTACTCAATATATTAACTGTTTTTAAATGTTCAAGTTATCCTAGTATTTAGTTGACCAGAAATAGATCTACACATAATACATAAGTCACCGGTTTCTTATATATTCACGATTCATATACGTAAAAAACAGGATATTGAAAACAACAATAGAAATAAAACAGAGAGATCTCAACTAATAATAAACATTATTATTATTATTTCACATTACCCTAAACGTCGTAGCTTCTGAGCGAAATTGATTTCATACTCGGAAATAGGAAGGAACTCTACGACAGGTGTGCTGGAGCGACCACTAAACGAAGAGAATGAGGATAGCCACTTGAAATTGAAGCACATGAATATTGTCAGAATGGAATGGTCACTCGGAATAGTAATAACACTCACGATGAGAACGAATACGTTTTTTTTCTGCATAGTATGTCGCTCAACATAAGAACATATTATGACAACAACCACTTGTCATCGCACAAATAAATTGTCACTGTCAATTCAATAATTTAATACATAGTATAGGAAGAATAGGAAAAATCGTAATACTGCTGACAAAAAATCGCTGACACAAAAAACATTATTATAAGCACACTTTTAAGTTTTTCCTAGGAGAGCAAACTGGGATGAATATGATGCATATTTATACATTTAAGTGGAAAGGGACATTCATTTAACAGCCAAGTAAATAAATATGTAATCAAAAAATGTAATAGGCACTTCAAAGTTTCGCACCAGCAACTTCAATTATTATTATTACAATAACATTAACTTTGGCGTTATATTTTTTCGTATCCGTGTCCCGTGTTTTCAAAAATATTATATTTTTTGTACGCAAAGGTTATTTTACTATTGAAATTTTGTTTTTTTTTAAGAATATTGCTTCAAAACTCTGACGGTCTGACTGCTGTCTCGTTCTCTATCACTCTCTTCGCATCGTAGCTTTCGGATTGTGAGATGACAAGTGCGAAATATTTCAGAGTCACATACAACAGAACAGGGTCACCAAAAAATATCTTTACAGCGATGCCAAAAAATATTCTGCCACACTTTCTATCATTGGATGTCGATACGAAAAAAAGATACGATCGTTTCAATAAAGGGCCCTCTCTTTTCATTCTATTAAGCGATTTCTGCCAAGCAAATACACATACACATGCACCGAACATGAACTTGTACCTTACAGTACATACTACCGACATAATTACGCTGATGTATCCGCTGTGTACATTACTGTACATACTCAATCCTTCTCCATTAGTATTCCTCAATCAACATTCTACGGTAAAATACACAAACGTACCTGGGAACCGTAAAGCTTCTAATAGCTCCCAGCTCCCTAATAACTCCTGGTAGTCTTTAATAACTCCGGGGTCTTTAGTATTGAATCAAATGGAGAGGATTTTTTTAAAAATATTTGTGGTTCTAATAACTCCCTGGTCTAAACCAAAGATGGACGTAACTCCCCCCGGGAGTTACTAGAAGTTTTACGGTACCTACATATGACACGCGAAATTCATTTACAAACTCAAAATTCTAGAATCCTGCTGAGCTCAGAATACTGTGTAACTTCAGCGATACGAAAATCTTTATCGACCAGAGGCCGTCTATTTTCTATTGTAAGTATTTGTATTCATTTTATTTTGCATAGAAGAAAAAATCCGATTTTTGACAATATCGTGTGGTGAAAGCCCATAAAAAAGCACACAGAGGCCTACGTACGCTATAGTAGTACACATTATATACAAATACGTACACACGCTTAACATTGTAAGTAAAAGTAAACAATCCATGCAGCGCCAAATGCCATTCAAGACCAAGGACACTATGTAAGGAAGTAAATAAAAATGCTAGACCCCTATACTAATTCATTTTAACCTAATAAGATTCGAGTACACATCGATCATAAAATGTGTGCATATGCGAGTATCGAGCTGAGAAATGAATCCAGCGGTGAAATCAGGTTGATTTTGATTGATATGTGCGCTTTATACAGCCATACCTGTGATACATACACTTCCTCACTTCCACACGGTTTTACATTAATGGCTACTGGTAGGCGGTAGGGATTCTCTAGCGGTACACACAATTTCAGCTTCGCTTCAGCCGTATTATTTAGCTTTAGCAATATGGATATTGATACGGGATACAAGGGACGGATCGTGAGTGGGAATGACAATCGTGAGACCCGAATAACGAGAAACAAGTGCAAGTCATTCAGTCCAAATCCCACATTCCACACTACCAACGGGTATTTTGCACAATACAATTTAAATAGGCCACGCTTTGATCCCGATACATCCCGTATTCCACATGTGTATCTTACTATAGCTATGCTATGGCTATAGACCAGCGTATATGCCCGTACATATATTGTAGGTACCTAATTATTTTTGGCTTATATTCTATCTAGGATATTCAACGTAAACATGCTATCACATAATAAATTACCACTTACAACTTATTTCAGCCACGTGGCACGGCACTATAAAACAATAATACGCTCCTAAACTCTTAATACTGCCTCATAACGGGTAATTACTTTCCACGCAATACCGTAATGTCCAAAAAGTCCAAAATTTAAGAATACCCTTTAAGCTAGCGTTTCTTGTAAAAGTAAGTCAAAGCCAAGATGTAGTCCAGTCCATTGTATGGTACACATTTAGACATGGAATTATATTACGAAATAAAGGAAGCGAAGAAGAAAATAAACACGTTATAATTAACTTTAACTTTATAGTCCGTAGTATAGGCGCGCAAGTAATTATAGATTGACCTCTACTTCGACTTTCAGCAGAATCACACACGAGAAGTAGGTTAACGGATGGCGATGGCAGCGGCGACCATCAGGACCAAGCAAAGTTGCTGATTCTGAGAAATGAGAAGCATATCCCAAACCTACACAATATAATAAAACAATTAATAGAACTCTAAAATATCTCACCTTAAATCCAATTCGTTCTTGGCAAGATCAGGGACATCGGGTGTACTGCGCCAGGAGCGGGACTGAGATGATAAATGATTATCCATTGGATGGGACTGCATATGAGGGGAGGGTGATTTCTTCTTATTCGATGGGATTTTCGGTCTTGAATCTATTCCATAGGGTGGCACATGACTTGGAGGTGACGGAATCTAAAATTTGACACGAGTTATTTCCATTTTAATATCATATCCTTCATTAGACGATGCTTATCTTAAACTATGTTGCAAAATAGCAAAATTAAAAGTTACTTAATAACAATATCAGAAATTATAAGCAATGTATTAAAAACTAGAACAATTAAAGCACATGTAATCCCAATTAACTGTACCACAGCGGCTTATTTATTACAAAATTTAGTTGCACACATAAAAAACACTAAAAGCATGCTAAACTTAAAATACAAACGAATAAACTATATTTACTACTCAATTGTCAAGAAATTGTTTGTTCTAGCACTACAATAATAATAATGGGGAAAACTAAAAATTTTCAAATTATGAACCACTCTGTGCAATCATTTTTAATTTATTTATTTATGACAAGTTTCACAACTGAATTAACGTAAGTTTTTAATTTTGTGGTTGATAATTTTTGTAGCAGAGACCTGTGCGCTACACTTTTGCAAATATTGTATTACACAAATTAAAAAAGCTTGCACAGATGGTATAAATAATATTGTTGACGCTTTGTTACTCTGCCTAAGCTGACTAATAATACTTCCAAATCGAAAGGCTAAACGTCTCTAAATATTCATAATATTTTGCAATATATTATGTTCTACAATATAATACTTCGATGCTTAAAACACTTTACACAGTTCCTATTCCGACAAGAAGCAAAATACTGAAACGAAAATACAGATTACTAAACAGCAAACTACTGATGTGTAATATAGAAGTCACTTTTTAAAACATGTTGGTCAACCTGTATGTTAAATATGATATAGTATCCACCAAGTAGCCACTTAGCCTTCAATATCACATTTGACTTTGTGCTTTATTATTGTGTGTAGTGAGCCGAATTAATACTTAATATTTTGTATTATCAAAACTGAAATTATTTGAGCAGTGTACTGATAACAGTATAAATTCTGCAGAGCCACAGAGGCACAGGAGAGCCATGACCACCGACGAGGGCAAAATGTGAAAATACTAAAAACTTGCTGTACACGTCTTTCCTATTAATATTTTTACTTATCGACAATACGTGTTCTTCTAGACGGCGGTGACCGGGAGCGGTACCGGTGGAACGAAATTACGTCAATGTGACTCAATTAGCGACTTCTACTCCAGTGGAATGATCGAATGTTCCTACTCATCGATTTGCACTCCAATTTACAATTTCCAGATTGCATGCCCAGAGGTCATATTACAATCTTAATCGTTTCTACTATGCCTCTCCATACCATACCATACGATTAATTATTTTTATTGCCAGGAAGTCTGAACCGACATTCCTTTTTCCTTGATTGACGTGACCTTTTATAGTATGTATCTCTCTTTATATTCAGAACATATAAAACATAATATTGAAATAGCAGGGCCGGATAAACTAAGAAGTTGAGTTTCGTAGCAATAAAATATGGTTTGTAATTACTGTACTCAGTACTGTCTAAAACAAAATCCCAAATAATTCCTTATGTGTATCTCTTTGTACGTAAAATTATATTGTGGCTGTAATATAGAAGTCCTGATTTATGTTTTCGAAATCTGCACAAAAAAGTAAAGCTTTTTGTCTTGTTAATTCATAGTTCTATATCTACCATTATTAAATTGGTTAGGTCAATGGCAATGAAATTAAGAGTTTTGGTTTCGCCTACTAGCATTACTTAGTATAGGAGAGCCACGTGGTTCGACCCCACGATTTAGCGATAATATGACAAACGAACAGCGTCAACAACAAAGAAAATTCATAAAAATAAGATTACTGTTTTAGAACTTTTCAAGCTGCTCACGCCAGAATCCCTTGTGTTCGATGAGCCCGCACTGTCCAGCCCCCCATCCTTCTTCCCATCCATGTCATCATAGTCCCGGTGGATCTTAATAAAATGTCCTGAGGAATCTCTATCCCCTCCACTACCATACGTCATCTGGTTGATTTGGTTCTGATGGTAGGAAGAGCGGAAGGGTTGGTCATGATCCGAGTCGGACTGATCAAGGGAAGAAGCATTATTTTGAGCGAAATTATCATATCTTCGATTCGTGGACTCGGAATATTTATCGGATGACATGGGTTGGAGTCGGCCATGTTTAGTATTTCCCTTTGAATTGTATCCTCCACCTCCTCCTCCTCCTCCCCCCTTGTAATGATTATTATTACTGGAATTCGTATTCGAATTTGAGAAGCCCATGAACTCTTCATGTTGGGACCATAAATTCGAATTGAAATCTCCAAAGGCATGATGACTGTAGGGTGAGCTCAAATTTGGTAACTCTCCATTACTGCTACTATGCGTTGGGTATTTGTTGGGGAGAAGAGTAAAGCCTTTGTCACCTTTACCCCCACCCCCACCCCCACCATTATGACTCTCGGGTGGAAATCCATTCGATGAACCTTTCCCGTAGCGATCCATGTACGCCCCTGTAATCATGAGAGAAGGAAAAGGTATGCTCATAAAAATATTTTATTACCCTCTCACAGTACAATGTCCTGTCATGTAGGCACGACAGAGATGCAGTCCAAAACGTCGCATTATTACTCAACAGTACAACTACTAACTACTTTCAAAAATAATAAAGTCCACTCGATGTCATAGACCGGAACAAAATTTCAAATTGTCCAAATATTAAACGCATAGGGTGATGATACTAATCTTTATTAGTATGGTGTTTGTATTAGTATTTCATATGCAAAAATAATCTCAATGTTAGTAATAAGTTTATATTTGCATTTTACCTGAATGACCGGAGTTTGGGTTCGACAGTGAGGCACTCCAAGATGGTTTCATTGGTGCGTCCAGCATATCCTGGGTTGTAAAAAACAACATATTTGTAATAAAACTATTATTTTATGTTAAACACCAATTAATACTTAATACTACTCATACTCCCGGAACAAATACAGGTAGTTGCCTACTTCATATCCAGTAGGCATTATATAATCCTAATATTACCCTTATTTTTTCATAAGTATCCCAACAGTAATTTTCTAATAATGTTCTAACGTAAAAAATTATTATTGTTAATTCTATTACAGAGGAAATCGGTTCAAGGCTTAATTTAATTTTATACAAATACTAATACAAAAACAGCTCGAGTCATTCAACAAACTTTGCTGATCATAATGGTTTAGTATTACTATTATTTCTTTATTGAAATGTCTATAGCGGTCTATTAATTATTAATTAACTAATCTATTAATCGTAGCTCTTTAATAACACTTGGGGCGGTTGTAGGAAATTTTCCCCCCGGACACTTTCCCCCCGGACATTTTCCCCCGCGGACATTATCCCCCGGACATTTCAGTAGCCCCGGACTTTTTCCCCCCGTACCCTTATTTAAGATGCTAAGATGCATATTGTTATACTACAAAGTGATAATTCGCTAAATGGTATAGTACTCATAAATTCAATTCAATATAAAAATTAAACCTTAAGCGAGATCTGCGTAGTGAAACATAAAATAAAAATTTAAACCCCTCGAAAAGGATATTGAAAAAAAATCAACTTAGATCATAATAGTATTCTTTAAAGTTAGTAGTTGCTAGCATACTCAAAAATTTATAAAATATATGTACTACACTGTTTCTCCAATGTGCCTGAAAATTCTGTACATGTGTTGTGTATGCTGACGTCGTAACAAATGCTTAGTTACAAGGCCGAAGGTAATAAGGCGGAAAAACTATTTAGGTCATTAATAATGGTAAGGTGCCACTACCTCTGAACATAAAAACTTACTCGGGTATTATAAAATTATTCACACAAATTGAATTAGAAGTAAAAATTGATAAGTAAATCTTGCAGTGTCGTTAAAATGTTTGTTTCCACCTTTACCAGTTTTAATAATTTCTAATAATAATTCCATGTTAGCTTTAATAAATAGGAAACTCACAAAACAGAATGCTGCAATCGACTTTCATGAGAGTCAAACTGCGCTGACCTTTTGAAATAGACAGGTAAAATGCAATAGTAACCAAAATCGGTTAGTGTACACTAATTTACTTGATGATCCGATGCATAGATAATATGGTAAATTAAAGTATGCAAAATGTTGCATAAGTTTTTAAGGCTGTGAAACATATATTGTTAAATATTAATGACGACGCTAATTATGAGAAAATGCATCAACGCTTAGATGCCCTTAGATTACTATAAATATTAACTATATTTTCCCAAAACATTTACCTTAAACGCGTAAGTGTACTTGTCTATACCATTAGTTTCATTTTGGGACCGGGGGGAAAATGTCCGGGGTTACTGCATGGGGGGAAAATGTCCGGGGGGATAATGTCCGGGGGGATAATGTCCGGGGGGGATAATGTCCGGGGGGAAAATGTCCGTATACCCTTGGGGCAAGTGGCAGTGATCGGCATATTCGGCAGTAATATTTTGATTTAAACGACAGCAACATCAAATTGCTTAATTAATTCCTTAGGCAAAGTTAATTGACACAGAGGCACAAATAAATTGGAGAAATAATATAATATTTAATTAATTATTTGCACGTTACCTGCTGAAAATTATTCCAGACTAAAACTGGGAGTTTTTGGTGGAAAAGCCTATGCATTTCCTCGTGATGACGTTGCATTTCTTGAAACATATTCATATCGTTAAGCATACCTTTTTCAGGATTTCTTCTTACCTCTCTAAAAATTTGTAATTTTATACAATATAATATATAGTATAAAAATCGTTTAGAGAAACTTTTAGCACAAATCAACTTTGAACTGTTTCCTGTGTTACTGTGACACAGGTAAATGTCTTAATGTCTATACAACTTTCGGTCTTCGACTTCTGGCACTTTCTCAGTCACTTTGTTTTAAAATAACGTTCAATCCAACCAAACGAAGAAAACGATAATGAATCCCTCAGCTACTCAGCTCGTTCCTTTTCTTTTTCCTAGAGGTATAATTATTGTTGTGTACAAAAGTTTTGAATTGCAATCTTGACGCTACAGCTTTATATGTACTGTGGTTGTTGGTTGATTTGATGAGTACTGGCGAATGTACCTGCGTTGTTTTGGCACAACACAATTGTTTTTTATAAGCAAATCAACTTATCGTTCCCAAACTGTCAACTGTCAATTGTTTTGTTTGTTGTGTATTATCAGTTAATACTCAAACAGAAATCAAAATCAACGGCGATTCCGATACTGATCAACTTCGTGGACACAAAAGGAGCAACTGTGCGAAAGCAAAATAATTTTCATGTAAGACAAAAATCGGAACAAACAGGGCGACTGGAAGACATACTAAAATTATGATTATTACTGATATGAACCCAGCGTAATTATAATAAGACTAATACAGTATAACTAATGCATTCTCCGATGGATTTTCCTATACAAACTGTATCATAAAACAACCACGCAAAAACAAAAGGAATAGCAAAAAAACAAGCAATCTTTACAAGTGTACACTGACGGAAAAGAGCGCACAGCGTTTTTGAGACTTCTGATTGTTCCAACTTGTCACTAAACTGTCGTCTCTTTCGTGCTCATAGAATAAAACTGCTAACTCCAAATGAATGGACCTCGACTAATTTCCCTTTCTCCTCCGTTGTTATTTTCTTTCTATTTTATTTTTTTGGAAAGTTGTCACCTGTCACCGGTTCCGGCCCCGGTCGCCGGTCCCAATGAAGTCTACTTCATACCTCGAGATGTCAATGCAATATGTGAGGAAAAAAGAGACAACTACAGATACAATGACAAACAAAGACAAAAACCTTCAAAGCTGAAGAACTATCTGAATTACCAAGTGAAGAATGAATGCTTTTTTTTTCTCTTCACCGAAAAGAAAGGAGAATGAAAGCATGAGAATGTGGAATAACAATGTCCTTGTGTGTGCAATGTTTCTTTCTACGTATGTATGAATAGTGGATGGCAATGTTGATTGTGACTGGGATTGGCGATGCAATATAATTCGCAAGTTCAGAATTTCAAGACCCACTGCAGTCAGCCGGACCCGGACACGGACCGGACATAATACGATCATAGCCCAAGCAATATTACCATAGCAATAGTTACATTGTAATTTATAGGAACTGTGAAGTCTCATTCGAATTGGAATTATTTGAAATGGACTTATCTACCCATGGAGTCCCAAAGTTTCTTTTCATACTATTTCTTTCAAACAATAACAGCCTGTTTCCCATCCCAAATCCCATGTAGCCTTTCACTCACTAATAAGAAAAAGAAGCAGAACGCAGCGTCAACCAAGACCAAGAGTATAGCCATAATAGTAGCATAACGGGGAAAAGTGTTGATTTGAAAGGCTGTTGAAGTTGAAGTTGAAAAGACGACGCAATAAAATACACAAAACTTTCCACGAGAAAGAAAAGCGATTCGCTCAACACAAAGAATAAGACCTTGGTCTCAATCTGTTCCGGAGATGTGTACTTTCTATATGTATGGTGGTCTCTATAGACGAGTAGCTTTCCGAATCGTGATATTATAATATTTCCATAATTATACGTACGGTGCATTACATACACATCGTAATATTACGCTTCTCCGCTTTCTCCAATTGCGTAATTCATACATCTATGTCTTCGCCTTGCAATGTCGGATTCCAATTTCAATACTATAGATACTTGATACTCGTAAGGTCTTTCCACAAACTTTAGCTAATCTAACTCATTAATATACTGCTACTGCATATCATTACCGTGTAGGCACAATCTAAACATGTAGGGTCTAAAAGCAAACTTTTAAAGTCAAACTGTGTAACACTGTGTCTAACCTCCAACTCCAACGGTGTATATAATATCTCTCCCTAACTCCTTACAACTGAAATGCTGTGATTTTTAGATACTGTGAAATGTAGCACTTGAATGTACTTACGCAATAGTTATGCATAATTATTCGCTGTGTGAAATATGACAATAAAGAATTTACTTACTTACTTACTTACTTACTTACTTACTTACTTACTTACTTACTTACTTACATACAAATAGGACACAATAGCACAATGAATTGCATAACTGATATCCCACCAAAAGCAAAACCTTAAATTCTGACCTTTGCTTTGGAGAAATCAAGAATTTTCGACAAGGCAAAAGTCAAGTTCATTTCCCTGAAATACAGATCTATATTCTAATCCTAATGCAAAATGTTTTTCAAAAAAAACAGAGAAATTCACCATTCATAGAGAAAATACAATAAAATCCCAATATCTTTAAACTGTAGGAAAGTAGTGCAAATTACTACGGTGTCAACAGTCTCTGCTCGGACGTTCCCGTTCTACTACTCAACTACTCACTAACTGTCACGGGATGACTTTCGAATTCGTATCACAACCACAATCACATCACATCGTGTCACAATCACTCACAAACACAGACACGGTTTTATCTGCATATCAATAGTTTCGTTTTAGCTTTGGTGTTGGTTTGTTTAGTTAGGCAAAATCGACATCAAATTCGAATCTGACTATTTTATGTCACTTTCTACTTGGAAACTGTCTTCGTGTCGTTGCGACTGTCGTAAAAGCAGCTCTTCCCGTCCACACGCTGGACTAATAATGACCAACGAAATGTCAGAGAAAGGGACAGACAAAAAATAGATATACAATAAAATATAACGGAAACTATAGGGGAAGCAGCAGGAAGATAATAAAGTGGATTGACTCTCCTTCCAAGTCCAAATATAATGTAATAAAATTATCCAAAATTCCTCTACAATACTAGAATCAAGAATTCCAATATTATTCCCTTTTTAGAAAATAATAATGAAAGTAAAAATTCTAAATATCTAAATCGATTTTACCTAAGTATATAATATTGTATGATATGATATACCCTACTGATATACACTGGAATTATTTCTACTTTCAAATTCAAAAGCCCACACAGCACACATTACACTGTTAATATTATATTACTATTTACTGTACCACAGAATTGCTTCTGATGTGGTCAATGTCTCTTTTACGTAATCAGTCATGACATAACGTGAACGAGAACGACGGACGTAGGAAATTCAAATATCGAAATGTAAAACAATTTTAAAAAACTATTTTTTCATATACTTAATAATACAATAATACACTCTAAATAATGAAGGTAATTTACTAATTTGAGTGATTTCCCTATTAGAATTTACAATTCTAATAAAATGATATTGTTTATAAGTAGGCAGCAAAATTTTATATTATATTTGTAGAAGTGCACGTCTATGTCTACAGTATGTAGGTAGGTAGGTACCTTTATTACGAAATTATTATTATGCTCAAAACTCGGGGGCTACATTCGAACTCTTTAATACAAAGATTAGTTTAGTTGATTTTGATCCCAAAATAAGTGTAACCTTTGACCAGGACCAGAGGCCGGTCTTATGAGCTAGTAAATCAACAGGATAACGAATTGACGACGATCCGGCTGAATATATTATTTGCAACTGACTGGGAGTGTGGTCAATACACACGGAATTGTAAAAATAAAAATAATAAAATGAAAATCGTTGCGTGTTTAGTCGTGGCTTATGAGCTTTGAAAAGTTTCTAAAGTAGGTGTATTAGGTACCTACCTACTATGTATTTTATATTTGTTCGTCGTGACCAACTGCAACGACAACGACAACGAGCACCTACAACTACTGCTCAAACTCCATTCAAATAAATTGAGCGAGCAGAAAATGCTAACTAGTAAGTCCACTTTTGGACCTGCTGGACTTCTCGTAGTATATGCATTATATTATACATTAGTAAATATAGTAGCTCGGATGAAATTAAATAAAATTGCAAATTACAAATCACTATTACTTGTACTACATAATAAAATTATCGATTTCTCTCCTTTTTTTCTTCTTTCGTTTTAGTTACCTTTACAAAAGAGCGAAGAGGAAGAAATATAGCGAAACTTTTGAGTGCTCAAGTTGAACCGTGTAATGTGTGAATATGAATATTGATTAAAATAACATGTGAGAGTGATGTGTCCGATAAAAAAATACCCCACCGGTGGTATTTTATCTATAATAATGGTCTATAGTCTTCACAGGTATAGGCAGACAGATTTAAGCATTCAAGCATTCCAATAGCCATAAAACCATATGAAATTGATATACTTCTTAATTAAATAATTATTGAACAGTATAAATACGAAAATGTTTTCTAACACTGCCTTATTATCCAGATTTACGTACCGTATATTCTACAATAAGACGCGGATCTGAAATAGTACGCGGATCTGAGAGATTTTAGTTTAAATAGTACAGAATATATGGTCTCTATGCACAGGAAACTACGCCACACCAGACTAATTTAAATAGCACTACCTACCTATGCGTACCTACAAAATACACAGAAAAAAGAACAATACCATGAAAACACTTAAAACTATATATCATTATAATCTACTATATACTGAATTCGCCGACTTTTTTTCGACATTTTTTTTTCTGTCCTGCGTTTCCTGCACGAGGTGACCTTCCCTGTTCACTTTTAATACGTATGCTCCATGTTCATGGGGAAAAGTGACCAACGCAAAGAGGTCCAGTATTATATATACACGTGAAGCAGTAGCAAAATTATTTTTACACGCTGAATCAAATTTCAAATTCATATCTTTACCTTTTGTAAAAACAAAAAACGCAGGCAGGCACAAGCAGAGAAACACACTAATAGGGCAATGGTAAAATTTCAATTACCAGTACCACTGCCAGTACCAATAATTGCAGAGCACTGATGGAAATTATCCTGTCAGTATAGATCTAAACCTAATTATTTTATATTATGTTAAATACACTTTAGTTTTTTGAAGAGTGATTTCTATTTTACGTCCGAGACACTCACTGGGAAGTTAACAACTGACTTTATAATTTAATTTAATTTTTGGGGCTCTGGGCATGACTAGGAATATAATATGACACGGACAAGTAATTTTAGGTTGTCGTTGTTGATGTCGTTCTTTTCACAATAAGTCAGTGGTACTTGGTACTATAGTTACTACTACAGTGCATACGTCCACTTTAGCAATGGTAAATAAGTATTCTTTCAGGAATGGTATATGAGTAGTACATAGCTTGATTAACTTGGCATTGGGATTGAGTTGAGCATTATGAATATTTGTAATTTAATGTATGGGACTGACTGTGAGAGTGAGCACCCTTTGCTGGGCCTGTGCGGGTGTTGTAGTTATAGTCACATATTTATATGTATATGTTATGTATTCGTATTCGTCATTCTTTTAACGTTTTGTGCATGTACGTATAAAGCAAAACTTGTAATAAAACGTCAGAGTGTTTATGTTGTTAGTAGTGTGGGTAGGTGTATAGGTAGTTTTAGTTTCACGCTTATTGTTAGAGAAGAATGTTTGCCTGCATGCAGTGCGACAGATGATGCGATGATGTGATTTTGACGCAAGAGCTAATAATATGAGTAGGTGGAGACTTACAGCAAACCTAATACAAATCCAGCAGCAGCATATACCTACTGTGTATACATATTTAATACCTACTAACTACAAACCAAGGTACCTACCTATACCTTTAAATTCCCTTCATGAAATCTGCGAACAGCAAAAATCAAAGGAAGGATACTGAAGAGAGCGTAGGTAGAAATAAGTGGAAACAGAAACAGTTAAAACTTGGGCTAGCTGAGCACTATAACTAGCCATACTCACTAGGCTACAATTCGTCTTGGAATTAAAATCGCAAATTTCAATCTCCTCACTCATGACGTCGACGTCGTCGAGACATAGGTAGAATGTATATATGTCGTAGTCCAGAAGAAGTTTAGTCCCTTGGACCAAAGGACTAGGCCACAAGCCGCGATCTCCTGGCCTAGTCCACAAGGGTCAGTCCACAAGCCGCCGTTTCTCTCTCATTTTCTTCCACTGGACTAGCCCACGAGAAGAAACTTAAACATAACCGTATAATAATTTACTCATAGCTGATACAGCGCAGTAACGAAATGACAAAATAACATGAATAAGTTTCAAACGTATTGATACGAAACGATAAAAGTAAAAAAAATAATTGCATTATGCATATTTTATTAAATAACTCAATTGAAATAACTCAGTGTGGAATACAAAATACCCACCACTCGCTATTTTCTGGTATTTATAACATGTTATAAAGCTCACAATAATTATTATTAGTTGTTTACACACAAATTAGTAATTTAAAACTGCACTCATTAACGCAGAGAATGGAATACGGGTTGAAAACTCACAATTTGTTAGGCTGGAAATTTTGCTTCGTTTACATGAACAGCGCTTAGTGAAACGTAATTTTGCATTTAAAAACCTACGCTACCACCAAAGCTGAATATGACATCGCTTATCTGTGTGCTGTAGCTGTAGACTTATTAGTCTAATGTATGAATTTAAAGGAAGTGATAAGTCAATGTCAATAGTTCATCCGTTTAGCTCATAACCACCTCCGAATCATTTTCCTTATCTTCTGGGCAATTTCTCCAGTCTCCTCCACCCTCAGCCAAGATACTTCGACCCTCCTCTGTGTCGCTTCCCTCCCCCCCCCCCCCTCCCATTCGCCGAGGTACTCTCACCCTCCTTTAGCATTCCTTTCTCAAGGAATTTTACATGTGAATCGTATTCCGTCTTTGTTGTTAGAAAAATAAACTTGTTACGAAACTTTAGATTATCAGCTCTTGCATAAACTCTGGTTCAATGGTTAATGCTATGTATATTATAGGACTAAAATGATGTTATTTAATGAGACCTGAATTCGCGCATTAACGACGTTAGGACACACCTACATTACATCTTATTTCAACTTATCATTAAATCTGCATGAATTTTAATACCATTAAATATACGTTTCCTTTACGAAGAAAAGGAGAGTAAGAAACGGCGGCATGCGGAGTCTGTTATATTCAATACTGATCGTGAGTTCGTGAGTTATTCAAGTTGAAGTATTGCATAAAATGTGCATACTCAAATTATTTCTTAACCTTTTCTATTTCGTATTTGTATGTTTCATACACATTTAATTTATTTTAGCATTTCATTATTACACTGCATCAGCTATGCATGAACTATTATACTATTACGTTTAAGATTCTCCTCCTGGACTAGTCCAGAGGAAGAAAAGGAGAGAGAGAAACTGGCGGCTTGTGGACTGACCTTCTGGACTAGGCCCGAACTCCAGAAGCTTGTGGCCTAGTCCTTTGGTCCAAGGGACTAAACTTCTTCTGGACTACGACATATACAACCTCAACATACAAATCAGTGCAAGAAAAAACTATAACTCACACAAATGAAAAACACTCACTAGTCACCAGTCAGCTATGACTATGCTAATCAACAAGAATATAAATATGAATGATGCAATACCTAAAATTAAATGGATTTCACTCATCTCGTCTAATCTATAAAATCAAAACAATACAGACAAAGTACATAGGTGTATTCTATTTGTAATTTGTGTCGAGGAGGCGCTAATGATCGAAAATCGAAATTATAATACACACATTATTTTTAATTGCAAATTTTAATGAAGGAAAATTTCGCTAAGATAATCTGGCTGGATATGAACTCTGGACCTGGAACAATACAATATACAATGTACCTACCTAATATAATGCTTTTAAACATATTATATAGGCTATACATCTTACTTATTACTACTTGAGGTGTCGGAATAAGATTTGCGATTTTGAAATATCGAAATTTATTTCTTAGATTTTGGTAGGAATAAAAATTATTATTTATTATTATCCTCCTTGCAAAAATCATTTATTTTCGAGCATGTTTAATGTGTACTAAAAAACAGATCCAGGAGCAGCAGTTGTGATCTGTGTAGTAGTTATGTTGTAAGATCACAATGGATTACGCTCTAATCTGATGAGGATTTGTACCCATTCATCAGGGCGTGTTCTGTCTCCACCGTCGAAACTATTGTCATTCATTTTTATTTGAATTGTCCTGCTACTACTTTACATCTACCTACAATAACAGAGTTACTAATAGTAATGGCTAATGACTGATATACTGATCGTGAGGCCACTGCGACTGCTGTAAAACACTTGTAAGCATTCAAATGCAAGATTGGTTTTGACCTGACTTTGATGATGCTTCCATTTTCAGGTGTGGCTTCGCTATTTTCATTGTGTCATGCGAATGGGGTTTAATTGTAATTGCGGAAAATATTATTAATTTCAACATAGCCAATATATACAGCACAACAAATACATGCATTTTCATGTTCTATATAGTTCGTACATGTTTCGTAATACATATAATATAGTGGGTAATAATTAGTAATGACAATGTCTGCCAAGTCTAGTACGTGAGCATTATCACATCACTCCACTGACAGAACAGGTAGAAGAGTAGCAGTTTAGCCAATCCAAAAACAAACCGCTTTGCTTTGCAATATGACTACATGCACGCTATACACTTTCAATAAAATTCCAATTCCAATAAATAATAATATTCCATGGCATAAGTAATAATTATTTATGACTTATCCTTTTCCTTTACCATTAAAATAAAATCCTATTTTCCTATCTGCATAATAAAAGCGTAGTAGTAATAATAGCTATAATAACAATAATAGTATTATAACTGGGAAGGGCATTCTCATTTCGAGTTCCACGTTGCGTTGTTCTAAGTTTAATTTTCTTGCATGAAACAATACAATGAAAATTACAAAAACAAACGAGACGAAATTATATTGCACACAAGTAGAGATCTGTTGAACTCTACTTTGTGTAGATATTTTAATAAAATAAATTTTGTGAATATTTTTGCTTAGTTAACTGGAGGCTTCAATCAGTTTATCAAGCATTACGCAATACACACTACCTTTTTATTGACACTGACATTGAAAACAGAACAGTAAAATCAAAGTTGATTTCTCTACAACTTTGCCTTCTGATAAAACATGCGATAATATTATTATGAGAATCGCACTCAAAATTTGAAATATTTTGAAAAACGTAAAAACAAACGCTTTTCAACTGCAATTAACTCAGAAAATTACGGTAGCTAAAAACTTTCAACTTCAACATCCACCATGACGCTAGTAAAAATCCATAAAAAATGTAGCTAATTCCGATTTCAAATGTATTTCAAATGAGCACTATTTAAATAAATAATTAGAAGGCGTCGTGCTTAAACTAGTCAATAAATATTGAACGCCTACAGAAGAGCATGTCTAGTCCAGATTTAACAGGGGATTTTAGTTAATTATCCATGCAAATAGCCTGGCCGGAAGGCTAGAACAAAAATTATCACTAAAGATGAGAGTTCACTCAGGTACATTTTAAGTTCCAAGTCGCAAGTATTTAAATATGGTTGCATGTGTACATGTAATATAATATAATTATATACAAGTGAGCACTTACAAACATTGAAACTTAAGTACACATATATATGAAAATTATTTAAGCTAATTTATCTTAAATGAAGGTGCCATAATGCTAATCCTAATGGTTAATGTTGTACCCGTATTTACATTTTGTGCAAAAGGCTGGGACTGGGCAAACCTGCAGGCACAAAATTGCCTTGCTAAAACGATAAACAATAAAATTCAAATAATATTTTAACAAACTCACCTCCTCTGTTTTCTTTGTTGACTCTTAAGCAGTGCAAACAAAACTACAATCGTCTAGCGCCTAGCCAAGTCTTAAATGGCAACCCCACAAATTGAAATAATAAAGCTACGTCTTCTAATTTATATCAAAAAAACAATTTATACTAATATTCGCACTTGGTTTTAAATTGCTATTTTTTTTTATAAGCTACATCGTGTAATAATTGAAACAATTTTCACTACACTAATTACTTCACATTTTATTCTTGCCTTGCCTCAGTATTAATCCACTTTACTGAATACAAAGATGAAAGACGGGACGGGAGAAGAAGTCAGATTTGATTAGGAAAACAGAATTAAATTGAGATTTAACGCCACCAACAGAAACAGAAGACAATTATACCTTAAGAAGTGTTCAAGTAAGCTTGTCCGTGACCGTGTCCTTTCTATGTCCCCTAACTTGCACTTACGCTGTACGTAACTAAGGATCGTGCATAAATGACGCCATAGGTACGGTAAATGGGTCTAGTTGGATGTTGATGAAAACCCATGTTAAAGATAGCCATTTACAGAATGGTTAAGCTGACAGGGGGCTCATAGATTATTACAAATGGGGATATTTCAATGGCATTATTTATGAGCGACTCCTTACGTAAGTAGGTAGTTTACTTTGTTACTCACAAAAAGTAGAGTAGAGCGCATTTCCAGAGATTCAAAGAAGAGGGCTCAGAGATTCTGGATTTAGGTAGGTAGGTCCATTTTAAATGTCTGTGAATTCAATCACAATCAAGCACAGACACGAGCACTAACAACAAAAACTTGTAACGTGCAAAATCTAAACCTTAGTGTAGTTTGTATTATTTGTACATCAAAGCCAAAAGCCACCCATCTCGCCATTAATTAAATACTTTGTAATGCTTCCCATGACAAATTCATACGTCAACTGTCCATTTAATTTACATCCCAAAACCCTTCCCTGCAGAGTGTGCATCCGGCACGCTCGCAAATATACAATTACTATTACTATAAAAACTTAAACTAAAATTAATTTCAAGGTTAGTGAAGGAATGGTGATATATGGCGTATCGTATGTTCTATGTGCTGTTTAGATGAAGATTTATCAGTAGATCTAGATTCACATTCAGCAGGCCACTGTAAGACTGACTGTGACTCGACTCGTCCACTCTTCCCTAATCCCAAAAAAAACTTGAACTAATTTTGAAGCTTCGCTCACACCTACTTATGTACAAGGGGGTTCACATTTGAATTTGAAGACAATCTTCAGTTCAGTGCATAATAAATAATAAGGAAGCGCCTGCTAATAATAGCGGCAATTTCTTTATCGTCAGAGATCATAGATGCTGCGACTGTAATAGTATAACAACTATCAGTACACTATACTGACTACTGGGAACGAGGTCGTTCGTTGTTCAGTAGAGTAAATTTCCAAAATTGTTTTATTTCAATTTCAATTAAAACTATGAGACACAGCAAGACAGCAACCTATAAAGACTCTCTAATTCAAAAAGTTAATTTCAATTTAAATCCCTTTCAGCCATAGTAATAGTCGTGCAGTTAATTTTTATTCCATTCATACAGCACCGAGAGAAGTTCATTGCTTTTGTTTGACATTATAAATGTATTTCCGATTTCCATACGTATAAGTATGCGCTTAATTGAAAACCATTTTATAAAGCCTGCCAAATGCCAGGGGCAGGAGTAATTTTTTACGCAAAAACTAGACATAAATACTAAAAGTCCATTAAAAGAAACACTAAACTTAGCAAATACAACAAGCAATATAGGAGTTTGATTACAAGCTGAAAAGTGACTTTGTGGATAATCACTTTGAAATAATAATTACTAAATTATATGGTGGGAACCTTGAAACCTTTACGCAATCCAAAACCAAAGGTTTCGCTAATCATCCTCACAATACTCAACAGCACAGTTCACTCAGTTCACATTTCTCCACACAGTATAAATAATATGTAGAGTGAAAACTAATTTCACCTCAGAGTTCATTCCCAACGCAGCAGTCGCGCTCAGTCAGAATGAAAAGTTTTTTATTTTCCCATTCTTTTCTTCTATATCGGCGCGTCGAATTGGATTTTTTGAAACAATTTATCCCTGAGATATTGAACCATGAACTAAACTACCTTTTACAGATGTATGTATTTACAAGTAATAATAATAATTACCAACAAAATAAATCTAAAGGCCAAAAACCTCCTGAAAAAATTTGCAAAATATGGATTTCTCGAAGGAGCGAAAGATTTCGTTGAACGATATCACGGAGCACTCAAAAGCACAGACGATATAATCAACAAAAATAAAATAATTGCATAAATAAATGCACTGAAATTTCAAATGCAAGGATCCAATCAACCAACACCAAAACGGCTTAAGGATTCGAGACTCAAGGGTTTGGATTTTTTTAATGTTATTTTACAGCTCTTGCCTTCAACTTACAACTAACGCTGCGGGTAACTATCTGAAAAAAATAACTGAGGTCTAAACTTCAAGCAACCAGCTGGAGAACAAGGAATGTTTTCTCTTATATAACAACGTCGCGTCAGTCACTGCAAGAGTCACTCACTTACTTGACCCCAATTAGATTTTTGCCAACGCCAACTGCCAACAACCATGCATCATCATTGATCGCCATCATCATCATACCGTCACCGTCGTAATTTCAAATTGCAAACCTAAACCTCTCCCCCCATTTTCCCTTTTGTACATTTCGCGTCATTTATATATTTTCTTATTATTCCCAATGCAATGACAGAATAACAGACATGCCACATGGAAAATCAGAATAGGAATATAATAAATATCACCGAAAACGAAAATGAACAGCTATAAATAATCCTTAACGACAACAAGAAACGACACATGGAGGGCATGACACGCTTAAGTAAGAGCGTCGCTTTAGTTTAACATTTTAGCTTTCCCTTTCGATTTTTTTTTCAGCCACTGTGAGTTTCCATTCCAATAGCAATAAATAAGCTAAGTAAGCAATAAGAAATTTCAACTAACAAGCGAAAATAAAATTTATATTTACCGTCTACTTCAACTCACACTACTCCAACATACCATTAAATACAAAAATCAATAGAGGAACAGGAACTGAGTGCAATAATAATATAAAATAATAATAACAGTAATGCCAGAAAGCTAGAGTTCGAGTGCACTGCTACTATTGGAAGTGGAAGTGCAAATTATTATAACATGGATTGGACCAGCATACTTATAGGCAATAATATATAATACGTAAGTACAAAATAATAACATAGGAAATGAGGTTAGCCGCCTTTCTCTGGATTGAAAATAATTGCTGTTGCATACAAATTACATATTTGAAATAAATTCATAAATTATAAATCCATAAGCTGTCAGTTGAATCCTCTTTGTTGCACCGTACTGTGGTTACGTACGGATGGTAGTTATGTGGTTAGTGGGCCAGAAAATTCAATTCAAAATATTGAAAGATGAAAGCAATATATAATAGTAAACTATATGCGAGGTTGGGTTTGCCGCCATCGTCAGTCTACTTTGCTCACTGGCTTTCATCTTTCATATACTTACGCATTAAATAAATTATTTTATTTGCACTGAACTGAATAGTATCTGCATAGGATATATAGTAGGATAGGTTTTTTGCCTTTTGTATTGACGAACTGTGCCAAACTTGTTGCAAATTCAAAATTATAATGTATCTACTCAAGTATATAATCATTTTCGATCTACTGAAATTCTACATAGATCCATGCATCTTGTTGTGGAAGCTAAAAGGCTGAAAGTAAAAGTAAAACAGCCCAACGAACGTGTTCAGAGTTCAGATATACATATGTATATGTTATTACTATTTGCAAAGTCTGGATCTAGAAATAATAATAAATAATATGGACACAATCTATTCCAAGTAGGATAGCTCAATCAAATCGAATACAATCTAACGTGACATAGTTTTTCTATTTCCAATATTCTAATACAGATCCTAAAAACACTAAGTACCTAATTGCATTACCTGTGCTCCTTATTTGTATGTGCCCATTCGGTTTACTTCATCTACAGATGTTTTTTTGTGCAAATTGTCTAATGTCGATTTTCTGTCATTGCTATAGGTCACAAATAAGCTTAACATAACTATTGAGAGGAATAGGAGTAATGAAATATCTAGTGCACTGGACTAGCAATAAATGTCAACTTCTATTCAGCCGAATCAATTTTTTTTTACAAAAGAAATTAGGAAAATTAGGATAATAGAAATCCGCAATATTATTTTATGTAACTTACGTACTTACTTTAGTAATATCAATATTCATCAATGTATAACATACATATCAATAATAGTATAGAACTTTCAATTTCATTATTAACACGTCTCATTTTTTCCTATTCAATAACGGCTAATGCATTCAATATAATATAGTACATCTTGAGGAGATACTGGGTTACTATTTATTATGTATTCTATTTCTCTAGACAGATCTGGAGGTGAACCTCAATAAAATAAAAATAAAATTCATTGTCGTCCAAGTCGAACAACATCGAAAGTAGGCGACAGAACAGATACATTAAATCGACAATCATTACAGAGATGGAAATGGACATTATGAGAAAATAAATAAATTAGGTTTTCCTCTCACTACAAAGAGAACCAAATTTTTTTGTATCTCGGTCCCCGTCGTGCTATATCCATATAGCACACGGACACGGAACAAAAGTAGCCTACTAATAATAATATACGTGTTCCGCACTCAAGAGGACAATAGTTTGAACGGATTCAAATCTGTAGAGCTGAAAAAAAACTAAAAAGCTAATAATGCGAGAGTTATACAAAGCTTTACAGAGCTTGCAGTTGTAGGTTCCGGTGTGAAAATCTAGGTCAATGAATGTGGAAAAGTGTGCGAGGACTACCGACACCAAAATGGGCAACGACCACCAGCTATGATTTATGTTGATGCCATATACGATACGATGTTAATTTCCCCTATTCCTACCAAATTCTATTGAATTGAATGCACGCCCTTCGATTTTGACAAATTATAGTATTTCTTCCGGTAATTAAACACCATTCTGCATTCTGATACAGTATATCTCCAGTAGTTTGACTATTTTTCTTTCTATTCGTGTATTACTATTTCGTAAATCGTTGATGAGCGTGTACTTTACAAGACTAAATCATCAAGATATTGTAATAATAATAAAAAGTCTTGTTTTAATAATTATTTGGTACAATAATAGGCGCACTTATTATCATTGTATTTAAGTTTTTTTTAACATCGGACCTTTGTTTTTTGCGTTCAATTTAAACCCTAAAATGAGGTTTTGACAAATTAATGACTGAAATTTAAAAAATTGGGTGTATGCTTTGAGCTTTAAAACTGCGGTTTTAAAACGGTTGATGACTTGGCATGAATTAAGGATCGATATCTTAACAAATGTATTCAATTCGTTCACTTCCAAAAACAAAATGATGGCGTAAACTATGTGTCTACAATAAAAATTGTATTAATTTCATTAATGATTTAAATCATATTATTAGCCAGTTTATTAATTAGTCAAGATTATTGTGAACAAAAATTAAAACCGGTGGCCGAAACCAAATAACTCAAAAAATCGAAATAACTAAAATCCCGACCTTTCATTTCTTCACATCATAAACGTCGTGGTCTAGTGGTCAGAAAGGCTACTAGTTAGAAATCTAACAAAAGTCTTGAAACCTTTTTAAAAATAATACAATTTATAATTTTTTAGTAGTTAACATTGGTACAATGATACAGAAGTATTTTTGAATGATTTAATGCTTATAAATATGGGTTGCAGTTGTGTATCAAGAGTTGTTACTACTTACAAGGGAACCATGCCAAGTGGTACGCTCCGATTTTAAAACAAGTATCCACAGTTGATTGATCCACCCGAGTGTACTACAACCCTAAAACAGTACGGTCGCAAACTGCGCCGTTGGTCCACAGTAGCCCGCCAAAGTTCAAAAAATGCTACTTTTTTAAACTTTGCCGCCTTGCAGTTCCTACATTTTTTATCCGATTTTCAAAAAATTTGAAGTTTTGTGACCTTCAAACCATTTTCTAAAAAGTTATTTCTGCGTTTTTGAAAATTCGAAAATTTTCATTTTTTTCTAAAAATGAGGTATTTTGAGGGGCCTCAGAAAAATGGGTTTTATTACAATTTTTTTGAAAAAAATGAAAATTTTCGAATTTTCAAAAACGCAGAAATAACTTTTTAGAAAATGGTTTGAAGGTCACAAAACTTCAAATTTTTTGAAAATCGGATAAAAAATGTAGGAACTGCAAGGCGGCAAAGTTTAAAAAAGTAGCATTTTTTGAACTTTGGCGGGCTACTGTGGACCAACGGCGCAGTTTGCGACCGTACTGTTTTAGGGTTGTAGTACACTCGGGTGGATCAATCAACTGTGGATACTTGTTTTAAAATCGGAGCGTACCACTTGGCATGGTTCCCTTGTTAGTTCGAAGAAAACGAGATTATGTAATTAACAGGTGCGTATGAACGAAATGAACTTCGACGCTGTCGTAAAACGTTAAGAAAGAATTGAGAGACCAACAACGTAACCTAAAGAAAACTTTGAGAATTTCCAAGTGGTTTCTCTTACCTTCGTTCTCCTCCCGTTACCTTTTAACACCTGAGGAGGGCGACTCAGGCGACTTTGTTTACTTCCAGTCACAGCCACATTACATTACTTTCCCCGCACTGTAAAACTGGAGCCTGCTTTCGGAGTGAAAACAAGACGGAGCCAGTGACATAGCTAAAATAATTATTTGGCAAATGGCATTGAGAATTTTCCCTTTGGATTGGAAGGGACAAAATTACTAATATGAAGAATACTTGAGAGCTCACACTACACAGCTCTAAGAGGTACGGAAATGATAATAATTATTATACCGAAAAAAATTTCTTTTATGCGACAATGACAATGACTTAGCTACAGTAGTAATTATATAGCATAATACTATTAGCATTATCAAAATTTGAGGGACGGCATGCCAGGTACGGGCCAATTCATTAAAAGTGATGTTGTTTCTTTATGTGTAAAATACAAAGCGTGTAACTGACTGCTTCGTATTTTTAAAGAATACCCGGGTAAATTATCACAAATTATAGACGCTGTAGATTATAGATGCGACGCTGTTGAAAGTATATTCAAATAGCTTGAAATTACACTATATTACATTCTACTGTATATCGATTTTTAGGTAGATTTCCAATTTTCAGTGTGTCAGATAAAGGCACATAAAAATGAGCTTTTAAAAACATTAAAAAAACATTTTCAATTTCTGCGTTGTACTGCCTAACGATGAACGATATGTTTATCTAATCACAAGTTATTATTCAAATTCGTCGCCATCTTTACGTCATAAGAAAATAATAATATCATTGACAAGTTCAAGTATCTGACACTTTTAGGGATTACTTTTGAGCGCTGAATACAGGAAACGAATACAATATTTTGCACACAACTTCCGTATTTACCGAAAGCCGAAGACTGCCACTGCCACCGATAATGTACGATAAAAAAGAGCATAACGATGTATACCGGCATATAAGAGTAATAGTTGTAGTTATTTTTTAATCGCTTACTGGATTTAACCTGCATTTACCTACGGGGTATAAAAAGGTAAGAGGGCAAACCTGTTCTTAACCCATATTACCTGTGACTTCCTTTATATCAACTTGAATTATTTTTTAAAACTTACGTGGTATGAGTGGGAATTTTTCATTTTTGATTTGGAGTAATTTCTATCAGAAGTCTTGAGTCCTGTCGATTCTCCTTCACTTGGCCAACCTCCGTTTCCGCTTTCTTCAGCCAACCTAGTAATTTTTGTGACACAAAAACAAATTAATTAATTTTTTATTCCTCTTAAGTTTCTTTTTAATTTATACGTATACAACTGTATTACTGCCAAACCCTAAGCTCGTCGCATCCCATACAATAATGCTTACACAATTTTAAAATTTAAGATTAAGCTCAAAATGATGCTCTCAAAAAACAGAATTATAACACTCAATTTTGTTTCAATGCCAAATAAGACCACACTCATTTACACAGCATTGGAAAAATAACTGAGCAAAATAAAAAGTAAAATAATAATAATAATAATAATTTATTCATTATGTCGATTTGGCCGCAGCCCATACAACATATAAAAAGTAAAATACAAGCATTACTTTTACCTACATTTAGTAATTACTCATTAATAATAAGCATCTTTAACGTGGGGATGCAAAAAGACTGATAAAACCACCTGTCTACTCATGCAGTCAGTGCCATTGCATCCATACAAATTAATTATTTTTACGAATTCCTAGATTCCGATTCAAGGAAAATATATTAGATATAAAAGTATATTAATTAAGCTGCAGAAAATTGCAAGAGTGGTTTGAACTGTGGTCTAAAGGCAGATATAGGGACCTGTAGTCACGCTAAATAGAGGAGCACTCTACTACCTCCAATTCTGGAAAATCCAAACATATTACATTCAGTATCACAGTGGCAGTGTCGTTGATACCACGGTGATGATGGTATGTATCTCCCAAAAAACCAATAAATCAATTCTTCTACTACGTATATACTAAAATACTAAAGTTCGAGACATTAGGATTATGCGAGACATTAAAATTCTATCACAATATACAGGCATGGATAATATCGGTGTTATGGGCACAGTAACTGCTATATGTAAGTACGAAACCTTACTTTATATACATATAATTAAGGTTTATACCTAGCAGAGGTTGAGATTGTCATTGACTGTCGTGTAGTGTCATTGACATAGGTTGCAACCTGTGATAATTCTCACGCTGATATCAATAGCAGTTGCAATTCTGAATTACAATAGTTCTAGTGAATATAATGAGATATGATGGGCTGAGCTTGAAATCAAAATGTAGACCGGACTGCAAACTTATATTGTACTAGAGAATCCTATTTTGACCATTTTATCATAATATCGGTCGGTTTCAATAATTATAGGTAAATACGTATAAAATATAAATACAAAAAAATTGCAATCAATGTCTTAAATTTCCACAATTTATTTAGCTACAGATGATAAAGTTGAAAAGAAATTAAAATTTTCATAAATTTTGGAAACGGTAACTATAAAACAAATGTAAAGAATAATAATTCAAAAAATAATATGTACCCGTGTTCTGAGTCTAGGTAAGAAATCTGTTCGTTTACATAAGATCTCCAAGTTGTCCAAGCCGTCTGATCCAGCCCAAGGGTTTTTAATAATTGAGGACACAAAGCTGGTCCTGAATTGTTATGAATTGTACTTTCCTCTGAGGGACACTGTTTCGGCTCAGGCATTAGGTTATTCAAACAACTTAAATGTAGTTCTCATCAACGATTTTATTTTAAAGCTACAAAACTGACGTTTAGTTAAGTCCCTATACTTCTACGATATTTGAAATTTGGATTTTCTTTGGCTTTGGTAGCTTCGTGGTCGCAGTCTTAAGCCTAAAGCTCCACTTTTTTAATAATTATTTATTAGTTCGAGTTCCGAAATATTTTGAATTTGCCTTAATAGAATATATTAAAAAGGGCAACTAAAATCTTTTTACTGAGACAATTTTTGTCTTCCTTAAAATAAAAAATTCCGGTGGATTTATTACGAAGCACTTTGAATTTTTCTAACTCCTTTCATTCCCCTGGTTTGCTACGACCTACGGCTAATCCACAAATATTTACTTCTACTTCTGATTACACTGAAGCCTGATCACAATAATTGACTAAAAACGGAACATAGCAAAAGCAGTAGAAGAATGGAAAGGGAAGAAACCGGTACCGGTATTTTTCTTGGTATTATTCCAGTTTGAATTGGGCATTGGCACAGTAGTAGAGGGTATTTAGTACAATTTTCTAGTCCAGGCAACATGACAAATACAAATAACAAAGGAATTCACTGAGCTTATTCTAAATCCAAAGTTTAATTTTGTGCAACTGACCATAATTATTAATATTATTCAATTATAGTATTTCACTGTCAATTAATAGCAACTACGGTTAGTTCCTTAAGTAGTAATAATAATAATGTATGCACACAAAGTATAGACAGTACGTTTACATTTACATAATATAGATACTATATAGTAATTTAGTTCGTTGTTATCTGTATAACCAATTTGTGTAAGGAACACTTGTGGTGATACAAGCGGATAATTTGTATGTGATTATGGTAAAGACATAACTAAACTTTTACGTTATTTTAATTTTTTAATGGTGTAAATTTTAATAATTTTTAAAAACAAAAAAGTTGCCTCAAATTTAAAAGAACATAAAAATTTTAAATTGAATCCCTTCTACTGTACTGATAACTTTACTGTTCTACAGTTTTTGTTTAAAATTGTTTACATCCAGATGAACAGTTACTCTGGTTACGAATAGGATCATTCGGAAGTCGGAGAATCGGACGTTGGATAGTGTCATGTCATATTATCGATTTCCAGCGCTTTATCAATCCCTATGTGAATGACTAATGGCCTCATATGAGGGCCATGTGGGTAAACGCGGAGGTGGAAATTGACTTTTGGCTTTCACTTGTTTCATCAAATAAGAGTAGCATTAATTTACATCAACGGTCATGATAACATATAGCAGATTATTTGAAATTGAAAATATTTCATTGATCGACTACAAGCAACGCATAGCTCTCCATCCGCAACTGATCGTGAGTAAGGTGGACATTACGCATATTCTAGTCACTACTATAATTAGAGCTTTCACCCTGTTAAATCAATAATATACGATACTCCTACGAAAGTGTATCCAACTGTAATAGTTTCAATACAAGTATATAAAATTAGTGAAAGTATATACAACGCAATGTCATGCACATAATACATATCACAAGCGTACTAAAATAGTTTCGCCTTCACCTAGCCTTCCAAACTGGCCATGCCATAGTTTGCGTCTTAATTTTATTTTAGAGATATAATAAACCGTCTAGGTTGTTACAAATTAGGGGTTTCGACTTGGACAAAAAAACCATGAAAATAGTCATGACATGTTTTACCAAAATAAAACTTATGGGGAAAAAATAGAAAGGGAAAGAGCAAAAGAGTGCGTGTGTGTGGTACAGGTTGAATAAAATTACAATTTTATTCCAATGACCTCCAAAGATTTCTAAAGTGATTCTTGTGATTGTCAATTATCCAAACTCCAAACCCCAAAAGTTATAAACTCACTAATGAGCGCTCTATGCTTGGCGTTTAGGTAAAACAAATATTTACCAATCTAAATTTGTTCCCGGTGAGTAGAAGGTACTATTGACGGTGGGTCCAGTTCCAGCGAGGATCCAGGAAATATCAGCCCCAGTCAGGGCTGAGTGTCGATTTTTCCCTGACCCATTGCCATTGAGAATAGGATCTAATTCACCCATTTTATTAGGCCCTTTTCCATTCTCATAGGAAGACTGTTGAAGGGATCGCTGAGGGAGCATGACGGCATATTCAACTAAGCCAGCAGGCGAGGGGGAAGGCAACAAATGACGAGATACACGGGCTGCAATGGCTCCACTTGGAGTTGCCACAGATGGGTAGTTCGTTGCTCCTCTCTTCATTGTCCCCGATGAGGAGGACGAGCTTGACAACTGTAACCTGTCAAAATATAGCATTCACAAACAAAGGCATTAATCATAATATTTTCATACCTGCCACAGATTTTATTTAATGTGTATTTATGTATATTATGTTATCAGAGCACTTTACTCTACAAATAAGTATGTACCTACTGGCTATTTATATACGTATATATTTTTGCATATAAAATGCGGACTCATTTTAACACTGGAATGGATTGGATTTGGAATTACTCAAGCACGCGTGTGCTGGAAAAACAAGGCGCGTTAACCTTCGGTATTTATGCGGAGATAATAAATTTAATGCAGAGTACTGAGATGTTTATTTAATATTTCCAGATATTGATCTCCAATAAAAAAGCTTTCTAAAAATATTATAATGTTGTATTGTATATGATGCACACAATTTAATTTTGTTGTCTTGTTTTTTGCAGAAACTTCTGTGTACTTATTCTATTTTGGTTGGTCTGAGTAAAATGCACTATATGCAGCCAAAATTTATTTTAACTTTAAAGAATATTGCTTTCACTATCGCTCCTAATAATGTGAATTTTTTTTGCTATGCTTAGTATTTTATGCACGCCTACATACTTTTTATCTGTTGTCGTCTGAAGTCAGTGCTTTCATTAGTCATTTGTTTACAAACTCCAGCCTCAAAAATCAATTATTCAAGAACAATGCATGAAACTAGGTCATTGCCAAAATTAATGAAGAAAAGTTACAGCAGATAATTACTCTGCTTTTCCTGCCTTTTGCCTTTTGGACGGTGACGGTACGCAAGGAAAACCACGAGACACCTTTTTTGATGACACTGACAATGCATACCAATGTCAATCCACACTTTTCTACCTACAAGTAAATCTACGGTCACACTGTATGTCTATAATACAGCATCGGTTTTGGAATATGCAGAGCAGGCAACGCATTTCTCATTTTTAGTCGATAGCATAATGCCATAACCACTGTCATTAATAAACTACAAGGGACCTCATTAATAATGTGTGTAGGTAGGTGTCAACTTATCTAACTATAACAACATTGTGGGATGCCAGTTTTCCTTTGTTATCAGTCACACTCCTCGTTGAAAAAGTACAATAAACATAATAAAAATATTACTCGTGATGTGATAATATTTGCATAGGGGTACAACTACTACAACTACAACCACAGGGAGACATCACACATAAAATATGCAACACCTCTGAAACAGAGCAAATCAATATTTGAATATTTGTTATGTATTTATCTGATTACTTTATTTCACTTCGCTCTAATTTCAAATCGAATCCATTACATTATTTATGATTCCAGGAAAATTCTACAATCCTCCCTGTTCGAGACAAGAACAAGTCCCTAAAGACAGAAAAAGCAAACACTCAGATACATATAGATTCAAAGGCAACTTACTTTGTTTCTTCAATAAACTGACGAAACATTGGCAATGAAATGGATGAGCCCATGGCATGAGCTACCACAGCTAAACACTCCAAGGAGGCTTGACGTACCCGTCGTTTGGTATTCCACAAACTTTTGCAAGCCTGAAAAGGGAATGGAAAACACGCATAGTTATTATCATTAGCATTTTGTCAATATAAATCATTTTTGTGCAGTATTTATTCTAATTCATGGTTAAGGTGTAAGCAAAAGGTTTTTTACTATTATAAACATCGTACGAAGGTACATACACTGGAAAAAAGTTTCTTATTTTTAATTTTCTTTTCTGCCTGCGAACATACGTTAAGAAATAAATTTAGCATATTTCTAGAATTAATACATCGATAAAGTTGTCCGACTTAACTTCTTTTGCATGCAGCAACTAAATTGGCTAACTAAAACTGAAAAATACGCTCAATTATCCAAAAATAGAAACCAGGTAGATATACTAATAATTTCTAGACCAACTGCGGTAAGCTGAAAAACGAAGCTAATACATTTTACAAAGCTAATCTTCCAAATTGTAGCGTCGGTGAAGGATCTTATCCTAAGCAAATACGTGTATTTACAATTTTCTGTAAAAGTAAAGCAGTTTTCTTTCTATTAGCAGTATCGATGGAAGGACAGAGATTTTATTTGAAGGAAAATTGGAAAGAAACGGATTTGATCCTTCACCGACGAAATTACTTTGCTAATAATATCCGTAGTTTTGTAATGGTTTCAAATTCAGGCGGTCATGGTACCATTAATGTTTTTTAAATGAGGAGGCATGTAACAACTACCTAACCCACTATAATGCTAACGACTGACAAGACCATACCATACCATGACAGTACCATATATATATTACCAACTAAGTCGTTGTTTAATATTTATAGAAAATATATAACCTTCCACCTACTTAACGTTAGTGACCATATTCATTGTAACGTCAGTCAGACTGTCCTAAACCCAAATTCCGACTTGACTACCTAAAACCCCACACAATACATTTAAATTGTATTCACATCCAACTCAATGTAAATGTAATTAATTCTCTCATTAAATCAATGGGTTTCATGAAGTCAAGCCTAATCCATATCCAATGATTTACGATGACGATTACGCAAAATGACACAGCGACTGCCAGCTCTACATGCATAAATAGAGCTCATTGCTCATTCCCTTTAATTTCCAGTGCAAGGACTGGAAATTACATTACATCACATTCTAGACTTCTAGAATTCTAGAAATGTCTAATAATAAATATAGGTAGGTTAGGTAGTCTAATTCTAAATATATTTTTTCTAAATCATAATCATTAATCTAAAATAAATTGTCTACATACATAACTCCCTATAACATTTACAAATGGTGAAAAATTAAACCGTCACCACTGAAATATTTTAACGCGAAAGCAATAATACAGATGTTATAGATTACACTCCAATTACATTACAACTGTGTGCTTCCCTTTTTCCCGAACGCGAAAATTTTTCTGCCTTTCCTATAATATTTACATGACAGATTAATATTTAGTTTTGCACATAGAAGTCCGTCACGAGAGAGAAAACAAATTATTCATTCCCAATTTTAGAACATAAAAAAATATATAAATGACGCAATTAGCTTTCGAATCTCGTAAATTCTGAGGAATAAGCTTCTCGTCAAAAGTCAAAAAGTCAGAAAAAGTACAAAAGTGGAATTACAATAACGATTAGGACTCAGGAAAAACAAATTAGGTGCTTATACAATAGGTAATTATACATATGTACGTAAAACTATATACATAGCATAAAAGAGTTTAATAGAATGTAATAAATTCCTGTAATGTCTTAGCCTAAGTGTAGCCTATCTGACGTGAACTAATTGTTGCTATTTCAATTTCTGCAAATATCAGTATATTTCTATAAGTAATGAGTTCTTCACCTACATACAGTGGCTACAATGCTTTATTGCTAATGGTTCCGCGCCCTTCCAGTCCTTAATAGAGATGGACAGGAAGCGAAGGTGTATGCAGTTGAACTTTTCATGCAGCGTGAGTGACTGATGACAGATTGTAATCCGTGATTCTTTATTCTGAATCCAGTCTAAGGCTATATTTTTTTAAAGAGAAAATAAATAAAAAGAAAAAAACCTTCGTTTCGGGCTTTTGATTTAAATGTAACGTAAGAAATACCTAAAAGAAAAAAGAAAAACTACAATATGACTGGCACGTGGCGAACGCGTTTCCTGGACCTGTATAAATAATGGCTAGAAAACCTTGAAATATTTTTGTACATTTTCCTACACTGCACTGCATTGTAATTTTGTATAAAAGGGAAGCAAGTAATATATTAAATTAATGCACAATATATATAGTAAATTATAATATCCTCACATTCCCCGCATTAAAAACATAAAAGACTGTGAGACGAAATGCCATTTCATCCAAATTAAAGCAAAGTTGTGCCACGGAAGTACGGAACGAACGTATGATGTAACACAATATGACAGAGATCTCAGGGTTTTTTCTTGCAATGTACATAGCTTAATAACTCTGAACTACCAAACTATTATTTAACTGCTAATAATATTATGTAACATGGAAGTTCGTGCAGCTTTTTACGCAAATAGAAGACGTAACATTGAACTTTTAATGTCGATAGTTCTACTTCCACTGGAGAAGCAATTTAGTACACGAGTTTACATGGGTTGAGCTTGTAAACATAAGATATAAAATAATGCGACTCACATGTTTTGCCAGTACAACCATATCAAAGTCATCCCTTGGAAAAGTCAATAAAGCGAAGGTCAACGCATCGAGAGCCGCAGCTTTGATTCTTGGACCCGCAGTCAGTCTCCCCGCACCGCTCCCACTCTTCTTCGAATCACTGGACAGGATGGAGTAGAGAGGCTCACAAACGAGCTCTGGACCCGCTCCTTTAATCAAATGGCTCAGGGCGAGAGCACCCTCTGTCCGGAGTGTGGACCTTGACTCCCCACAAACTGTACAGAGCCTCCGGATGAGCCATGTTAAATCCGCATTTTGGATTGATTTGGGACCCAAGTAGGATTTACAGTCCCGGAGACGATCCCCCAAACAGGTGATTGTGTTCAGGATGGAGAGAGCCACTCGGAAATGGGATTCTGCAGCTATGTTTGAGACCAATGGGATTATCTGACTCAGATTCTTGAGTAAGACTTGAGGGGAGACATTTTTGAGAGCAGCCGTGAGGTCATCCGCCAATTTTACACGGTACTCCCAGTCCACCTATGATCAAAACAATGTCACAATAATGCATAATAATAATTATTATTGCTTTTACTGCATTAACATAATTACTGTCACACTTTTACATGAAATCAATAACCAAATAAGGTGTAATAAATACGGCACCCACATTCCAGCAAAAGGGTTTATACAAATATGTACAACAAAATAATTAAATATCGGGAGTCTAAAATAAAAATGACCCATATCCAATTTAAGCTAGAATTAAAATTAGCTATGTCAAAAAACACACTAAATGAGATAGAATTTAATGTAATGTGTAAAATATTCTATTTTACATGTTTTTTAAAAGTGCAAAATTGTATTATTTGCATGTTTTTAAAAGGCGCAAAATATTCTATTTTACATGTTTTTGAAAGGTGCAAAATATTGTATTTACAGGTTTTTGAAAGGTGCAAAATATTGTATTTACATGTTTTTGAAAGGTGCAAAATATTCTATTTACATGCTTTTGAAAGGTGCAAAATATTCTATTTACCTACATGTTTTTGAAAGGTGCAAAATATTCTATTTACCTACATGTTTTTGAAAGGTGCAAAATATTCCATTTACATGTTTTTTCAAAAGTACAAAATATTCTCCTTCTGCAAACATGTTTTTAGGATCAAGTTATTTTGATTTTTCGTAAATAGTGCATTTTGTTTTTAGCTAAAAATAGAAATGGGTCAATTTGAGTCTTCACTGACGATATGAATAGTATTTATAGACACTTCCACACCAAAATTACTGAAATCGTGTTTCCTCTTCCTCAAGCACCTAAATAGAAAGACCAAGCCAAGCTAATGGAAATGGACGCTCTTGCCCCTAACTGATTCGCACACTTATTATTACGATAATAATTTTTTTACCTAAGAGACTCACGATCAGAATCAGATTTTAGAACGTTTGAATTGAAAATTAAACGCCAAATTCAAACGCCAAAGTTAAATACGAGGTGTGTTTAATACTTTTTTGTAGGCATTGCATTGGTTTGAAAGGCAGTTTAAAACCCCAAACCGATATCCGATATCCGGGTAAAAGCTGGGCAGACACGTGTTGTGACATACAAAGGGGCATACTGCCTATTAAGTACTTTCCATCACTTCTAACTTCCGACCCGAATATAATTTTTTTGAAGCATGCTATAATATGAACTCCAGCCAGAATCAAATCATTTAGTGACAAGTTAAATTCACAAATTCTTCACAAGTGTACTATTGAATTATACACACACATCAGATAGCATGCAAATAATAATAGCATTTCAGTCAAATAATGTATAAGGAGAAGGACCTACCTATACCTTCCTTTCTGTAACATTACCTACTTGCTACTAACCCAGTATTATAGAACAGATTATTACATTTGCCAACAGCTCATAATAACTACATAATATCAATATGTAAATGGCTAACTAGTAAATGACTCGCTCACTCGTTACTTATTCTGTTTGAATTGGTATCGGTTATTCCGTTGGATGGGCTTATATGTATTGTCTGCAAGTAGAAGCATAATATAGTGAGTACTTTCGTGCCACAAGTACTTCGTGTCGATGTAATGCAATGGAATAATAATAATTATTTATTCAAATTCCAAGTCTTCCTGTGCACTGTACTAACGACAACGATAAGGCTGCGTGCAATTGAAACTGGAGCGCAGCAATTGGATAGTTTCCCATCCCACAACTCAATTTCACTTTCACTTGAACTAGGCAGGGAAGTACCTACTTTCATTTGTCAATTCGGGAAGAATAAAAATCAGGCAATTACGCAATCTTTAGTTAATAGAAAAAACGGACAATTTATCATGCAAAAAATAGATCTTGTGAAAACCTGGAAATGCAATAAAAAAATAAAATGTACAACGATCTTACATATCATTAATCTTTCTACATTATGCTGATAATATGTGCTAGTATTATAGTATTGCCACGGTTAGTATAGTAAACGGAGTGAAAAATTAACACAGAATTTTTTGCACGTTTGAATTATTTGAAAAATTAATGTGTCATACATTACACAACATTAGCTTCTTATTTTAAATGGAAAATTTCTTATCCTTATAATTTAGAAGGGTGCACATAAAATATAAAAAAATATTTTAATTTAATTTCTTCACATGCGAGGTCCATTATACTTCTACAAAATAGAAAACCCTGGCCCACTCATCGTCCACAATCAACAAAATCCACAATATAAATATTTATAATTTTGAGGTCCAAGAACTCTCACCGAGCAGTTCAACAAACTACTTACTACTTATGCCATCACATGTTGGCAGAACAGGTGAAAGTGAAAGGATCACACATTTTAATATGATTGTTCTAGTACTTGCAAAGGGAGTAACTTTAAAAAAATATTTTCCTTGCATTTTTACGATTTGACGAAGTAAATAATAAAAATAAGTATTAGTAAAAACAGTTATTTTAACAACATAAGCTTCTACATAATATATAGTTTAGGTGTCCTTAAAGTTGCCACATTTTTTATAGCTGTTTTTAATAAAATGATATTAAGCTAAAAAAAATTACCTACATATTTATTTTTGGAAGCATGTGAGGAGTAACGTTTAAAATATGTGAAACATGTATAATATATTAAATTAAAATATATTGCATTAAATCATTAAACAAAAAATGTTGGTACTGTATAGGCTAGCGTTGTTATTACTATACTCGTACTGTCCATCATACAACATCGTAATATTTGCGAGTTTGTAACAGAAATGACTGACTAGGAATGTAAGTAGTAAAAGTAGTAGCGAACGAATAAGGGGGAACGGAATGAGGTCAGGTTTCCACTCAATACTCAAGAAAGTAATGTTTCGGCATACGCCATTAAGAATAGCATGAATATAGTAGTAGTAGTAGTAGTAGCAGGAGGCAGGTAAGAATGTGCGCTTGTAATAATTACAACTTAAGAGCTTTTTAACTCAAGTATTCCGTCTGTGCTTGTTCTTGTTCCTGGTCAATACTCCATCTCCATCACATCCTTCATTTCATTTTGGGTCTGATGTGTTTTGTTGGGAAATGAAAATGATCGACCCAGAAAGAGCAAGACGGGGTACAGAACCTTATGAACTAATTCCTGATCGGCATGGACACACTATTTTATTATTATAGACTATATCAGTACACACACACACACGAAAATGTAATCCACGTCTCCGCCCTCGTAAACCTCGAAAGTCTATATAGAGTGCAGGAAGACTGGACCCCGTATTTACCGGTGCCGGTGCCGGTGATCTACACTAATGATAATTATTTCGCATATAGTATTAGTCGCGTACCCAAGTAATTATAGAAAATGCGTCTTATGCGTCTATATTTTTTTTCTTAATTTTCTAAACATGCGTGTTGATCCTAGTCTATACAGACTTCAGTCAGAGAAGTTATAATTTCCAAAAAGTAACAAAATCCATTTTGCTTCTACGTATACTTCGAGTTAGATTTTCATTATTTCCACTATTTCCGAAATTAAACAGGTAATTCTAGAAAGATAATTACTAAAATTGTACAAAATTATTCAGAATGAGTTGCATTGATTTCACTACAATTTTTGAGAATTGAAGTGAATTGCTTAATTTTGCAATATATTTTGGCGACTTTAGTTTTCGTACTTTCCAATTCACAAAGTGATAGGATTTTGAGCTCTATAACCTGCTACAGAATTTGGCAACATTTCCTACTGACGAATTAGAAAATACATCCCAAGTCCTTAAAGTTAAAGGTACAGGACAAAAAGGAGTCATGAATGACGAGCAGATTTCGCATATATTGTACAAAAATAATACATATACAGAACGGTATACTCTTTCTCCGAGCTTCCTGGCGGATTTAGGTCCATGCTATAATGTGTCATGATGCAATAGAGTAATGAAAGGGAGTAAGCCAGTCATGCATTATGTATAAGGAAACATAGTATAAGACGCCCTCACGCAATATACTTGTCGCTTCGAATTTTAAATGCCCAGTGACCTACAAGGAAAACTGAGACTGACTGACTGAATAGTGAGACTGGGTCCAATTCTACTTTCTGTCCGATCCTACACGGACACATATGGTACACCTACATTTGTCATTTTTTATATATTTTCGGTGTCCCCCACTGCCCTCAACTCTCTTTGATTACATGCAATCATGAGCGGGGAAAAAACGGCACCTGAATTGAATTTCACGTAAAATGTTTTCAGATTCGTGAACAAGCAGGCCACTACCAGAAGACCAGAACCAGAACCAGAATGCACATACCATTTGGTACCCTATAACTGATTTTGATTTTAGCTGCGTCCTGTGCTGTGCTATATGACTGCACTAACTGTAAGCTATGGTCTGCAAATCTATATCGTATCTAAAAAGCTTAAAGCCACTTCCTTGAATTTTGCTGCACTTTGGAATTTGAATTGGAATTCAGCATGCTCACTAGTCACTAGTCAGGAGTGAGATCTACGTATTCTGTGACAACGCTCAACGTACCTACGTAACGGTTTACGCTTTCACTCAAATCATTTTGTTACCTAGGATTTTTTTTATTACGCGGTGTATCAACTATATTTCTACGTACATTATGTAAAATGTCCATGTTGCAATAATCTACAGTCCACACGTTCCACTATAGATTCCCATTTAGGGTTCTTTCATCGTCACCTAGTACATACAGAAAAATAAAAGGGCACCAACAGAACAAAACCGAAAAAATACAAAATGTGGCGTACCGTACCGAAAAATCCGACTGACTAGTCTAGTGAGCTTATCTAACTTGCGATTCTGATTTGTGATACATGCTATTTTAAATATCATTATACATTTCTCAGATGTTGTATTTGTACTAGACGCGGGATACGTTAATACGTATACACATGGAATAAAATTCAAAAATACACTATATAGCTGGTTACTGCATGACTACTCACTCAAAACTTTATAAAAACACTACATATCTGTCTGTAGACTTGGTGACACCGAACTACATATGGTCAATTTTGTATTTGCTATACGAAGTATAGAAGTGTTCGAACGCCGTTAACCTCGCCGTCTTCAAAACATATTTAATGTAAAGTTTTGAATTCTGCTGTTAACCTCAACGTTGCTTTATTGCTACACCGTAAAAGACGACAAGTGTACGTGGGTCAACTATTAATGAAACAGTCACGGAGATGACGTTACTGGAGACTGGAACTACGGAAATAATTTTAATTGTCAGACAATATGAATTGTACCTACTTGTCTAGGCTCCTGGTTAAAAATCATCGATATGAAGTGGCTGTAACAAAACATATTTTAGATCTGTATACCTTTACACTTTACAGAATACCTCAATGTATAATGCATACAAATATTATATTGTATTACACTACGAAAGATTTATCGATAGGGACGAATCGGAGTCTGGACACACACACGTAAATCAGTCATTACCGATTATGGCCTCCCATGTTTCATTTGTCAATGAGTAGCTCATATGTTGTATGTAAGGAACTGTACAAAAAAATTCCTAGAAAGGAGGTGCCACCACTCATTTTATTTTGCACACTAAATATTATGTACGCTATAACCCCGAGACATTTTATGTTTACTATGCTATGGCATTTCTCATTACCCATAACCAACACCACTACGCCTACACGAAAACGACCATCACCACTGTGTACGTTAGGTACATACATAGCTAATTATATTACTCCCTATACACGATTTATTTTTTTTGGCAAACTTTATCGACTGCATACGCAGGCCACTGCAAGTAGTGTCTTGGGCAGCACGAAAAGTATCGTTCTTCCAATTTTGCACTGATGAACTATTTAACAGAGAGCAATCATAGTGCACACATGTACATATGAATAGTGCGCTTGCTGTAAAAATAATAAATACCTAATTAGGCAGAAGCGACCTTCCCGACTCAAACAACTTGTCGTTGTAAAAACATGAGAAAGTCATTAGAGAAAAATATGACAATGACATGCATTTCAAAATTTAAAGGAAGGTAGAATTTAATGTAAAATCTAGGTATTGCATTGGGCTTATCTTTCCATAATTTTCACGTGACATTTTCTAAAAAAAAATAATAATGAGAATAATAATTTTGCTATTATTATAATGAAGGAAAAGTAGGGGGAAAAATATGACACAGTAAAAAACTAATTACCTTTGAGCCATGAAGCTTTGTAATCATTCCGTCTAAGGCAGAGGAGAATTCTGCATCGGCGAGTGCAGAGTAGGAAGGACTCCCATGACCGCTGTCATGACGACGTTGCCAGGAGCGGACACGATCCAGGGAGTGCATCTTTTCTAATTCGTCCGAGTCATACTCTTGTTTCCCTCCCATGATACTGCTATTTAAATCACTGTGAAGGCCCATGTCCATCCCCATACCTCCCATGGAATGAATGTCAGAAGCTATTTCATCTTCTAATTTGGGTCGTGGGGTGCCGGATCGTTTTGTACTTTTGTGTGGGCTGAGTAAACCACCTTTGCCCTTCCCACCCCCATAATCGCCCCCCACCATACTATCACCACTATAGTCACCCCCACCCATATTTTTGTCGCCTCCCCCACCCAGAAAACTACTATCACCCATCATACTCTCCCCGTAATCACTACTTTTGTGCATTGGGCCTCCTCCCATACCACCGTCGAGTAAACTGTCCGGGTAGCCATTAATATTCCCCTTTCCCCCACTGTAGGGCCCGAGCATGCTGTCTCCATATTCACTAGGAACGTTTTTCCCTCCACCCCCTCCCCCAACTCCTCCCATACCACCGTCCAAAAAACTGTCCGGGTAGCCGCTACCCTTTCCTTTACCACCCCCACCCCCACCTCCCATCCCACCATCCAAATAACTGTCTGGGTAGCCACTCCCCTTTCCCTTCCCCCCACCCCCCATACCTCCGTCCAAAAAACTGTCTGGGTAGCCACTCCCCTTTCCTTTACCGCCACCACCCCCCATTCCACCATCCAAATAACTGTCAGGGTAGCCACTCCCCTTTGCTTTACCACCACCACCACCCATTCCACCATCCAAAAAACTGTCAGGGTAGCCACTCCCTTTTCCTTTCCCTCCCCCACCGCCACCTCCCATTCCACCGTCCATGAAGCTATCTGGGTATCCACTCCCCTTCCCTTTCCCACCACCCCCCATACCGCCGTCCAAATAACTGTCCGGGTACCCGCTACCTTTTCCTTTACCGCCACCGCCACCACCCATTCCACCATCCAAATAACTGTCTGGGTAGCCACTCCCCTTTCCTTTCCCCCCTCCCCCCATACCTCCGTCCAAAAAGCTGTCCGGATAGCCACTCCCTTTCCCTTTTCCTCCGCTGTAGGACATTCCAATGGTACTATCCTCGTATTCGCTGGATTTCTTTTTTCCTCCGCCACCTCCTCCCATACCGCCATCCAGTACACTGTCAGGGTAGCCATCCCCCATCCCGCCGTCCATGACACTGTCAGGATAGCCACCACCCATTCCACCATCAAGCATACTGTCGGGGTATCCACTACCCTTACCCGTGCCACCCCTTGGAATTCCAAGCATGCTGTCTTCATACTCCTTGGATTTCTTCTTTCCCCCACCCCCTCCACCAATCCCCATTCCACCGTCCATGACACTATCAGGATAGCCAGTAACATTCCCTTTCCCACCCCCATACGACATCCCAAGCATGCTGTCACTGTACTCACTAGGTTTCTTCTTCCCACCCGGACCAGGAATGAGCCCACCGTCCATTAAACTGTCCGGGTAACCACTCCCCTTCCCTTTCCCACCGCCGTATGACATCCCCATCATGCTATCCCCATAGTCACTCGCTTTCTTCTTACCACCTGAACCAGGAACCAAGCCACCGTCCATCAAGCTATCAGGATAACCACTCCCCTTCCCCTTCCCTTTCCCTCCACCGTAGGATTTCCCGAGCATACTATCTCCATATTCACTTGGTTTCTTTTTTCCTCCGGTGCCGGAGCCTGGCATGAGACCGCCATCCATGAGGCTGTCAGGGTATCCATTCCCGTTTCCTTTACTTGCCCCATAGGACATTCCAACCATGCTGTCTTCATATTCACTGGATTTGCTCATACCCTCCGGACCGGGGAGTAAACCTCCATCCATGAAACTATCCGGGTAACCACTTCCTTTCCCTTTCCCACCGCCACCGCCATATGAGGCTCCGACCATACTATCTTCGTATTCACTGGATTTTATGTTCCCTCCACCACCACCTCCCATACCTCCGTCCATCATGCTATCAGGGTAGCCACCACCACCTTTTTTACTTTTTCCAAATTTACCACCATAGTCTCCACTTTTACTCTTCCCGCCGCTCCCCATGCCCCCATCCATGAGACTGTCGGGGTATCCATTGTTCGAGCCTTTAGCACCTTTCCCAGTTGCAATGACATACGTTTCCGCCGTGCTTTCGCTGTATCCGCTCGTTTTAGTTTTTCCACCGCTACCGGGCAATAAACTTCCGTCCATTAAGCTATCGGAGTACCCACCGCCCTTGCCCCCCTTTCCTCCGCCGTAGCCTCCTCCCATCATACTACTATCACCGTAGTCGTTATTTTTCTTCTTTCCAGAAGCTGCTATTGGAATATGGCTATCTGGGTAGCCACCTCCTTTGGGTCCTTTAGGATTCTTACTTCCATACTGTGGTTCCGTGACCACGCTTTCACCAAAGTCACTATCCTTCCCCCCACCATAGGAGCTCCCCACCACGCTAGTTCCATATTCCGCTCCTGTCCCATCTTCGTAGGTGCTGCCCAACATACTCGCCCCGTAATCACCCCCTGTGATGCCCCCGTAAGTGCTGCCTAACATTGTGTCGTCATAGTCTTTACCGGTACCGTTCAAATACGGACCTCCCATCATGTCGTCCCCATAATCGCTGGGTGGTAAGTTTTTGGCTCCACCACCACCACCGCCACCTCCCTTCGAAACTATTCCACCGTCCATTAAGCTATCTGGATAGTCATTCCCCTTACCATTACCACCCCCATACGTACTCCCCATGGAACTATCTCCATATTTACCCCCCTTCCCCTTTCCACCCATAGTACTATCACTGAAATCGTTCCCTTTCTTCCCCCCAAAAGATTTTGATTTTGTGCCGGTCCCTAAATCTTTCCCTTTATTTTTGGCACCTATCCCTTTATTATTTGCTGAACTACTTAGGTCACTCCCTTTATTTTTTCCACCAAAACTACTCGTCCCTTTCATATTCATGCTGTACGTCATATCACTCGCTTTACTTTTCCCCCCAATAGCGCTACTTTTCATAGCGCTACTATCACTAAAGTCCCCGCCTTTATTTTTCCCAGTGCCTAAACTTTTACCTCCCATCATACTGTCCGTAGTGTCCCCGCCACCCTTATTTTTCCCACCCCCGCTTTTGAAACCTCCTCCCATCATACTGTCGCTATACTCACTGGATTTATTTTTCCCACCTCCGCCCATCCCACCATCCATTAAGCTATCCGGATAACCGTTACTCTTCCCCTTGCCACCTCCACCATATCCTCCTCCCCCCATCATACTATCACTATACTCACTAGATTTATTTTTCCCACCTCCACCACCACCACCCCCTCCCATGCCGCCGTCTAATAAACTGTCCGGATATCCACCGCCACCACCACCGCCTTTCTTACTCTTCCCTGTGTGTGTTGGACCCATCATACTATCAATGTAATCGTTTTTAGAACTTTTCCCACCGCTAGGACCACCTAATCCCCCGTCCATTAGGCTGTCTGGGTAGCCATTCCCTTTACCTTTTCCATACTTGCTATCCCCATATTCACTATCTTTGTTCTTCCCTCCAATCACACTTTCCCCATCTCCTATCATACTATCGCTGTAGTCCCCTCCAGTCATTTTCCCGATTCCAAATCCAGCCCCAATCACACTGTCGCTGTAGTCACCTACACTGAATTTCCCTCCAAAACCGAGGAAGCTGTCGCTATAGTCGCCTCCACTAAACCCGATACCCCCAAAGTTATCTCCGGTGTCACTATATTCACCACCTGTTTCTCCTCCAGGGCCACCACCACCGCCGCCGCCACCACCACCACCACCACCAATACCGCCTTTTCCATCGTTTTTCCTAGAACTCTTGTTCATTTTTTTAGTAGCGTCTGAAGCGGTTGTCATCATCGACTCGGGCGACGGCCTCCGGGATTTTTTCGGCGTATTTATATTAGATTTTCTTCCTCCTCCTCCTCCCCCTCCGTTGTTCCCAAATGAAGAGTCTGGGAATGAATTACTATTCCGTGAGGCTTGTCTTGAATTGGGTGACTTGGAGATGGGGAAATCTGACATGGACTGATCCGGTCTCATTGATCCAGATGGGGATGGGGTTCTCATCCCATTCATTGTTGTAGGACTTCGAGCACCCACCGTCAGATTATTCATCCCAGTACGACTCCCAGATCGAGAGGCACTATCCCCAACACCAATACTACTCATCCCTCCCATGATACTCCCGTGATCCACGGTTAAGTTCTTCATGCTCGAGCGTGATCGACTCCGGTCACCTCCATCCTTCATATTACTCCCCCTACTCTGATTTCGACTCATCGTCCTCGACATTTCACTACTTCGACCACCATCCCCTTTAGAATTTGAATTTGAATTATTTTTATTTCCGTAAGTATTCCAGGAAGGTGTATTCGCCCCGCTCGAGGGGGGCTCCGTCATCTCTTCCATCGGAGTTAGGGTTCCTAATTTATCTAGTGGATTGGCGGGATGTGGTGTTTTATATCTTGGCAATGGTGGATAGCCTAACTGTCTTTGAAACGGATCTTTACCCATGAAAGAGTCATCCTCATCATCATCGAAATCACTGTGAATTAATTCATCCTCTACAAACTCATCGATGACATCACTCTTGTCCTCCTCCGAGTCAGACATCCCAAAATGAGTTTGGATCTCGGACTCACTCAAGCTGACACTCCTATTGAAAACGTGGTTTTTTCGCGAGTGGGAAACGACAGACTCGGATGAGCGCATCTTGAAATTAATTTGATTGTATCCAGAGAGTTGAGAGGAACCACCACCGCCGGGTCCTCTTGGTTTCATTACTTTATTCATTTCTTGAATAATTTCTTATTAAATATTATAGATGCTTCTCTTTTTTTTTAAATCTGCCCCTTGTTTTATATTAGAAATGAACTGACTAGTAATAAAGTCAGACTACTGCATTTCAACAAAAACAAAACGGATTCTATATCCTATACAGTTGGCAGGAGGTTATAGTAGTAATTTCTTTTGTATTAGTCGTTTTCGCATTTTTGATCGTTTGATAAGTTGTGACGTAGTAATTTCTAACTCTAAATCCTAAAAGCTTCCGAATTGTGTATAAAGACTGCGATATTGTGTTTTAATAATATATTCTTTTGATATCACATTATTATTGATGCTGCTACCCACAGTAATGGTAACCTACCTTAGAAGATATCACGGTGATCGTCCCAAAAATCCTTAAAATTGGAATATCAGTAATTATTTTCCTCTTTCACCATTCACAAATTTGACTCCCAGTATATTTGTTATCAACATTTTGATTTTGTAATACCGGATCGGTTGTCGGTTCTGGTGACCGATCAACAATCACAGGTACAGCAAAATTCTGCACACTCACAAAGGCCAAATCAGTATTATCCAGCAGTTATCAGTTGTCAGTTAGTCAGTTTGCAGGTACACTTTTGCTTGCCTCGCACTTATTATTATAAATTCTCTGGAAATCACATTCACATATTTTCGTCTATATCGCTTATACATTTTGAAATTTTCTTCGAAAACTGAAAATTTTAGTCGCTGCGAGAGTCTTTCTTTTCATTCCTTCATTTCACATTTGAAATAATATCAGCTGTCAGTTCCAGTTGACAGTTGATGGTTGACAGCACAAGAAAATCACTCGTCGTGTGGTTTACACTTAATAACACAATCGGTACGAGAATTAATGATTATGATTGGGATATTATAATAATTATATTGAATATTGATATAATTAATTACATGAAATTCAAAAACTGGATTCACCACAACGGACAACTACTGCCCGGGAATGTCCGAGAACAAAGAAGAAGAGTAGATTGTCTCGCACGACGCAAAAGGACTGACTGAATGAAAATGACGAGGACTGAGGAGAAGACGACGACGAGCGTTGTAAATGGACTGGAGAGCTTGATGATGACGAGACCGAGAACAACTCGTTGTTCCACTCGGCTGATTCGACTTTTACTTACGATTAAATTAAAAAGACGGGTAGCAGGAGAACAGAACTAGGAATCGGAGTGGAAGTCACTCCGTCAAGCTGGTTATATGAAATGTACGTTAATGTTTTTAAGCGTTTGTTTGACGACCGCGTTGGCGTTGGCGTTGGCGTTTGGGTACTGGTTTTCTTTGACAGTCGTTGTTAAGCTAAGATGTGTTTACTACTGAATACTCACACAGGTACTGCTAAAGCTTCAATCAGAACGCTCGTCTTACTCGCTTTGTTTTTACTTATTGGGGCTACCCATATTCAATAATGGCAATTGTAATAAAAATGAAACTACTTAATAATAATTTCAAACTAGTTCACTCTTCAGGTGCGAAATGATTTCCTTACGGAGGATGTATCACGATATATTCCTTTCGCCTTTTGTACCAATAATACAATGACCAATTCAATAATACAACTCTGGAAATAAGAAAGAAATCAAATTAATATAAAAATCCGTGATGTTATGGCCTGTAGCATGCACTCCAATGAAATCCAATAAAAATCCCACCAGTCATTACTTAACATCATTGATAGCTGGATCGGGATAGAGGAACATTTTGCCTTAACACACAGGTTCTTTTTCTTTTAGAGTATTTGGCATTTACAATAGTTTGAAAGTATATCTATACATAAAACCGTGTATCAATATGGAGGAATGCGTTGCCTACATAAACTTATATAGAGTAGATGTATTTTGTGCAGGTGCGATACCAGTAACACATTTCTATGATAGAGTAGGATACGACGATAGGATCTGGCAGTTCCTTAAAGAATGGCACTACTGGTACCGGTCCCGGTGACGGTACTGGCACCGGTTACAGGTAAGTGAGGCAGGTACAGTAGATTCAGGTTCAGTGGTTCAGTTGTTCACCAGCTTCAAATATTCCAATCGATTTTCCTCCAAGAAAGAAAAATTGTTGTTAGTTTAATATGAAATTTGATGTGTATTCATCCAGACTGCTCACTGCTGCTGGGACTATATAGGACCAAGACCAGAAAGAAAGAAACATAAAAGAACCCAGGTAGAAACTAAACAGGGCAGTAGTTTCTCTTCTTTTTTTTTTGCGGGTTGTGCTAAATAGATATAGGGCTACAAATGCTGATAACAGATCCACAAGAACTGATTACAGAATTAAAAGTACCTACCTATATTATGCTTTTGATTTTACATTTGCTCGTGCCTTTACTGCGTAGTTGTAGTAGTTGCCATACTTATAGTCAATAATGCATATAACACAGTCGTATTAAAATTATATACAAAAATGTAGCAGATCTTTAGTACAAATAATACGAAAGCCAACATCAACTAGAAAGGAAACGAAAATGAAACTATACATATTATATGTGTATTAATTGCAAAAACGGAAAGTCAAAAGTCAAAATTCAAAACTGCTAACTGCAGATTGATCTAGAATATCTAGAAAACACAGAAAAACACTTTTTGCATTCCGTTTTTTCAGTCATATGTTTCTACTTTTCAACACGTAATACAACTTGTGCACCACTATTAAGTATGTATTAACTAGTCAGCATGAGGTACCTACCTAAATATCAAATATGTTTCCATTTTTCCATGTACGCACATTATATTATCTGTATTACAGAATGTATTGTATTTTCTAGTATTATAGATACAGAATTTTATGTAAAACGAAAATGAAGCATGTTGATGTTGATACTCTGTTAGTATTATATCTATTTCTATAACTATAAATGTGATATTGGCGGACTGTGATTTTCTGAGCTGATATGGCACACCCACCAGGAGTCGTAGGAGTCACTCCAGCTGTTTAATACAACACAATACGGAGACGAACAGATTTGGAGAATATTTTACCATACGATATTTTCGATTTTGATTTCCATCCATCCATTGTATGGTGATTTTGTCACTGTTCACTGTGGACGTTGACAATTGAATTGATCTGTCGTCGAACACTTTCCTGGAAATATAGTCAAACCTTTTCCTTGTAGTTAATATATGGATATTGCTATTGCAATACTATATATCTGCCATCTGCCTATAATATGCCATCATCGAGTCCAAGTTAACAATAACTATTGCATTGTGGGAGTTGGTTCGTGTAACCATGGGTATAAAATAAATGTGGCATTTACTTGTGGTATAGGTACAGGTATAGGTATAGGTATAGAGTGGAATATAGCAGAATATGGAAATAGTTTGAAAGGGCAAAATGGCTATACATAATATGTTATTATGATGAAAATTGAACTGTGTATAGGCAACTTTACTATTTATCAAATTGATTGTTGATGCATGTCAAGGCGGTGTAAGAAAGAGCAGACGGTGGCATGGCATGGACATGGACCGAGTCCCAGTCCTAGTCGTCAATCGCCAGTCCAGTATCCAGTACCACGTACTTCTTATTATGTAGGTACACGATCACATTTATACTTTGTATATATAGTACATATAAAGCTATCGTACGTAGTGCTTAAATAAATGTGTATGTAGGTGCTATGGCTATATGTGCCTTAATAGTATAAACAAAGTAAAATATGCTGTGACTTTGCCAATATATGGCTAGGGCTATATTTGCAGTACATATAGAGGATTAGCATTATCTATCCAGAGTTCGCAATATTTCGAATTTAGTCAATAAAAATAATTTTTTGCGTTTCAAGGGCAAACTTGTACACGGATTTCCTTTGAAGGAGAGTGATTGGAGATTATAGAGGGTGAGGAAACTTTTGAGCACGTTTTTGTTACGTTTTATACTACTGTTAAGAAGCTTTTGATTTGGGGGATATCTACATATTTATTATTAAAAATGTACTTTTGCTTTTTTTTTATATATGTTTACATATGCCACAGCATTAGGCTAAAAATCCTTTCTCATTTCTCCTATAATGACTATATGTGTGCACCTCAGATTTTATTATTTGATGTAATGGAATAAATTATATAGTGCATTTTACATATGATTATTTTGGACTGATTTTTGCATTCTACGTGAGAGTGAAAACGTTCTCGGTCGTTTTCAATGTCATAATATCCATATAGGTAGCGTTGATTTCGATTTATGTTTTGCATTTGCAATTTTTGTTACAGTATTATTCTGGTGGGTCTTTTGAACACTTGCATGGACTCTAGTTTTATCAATATCAATATCAATATTGAGATGTTTATTTTAAAAATATTTTCCTGCTCCGATGAAAACTTATCGTTAGTAGCGTGTAATGGATTCATTTATCAGTATTTTATTTTATCAATCAGTTTCCTCCGCATTTGTAGACCGTGTAGTCTTTTGTCTTTTGCTGGTACTGGTACTGGTACCGGTGCTGGTGACTCTGACGTGGGAAGCAGGTACGTCGTATTTGATCGTACAGGTTCGTTTAAACTTTATTTAGACTGAACTGGAGCTGAACGGGGTAAAATGATTGGGACTACCTCCTACGATTCCTGATATAATTATAGCTATAGGTACGTGAGTAGGCTGGTTTCATCCTTACAGGTAAAAGGTTACGAGACCAAAATGACGAAGTAGGGTGAACTAGAAGAATGTGTCGTTGGAGTCAGGAATGATGAAGTGTTTTTATATCTTACAACATTGTTTTTGACAGGTTCACAATAATTTGCTCTGCAAAATTGTGTTGATGGATTTTTACTTGGTTTGGTTTCATTGTATGAGCTCGAAGGTGAGATCTGGAATTCGGAGTAGAAGAGCTAGAGGAGACCACCATTATTGTTACCCGCATTCGGTCTCAATCAATGCATATAGAACTAATAAAACAGCTCCGTCAACTACATCGAATATATAACTTCAGCCTTCAACATTCAAAATTACGTATAATATAAGTGAAAAGTTTGTATATTATATATAATATTTTATACTTCCATTGTCACACAACAAAACTAAATGTCTTTTGGGTACTGTGCAACTCTCAGTAAGTTAGTTCCAGTTCAATAAAATAATAATGGTCATAAATAATCATTATATTAGTATATATCAGTATTCTTTATCATGCCTTCTACAACCAATTTGACTATATATCTGGAATGCAATAGAAATACTTAGGGTAGAATTTTTGAATGTATTTTTGAATGAGAACATTCCGTGGCAGACACTGACTCACTAATCCAAATCCCAATCCCTGATCCAGGAACATTCAATTTGGATTTTTGGTTTGACGCTTTAACAGTACAATAAGTTGGGTCATTTTAAAATTTGGATTAATACCATAGTCATGAATAAAGTCTGCTTGTAAAATCTATTTCCCTCTATATTAGTAAGTATGTCTCACCATTGACTGTATAGAGTCTCCTGCTTGTATTTTCATTTTTATATGTGACGTCATTAAAAAATTTAATGAATCCATTAAAAAGGAAAATAAAAAATGTGGTCTGGGTCTGAGAACTGGATTTATGCCATTATTTAATGTTTCATATATTTACTATTTTAGAACGGCCTTGGATGGGTCGTTTTCATTTTTAGGACTAGAAATTTCAATTATGTACAGAAGTATAAAAATCCGTGTATGTGCTATTTATTTAAAAGAGATATTATACTAGCTATATAGTGTTGCTACAAAATAAGAAATATTTTATGGCAAAATTCACTCATTCATTTTCTAGTTTTCTGTTTCTGTTCTTATTCTCGTCATAGCTGTCAACCTTGAAAATAAAATGAATAAAGTAGGTATATGAGTCCACTCGATTTAATTTTGACCAAACTGATTTCATTTCAGTTCACAATAATTTCATACAGTGGGTTAAGTTGTATGTTATGCATGGGGCTACTTTAAATCAACTTCGTACATTCGTATTCGTCCGTTTTATTTTTTTCATTACATAAGTACATTGTGATTGTACATCCGGTCATATAACCGCACGGGCTTCATTAGACACAGCGGGTAAATTTTGAAGTGGAATTTAGTCTGGAGTGTCGTGCTGGCTCTTTGTAATGTTGTATTTGTATTGCATAAATTATAATCTAAAAGTCTAAAATTAATTTTAAAATCTTATCATTCACAATCGCAAGACTGCATTCTACATTCCATTTCCACGACGCCCGAATGTCCGATGACGTTGAAGTTGACGCTGACGATCTCTCTACGTGTTCTATACTTTCTCGTTTGAAATCAAAAGCGCAGATATTTTACTGCATTTTGCATTTTCCTTATATTTTGAATAATAATTTTTATATTCTATTTTATAACTTTTAGATCAGTGACTAGCTAACACATTAGAAATCTAATCTGCAGTTTAAATTTAATATTTTGCGCCTAAAAATTTAAATTTAAATGCAAGCTTAATTTATATTTAATAAATTAAAATATACAGAGTCAAGGAGCAAGTGCAGCTTTCTTGACTCTTTGACTTTCCCTTTCCAGGAAGGAAAAGCCATATATTTGAGCAGAATCAAGATCCAATTCCAATGCGAATACGATGTGCCATCATGTAATATGCAAGTATATATTATCGTCTGTGAAGAATCAAAATGACCCATTTTCCGTACCAAAGGATTAAAATATCATGATAAAAATTATGTAAATAGGTAGAAATGAAAGTATGTATCGTATTTCTGCTAATACCTCCTAGGGTCTCTAATAGGTCCAGGGTGTCTTAACCCCCCCCCCCGGGTCTCTATTGCCTTTTTGCGTTTTCTTATTAAACTTGCATTTTTTAAAATTACTCCCGGGTCTGATGATAAGTTGGCGTAACTCCCGGGTCTCTTAAAACTCTCAAGTTTGTGGCTAAGTTTAAGAAGTGACTCTCGGGAGGAGTTACTATAATAAATTTAATACGGTACATCAATAAACTTTTTGCAATTTTCAAAAACAAATAAATATAACATTTTTACTTTAGAAATTTTCAAAAGTATGTTCGTACGACTCGTATTTAAAACTTTTTGCATTTATTTATCATTTAGCATATTCAAAGGAACTTTATTTGTAAGGGGTTTGGTGTTTCTAATCAATTGATCAGTTCTCCCAACACGAACCCCCGTGTGACTAGCTTACCCCGTACTAACACAGAGTCAAGTAAGCCTTTAATGACATAGTTCGCCACACATGTGGAGAGCCCGGCGTTTAAGATCAACTTTCTCACGTATTATGGACTTCGCTCATTTTAATTCTATTTTAAATTGGACAAGGGTCATTCTGATTCTTCACAGACGATATATATTACTTTGTAAACACAGCTGATGAGGCAATCAATAAAAGAGTTTTGTATTTATATCTACATAAATAGGTAACTTTATTTACAACATTACGTAGGCACTCTTCCGAATTCATGAAAACTGTAGTGAGGCCCTAAAAGAAAAGAAATACGACAACGACGAAATATTGTACCTGCTCTACATACATAGTTACTTAGGTGCATGCATGGGTGGATTATCTAATGATCAACTACGACTACAAACTAGACCCGAGGTGCATTGTAATATACATAGTAGGTTTAGGTCTTAGGCTTTTTTGGCAGTGCAGACAAGTCAAGGAAATCAATTTACTTTCACTCTATCAGCATATTATAATCTATCCTATCTGTCTGTGGGGATGTTATTTATGTAAATTGTATTACTATACGTAACCGTAACGGTAGGTATTCCTGTGGTCTTGGGTTTGATATTTGGTGGTGATGCGATGGGTGAACCATGTACCTACTTATGCTTATGTATACTGCTTCTGATTCGCACTACTACCTACGCTGTACACTACTGCTTCGTGTAGTGTTACAAGGTTCAAAATTACTTTCTCCTCCAAAAAATGTTAATAAACTAATGTTATTTTGTCTTAGATGGGATACTTATCCTGAGCTAATACTAAACAAATAGGTGTAACATAGAGCATAAAGTGAACACCTACAAAAATTACATACATATAATTTACTAATGCTTTCTCAACATTTCTGAAGTATGTAATAGTAACTCTTATTTTGGACTATATTTGTTCAAAATCAAATTTTCAGTTCAATATAATATGTACTTAATTGCGTGATTTGCGGCATCTTGGGACTTGTAAAAATCATAGTCAGCGCCTGTAAAAAGTGGTCGACACTCCCTACTTAATTGGTAATAACGGTTATTATCAGTTAGAAAGATCCTGAAAAAAATCCAAATTTACATTGCCACATGCATAATATATGCTCTTTGTATGCTACTGCTTGTATATCGTCAGTGAAGGATTCAGTCTAATTATCTCTATCGGCCGTTAGAGGCAAGATACCGTGTCAATCAATTCTGAAGTAAAATTATGACTATCTCCAGTGGAGATCCATATTGAAGTGGAAATGATGGTGGTCGTATTTGGTTTTAGCACAGAATTGATATAGTCAGTTTTGAGTGAAGCTGGAAATAGCCAAACTTGATCCTTCGCCGACGATATATTATGTGGCAAGTACTTTTAATTCCAACTATTAAAAATGAATAACTACTTTGATAGACAGGCTAAATATTATCCATCTGAAAAGAATACAATTTTATTCCCATGCATTTTTTAATTTTCGCAGTTCCGACAACTCATTAATCCTAAACTGCCTAAAATACCTAAATCATACTTGTATTATTAGAAATTAAATAAATTATAAGTACAAATGCGATTAATCTGTATCAACACAACAAATCAATGGCAAACATAATTCATATAACACAATTTTAAATTTATTAAACTAAACTATTATAGTAACTAAAATGTATCTGTAAATAAATAATACATCATCAGTATGTACCCTACTTAAATTGTTTTCTTACAAAACGCATTAACTTATTTTCCAATATCACTATATTGAATAGGAACAATAATGTAGCATAATACCATGTGCATAAAAATATAGGGGTATATATAAAGCATACATTACATAGGCTATAAAATACACTTAATGGGTAGGTGGCTAGGTACTTCCTTATGAAAATAAAAATATATCATATTATATGTCTAGAACACTCCTCTATAAATTAATTAAAGTACGACCGAAATAATAATAAATTATTAAAATGATTCTTTTCGTAACATTTTAAACATTGTATATTTAAGGAAAATAAAAATGGGTACATGAGGACCAAGACATTAAAAACATCTTTTTTACCAGTCATATCCCTCTTCCAAAATATTGTAGTGTTACACTAGGGCAATGCATAAATACCCAAGTCATAAAGATATATACTTAGAAAATTGGAAATGGTAAATTGGTGATAGTAGCATAGGCGTGCAAACTATTATACGACCGGTATTAAAAATGTCAGGGAAAAAACAAATAGGCATACGAAAAAAAATCCTGATTTGCAGGTGTGTACTGGGAAACTATTTAATTTTTAATTATTACACAAGTATATACAGTAAATAACTACAGTCGTTTGAAGAAACTATCCATACCGGGCAAGTAAAAATAAGTTTTTTTCATTTTCAAAGCATTCTTACAGGATTACAATGATTGACTTCAGCATGGTGTGCTATTAATGTAAAAAAACAGCTTAATGTGAAATATTTTATAATTTCTAATACATATAAATTATTAACATGCCCACTTTGCTATCGTTGCTGCAATTTTCCCCATACAAAGTGCTTATGTTTTACAAACAACGCTCTGTTTTTTGAATACGCAATTAATTATAGTTGACATTTAATATTGAGCTAATAATTGAACAATCTGACGCAAGTGCACACAACATTAATGGGAATAACCTACAATAATTTTATATTAAAATATGAGTCAAATTCCTTAATCATACATCATTAAAAAATCTCCAAGTAGGCCAGATAAAAATTCATCCAATACATACACTTGCTTACATAAACTAGAAACTACTTAAATAACAATAAGAATGTGATGATCAAATGTTTTTTCTAATTTTGAATTTCCGGTAAAGAGTATACTGGCAATTATAAAATAATTGTTCGTTTATGGCTATCATCACCCCGTTAATACACAACTCGGCGTATTTAATAGTAATACAGGATCATTTTGACATAATAATGGCTGAACTATAATGACTGCACGAAATTACGACCATCTAGTTTTGGGATTGGCAGCATACAAAATCGCACAGTTAAGTTAATACTAACCACGTTATGAAAAACGTGCAAAACATTATTATAACTATTTGCATACTTTCAAAACGAGTTGTTTTTATAATTTAGAAACATTTTAAAATTTGCTCACAAATTAAAAAGTCAAAATCAGCACATAAAACCGATGAAGTGCATAAAGAGTCTATCAAAGACTTTCATAATTCTTCCATTTTGTAATACGCTATTAAGAAACGTTTATAAAATTGTAATTTTAGAAACGTGTTTAATTCATGATTTACGGGATAATGATAAGGGGAGGGTATAGATTCGAAGAAAACTAAAAATTTAAACAAGTACAAACATTAAATTAAATATAATAATTATTGCAATATTGTCAAATGTGTAGGTATGATTCTGACATTCTGAGAACAATTTATAATAAAAATCAACTACATACCATATACATATATGATATATGTACATAGAGCCGAGAGTATCACGGAAAGTTATGAAAACAACACGCAATAAATACCTATTCAATATTTAATTCGTATAATAATAAGATACAGTCCCGCTTCAATTTTTAGACTTGCACGACTGTAAGTAGTGCACCGAACGAGCGAGAAATGACTCACGTTTTAATTCACATTGATATAGTTATCATTAATAATCCAAAGTTTGAGTTACAAACATGGGCATCATTTACTCGAAATCACTGGAGATTTAGGAACCGCAAGATCTGCTATATACTGGAGTCAGCAAGAATTTATAAAACCGGTGCGCTGCTCTGTGCATGCAGATTAGAATGAGAAGACGCAATAAGTTAAGGGTCAAAGGTAAAAGCAGTGGTCTAAACGCATGACTAAGGGCAACGAAATAATATACAAATACCTAAACTACGTACTATATAATTATTGGTAACTCAACAAGCTGAAGTCATAAAAAAGGTATTTTACCAGTGAATACGGGCTCAATATTAAAGAGGAGCAATTAAGGTAATACATTTCTATAAAATATGTTGCGCTATAGGAATGAAATATTCGGCAAGCCTTCTTCCTGGTGATCAATAGTTATACTGTATCAACAATACAAACTTTATGCAGCCTCAAGGTGGATGAACACGGATATACAAATTCGTATTTATTTACCTTGATGCAGCAAATACAATTTTAAACAACTAGTGATAACACAAGGGTAGTGAAGTATAGTTATACTATCCTTGGTGATAACGCAACAACGAATGCGCAAGTTAATGTCAACAACTACACTAATTTTGGCGTCACACTTTTTAGTTAGCATAGGCACTAAATTGCATCGCTGTACATAGTAACAGTAATGCACCATTCCTAAACATTAAACAGCCTCTTCATCAAGCAATTTCTGCATGTCCGGAGTAGATTCTTTAGATTTAGCATCTTGAACAATCTTACCTCGATTAACGACAGGTTGAAGTGAGTAGAGATAAATTGCAAAAGTGACAACAGCAATAGCAAGAATAGTATTTAGGTAAATAGGAATACCAAAGATCATCCAACAGAGAACAGCTGTGAAAAGAAGTTCAAGAGCACTAGCAAATGTTTTTAGAATTGAATTAAGCTGAGCAAGGAAGAAACTCGTGACAATCCCAATAGCTGCATTATTTAAAATAACAGCGAGAATGATAGGTGTTCCCAATATTGTTTTCACTGAATCGACATTGAGTCCTGTACTTAGGTTCCCTTGGATAAACAGAAGTACTAAGTTGCAAATGATTGAGTCTAGATATAGACATGTATTTTGAACTAGCACAGGTACATTAGCTCCAGCATCTTTTAGTAAATACTCGTTGTAGACTCCAGCACTTGATGAGCAGATAACCTAAAAAGATCATTAACAATTAAACAAACTGAAATGAGTGAATCTCTCCAATTTGTCTTATTTTATGACATTAATTTAAAGTAACGAACTAAATCAACACACTGAATTTTGAAAACTTACTTGAAGGAGGATTAAAAATAATCCCAGACTAGTATTCATTTCGAAGGCACCACTTTTCGGAACTTTACTCTGTCCCGTTGGGACTACTTCTACCGTCTCACTGGAAAAGAGAGAATCAAAGTTGATCTCCTTCACCATACAACCAAGTGTCAAAAACAAGAGGGAAATCCATTGATGAGTACTTAGCTTCTTCTTGAATAGGATCTATAATGGTATGAATAAATAATGCAGCCATTAGATTAAATGATCATGTATGTATTATTGTTTGTGGAACTCACTGTTAGTCTAGAACTCAAAACAGCATGTCATACCTGAAAGACGATACCAGTAACTACAACGCGAAATTGAAGAAGAAGAAAGTAGGTTGTAGGATCAAAAGTTGCCAAATTAGTGTAAGCCAGATTGTTGTACAAGCAATACATAAATGCAGGGATGAAATACAACAGGAATACTGTGAAGACAAATTTGCATACAATTAATAATTTGTTATTCATATTACCATCACTTTAATTTAGTTGCTTAGAATTCAAATGTGATAAGGCTTATATACTACGCATGCTGTGGTTCTCAAATAAGAATTTAACTTATTTAACACAAGTCCTTCACGATGCTTCCAAAATTACGAGTACAAGCCCGAAAATTCCTGGAGGGCCAATAGCTCTAAAGGACCAGTTACGGATGTTAGATTTTTATGTTTTAAGCCAGGAGCTCACCTTTCGAATTTCTGCTGACTTCGTTGAGAAACACGCCCAGGGATTTCCTAACCAAGATACACAAGATGAATGTCATCCTCCATTTCTTCTTACCACAACGAATATGCACATGTCTAGCCCAACAATCAAAGGAAAGTCTTTCAAAACCCGCAATACATTTTTGAAGGAACCAGATCAATCAAGCATATATTACAGTCTATTGTATATCGTTATAAGTTTTAATTTTTAATGGATACAAGTTTATGTACAAACAAAAACAAAAAGGTTCCTATTTAGGTATGTACAAAAATCAACTCAGATTCGCAGTGAATAAAAATTTAATAAGCCTGAACTGAAAACGAACACCCCAAACAATTATAAGCGGCTGCGGCTGTCATGAAAAAAATTCTACTAATATCAAAGTGGAAAATAAAGTCGACTCTCGAAAATAAAACATTAAATTAAATAATAAAGCAAAGTAAACCACGTCAAAAAAAATTAATAGTTTAGCAAATTAATTAATCATAATAGCTTATTCATTGATTGTTGAACAAAACATGAGCAATATGCGAATGAAACCAAAAGCCAAACGTAACAGAATAATAATAATATAAAACGAAAGTAAAGATACGCTAAAATTAAAGTGAAAAAATACCGATGAATAAATAGCCCGCTCGACACAAATAACTTGATGACCTCCGTTAACAGAACTGCCGTAACTGTATTGTAACTGTATCCTTTTTGACCATTTTGAGAAGCTGTGACTAGAATACCTAAGACAAACGCAAAATTACATAATTAAATTTACATTACGTATGAATTACCATTTTATTTTTCTTTTACAATAATTTCATCAAATATCCTGAATACGCATAATAAATAAATATATTTTAAGTGAATTAAAAATAGAGAGAATTTATACGTAAAGACTTACCTTGGTTTATAAATAATGCCATGTACAAGATAAACACTAGAAAACTCCATGAGGTTGGGAAAAGATCTCTCCATTTCAATTCGGTATTTAATGCTAACGCCATTATAAGTCAATTTCTTTTAAAAAAAATAATTAAAAATTACAAATGTATTACCGATTCGTACATATACAGGATCAATTTTTTGTTCTCACTTGTATTATAATGTGTTGTTAAATACTCTGTTCTACTTGCTGATCCGAGTTCCTGTTAATTTTTAGTGTCACCAAATTGCTATTTAATCGTTCTTACTACAGGCAAGCTGTCATTGCAATTTGCTAATATGTATAAAATTATAAAAACTCTTAATCAGTTACCACTATCGCTTACTCTTTCCGCCACTTCCTTTCTGAGTAAAGAAGCGAAGGCTAACTAAACAGCAAAGTTGACAGAATACATATTAATGGTAAATTAAGAGTGAAGTGAAGAAGTGAAGATGGTCTGATGATGGGACGATGGGAGATGATTTTACAACATGCAATCACATTATGTTAGAAGCATTACGTTACAACATAAAGTGAAAGGATTCCTTCCTTTCCCTTGAATTTTATTATAGTATCAAGAATAGCAATCTAGTGTAAAACTGTAAAACTTAAATATTTGCTGTGGTAGCTGACAATCAAGCAAATATCTAAAAAAAAACTAAGTACATACAATCGAATGTGAACAAAAAAATCTTATATTCGCTTATTCGCCAAATCGCCTGCCAATTTTTCAAAGTAATATTATTCCTTTTTTTCTTAACAAATTAACAAGTTTACAACTAATGATGGGGACAGCAGGGGACAACCAACAGGGTTAACTCTATCATGTATTTTGTGGAGTACTTAATAACAAGAGGCTAATAAAGTAAGCCTCACTTACTTACTTTATCGTGACGAATTTAAATTCTCATCCAGCTTTAAAATCTTGCGGAATGTGTGTGTGTGTGTGTGAAAACTGCGACTTTTTAGCTGCAACAGTAAATCACACGCATTAGTTGCTGGTAAAACTCCTGTTTATTCATGGGTAAATATACAACGAAGAAATTATATAGTCAAAGACTAGTCAAGAGATCATAATGACTGAATTCAGCAAGAGCAATTCACAATGCATGTTTAATTTTATTATCACAATCACATAGGCTTGGCTTAACTATTTAGTTAGAAAACGATGATTACATTTAACAAATTGATTACGTTTACGACTAATCCCAGTAACCAGTTACTCACTGAGCCAGAAGTCTGCTAACTTTAAGTATGTCAATCAATAGAACATAATCATGTAATGAACATCATTGTAACAATTTTACACTAAACACTATTAAAATAATTCTATATATGCGCAGAGACTGACAAAACTGATCGGCGATCAACATGAATAAAAATTTAAATTCAAATGTGTAATTAAAACTGAACGTCAACTAATAAATTAAGGAATGAGCCGCAAAATAAAATTATGTAGTCAGTATGTATTGTGTGTCAACATGTCAAGTCTGCTCTGTCACTGCTGCACTGCGGCTACAATAAATTCACAAAAATGTACAAAATATACTGAAAAGTGATTTTTATTTTGACCGGTTGTCAGCTCAGCTGCTCCAATCTCTGGCACCGGCACCGCCCATCTGTTTTTTGCGTGAAGCGAACGTGTTTGCCAGACCAGACTGTTTGCACTGCCTTGATGAGATCAGTCTTGTCCGTTGTAATTTTATTGTAACACACTACAGACAGACGACAGATCTTCTGCGGATCTGTGTGTACGTGTACACTAATTTCTATAAAAGTGTGCATACGCTGTCTACTATAGCAGCTAATTGCTAATGCAGCCCAATGATAATTGATAATAATATATTTCTATTTTCGGTTAAGCCCACACTTAGTAAAAGTAATTTACTTAATATCTGTGTACAATACTTTACAACTCCTAGTCACCATCGTAGTATTTCGCCACCATGCGAGCTCATTATTATTATGCTTTCTGAGCAAATGAGTTTTAAATGTTTCAACGTTTAACTCGATATTTGCGTAATTTTAATTAAGTGCTACCTGCATGAGTTCCAGCTAAAAACTAACTAGGATTACTTGGCTGTTACAATAATATTATTGTCTTCCTTTTTCATTTTTATCTATAGTTTATTTTTACAACTGCCTTTCGACTTCTGTTTTTGAGCTATATTAATGGCGAGTCGCAGTAAAGTGCTTTGCTTGCCACTATAATATATAAAGTTGTAAAAATTTAACACACATGACTGGTGTCATACCATACCAGCCATGTTGTCAATGAGCTCCTTTAATATGAGTAAAACATTAACACTTGCTCGCAGAACAATGGATAATAAAGTTCTGTATGTAGAATTGACAATAGAAAGTTGAAATATAAAAATAATAAACAGCGCTATTGGTTTTTAGTAATGATATATTGCTGCATCGATCGTTGATAGTTTGATAGAACTGTTCCAAAACGAAACAAAGTAATAAAGAACAAACCGCGGTTTCTTATACACATTATGAAATGCAATGCTATTATGAGCCCTACTTATATACTTATACTAGAAGTCAGGCCCCCCTGCCTACGGCAGGGCCACGCAGGGGGGGGGGGGGGGGGGTTGGCGGTCAGAAGGAAAAAAGAAGTGAGGCGCATGTACAAAATGTGGTAGCCTTATTGGCTATTAGGTATTACGCATACATAGAGAGAGAAAGAGTAACATGACACACACGTTTAAAGTTATGAGTCACCAGGTAGCGACAGAAGTAGAAGAACAGAAAACTACAAAATGGTGTGGGGGTCAAGATCGGTCGGTTAGGGCAGGATGGTAAGGCTCGATGGTAAGAATCTCGCTACAATCGTAGGCAGTTAATAAGAAATGACTGGAGAAACTTGGAAGCGTATGGTGGTACGACCCACAAGAGTGAAAATAAAAGCCAAAACTGACTGAGGGCAACTGAGTGCCGACAGTCCCTCTGGTAACCGCCATTTTACCAGCTTCCTTGCGTCAAATGCCTTGAAGGAACGCCCTGTAGCAGATGTGTTGAGTAAACTGCTTCTTGCGTAGTGGCAAGCGACTTGTCGCATGCCTTCTTGGGCGTATTACTTAAGAAGTGGAGTTTGATTTTTTTACGCAATTACCAAATGTCTCGTGATCTCAGTAGTAGTATTACTTTAAGGTTTGTTGGTTGTGCATATTCAGGGCAACAGGGCAAGGAGGAGATAAGAAATACCACAATTGATTTATTTAACTTAAATAAGATTAAATTTTGTGTAAAAACCAAAGTTTCGAAGCGACTTGTAGTGCTTAAAAATTTTAGTAAATTGGTAAAATTGTTTAAGTTTTTAGCTTCTCTATGTTTTACAAAATTTAATTGTTTGAAATATACTTGACAACAGTTAAAACCCTTGCCTGGCTCCATGCCTCCAACTGCTTTGTAGTAACTGCTTTGTGAGCAGTTGCCTCTTAGCAATTGCCTTGCAGCATCTACCTTGAGCAAGCGGCTTTGTGGGAACTGGCTGGTGGCACCCAACTCGTAGTAAATGTTCACCGGGCGACTGCATTTTTGGAGATGCCCTTTAAATTACTATTGCCCTATTATTATTAACGCTAAAGTTTTGACAATATTAGAAGGTGATGACAAACACAAAGCATGGTCTTTTTAATGACACAAGACTAATTGTTAAGAACTTGAAACCTAATTTGTTATAGCAGAAGTTCTTACGGGTCCTTTGGTTTCAAAAGCTGTCTTTATTCCCAGAATAAGTACTATTTTCGATAAAACTGAATATCTGTTTATTTTAAAGCGTCGGCAGTTTTCCTTACGGCTTGCTTTTGCAATGACGATTAATAAGTCACAAGGCCAAAGCCTTGAAGGGGTGGTTTATATCTCTCAAAGCCAGTTTTTGGTCATGGTAACTTGTACGTTGCACTCACTCGAACAACAGCAAAAACAAGTGTTAGAGTGCAAGTCGTGCAAACTGAAAAGCAAGGAGAGTTTGCAGGTAATAATTTGGACACATACACTTTAAATTATGTTTACAAAATGTACTGAGTAAAGTACTTTAAATTATACTAATACTTCGTGGCAACACGCTTGTGCAAACTGCCATTAGGCAACTACTTTGGGAGATGTGGTGTTTGGCAGCCATGTTACACTAAATGTCTTCAGGAAACTGCAACGTTGCAGCAACGTCCTAAAGCCAACTGCTTTGCATTATCTGTCAACCTGCAACGTCTTTGTGGCCACTATGTAGTGATAATTGCCATGTGGTAATTGCACTGTTGCAAAAGCAATTGCAATGTGGCAACTGCATGTGGATACTGTCTCGTGACAAATAAAGTTTATGCAATCTTGGCGCCACAGCATAGTGCTAACTTATTTTTGCAACTGGATTGAGTCAATTATCCAGCGCAACCTGCTTTCTAGCAACTGTATAGTTGCAAACACTTTGTAGCAACTGCACTTGAGCTACTGCCTGGCAGGATTTGCCTTGTAGCAGCTGCCAAGAAGCACGTGGCTTGAGGCAAAGAGGTAAAAGTCTCGGGGAATTTGCCATGGAGCTACAGCGTTGTATAACACTGCTTAGGGGGCAACTGGTTAGCGGTAACTGCTATCTAGAAACTGCTGTATGGCAACTGCCTTGAGGCAGCGGGCCAGTGGCAACCACCCCGTAGGAACTCTGTGGCAATTGTTTTAGAGCATCGACATTAAGGCCATTATGTAGTGGTAACTGCCTTGCGGCAATCGCCCAGTACGTCCTAAACTAGATGTATTCTAAGAAGGGGGAAGGGGTGTTGTGCAGGTGTGTTAGGAAGCAAATGTCATATGACAATTCTCTGGAGGTAACTGCTTGTTGGCAACTTTCTCGCCGCAATCTCCTGGCGGCATCAGCCTTGCAGCAAGTGACCCGTGGCATCTGCCTTGTGGTAACTACCTCGCGGGTAGTTGGCTTGTAGCAACTGGCTTGTGTAAACTGTCTAAAGGCAAACGCGTTGTGGTAACAGCGTTTTGGGCAACTGCCGCAAATTCTTTGCAGCAACAACACTGTAGTGCACGAATTGTGGGCACATCCTTGTGCTAACTGTTTAGTGGACATAAAGATTGCATAAGACAGCTGTAGCGGATTAGTTGCCAAGCAGCAGTTGCACCTGATACGTTGCTCTCAGGTAGAGGTGCCATCTGGAATTTGCTATTTAGCACATGCCATCTGGCGGGGGTCATTGGACACTAGCCAGCAAAAAAGTGATTTCAGGCAGTTCGTTGTAAGGAGTTACCACAAGGCAGTTTGCATCATACACCTGCTTTCAGATTGTTGCTATCAGGTAGTTGCTGTGAGGCAGTTCCCAACAGGTAGTTGCTTATTGACAGTTGCGGCAAGGCATTTGACACCAGGCAGTTTCTCTTAGAATTTTACTACCTGGCTGTTGTAACCAGACAGTTTCCACTCCTTTATGTAGTTGCTATTATGGTGTTGTCTTCAGCCAGTATCATTATCGTAGTTCTTACAGTCAGGTCTTTGGTGGGTCGCACCGTGGCCGACGGTATTAAGTTCCCCTGGCCTACTGTTGTTACTGAAAAGTGTGTAGCCGAAAACTTCGACTTTTGCGAGTTTCTTCTGACAGATGTCGCACTATTTTTAGGATAATTTTTTCTCCGAAATTCATTTGCTTCAGTGCTTTAAGCAAGTAATTTTAGCTTTGAAGACAATCTTGAAAGCTTTTAAAAATAAATACGTAATAATTAAATTTAGTTTTTAAAATAAAATGATAGCCGCGGGTTGTGCCGTTCAATATAAACCACAATATAGATTTTCCAGAGGTGATACATTCCTTAAATTACCATACAAAAATAAACTTCGCTGCTTGTGTGTACATTGCCAACGTTAATATACATGTGCAAGCAGGTAAATGCCATAATTATTGAAAACTGTTAATTTATAATGGCATTAAAGAAAAAACACTCAGTATAATTCACATAATATATTTAAAACTAAAATCATGGTATCGCAACAACCGAATACTTGCTTATCACGATAAAATACATGTTTGATCGGCTTTATATTAAAATAGTAAAATTAACCGTAGCAGTTTTATTAATTTTGAACGCAATTATGTAGTTACAAATTGGCAATTAAATTCGTTTTGCATAAGGGCAATCATAAAATTGCCATAACGTAAACAAAAACTTCTAATAAACTTGCAGCAATTAGTAATTAATAAAGCTTAATTATCTTCTAATTTAACGCAATGACAAAACATCCACTAAATAGGCCGCCATCTAGGCGGTGGCAGGTGCGAAGTCGTGGCTACATAATTAGCATTGTAGTACGTTCACAACAGCAGGCCAGGGGAACCTAATACCGTCGGCCACGGTCGCATCCAAACCTGGGGTTGGCAATTCTCAGAAGGGCTGAATATTACACGGGTCTGCAATAGTACACTGGTCTACAGTTGGACACGGATCTTTTTGTTTTGTTGTTATAGCGCATGACCTAAAGGAATACCTAAAGGCCCGTGTACAATTACAGACCCGCATACTGTCCAGATTTTGACCTTCAAGACCCGTGTACTAATACAAGCCCATCTAATATTACAGGCTCGTAGTCTAATATAGGAAATACGGTACTTTGTGCGTTAAGACGATTAAAAGTTCTATGGCCAAGATGAACACCTTTTTCCTTATTTTGTTGCTTTTTTCTCTCTTAAGTTTTACGTCCTCCTCGGAAATCTGTCATACACGTCCTACATTAACATGTAAGGTATCAAAATGTGCGTAATTGTTTTCTCTATCTTTGGGCATTTGAGTTTTGACTGTATTCAAACCGCGAGTCTGTGTTTTTGCCACCGCCGTTCTCCCTTATTTTTTCACGTTTTGTCTCCGAAGCTCTTCGTGCGGTAGCGTCTTTGGGCAATATTTTTTAAATTTTCTCGCCTTAAAGCTCATCCTTGGTTTTTTCTGCGTCGTTTAGTACCTTTGTGGAGTTTGTGCGTGGCGCGGTTCAAAAGCCTTAGCACTTACGGCAACCCCCTGTTTTTCCTTATTTTTCGATTTCGCGTTTTCGACATTTCGGTTTTCTGGGCTTCACTACTATATTTTGCTAAATGTAACCAACTACCTGTGTTGTTCATGTTTTTCCGCGTCTTTTGGTACCATTTGCGTCTTTGTACGTTTTGTGGTTCGGGAGCTATGGCTCTAAATGTGCTCCGCTACCTTACTTATTATATAGATTACACGCAATGACAATTTGATCTCTTTTTATTGGCAAATAATTATTTAGCTGACTATATAATAAATAATGCAGATTCACCCATCGATCGGACTTTGGTTTTGGCTATAAAGCCGAAAACATTATTAATCCGGTTTTATTTTGCGAGAAGTCTATAATATTATACAAAACAAACAATTTTGAATGAAAAATTTTCTTTTGCACCTATAACTATATAGTTCAGTTGAAAATTGATGTAGGTAGTCTTTTTCTCCTTTAAAAATATGTAATTATTATGTTATTTTAAACTAGGTATAAACATTTTATATCAAAGACACGCAATGACACGCATTAAGTATACACAAACAAAACAAAATTTGGTTACTTTTCTTCCTTCCTAGCAAAATCCAAGTACTCCTTATAGGAGTAGTCGAACAGTTCAAAATCTAAATAATACTTTTTGTACAATGAATACACCTGAGATTGACGAAGCTGAGAAAAATACTTCTTGGCTGTTGCAGATATTGAGGAACCTTGGGATATTTTCTGATTATGTGTCAAATCCGTTTGATGTTTCCATTTGGGCTTAATTTGTGATAAATTCAATTCTTTAATTACGAATTCTTGATCATCAATATAGGTCTCTACTTTCAAAATGTAGTCATATGACACTCTGCAAGGTGTACAAGATAGGTACGCTGGGAGCCAGTGGTCATCAGCATAGTAAACTAATTCAGTCTTGAGTAGATATCGCACGAATTCTTCAAAAGTTGGCTCAACTTGTAGAAGAAACTTGTCTTCTCTATATTTCTCTACAATCTTTTTCCCATATTTTTCATAAAAATGAGCCGTCCCATGTTGTAGTCCTAAAATATTTTACACTTTGAGTTTTGTAGTAGGATCATTGTGGATCGCGTTATATAGAGATGCTTAATACAAAATGAAGATCACTAAATCACTACATCTACATATAGAATATATTTTTCTTATAATACTATAATTACAAATTTATTGTATTACACATACCAACTGTAGAGTTTGACAATTTATCTCTGAAAGCGGACACCAATCTTTCAAAGGGATGTCGAACCACTAGAAGTTTGACAGCTTCATTAAAATCTTCACCAGGTTCCGGTTCGGGGTACACGTCCCTGGCTAAAAAACTTAGTTGTTTTGGAGGATGATGCAGATAATTTTCCGAGTACCCTTTCAGCATCATCATGTTGTACTGTAAAATTGATTTAGTTAATCAAGTCGTTATCATAGTGATATAATGTATTATTAATGTGAGACAATTTACAAACCACAGTCAATACATACCAGCCAAGATGTTGATCCCGCTTTGTAAACCGGACACCAAGCTATATGATTCTCCCTGCGTTAATAATAAATACGTTAATTTTGATTGGACAAAAAACTATAACTTTAATACAACTTCATTAATACTCAGCTAAATTATACCTCATTGTACAATTGCTTACTTAAGTAAAGATATCATAATTTATTGGAGTGCTGAAAGAGGTGAAATAAAATAAATTGTATTTCAATTTTGTCTTAAGCTTAGCTATGCATATTCATGTATAAGTTACGACTTTAAAACTTACTTATTCAGGAAGAAATACGAGTACAGCGGAGTAGGTGGATCTTTAATTCCTAGATCATTTGTTCCATTTGGCCAGGAATAGCTGCCAACGTGATAATTTTCGCATATATTTTGGACACGAGTGACTCTGTACTGAATTTCTTCTTTTACAGACAATCTCGGTAGAGTCAAAAACTGATTTTTGTTCTCTGAGCCAACAGTTTCACTATTATCACCGGGGCTGTCACTGTCACGGTCACTGTTGTCGTCAGAACTTTTTCTGACAGAAAAAGGTATTGTGGAATTTAAACTGGAATGAATATCCATTACAATCATACTGTCAAAATTATCAAAGCTCAACGAAGATATGAGATTTCTCTTCAGATTAGAATATTTTATATTTTTATTCAACGTGATTTCAAGAAGACTTGGGGCACCCATTGAAGACTCATAATTTGACATTCCAGTTAGGAAAATAACCACTGCAATTGCAGTTAGCATTGCAAATCCTAAGCACGTGAACAGAACTCGTTTGTAAAAATACATTTTGTGTTTATATGTACTAATAATCTCATTTAAATCACTAATTTTTGATAATGATTTCAACGCAAATAAATCATAACGGGGTACACTGAAAACATTGAGTTGTCACGAAGCTAATAAATTCTTTCCAGTCATTATAATATTTTGATAAACCAAAAAGCTCGAGTAAAAGTAAGTCAAATTTAATATGGTGTAAAGTAATTATTAATTCCCTGTATTATACTTAGGTCGGTAAAATTATAATGTCTTTCTTTTCCCCAATTATTAAATCATGCATAATTCAATATTTTTAATTTGTGAATTTTAGAATGAAGCCCTATAATATAATGGCTATAACTTTAGAGCCAGGATTTCAACTTCACGATTCCCACTAATCCAGTCAACTGCGTAGTAGTGCGTACTTGTTCACACTACTCACTGGTTAAAAACCCAGACCCAGACTCCAGAGGCTTCAGAAAAAAGCTGTTGCGTACAACTGACGTGTGCAACTGCTGTAAGAATTTTATGTTCATATCTGTAGCACTGCTGAGGCCCAACTACTGGAAGTTAACAACTGCACATTGGATAAATTGGATTGCACGAAAATCAGGTATGAAGGTAAGAAATAAAGGTAATCTGACACGTGAAGCAGTCGTGAAGATAAGATATGCATTAATGCAGATAATTATCTTACAGGTAGCTGTGCTATCTTACCTTGCTATAATTACATAAGAATATTTTATGAAATCGTAAGCTCCCAAATCTGGTTCTAGTAGCATGCAATATGTATTATGTACAATAATCCGAAGCCAGTAGAATGATTCGCAAATGTCAAAAATCTTTTATTGTTGCACAAAAATTAGTATATATAATGAAATTAGTATTATACAATATTACAAAGTTTTAAAACTAAGTATACGATCTATATAGTACGATTTTAGTTTGGTTTTAATGCCGAGATTTTGTACTGAAATGAGTAAACCTGTAGGGATGCCACGTCATTCTCGTAATAACGATAACGACACATTTGGGGTATTTTGTAACAACTGTCTTTGCTGGGAACACTTTTGTTGTTATAGTTACTGCCCTGAAGGGATTCGCCGCCTAATTTTAGATCAAAATTGACACTTTGGGTCGTAGTTCTCATGAAATTAAAACATTTTATAAACTCCAGGATTTTTTTATACAAAGCTAACGTTAGCTTGGTGGTTAACCTTTAGGTAATCTTTCCCTTTTCCTAGTTTATTTAATGCGGGACTACATAGTAGAAAAACAGTTTCATTATGGAACGACTTCATTAAATTAAAAATATATCAAAAATGTTACGAGAAGAAATACTACGACGGTGACTGGGAGTTGTACAGTATTGTACACGGGTATTACGTATATTATGTTTTGTTTTTGCTGTATTTTAATTTTATAAAATTAAAGACAAAACTCACGCGAGCGGAAAATAGTAAAAAGTATACTCACTAATTAGATACGTGATTAAAATATATGAATTAAGATTAAAGCAAAGCAATCGTGAAGTATACATGCACTACTCATTTACCCGCCACTTCACGTTTTCTTAAGTAAACAGTAAGCTTGAGTTAAGTAAATTTAAGTAAACTGGCAATGAGTTAATAAATGGATCACGATCACATGCGGCATGTATGTACTGTAGCAATAATGATAACACACTAAGGCTTAGGTTGGAGCAGATCACTAAATTCTTCTCTGAGTTGGTCTCGAACTTCAAATATTCGCCGATTCTGCACAAAAAAGAAACATTCTAAATTAAATAGCACCATAAAAAGATGCACCTCCACGTGACTGGAGAGGCAACAACAAAAGAAGCAATAAAAGAATTAAAAATTTTAGAATTAATTAATCACCGCACCGCATTTTCCTCGGCATGAGCTGTTTCTTTTTGTACAAAATCTTCATCCTCAGTGATTTTTTTCTTCAATTCAGTCGCAAGATATTCTTTGGACTCAAGAACATGAGACTTTTCTTCCGCACTTTGAGTCATTTCCATCAACTCTTTTGTTATTTGATCAAGTTTTCTATTGACATAAAGAATCGTATGACCAATATGCGTAATTAATAATTTTTAGTATGTAGTGTGTGGATTATGTCATGCCATTCTATCCGCGCAGGACGCAAAAATAAAGTACACATTTACTTTGTCCAAATATTCACTTGATTGCTTGTATGCTTCCACGTATCCTTTTTCTCTCGACTCTGGTATGAACCTTCGCCCGCACTAATTCTAACCTCAGCTTTGGCATCATCAATCTTGAGCTTAATTTCACCGAGGGCTTCGACCCTTTCGCGATGTTCCCCTTCTAATTCCTTGCAATTGCTTTTGTGATATCTGAAACAGCAAATCATAAAATTTGGAAATGTATAAATTATAAAGACACGTAGCCCTAATTTTTCCACCATTGATTGGGTAGCTTACGCTGTCTCCTGCATGAGGTTGACAACGTCCTTAAAGCTCTGAATCACAGAAGAAACTCGTCCATTGATAGTATCAAAAAACGCTTGTTCATCCTGCAAAACTTGTAGTTCTTGGCCATGGTGTTCCCTCAGTTCCTTTAATTCTTTTAACTACAGATACATTTTTTATAAGTCCTACTATAGTCGGTGTATTTATTTTCATAATACATTCTAAAGTACTGAACTTGAAAAAGTCAATTGTTGACGATAAAAAATGTATTTTTACAGACCTTTTGTGCTTCGAAATTAAATTCTTGAGTGAGAGCATCGCTATTTGTCACAAGGTGACTATCCTTCGCCAAGATCTGAGCTTTCACACTTTCATTCTGCTGAAAAATGGCACGATTGCGTTCTTGCATCCGCAAGAAACCAGCTTCCAGGTTTCGAACCTCTATTTCCGTGACTTCAAGAAGTTCAACTAGTGAAACACCCTCTGCAGTCAGCTCAGTCGACTGTTTTTCAAGCTAAAGCAATAAATTAGATAGATTTACGTACACAGAAATGCAAATACGAATAATTGTGACACAGCATCTCATAAAAAGTAAAGTAAAAACTCACCAACGGAATTTCTTGTTTCCAGTCATCCAATTTTAATAAGCGGTTGTTAATTTGCATTTTTAAGTCCTCCAATCGGGACAGAAGTTCATCATAATCCAAGCCAGATTGATGAAGTTGCACCATCACCTCTTCGAAACGCGACTCGAGTGGATCAACAAACAGCATCAAATTTGTGAGATATTTTAGCACTTTTTTAGTTCGTGCTGGATCTAGAAAAAACAAAGCCAAACCACGGTTAAAATCATAATCGAAACTTTAAAGGTATTAACCAATATTCACCACGTAAGAATGATTACCATAATATGTGGGATGCAAGCCACGCGGTTAACGGTATATCATATATGGAATGTCATAACTTGAAATCGACTTACCTCCAGCAGGATTGAAAACCACACAAGGCAACAAAGTATCGTCCTCTGGAGGAAACAGCTTTCGCAAAGCCTTGTAAAATGTTTTCTTCTGACCGTCATAAACTGCCGAGTTAAATCCCCCGAATAAATTGCACATTGAATTTAAAGGCACAGGCCGATACTTAAATACAAAAAAAATATAACGTTGACATTAACGTTAAGCCTACAACTATATAAATGATGTTCGTCTTACCCTCAACCTTATGAGTCACCCACTTCTTCAATTTCAAAAAAAATGGGGAAGGGAGAACATTTTAAAAGTATTAATATTATAGACGTAACTAACCCCTGAGGATGACAAGGCTTCCTCAAGATCACTAGGAGCCTTCCCCTGAAATATTAAACTCACAATATTCTTGAACTGATCAGGTAATAACTTATCCATGTCTTTTCCAGTAAATTTTTTATTGTGATCAAACAAGGGTGATGGCAATGAGGACAGAGATTGATTTATAAAGTCCAATAAAATCTTGATATAGTTATCGTTATCCAACTGATGCGAATCTTTGTGAGCTTGAGATGCCATTGTGGAGGGTCCAGTTCAAAACCTATAATTAAGCCGAAAAAAATTATTACAGTCAGCCCAAATATGAAATAAGTCACGCATCAACAAAAGCAACATCTAATAAAATCTAATAAAAAATAAACTTATTTCTTGAATCTTTTGGTTTATAACACGATTCATTTACATGGCATTAGCAGGTAATTTTTGGGAAAGTGGTATCTGATAATGAATATTGAATCGGAAAAATATTTATTACGTGTGATATTGCACTATGCACTAAACTGGTAAATTACGTATGAACCTTCAACCTTCGGCAGTTGACAGCTACGTACGCTTCAAAGGACCTGGGTTTGGGTATCAACTTTAAGTGACAAACAACACAGAGGATTTATAACAACTTTATTATTAAATATTATTTGAAAACTGATATGCCCATTAATTCTACTTTAGGGTCAAAAGTGAAAAGACTAAAACCTTAATTTACGGATAATACAGAACACAGGCGATGGTGATGACACTGATACGGTTGATCACGCCAGTAGAAGGATACGAGGATACTGACACTGACTGACTGTGAGAAAAGTAGAAAAGCATATAAAACAAACACGATATAAAAATAAATGAGGTATTCCCGCTCTTATTTTTATCCTGCACGTTAAGGAAATCCCCCAAATGATGTCATTGGTACGATCAGTGGGTCTGGTTGAGCATTGAAGTAATTCTATGTTGAAGATAGCCGTTTTTTACGAAATGTTTAAAGTATATTATATGGGCGGTCCTAAAAAGTGGTAATCGGGAAAATCGGGATAACAGCATTTACGGACCATCCCTTATAAGTAAAATCGTTCAGGAACTGCAAAAAAGTAAAACTATATTGCCCATAGAAGAAGGCGCGGGAACTGGGCACGAACATAACGAACATTCGTATTGGTGGTGGTGGTTAATCTTTGATTTCTTTTTGTGACGTATATAGGTAGGTACTTACCTATGTCTTGTACCTACAACAAAAGTTACCTTAAGGGATTAAGGGATTGTTCATTCATGTCGTCAGGAGTTACAGTGGGTTTCTTGGTTCCGTCGCATTTTGTAACTAGTCTGGAACCCCAAGACCCCAACGGCTTTTGCTCGTGATGTTATTTATGGACGACGGTGTCCTACACCAATTCATAGCAAAAGTTCAAAAGGCCGTGGAATAGTGCTATCATAGTAAGAAATCGTCCATAAATAATGTTACTCAAATTGTTTCCCATTTTGGGCCCACCCATCCCCATTTCATCACCTTAATCACTGCATAACAATGGGTATCTTTTACATACATGGGTATATACATGGGTACACATATATGGTACATATATGGTACATATACATGGGTACATTTACATGTACATTGTACATGTACATGTGTTTAATGTCATCAGCACCGAACTAGACCCACTAACCGTATCAATAACATCATTTACGGACGATGCCTAAGCATGTCTTTTGCTGTCACAAAAAGATATAGAAGTCGACGTCGACGTCGACGTCGTCGATCCGATCCTCACATTATAAGACGTGCTCAAAAAGGACGTTATAAAAAATTATAGAATTCCAGACACTCCCCCGTTCGTTTCTTTATGTACCTACATAAATATTAAAGGGGTACGGAGATTGCTACCCCCTTAATTTAATGACAGAATTCTCTCAATACCTTCTATACTAATAAACACCAATGGAATCGCAATGCAATTTCCCTTAAGGGAAGAGACACATATTACGTAAGCAATTCTTGAGAAATTTTGGCACCCACCCACCCCTATTGTCAGCACCTTAACCATTGCGTAAATGGCTATCTTTAACATGGCACATCATCATTTTGAAAAACTGCCTCCCACCCTAGTAGCTTACGTAATATGTGTCTCTTCCCTAAAGCTTCCAGCTCCAGTTGACTCCAAATTCAAACAAATAGGAACATAGGATTGCTACGCAGTGATACTAAATAGTCACTACTGCTACTCCACAAAATACAAAATCACCAATCACTAGCGAAAGCCAAATCCCCAACCAGCGAGTTTTGGCATATGAGTATGGGGGGGTTTTAGTTAAAGTTTTAGTTGAAGAAGTTCTGTTCAATATCCGACGATTCCGAAACAAAGGAGATTCTTTTTCGGGAGGGAAAAGGGGAAGATTTTTGTCTTTGTGGGAACATTAAAGAGGTTTTTAGACTTCGATTTCAGTTATCAATTTATCTAACTAATGACTTAAAAAAAAGTAAAAGAAAGTAATCTCATTCAATTATCTTACATAAAATTGTGACGAAGACTGAAGTTTAAGTTGGTTGTAAGTGTAGACGTAGAGCTACCTTTTTTCTCATTTTGAGCAATCAGTTTTTGAGAAGCTCGGTTAAAAGTGTAACAATAGTGAATAGGAGTTTACATTGTTTACAATCGAGAGGTTTGTCTAATTTCAAATTTTGAATGTCCAATCTTTGCGTTTCTGCTTTATTAAAATTTATATTAAGTTTTTGGGATGACATGGCGTCGTCAATTGTTAGTATATTAAATGTTGCACTTTACATTTTGTGTACTAATGTGTACTAGCTCGTAGCTCATAGTTTGTTCACTGCATTATATTTTACCTATTATGATTTGGTTTTAGATTTTCTGTCAGTGGTCGTAAGAAGGAAGGTTGGCCATCACATCTTGACATCTGACTTTAGAATTGAAAATGGCTGATGTAACAGAGAAAGGTCATGAATCTGACTCAGATAATTCCGATTCCGAAGAAGTTTATACTTTGGATGAATTAACTGATATGTGTGCTGCTGCGGATGCTGTTCTAGGTGCCTCAGATCCGCACAATTGTTCCTATTCACTGGTAAGTTTTGCGTAGTTGTAAGTGGCATTACAAATAAATCTAGTGTCGAAGCTAGTGTTGAGTTTTCATTTTTTCCAGCAACGAACATGGCCTATGACAATGACCATCGATGTAGCATGTCACATGTTGTTGTTAAGAATATTCATGTAAACGGAGATTTGATTATGACTGAATTTGTAGGGTTACGTCAAGCGGCAAGCACTCTACGCATGTATGACATGCAACGGGCCAACTATGCCTGACTCGACCAAGGGCGGTGTTTGCTTGGCATGTGCTAATAAATGTCATGAAAATCATCAGCTAGTTGAGCTGTACACCAAACGGTATATTCGTATATTATTAAAAAAATTGTCATTTAAATACTGTCAACTGCTGATTAATTTTGTATGATTGAAACTATGATTTTATGTATAAGTAACTCGTTATATTTTAGCTGAATTATTTGTGTGTTGTATTTACAGGGGTTTCCGATGTGACTGTGGAAATAAGAAGTTTGGGACTACTCCCTGCCTACTGACACCTGTAAGTCTTATGTTGCTTTATAGCTTGTTAGAATTTGGGTTATATATTGTGTGTGTATATATAAATATAGACTATACGGTTAAGCATTGAAATTATAGCGGAGAAAATGATTTTATAATATTAATGTCAACTGTTCGTAAAGTTTTGAGAACTTTAGTTCCTCCAGTTTCAAACTAAGCATAACCAATGGTTGAGTTAGCTTCACTTAACGTAATTTACAAATTATTATAATCTAGGTATAACTTTTAGGTGTTGATAACTAATACACGAAGTCTAGGTAGATTACCGCAAATTCATAAATAGAAAGTCGGAGGGGAGGCAGAGTAAACTCAGTTTTTGCTTTTGGCGAATTAAGAGCTAGATTGTTTGTTTTTCGACAGGAAAAAGATGCAACAAATGTTGGGAATTCGTACAACCATAACTTCGTTGGATTATATTGCACTTGTGAACGCCCATATCCCGGTAAATATTCGTTTTATGTATATTTAATGTGTATCGAGTTTTTATTATTAATTTGACATCACTAAATATAAAATAGTACATTAATATGCGAAATAAATATATGCGAAAACTATAGAGAAGGACCAACAGTTTACAAATTAATGATTATTTTATTTTAAAATTATAACGTATAGATTTGGAGCATCCAGAGAATGACGATGAAATGATTCAGTGCATCGTATGTGAAGATTGGTATCACAGTAAGGTCAGTATATTTATTTATTTAATAATGCCTGATTTCACTTCGATTTAATGTAAGGTCGCATCGTCGCATGTAGAATCTGCAATCCATAGCTAGGTTCTACCCTAACTTAATGCATCTCAACTGATCGTAACTCTTGTCTTTTCATAGCATGCATTTGGATACCGCGCGGAAGAGCTAATTATGGGAGATGACAAGGAGGAAGATTGTGAAATGATTTGTCAAACGTGCACTGACAGCTGTGATTTCTTGAAGCATTATGAGCATTGTAAGTGATTTGTATTATTAAAAGACTTTTGTGTTATAGTATTAATTTTATTATTATTGTAGCATTCGTTGGTATTATCATGCCTAATTATTTGTACAGTGCGGGTGAAAGTCAAGCGTATTTCCGATCATGTTCCGGTATCTGAAACCACTGTAGCTACAAATCCTGAAGAAAGCGAGGGAACAGAGGTTGCTAAGACATTACAGAATGAGTTGAAACTACAGCCCAGTGATGTACCGAATGGAAACACTGATGCTAAAACAAGTGAGTTGAAGTCTGAAATGGATGTGGAATCTCGAGCGGGTCCTTCTGGGTCATCTTCTCCGACATCGCTGTCAACGTGCATGGAGCATAGCTGTGGATCTTCATCGTCTAGCCAAAAAACTGGGGATAGTGGAATTGCTTTAACCGAATCCGATGTAAGTCGGGATGATGACAAACCAAACGCCTCGGCTGTTGCTAACAAGAATGACGCTAAGAGCTGTATCTTAAAGAGTAGTCCAAGAGGTGAACTTCCCACTACAGCTACTTTATGGATTTCGGGGTGGCGAGCGAATCTGTGCAAATGTGAACGTTGCATGGTATAGTAATCGTTATATTCAGTACATTTTCCATTTTAAGATGTCCATGGAGTAAATTAAGTTATTTAAAAAATACTAATTCGTATTTAAATAGTTCTGATTCAATATATCAGTTTAATACTTGGGGGTTCGTTTTTGAATATTTCAGAATATGTATTTTAAACTGGGCGTGAGCTACATCGTTGACGAGAATGATACTCTGGATGCATATGAAGCTCTTGGTCATGCCAAAAGGGAAGAAGAAGAGAAAGAGGACGAAGCAGAACTCACAAACATGTGGTCAAAGTTAGACCACGTTGCGAAAGTTGAAGCGATGATAAGTAAGTAAAAGCACAACCACTTTTTTGGATTGATTGTAATGTCATATTAACAATAACTTTCACTTAATTGTGTACGTACTTGTTTGTCTTAGGCATCAACGAGATGAAGGAACATATGAGAGAATTTTTGTCGAAGTACAACGGTAAAGTTGTTCGTAAACGTGATGCTGAAGAATTTGCCGAAGAGTTAAAGGCAAAACGAGCCCGTCGCTTGAATGCACCTGGTGATGGAGTTCCACCGAGTAGCTGTCGTTGAAACCGAATTAAAACAAACAGATAATGCCAAGCCACATAATAAATACTGAATACATTCGTATTTATCTATTTCCCTCTATACTTAGGGGATCAAGGATAATTATTTTCAATTTCTAAAACCATTAAGTATTCATATTTTTAATTATCTACCTACAGTAATTAATTTGCTTTAACATTTATTGTTGTTATTCTGATCAGGTGTTATGTAACATATTAACTTTCATTTCCAACTTATACTCACATCCTTTATTAATTACTAATCGTGCAGTTTGTTTACCTATTGCGTCGTTTTTACTCCTAGAACAGAAAAATGCATGCAATGAAGGCAATGATCTTGATGGATTCTTGAATAATAATATTTTGGGACTGAGTTAGTTTTGTTATTTTATTATAACATTAAAATTAATTACGAAATTCAGTTAATTCAGTTAGAACTACAGTGTGTCAGCATTCATCATTGTGTTAAGTTGGTAGAAGAAACATGGTAGTGTTAATACGTATTGGACAAGTGGAAAATCCCTGTTTTTTTCATTTAAGCGGCTATGCAGCTATTTATTACATTATATACAATTGTACGTCAAATTCTTAACTTGAATGTAAAAATTAAAGTACCGAAAATCGCATTTTCGTAAATTTTAGTATGATTTCGACTTCATTTAAATAATGTCACGGTTATTTCATTCATATCCGTAAGGTAAAATATGTAGTTAGATGAAACCACATAGACACAGAATGGGCCCATGGATGTTGATGTTTGTCTCTTGTACACACTTCTTTAGCAGTCACCAATCCTAATTTAATATCCTAAAATTTAACGCACAGTTCGTTCGTAAATACTTTAATAGCCCGGGTTGGTCAGGGATAAGGATTGTTGACTTGGTCGGGGTGGTTCAATAATAGGATTTGCTCCATATCCCCCATATAAATCATTAGTAGCCCCATCCTCAGGCATCATGTAGGCTGAATCCGCAACAACTGAAGCTTTAGTAATATTTGGTGGTGGCAAAATCATGAATGGAACATCCCAGTTTTTCTTACCCGTACCAATGTACCACCAAGCATTCAGACTCCCCCCAAGAGTAATACATCGCCGTCCATTACTTACCACCGCTGCTCCTTGTGCTCCTGGCCAGTAAAGTGAACGGACTGTTGCCGTGTTCTCTAATTTATCCATTTGAATTGTCCAGCAACCTGTGTTTAATTGTAAGTAGTAAGTAGGTAAGTAATTATAGAAAAACTAATGTGCAATGCAATGTATTTCATTTGACATTAACTAATTTATAACAAATTCCAGAACACAACAGCGCTGTCAATGCACAAGAAGTATTCATTATTTTAGTAGTTTAAGACAGTTCATTTAGCAGTAGATATATTCATTGAGTAAGGCTAACGAACCTTACCTTGAAAAATAATTAATTTGAATGTGCTACATACTAAAATTAGACGGCAAGAGAGTGAGAGCGGGCATGGATTTTTTCAGTTTAGGGATAGAAAGAGGTTTTAACTTAAATGTTTTGGCTTACCAATGGGTAGATCATTGGCAAGAGAATCCAAAAAGTCCAAAGTCAAATTATAATCAGGGCGGCCAACTATACTCTTATCCCAAGGGTTGCTGGGACGGCGAACGTGGAAATATGACACTAGTTGAAGCGCATCATCCTTGGACAATCCTAATATTGAATGAATGAATAAATAAACAGGCATAGTAAAAACCTGCTATGCTATGCTATGTAACATAAATACTAACGTAAAAGTTAGTATTATTATTATTAACTACGTACCCGTGACCCGCAGATATTGGTATTTATGTATCTCAGTAGGTAGGTAGTATTTATTTTTTAAAGCCTATACATGTCTAAATCACCACATTTTAATGCACATTTATTGAAGAGAACTATTCTAAGGAAATGCCATTTCAATTTCAATGTTAACTTTTTTTATCAAAATAAAACTACGGAATCATATATTGTAGTCCGTGTAAACTGACGCTTCTTCACTATAGCTATCTTTCTCTATTCTTTGTACATCCATCATCATCCATGTTTTTTGTTTCCCTTTATTGTTTTCTACAACTTCGGCAACGGCATTGACGTTTCTTCTGCACGCCTTCTTGCTAAATACCTTAACCATCAATTGAACTTTAGTTGGAGTGAAGTTGAACTCGTCACTATTAATAGTTCAAAAAACTAGATCCATGCTCTGCATATCTCCCCTCGGCTCTGTGTCTTTGTAACTTTAAAATGACAACTGTGAAAGTCAAACTTTAAAAAAACCTGCTATCCTACTTTTTTGCATCTGCACACAGTGTGCAGAGGAACGCAAAATAAAAATAAGCTAATTCAAAGTCAACTGACACAACTATCTACTGACTAAAGTAAAGCAAATATATTTAAAATAGTTAAACAGTATCTCGGCCTCGGCTCCTGTTACTCTGTTACTTATACTGTTAGTGTTGCTGTACCTGAGAAGCATTATAAATAAAAAGATGCATATAAGCATCATATCTGCATGTACTGACTTACTATACAACTCATCCACATTATACATTTATGTTATACTGGTACTGGTTTTTTCTGATTTCTTCTTGTCTTGTTTTTAACACATCATTATTATACTAGCTGCATTTAAGTTCTACTCTCAAAAAAACCAAAACCAAAGGAAACCTTTGTATGCTTTTGAGTATTTTCAGTATTCACTGCCAGCGCAAAAAGATAGTGCTCGTAGTTTGTTACTTTTGTACTATAACATGACGTTATAAGCAGGTTCGGATCCAGGGGTGGGCAACATGCAACAGGGCAGTTGCCATTTGCCATCCCCAAAATAATTTTTTTACAATTAGGCTAACATAGGGGCATTTAAACAAAGATGGCACAATTATTATTAGTGCATCTTGAGTGCAGAATCAAAATGATCCATATCCATTTTTAGCAAGAAACAAAATTCACTGTCTTCGAAAAAATTAAAATATCACAAGCATCCTAAAAGCATGTAAATATAACATTTTGCACTTTTCAAAAAACCTGTAAATACAACATTTTGCACTTTTGAAAAACATGTAAGTAAATACACCATTTTGCACTTTTGAAAAACAAGAAAATACAGCATTTTGCATTTTTGAAAAACATGAAAATGCAACAATGCAACCACTCGTAATTAACATTTTAGGCATAATATATTTCATGTATTTTATTATGTATACGTAGCGCATTTAATTCTAGCTTAAATTGAAAATGGCTCATTTTGATTCTTCTCTCATAATATGTAATGCCCACCCCAGAAAATATTTCTTGATGCGCCCCTGCTTATAAGGATGAGTCGACGACGTCGACATACAACAGTCAGTCAGCCTGAGCATGTGACAGACAGTGTTTCGAACTTTGGTACATTGCCAAACATAGTGTTTTTCCTCCTCACTTTTTTTAAAGTTAACTATGAGTACCTATACCTATATCTATACGTACTACATACAGATTGCAGATCATATCCTATCCATCTATCCACTTCCACTTCCAAAATTTCCCAAAGAAATTCACGAGTAAAAGAAGCCAAAGAAGCTTCACTGCCTGCATCAGTCTCATAATAGCGTGCTCACGCTCAGATTGGTAGCTAATGCATGCGCAATTATGTATGTATATGTATATATTATGTGAGAAAATACTTCACAGTAAAATATCACCAAAAATGATAATGATGATCCTGGTGGTACTGTGCGTACAAAAGTAAATGACGCGTATAATTACAATGTATGTATGTGACATGGCAAAAAGGAAACAGATTTCAATTTGAATTGAATCCTTAATTTAATTTTGGGAAAAACAGAGTATGTACTTATATACAAGTCGAGAAAATACTGTTTTAGTTTGCACTCTGTGGGTTTCTGTGCTATTGACAAATCAAAGTGGGAAGAGGATAAAAAAGATAATATTAGTATATACTATGGTGTACCATCTGAACTGTATGGTGCCCTTATTGGAGCGTGAGACGCGTCTGTACTTAATTCAATAACAAAAAAAAAGTCAAATACAAGTTTTGGTTTGCTTTGCTTTGATTTGAATGTGGTACTGAAGGTACTGAATGGTGTAGCGGTCGTGAATGAGCATTTATTTTACAATTTACCTTCAAAAGTTTTGTTCTGGTAAATCAACCCAGTGGGACTCTTCATGAGGAATCCACGTGGAACAAAGCCCGCTTCCGCTGTGATTAATGCCACAGTCGCTGACAACCGCTCTTCTTCTTTAATGTATTCCTGAATACATCACACATTAGCATAATATTAACAAACACTGACATTTCATTTCATTTTCAGTCTCACAGCCACATTCACAGAGGGTTCCGTCAAAAGGCGCGTTTTGGCTTTGAAGTTACAATACGTGTTATCGAGACTAATATATGAATTGTCGGCGCTGGTGTTATTCTTTTAAAAAATGATTTTTTTTCAAAAAAAAGGATGAAATATATAATTAAGAACTAATTAACTTCGTTCTTGGAAACAAGTGATAAAGACATTACGTTTTGCCGTACATTTGCAGGCTATTTTTTAAATATACAGCGTAGACGGCAGCAGAACGAACTAAATAATTTGTCTAGCGACAATAGTAGTATCATACAAGATAATTTTCATATATTATTATGATTTTTCATACAAATTGATCCCCCTCTTCAATCACATCAGAATCATTAGGAACAATATCTGTCTCGGAATCTGCCGTCGGGTCGCCGACAAATCTACCCTTACAGGACAAGCCCATCTCCATTACAACAGCAGTCGGTGGGGGAAGAACGATCCACTGCAGTCCATGATTGATACTTTTTCATTTCGGAATTCGAAATATTTTGTAATAAAAGTTAAAAGTTGCATTAGAGAGTTTAAAATCAAAAATAATTTTGACCAAATCCAATCATGGATAGGTGTAGCATGTGGTCATATGTATAGCATAGGTAGAGGTACTTTGTTGTTTGTGTTGCGAACATGCGTGAAGACTGAGGAGACTACCTGTAAAAGTACTGTCTATCTTTGAGGTAATCTTTGCCAATACCATAAGCAACATAGTAGTCATTCTCCGTCCCATGAATCTTTCCCCAAAAATGAACATCCTCAAAATGATTGTCGTTGCATAGGAGTACGAGGGAAGACTGAATCGCAATTCGATGCTCCACTGAAAAAACTGCTCCACAAGATGCCAAGTAGTCCAAAGTGTAGTTTAGACTTTCAAATTCCATTTTGTCCCGAAGTCAGCCAGGGTCAGGATGAATGAATAATAATTTGCGATCAAGATACGAGCCTACTGATACGAGATTGAAAGAAAATCAGCATGTACAAAGAATTTCGTAGCTAATTGATCGAAACTTTGTCAACAAAATTTCACTTTTCTTACGTTAGTTTTAGTCTCCTTTCCTCTCGATTCTCATTTGGTTTATTTATAAGATATCTTATCTGCTAGGCCAGACACCAGTTCACTCACACTAGATTTCAGATTAAGGTTTTCTTTCAGAGTCCCAAAGAGATAAAAGGACAGAAAAGCAGAGTATTTCAAAAGTTTTATTTTTCCTTGTTCGAAGGAATTCGAGTCCGGGATTTATATTATTGTTTATTTACCTCCTCACCAGAAACAGAACCAGAGTCAAACGGAAATTAATGGAAATGGAAGCGTGCGTGGTCTTGGTAGTATATAGCGTGGTCGTGGTTGAAAAACACCACAGAATAGAACAGACATACAGAGTTACAGAGGACCGAGACCGAATACAGCGCGAGAGAAAACAGAACGGGGTCAACGGATATGTGGAGATTGTTTTTATGAGGCTTCTGAGCAAACAGAAAAACGTACTAAAAAAAAGTGCATACACATTATAACACGACATACAAAAACACTCGAGATTTTTTATATCTTGTTAGACAGTCTCCTTCATTTTAAATTCAACATATAAATAATAAATTGTCAATGAAATTTTTAATCCATGGAAACACCTCATATTGGAGAGACTATAATATAGCAAGTTCGTATAGTCTATTACTTCTTCGTACAAAACTTTGACAAGTATAGGCTAAGCGAGTTAAGTTTCACTGTGTACTACACTACAGCTACACGGTGCTAAAATTTTAAATATTTAATGTCCCTATTTTGTCTAGTATCTGTAAGCACGCGTTTTTTGACTAGCTAGAAAAGTGCTAACGGTACGATATATATAGTGTTCGTGTTTTTCAGTTCAATTATGTAGGCATGGTATACTTTTACTTTTTTCGGGAAATATTAAAACATTATCAGGATTAACAGCAGTATTTTGGATACTTAAAAGAGGCTTATAGTCTCTGACCTTCAAAGGCACATTATCCTGTTTTTTAAAACTATAACCTTGGAATTGAAATCTCAAACTAGGTAGTACATTCATTTCTCTTACGCTCATCAAATTGTAATGTTTAGAAAATACTTGAGTGAAAAGGCAAGAATAATATAATGTGTAATGCTAATATTATTTTGATGTACGTATATTATTCATTACCATTTGTAAATACTTGGGTAAGTGAAGAATCAAAATGACGCATATCCACTTTAACATATAGCATCAAAATGGCATATATCCAAAAAGAACATATTCAAGAATAAAAATGAGCCAAATCCAAAATATTCAAGAATCTTAAGATTAGTGTTTATTTTACATATGAAACTAAAATAATTGTACCAAGTAAGATTATTCTTTAATGTTTGGACATGGGACATTTTGATTCTTCACTCGCGATGTATTAGTGAAGCATAGGTACTACATTGAAATTCCATATTTACTTACTTCTATGGAACAGCAACAAGGCTTTTTACTGCTAAACAATGTACACAACAACCACAGCTCTCTTTAAAAATACCGATACATACCTAAAAGTTGAAAGAAAGCTATCGGACTTTGAAGTTACAAGTTTTTCATCCAAACATAAACCTCTATAGCTCCTCCAACTTATTTAACATAAACTATAAAATTCGGTTTGGGCTCCGGTAATTTTCACTTCTACCCAGCCCTGTCCATGTACTTAAAGCACTACTACATCTCCAATTCCAAAACTCTGCGGCTCTCAAAGCTCTGGGCTAATAAGTTTTCCTTGAAGACACACTTTGATGGTATAGTACGTTATAGATGGTCGGATTCGGAGTTGGATTCGGATTCGTATTCGGATTTGGATGGAAAACTAAGAAATGTAATGGAAATGCATCCTCTCTCTGCTTCTACAGATGTGCAGAAAATCTCGTATAGCGAGCGAGAGTGAGTGCCTCATACATAAACTGAACTGTCCTAAATTCTCAATGTCAAAGTTACATATTATGTATAGGTAAAACTTGCACTCTTTACTAGTCTCGCTCAAACGCACCCCGATATATACTTAAGGGTTACAGTATACACACAATACACACAATACATATACTATTATAATATAGTAACATTACAAATCATTATAGGACAAGGACGTATTATACATGACAGCAGATGCCCTAGCCTAGCCAGGACCAGGACCAGGGTATGAAGCCAATGGCCCAAGGAACCCAAAAGTCAAAGTCAGAAACTATTTATGCTGTCAGGCCAGTATAATTAAAAAAACTGTCTGCCGTATTTTAGATTTTACCTGAAATTAATTAAATTTAATGATGACTCCTAATACAATACTTCCACTGTAGATAGTATACTTTTAGGGTCTTGCAGCATTCAAATTTAAAACATCGACTTCGACGTCGACGTCGACATCGACCGAGAAATGTGTTTTCTTGAATGGTGAATGATGAATGTGAACCGCATTGGTATCACTAATGCTATCATCCCCGTCGCCGTCGCTAAGTCAGTAATAGAATATATAAGCAGAATGGAAAAGGTATTTGTAATCTGTCCTTTCCTCCATGTGTTCCTTTGACTACCTATAGACTATCAACTACTTATAGCTACCTACTACCTACCTATCTGTGCTATCATCATCAGCATCATCATCACAGTATCTTGTTTTTAACGGGATTTGTAAACTTTCCAAAAACCAGGGCCAGAAATGGAGCCAGGACTATAGTAGTATAGTGTAGGGAGGTACGTATATATTTATATAATTATAGGTAGCCGCATGTATGCAGTATATTCTACACATGCTATATGCGCAGGTTAAATACATTTTTGATATTTTTTCTTAATGTTCTTTACGAGCAAAAGGTCATATCATCCATAATACATTACACATGATTTCAGTATGAGATAGGCGACTAACGTCTATGTACATACGGGAACGGGAGAGATGAAACATCACTATCACATGGACTCACTTCATGCATCTTTTACAAAGTCATTCCCAGATAGAAGATACAAAAATTGAGAATACTATATTTACCTTCAGGATGAGGCAGGCAGGATTACTTATACACGGGCGGTATATTGCTACAGATACCTATAATTAGATTACTCTGTTCATTTGTTTATGGAGTCACAGTATATAGGTAGGTAAGTAATAAGGTATGTGTTGTGTTCGCTCCGGTCCCAGTCCCGATCCGAAAGTTTAAGCCAAGTATCAGTATAGAGGCAATTAGACATGCATATCCATATCCATACATTTTCCGAAGACGGAGTCTTTAAATAAATGTCATTTCATCATCAGCCTGTGTCTACTCTGCCTCTGCCTGTCTATTACTATTTTCTACACTTTTTCACATAGACGCCAACTTGGAGTTTGCTATGACTTTGGCATTCCTTTGACATTTTTGGCTATATGTGTAGTTGTTGTTATTGAAATGGAAGGGGGCAGTACATGCTAAATGTGTCACCTGAATTTTTTATATGACATGGTGAAACATGAAAAGTATCAAGATACAATTTTTTTTTTGTTTTTTTAAGTCTTCCAAAATTTTCGACATTTATTTTTGAAAAAATACAGAGCAAAAGTTTAAATTATAATAATATTTTATAAATTTTATAACTTTTTTAACTTTTCAAGTCAGAGAAGATGCAACTGTAGCTCTATCATATTCAGAATGTTTTGTTTCGGTTAAAATAAAAAGGTGTGGGGAAGGGAGTGTGGATAGGACAATAATACAAATGAATCCTGAAACCGTAATGCCTTGAACCTTTTGCAGTTCAGCGGTGCCGCAGTGTATGGAATTGCATTCAGTTTAAAGTTTAGAGTCTAAGTGAAGGAGAAAGGAGAACAATAATACTCAAAGTCACCCCTGCCAGCCAAAAAAACAGCATCCGAAAAACAGAACTAAACCAACTAACGGACCATGATACGGTAGAAACATGACAAAAACATTCCACGAATCTGTATCAGTTAGTGCCTTCCACAAAGAATGTTTCAGCTAAGATGCTTTTAAGTTTCTTCTTTTATGTAATTATATATGCGGGGAAGGGAAACTGCGGATTTACGAACATGCTGTCGCTATACGTTTAAAAACCAGATAAATAGAATATAGTACATCTATTTAAAAATCTATAGGCTTAAAGGCACTTTCAATGTCTATAGATATAATTACGTAACCAATATTAAACCAAACCAGGTTGAGGTTGTGTATAATTTTAAAATTCGAATCACTACTAAACGAAAATTAGCATGAAAACCAAGGTACATACTGATCTACATGGTACTACATTATTTAAGTACAGCGTCATCCTTTGTAATATAGGAGTGTTTATTATTTATTTTTACGTCGTTGTATACTTAAGAAACGGTATTAGGAAAACAGTAAACAGAACATCAAACGATTTCAGTAGTGGGAAGGGCTGATGAAAGGGAACAAAATAGTTGACACGATTAAAAATATTGAACTGATGAAAAATATAACAATAACATTTTTAGATTACAATTTAAAGTATTCAGGGGTCGGGTCGGGGAACTAATTGTTGCTTATTATGTCTAATTTGAAAATAAATTTCCCATGTAATAATGCTCTGACTCTGACCTAGTCAACGCAGATATAAGTATATATTGTAACTTAGGTTAAGTTGAGTACTTAATTGGAGCAATATTTCTTGAATTAAAGTATAAGGATGTAATCAACCACACAAAGTGTACTTACCTACGTATGTTAGGAGGATCAGGAATTCGTATTTATCAATCATCCCGTCTCAATTCTCATTATTTTCGACACTGCCATCAATCCACAAGGAAAGTTTTACGCCAACTGCTACATAAAGCATATATAGAGGATCAAACAAAGATACATAATGAAAGTAATCAACCTTGATGTCTCACACGTCTCAGTCAGCCTCGACAAATTGGCGCATCCATACATTATAGGTTAAAATCCACAATCCACATGGTTCATGGATGTAGGATGTGAGTGATGTGGATGTGACGTAGGTACCTTTTTGAGTACCTTCTATACATAATTCATAGTAACTTGTGAAAACAATCAAACGACAGTCTGCATATTACCAGTGTGAAGTGATGCGAAGTGCATCTGCAATATTATAATTTTTATCATCACTGGGCGAGGGAATTCTCTCATATAATTACACTTCTTAGGTAGGTCCTTAAGAGAATACAAATTTTGGCCTGGTATGGCTTTGGCTATGAGCCTGCAAAAAATGTGTACACATATATAATATTTCGCATAGTATTAGGTTCCAGCTTTATCACATTTACACCGTAACTGCATCCTATACTACACTAAATAAAAAAGGACAGGAAATGTTTACATTTCTTAAAGAAATATAAACGCGTATTACTTATGTATTAACAGCTATAGAAAAAGATGCAAAAAACAAACTATATGCTAAACATTTTTTATAAAGGGTAAAACATATGGTAACTACAATGAATAAATATGCGCAAAACCCTATATTTTTGCTTGTTTTTTATTTAATAGGTCCCTACTATACTACCTACTTTACATGATTAGCACATGACATTTTTTAAGAAACGAGAAATTTAGTCATACACATAATTATGACTCATATGATAATAGTAAATGTCGATCTCTTTTTAAATATGGTTAATATACGTCACCTAGCTACTGACAATATAACATGATTTATCCGGCTGACACGTTATTCCAGCTTTAAAAATAAGGCAACGACGTTTCATATTCAGCAATCTTTAAGAGACTTGAACTGGGCCCCTTGAGCCTTAAAGCGTATATATAGGAAATCCGGGCTAGCTTCCTTTAAATACTCACTGGCCAGTCAGTAGTATAGTATTTAAGTAGTAGTATAGTATCTAATAATTTTTAAAAATAAAGTTTAACTTTCTCTCTATTTTTAGCAGTGCATTAATTGTTTGTGACATCAAATTAAAGGTAGCTAGAAAAGTGAAAAATTTTAATTATAATTTGAAACACTATCTGTATATTACATTTTGCCATGTTTGACGAATTCGTTAGGCGATCCTGATTTCCCTAAAGCATGTCGGTAATAAAAGCTTCGAAATGAATATCACTTGTTGAAATGAGTACAGACTGACAGTTATTTCGAAAACCTATAAATTAATTATAATATAACTATATGCGTTGATAAAAGCCAATAAAACCAAGCGGAAATGGAACATCTGTTAATGGCTCTTGCATTTTTGCAAGCTTTGTAGAAATGTATTATATTTGGATGATTAAACTTCCACTTCCAAACTAAACTTCTGATTATCACTAATTCAAAGTATTGCACTGCAATTATATTTACAGTTACGCATAATCAAAAATCGAAATTAAAAGCAACACAAAAACAATATGAACTCATCCATTTAGTGTCAAATTTTCACATACTTAAACTTTAGCATTAATTTCATTATTACTATACAGATAGTTATTATTGTTTACTCACAATAAATAATCAGTTGTAATATTATATTGTGCTGTACGTACTCACTCACTCGAACGAAACTCGTTAGAAATTAATACTGATAAAAAATAAAGACATCGTCATAAGTATACACAATCGACCAAAACGTTTTAAATGGAAAAAGGAGAAAACGGCGGTTTGTGCGTGAGAATGCGTGAGAATAAAGAGGTTGAAGCCGCAGCCCGCAATAAAATGCAGATTTTATATTCTGACAGGATTTCCAACTATTTCCAAGTGATTTCCATATTGAATTTCTTTTTCCTTGTTGGACTTAGAAATGGTCCATAAGCATTGTCACCAAAATTGTCTCCTTTTTATGACCCACCCGTCCCCTTGTTTTTAAAGTAACATCCGACTCGACTCACCCACTCTATACTGGCATCCTTTATGGACAATTTGTTGTTAGACGGACGAGGCCCCAAACTCCAAAAAGGAAGGGACAAAGCAAAATATAACTACATTTGAGGGAGTCCGTACATGATGTCCTGAAATAAGTGTGAAATAAAAGAGGAGGGAGGGGCTTATTACGTTATGCCTCGTAAAAAAGTTGCACAAGGGGGACTTTTTTTTTGAGGACGTTATTTACGGACAACCCCTCATGGCTAGGTTTTTTGTGGGAAGTGCGCATTTTGTGCGAAGGTACGGACTGATGACGACTGGTCTCCTATGCACCGCCTTCTTTTGTCCTCAACATCCAACACGCAAAGTTTTTACGGCAGATCACATCTGACTGTGAGCCAAGACGAGCTCAGCAGTGGAAATTATTAAGGAGAGGAGAAAAAAAAGTTGAAGGTGTGATTGTGTGGCTGTGCTGCTGAGTTTTGTGAGTGAACTAAATAAATATTGGATTTGGATTTGGAGAAATTGGAAATCTAGAACATTCGCGTAGATAGATCAACTTATATATATAAATGTACAAAAGTAGTAGTAATTATATTCCTTTTAAAATATGTATTTTCGTCATCTAAGTTTCAATTTTTGTGAATTTATAATCCACATTGGAATCTCCAACTAATAACACATGTCTCATGTTGTTAACTTCAAACTTCGTTATAAACAATCAAAAATTGTGAGTTTTCTTCTCGTTTCATTCTCTCAAACTCTCAATTCTCTCAACGTCTTTAATAATAAAATAATAATAGTCTCTCTAAGTCTGAATCTCCAGCAGTTCATACTTGATATTATTGTTAAGACTACAACTTCAGCCTCAGTCAAGTAACTACTTACAACTTACTTAAGTAACTAACTAGTCTTCTTCTCACTCTCTTTAAATTCAATTTCAAGACTCGATCTCGAGCGAGTGGAGGAAAGTTGAAGTAGAATGAAGACGTGTAGACACACGGAAGTTGTTCGTTGTTCGTGTTCATTGTATTGTTGATTGTTGCTCTACATCTACTGTCTACATTAGTTTTTTTTCTCAATAAATAACTAACTAATTAGTTGGTAGTTAATTATTGTTTTTCTAGGCTAGGGCTTCATCATTCATATTTTTGATTCCAACCAAAAACAATAATAACAACCAACAACAAAAATGTGGAAGCACAGCCAACATAATATCAGCCAGCTATATTGAATGTTTGTTGAGTTGTGAGTTGGAAAATAAATGTAATTAATTAAAAATATATATTTGTGAAGATTACACTTCACTGTTTATTTATGGGATTTGTGTATTATTATAGTACTAGTATTTCACCTTCTACTTCCAACTTGTGTATACCTGCCTGTGTTTTAAATTCGAAGGATCGAGATCGAAGGTTAAATGCAATCAATACTGAGTGTATATAGGAATAGTAAATTTACACACGTACTTAAGTAAATAATACCAAAACCAAAAAAAAAATGAATATTCAAAATAAGTACTCGTATTCTCGTATCCTATGAGCTGAATATGCAGAAGGAGTGCAGTGAAATTTAAAAAAAAGCTAATGTCCATGTTTCCAATTTTGTTGATGTGATTATAGTTTTTGTGATACCAGCTTCCATCATTATTTTAACTGCTCCGTGAAGTAGTTAGTACGGACTATTAGTACTGAGGAAAAATAAAGAGTCATCATCATTCAGCGCTACCATCGCATCGCTCAAACATCAAACTGTCAACTGTGTTAATCAGAAAATCAGAACAAAGAGTTTATCTCTTTAAAGGTAAGTTTTGCCTTTTGATTTCGATCCAATTATATTAACATTTTATTTTTATGATTTTCCTTCACCATTTACTTCTTACAGTCAACATTGTGTGCGTACTTTCTAATTTATATTGTATTTGCATTATTGGCGAGAGATTTTAAAGTGGTTTTTCCAAGTTTCAAGGGGTGTGAGGTGGGGTAGAAACGCCAAATGCTGAACACTACTAGGAATACTTAAAAAAAAGAAATAGCTTATACTCAAGAGAGAGGCTTTAAATTGATTTTTAAATAAATTTAAGTGCAATCGCTGATTACAAACGACAAACCACCTAACTTATTCAAGTTACAAATAAGTATGTTCACGAAAAGTAAATAGGAAATAAAGTTTTTTGGCTCCTACAATAATACATATATATTATATATTGAAGTTATAAACTGGCCTGAGGCTGACCTTGTACAAAATCTGTGATCTACACGGGTCTGTTTCCTGTTGTATTATAACCCTGTACGAATAGAATTGCGCGACAACTCTAAATCTACGTCGAATGTTGAATGTAATTTAGTATTATTTATACGTTAAGTTTGTGAAACCAACTTTGACTATTTCGCTCAGTTACATACTATTCTTCAATTCTCAGTCAGAGTGCCGAGTAGAAAGCAAACTAACAACGCCAAACTTGAAAAGTTGACAGCCAGCTTTTGATTTAAATTTATTATGTTTTTATTGGCGAAATTAAACTAAAAACATGCATGCGAAAATTGCGAAATCTAGTTCCTCCAAGAAGTCGAAACTCAAACAGTGTATCAAATGAAAATGAAGCAGTTTGTAAACAAAACATTACTAACAATTATGATTACGTGTTGATTGAATACTATATGATTGACAAAGAAAGCTTGTGGTGTGCATTAGAGAAGACAAAGGTCTATTTAATTTGAACGATTTGGATCTCTTTTGGATTTGATTGATTAGGAAATTGGCATTTACTTTCATGAAATTGAGATGGAGATATACTCGAATTTTTGGTTTTCGAAAGAGTCAAGTTCTATGAGTGTCGAGCGTATGTGTGTGGAATACTGTGGAGTACTTATTGATTTTTAAAAGAACTGCTTTGGCGTTTCTCGTTTCTCCTGCGCTGTGGTTTATCGCTGTTGCTATCCCTCTACTCCGTCATTCATTTGCTCGCTTCTTTAGATCCTTCAGAGGATAGTAATAGTGCCTAGGTAGAAAGATGTATAAGTAATTATACAGGCACCTACATATATTTTATATAACACATTTATACAGATATGATATGTATAGTATAGAGAAAGAGGACTATAGTAGAATTCTTCAATTCTTTGTTTTGATCTTCTTCAGTCGACGTATGTCCTAAGTACTCGTTTAATATTCTTATCTCGATTTTCAGTCAGCTGGAGCATGGTTGAGATTTTGCTCGGAGATGACGAAATATGTAGTCGTTTTATAGGTAGTAGAATCAGCTTTCTTTCAGCTGTCTGCATTGTAAACTGTATCGCTTCAACTATTCAACCTATTTTTTTATTTACTTGTATTTATTTTGTAAGTTCTCGTCAGTAAATTTAATATCGTATATCGTATATCGGGAATACTAATAATAAAATCCGTTGTGCCTTGTACTTTGTTCTTGAGATGTCTCCGAATTATGTTTGCATGTAAACGTATTAGAGAGTAGTTTTGTGTACTTAATTTTAAGGCCCAAGTTCTGCATCATCATCATGAGGATCATCCACCGGATCGTGATCTAACCATGATCCGGATGAGTTTTCCAGTGGGATTAATTAGGATTGTGTATTCGTATCATATCATCAATTCTAATTACTAATATAATCCGTTATTATATAGTCTTCTGTCTTCATATTCTATGTTTATAGAGGATTTAGAGACATCTTTTAGGTATGATTTTAACAGTTGACGATACCAGTGTGTGTTGGCCAAATTATTAAATCCATTAATATATCGTTATAATTTATGCGTCGTCATCGCGTCGTATAATTAAGTGTCGTATTTCAGTTTTTCAATTAGCTTGGCATTATATATTATGCACAATCGAATTTATTAAATTTTATTCACTATATTTTGTGGTGCATTAAATGATTTTGGTATACTTACTTACTATCAGTTTATTTGAATCTTCCTTGGAAATTATGAACAATCCATGAATTTGATCCTTGATTATATTTTAATCACGTTGGAAGTTTCTTGTAACTATAAAAAAGCCCTTTAACTTGTAGTATAAAGTAATCAAAATTAGTGCTGTGTGGTTTGGTTAATAAGCGATTCTTTCCCTTGTTTCTTCGGGCTTGGTTGGAAAAGAGTAGCTATTCTGATCGATGATCCTCAAGGACGTTTCATTCTGAGAGTTGAAAGGACGTGGAGTTTAGAATTATATAAAACCTTGCACGTAAGCCTTAACTGATGTTTCCTTTGGGACATGGAAAAACATTGAATAATTCAAAATCAAATTGGTAATCTAAATAGGAAAAATGTTACCGGGTAAGGCAGTCCCATTCCCATTTAAGGCCAAACAAGAAGAGGTGCCTCTATAGTTTTTTTAGTAGACTGGAAAAGACCTTTACGATTAAAATTACTAACAGTGTGAAATCCAAATAGAAACTCGGTTCATGCCATTCCATAATAATATTAGTTAACCGAACTTAAAGCCCCTAAGTAAGTGTAAATCATGCTCATGGCATGACGACGACGACGACGACGACGAAAGAAGATGGGATGTGAATAAATTATTTCTTAATACAGGGGATTATGTGGCTAATCAATTATCAATACTTTCGTGCTTGTCCCGTTATAATTTGATGTTGAAATTGATGAGACGAGTCTGCAGTGCCTACAATTATTGAATTAATTACGATAATAATTTTACTCGATGAGAGTAATAACTTGATAGTTCATGGCTTAAAGTTTAGGAACTACATTGGACCATAATATAGTATGCTTGAAAACAAATTGCTACCAATATGGCTAGAATAAATGAATGATAATTACTTTATACGTGGTTACATGGCAAATGAAAGCTATTCTGAAATTACATGACACGCAATATAAAACCCCTAAAATACGAGCTGGCTCCTGGCTTTTGAGATTTGAGATAGTCATTTAGTTTTGGACTTCTGGATCTGGAAACTGGAAATGAATTTGATATTTACGTTTTATGTGTCGTGTTATTATAGGTTTTACAAACGGGTATTACAATATTATAGGTAGGTACTAGGTACCAGGGTACGTTACCTTCAAAGCCAAACATCTTCAAAGGTGTATGCTAAAAAAGTATTGCTAGTTGCAGGCTCAGGGATATAAAGACAAGCAGAATGTCCCCGTGTATATCATATATTTTGTGAGCTCTATATATAATACAAACATGATACATGTGTAAATACTCTTGAATGCATAAGCAAACAATAAAATTCACATTTATGGACATAGAACTTCCTCACGTAAGAGACGATAACGAATCATAAAAGAAACTATAGAAATATGAATCTAGAAATAGAACTAGTTTTTCCGGAACAGGAAATGATAGTATAGAATCATAAAGAATTACTATAAAATTTCACGGAAGTTATAGAACCATAAATAAATATGAATAATACAAGAGGTCAAAACTCGGTCTAAAAATATTACTTTATAAATATATTATGTGATTACAAAAACAAAATTTACTATTGAGGAGAAAACTCAACATTCCTCCGTCCTCCATCTCACTCGTCAGTCTCATAAACAAAGAAACTGAAGAATCTCCAAAGAGTTTGACACAATCATTATTATTGCAAAATGAGTGTAGGATCAGTTTTACAAAGCCATTATAGTGAATTAGTATGTAATTTGTTAAGTAAAATTTCGTAATCTTCTCTATACTATATCTGCTTATACAAAAGATTTAAAAGGCTGGTTAGTAAGTATATAAAGATAATTTTATTCAAAAGAACAAACTTAACACTGTTAAGTTAATATATAGTAACAAATGAATACGACGTACTACGAAATTAATATGGAGTCGTAATGTGTGTGTGTGCAGAATGGAAATCTTGCGTACTCACTTAGTGACTTTTATGCTAAGGTATATCCTAATATTTAATCATATAATAATTAACCATGAGCCCATTCGAGTATAAAGGAAGACGCTGATTATTATTATTATAGTGAGTGCCGTGTTGTTGTTGTTGTTGTATTACATTATAATATTATATGAATGTCGACAACGCAACTGCTTCTACAAGACAGGACGATGGCGATTTGCTATCCATGTTCATCGTCGTTTTATTGTGTTCTTGTTCCTGGTCTGCTGTAATTCTTGATAAAATAATAATATTGCATACATAATTATGTTTATATGTAATGGAGTGCCCCTGTGCACTACTTATACTTCATATTATATTTTGCGTCTTTGGATTTCCTCACCCATACCATACCATGCCATAAGACGAGCCCAACCAATACACAAGAAGGGGTACCTACCTACATTTGAAAGATACTTAAAGCAGGTTTTGCTCACAGAGTGTCCACAATCCAACGAAGTTTACCTGTAGAGTAGAAGTGGAGAGTGGAGGCTACATGGAGTGTACACACATTATATATCTATATAGAAGCTAGACCTAAAGTAGTGTGTTGTTGAACTGTTTGCTGTTGGAATATATTGGAAGTTGTAAAATGTTGCAATGATTGCATGAGCAAAACAAGGACAGTGTAAAAAAAAACTCAAGTAGAAGTTAGAGGAAAAAGGATACGAACAAAGTTATAGTAAAGTGTATAATGTAAGTATAAGGAATATTATCATTAAGAAGAAAACATACTGATGTAGTTTTAGTATAGTTTGTGTTTGTATACCTCCTTTTAACGTATCTTTTGTAGTTATAGTTATAGTGGTTATAGAATATCCTATGGTATCATATTCTGTTCGCCGTTCGCATCATATTATAATCTGCATCCAGTTGTGTTGTGTTCTGTGTGTTTGTGTGTGTGTGTATTACTTTGAATTCATTTGTTCGCTGTCTCTGTCTTCTGTCTCCCTGCATTTATTATTGTGAGTTCCTGAGTACTGTTGCTCTGTGTGTTTTTTATGTTGTGATTGTGAGAAGGACGCTGTACATTGCTAGATTGCTACATACATTATTGGTTAGGTAGTTTAAAGGTGCAGAGGATAATATATACAGGTAGATAGTCTGTAGTCTGTGGACATATGTGTGTATAATGCATCCACCACCAGGTAAATGGCATGAGTCGTGGGCTGTTCGTTTTAAGTCGTAGAATAGAAACTGCATTCTGACTCTCTGCTGACTGCCAGCCGCCCAGCCTCCTCCTTCTGCCAAGTACCTCGGCTTGACTTGTGTGAAACTTTGAGTGAAGAATAGCCTAGAGTCTCCTAGTCTCTCTCTCTCTCTCTTGTCTTATGTATGAGAGTAGATGAGGAAAGAGAGGAGGAATAGAAAGGCGTTGCTGCTGCAATAAAAGTGGATTAATAAAAAAAAAGTCGAAGAACTTAGAAACATACAAGCAACGTAGCTCTTTTGCCCTGACTCCGTCTTCGTCGTTGTTTTGTTATTTTTCTTCTTCTTCTCTGTGAGTTGATCACGTTTTGCCTGGTTGCCTTTTGTGTTGAAAAGTATGCATAGACTCTATAGACTGTGGGTTATATTATATTATAGGCGTACTAAATGCATGTAGACAGCCTAGTAGTAAAGGTAGGGTAAGGTCCTCTAACTGTGGTAGCATTATGGAAAACTTTCAGTTTTTCAATCTGTAATACCAAGTAAATAGAATTTTGAAAGCAATAGCACTGTAAACTTCACACACACACTTTACTGAATACGCAACCTTATTCTTATCAAATTCTACCGCTGCATGCTTAAACTACAGGTGTTCAAACTATACGACCTCGGTGGAGTGGGAAATTTGCTAGGTCCGGTAAATGTGGTATGCAGGGTTTTAACTGTGGTAGTCTCATTTTCGCTAAAATTGACAAATTTTACGAAATGAAAATAACTTAAATAAATAGTATTAAGCTATTTATGAAATTATTAAATGACTGGACACCCTAATTATTAGTTTGGCAACGTTATTACCACCCACAGTTTATTGCAATTTCAATACAAAAAACATAAGTAAAATCAATTAACATGTAAAGGAAGCATATTAAGCCGGAACAGATTCTACCACACACTAGGTTCTGTAAATCACGTTTAAAGAATACAATAATCGTTGTGAGTAGTAGTACTACTAACGAAATATATACTAATTTATTAAATGAATGTTATTAATGATCCACTTTGCACAGAAGAAATCGCATCGTTGAGGTCTACGTTGTTGTATGGCTTGTCTTATTTCATCCCATTTTTACAATTTACGGCATGCTAAAGAAATGAAAACGAACTGAAATATTATTACTTATATTTTTGAAACACACTTCCTTCATTTTCACAAAATTTCCAATAGGTCTTGCATAGTTTTTGCAATACCACAGTTAGAAGCCCTTACATTACCACATTTAGAACACTACTTTGAAATGACTAAATATTTTCCTAAAATCCACCGAATTAAAGGTTAAATTAATATTTCATCCTAACTGTAATTAACTTATGCCGACTAACTCCAACTATCTCCCCGCAATCAGTTTCGGTGAGAATGTGTTTGGATCAGTAATTACAGGGACTTGAAGAAACTGAAAATAAATTTTCCTTACTAATTAAACTGACACAGTAAGTTTTGTAATTTTCTTCTCCTACAAGTTTTTGACTATCGCGGGGAACATCAGCCAGAACGTACTCCATGAGTAGTTGAGTGAACTGAAATAAACTTCGGACTGCAGCTGTCGTTCGTTGCTTTATGGTTTCCCACTACCACAGTTACCGCACTACCACAGATACACGACCCTACCCTATATCATTTGAGCACACACATATATAGATATCATTAGTACGTAGGTAGGTTAGGTAGGTAGGTTTATTATTATTATCCTTCCATTCCATTTTGTACAGTGGAATAATATCTGTATAGGAATACCGGAATTCCATAGACGAGAACGAGACGAAGGAAAAGCTTTAAAAATGTGATCGTATTAAGGGTACTTATCATGAGCTTCTATAGTGTGTTTTTCGTAGATGTTCCAATGCCATGATGCGGAAAATATCGTAGTAGTGTGTACCATACTCCTCCATAAAAATAAAAATAATTTCGTCTCGAGTTTTTGAGCTTTGAATTTAGTCAAAATTGTATCATATCATCATATATCACACACACTGAAGTTTGGCTGTGGCTGTGGTTGAGAGTTTTGGAGCCGAATGGTGAAACAGCTATATGCATTTCAAATCACTTAAAGCATATCACACGCGCAAAATACGCTCCAATCCAAATTCCAAATATTCCCAAGATCGCGGGATATTAAAAGGTCCTGAGGTGGTATGGAATGGAGGTATAACGGTAGGTGGATGCCTTATTCTAAGGTATTGAAAAATATGTAGGAGGGCATTTCATTTGTCTAAATTCCATTATTATTAAATAATTATAATACAATTTATGCAAATTTCATTTTTTAATCTTACTCTCACATGTAGCATATTACGGCTGCTTGAGATACATATTCAAAAGTACGTATACGTTCCGTATTTAGTTTATTATTAACGCTCTAGGCCTAGCAATGCTACCAGTGAATGTAGAAAACTTAAATTATTAATTTTACGGTAATATGACCTTATATGGAATTTAGAAAACTTATATACAGAAAAGAAATAATGATTATATTAAGTTAACTGCGGGCTTGTTTTTATTTGTAAGTGTATACATAGTTATAAACGCTCTGGGCCCTTGCATTATTGCAATGCGTCGCAAGTGTAAGTGCGTATTGCTTGCTTGAGACTACGAAAATCTCAAGCAAGCAAGTCGTTCAAATTAAGAATTTTTAAAATAGTTTTTAAATAATTTACTGTTGGGAATTTTGGAATTAATAAACGCACTGTAATATGACATGTTAATAATTGTAAAAAACAGTGAAAACGAAAAACTAAAATCAGCCAGTGCAAATATCTGTCATGTATTATTGTATAAAAGAAAAAAAATGATTGTCAGTGAATTTATGTTGCAAGCTTATAATCCCTTACAATGTTTTTTTAATTCAAATAATAATTATATTAAATTAGTTGCCTGGCAGGTCTCACATAAAGTAGGATAGTATACCTATGCAAATTGTAATTATGTTTTATTCCGCTGAATCTGAATGCTTCGTCTTACATTTGGTCGTACACACATACCTGTAGAGTGATTAAGTGGAAGCGGAGTGGTGCACGGAGAGAATGATAAATAATACAGGTTCATATTATATTGATTTTGATTAGCTTTAGACATAGCTCAGTCATTATACAACCACATGTATACGAAGAAAGTCAACAGATCACATTTTAATGCATGTCAGTCAGTGTCAGTACATTATGTATTGCAACAAAAACAAAATAGAAAATGTTTGGAATTGTTTTGACTTGCGGAAACGTGGAAATTGTGAATTATTGACTAAAAAATGTCTTTGACTTGACTTTGAGCGATTCTTCATATATCTGTTATGTGTTTTTGTTTCTTTTTGTTTTCGTTTTTATTAATTTCAGATGATTTGGTTGTAAACTGTAATTGGTAGTTGATATAAATATTTTACTTCGCTCCCTTCATTAATATTCTCTTTAAAAAAATGAAAACCGACTCTATTTGTTTACAGATACAAACTTTACTGATCCTATTCCCAAACACAATACACATGCAGGTTCAGGAACAAATATTAATCTGCATAATAAACCTACATCTTAATTTTTTAAAATTTTTTGATTTCATCGTTGTTACTGCTATTCGATCAAATTGATCAAAAGCTACGTTGGCATTGGTAATTGTTGCATTTACTCCCTGCATCACTGTACATTTTCTGTGATTACCTATATAACCTTTACGAACCTATACCTCCTGATCCTTTGTTATTTTCCAATTCCAAAAGAAAACACATCGTCGCCTTCTAATAACCCCATGTGTTTGTTCTTGTGTTTGATCTAATAACCTACTGAACGAGAAGGGGAGACATAATTATATTCAGACAGACAGAGGAGTTTAACCGTAGAGCCTGTAGACTGTGGAGAGTTGAATTGAGGCAGAAAAACGAGGTTTTACGGCATTTTACCAGATGTTTGTTTTATGTTATGTAGATGAAGGCATAGTTTCTCTTCCTTTTCATTGTTTACTACTACTACATGCTGCTACACTGTTTTTAGGATTGTGGATGTGGAGGAAATAATACTCGAGCTGAGTGATATTGCAGTTTTAATTGTTATGATTAGAAGTACGTATACCTACCTTCTACACATTTGTGTAGTGCCGAAGTCATTAGTACACTCATCAATTTGTTGAACGTCGGTTGAAGATACCAAGAACAGCAAGCATACATATTATAGGCACAAGTTATGTATTTATGTGCCTAGTTTTATTTTTATGAGTTTATCGACAAATTATGTTAAAGCTGTAATTAAATGTCTAATGTCGGTGGAGTTGTTGGAGAAACCAATTATAGATAGTACAATTGTACATACAAAAAAGTGTTCACTGATTGTATAGTTAGATAAGGAGGTAGTAGCTAGTACAGTTTCCTTTCCGTACCCCTTCACACATCTTCGTAACTATAAATTAATGAGCGGGACAAAAGTTTGAAGTGAAGGAGGAGGAGGAAGGATGCGTTTAGTACAATAATTATTATTAGCATCCCATCCCCGTCTCCCGTAATCAGAATGAGACTTCCTTGAGTGGGTGCATAAAAACTATAGAAGTGGATGTACTTATATTTTGTGTGATCTAATTAGTACTTACGATTATTAATAGTTGTTTCTTGTGAGAGATAGTTGGCTTTTGTGCTCAATGAACGCTAGTCTACCGGGCCTGGACTAGACCGTGGATTGTTTTCCGTTCAAACATGACAGAGTAGCGTTGGGTTCTGATTCTGCAAATTGTACATTTCTCCGTTCGAAAAAAAGTCTGCGAAGGTGAAATATAAATGGATCTGTGCTGCACAGCAGCAAGATACTGTTATTGGAAGACTTACTATTTAATGAAAAAATTAATTATGTAGGTAGGTATATACTATTTCATTGATGGCTCATCCTGTATGTTCATGGAGAATAACTCTGTACCTTATACTTATAGTACGATACTACCATTAGCATTAAAATATGAACAACCAAATTACCTACATACATAGCATAGGGGTGAACTTCTTACAAAAGCAATGCTCCCAATCCCAATTCCCAGTGGATTACTACAAGTATGTAGTAGTAGTTGTTTCCGTTCAGATATTATGTTGGTGCACATTTGTTTTGTAGCAGATTTGATTGTGTATGCAGAAGAATTAGTAATTAATAGTAATTAACTGTGTCTAGATTTCCGGATCATTGAAAAAAAATAATTAAAAGTTATAACGTTATGAACCTCTATATAAAATTGCCGTTTTCAAATTCATATTGATTTTTAATATTTAAAAAAATTCAACAATGTTAGCTTTATCCGTGATTTGCTTGGTGCAACGGGGAGCTTACCTTGTCTTCTGGGAACTATAATTTGAAAGGTTGCAGCACAAATATTAATAACCAAGCAACGTAAGAACTGTCCGTCATCCTTGTGAGCTGTCCTGTTCTTTAAAGATTCGGTCTCGAGGTCCAGGCGGTCGATGAATAAGGGAAAATAAATAAATTAGAATGACTAAAGCTTGTTCGAAAATGCAGCTGTATGGTATTGTAGGATAAATAATTTTACCCGGATTCGGGATTGGTTTAAGAATGCGATAACGAAATTCTAGAAATTTAATTTTGGCTTTCTAATAAGATGTGCGGTAAGTTGGTAAGTAGTCTACCAATATCATGGTCATCCGCGTTGCCATTAGCAAGTAGTTCCTAGGCGCTTCAAGTTTATTGATCGTGTATTGGTAGACGAGGGAGGGAGAGCGGAATAATTATTGATCCCTGAATTCTGAATTTTCTAAATGTGAAATCGTTATGATGACGTTTACTACCGTTCCAGTTCGAGGCTCTCCCGTAGGTCTTAAATAATAATCTTAATCTCTCTTCTGTATCTACTATCTGCACTCTGCTCCACCGTTTTACGACTCTCAGAATTAAATGAAAGCTCCTTCCTTAGAATTAGAATATATGGGTAAAAAGGTGGAGATTTAGACTGTCTACAAAGCTGGAGTTTATACAGGAGCAAATTGAACCAACGTTTTCTCCTCCTGTCTTGGTTTTGTTTCTGTCTGACTTCGAAGCAGTATCAGTAATTGATAGATTAAAGAGGTTATTTGGTTATTGGATTCGAGTTTTTCCTATGCTACGCAGTTTGTTCTTCCTTCACTTTGGTTTTTTGCGTAAAGTACAGCCTCTCTAGAAGGCAAAGATAATTCTAATCTGATATGAATACGAATACAACTTGTTCCAAGCTCCATGAATGTTTTTTCGTGGGGCTGGTATATACTTGTACTGATAATCGTTGCCTTCACTTTGGGGCTAAGTGGGTAAAAGCTGATAAAGCCTAAAAACTGGTCGTACTGGTAGAGCTATAGTGCTACAGTAAAACTGTAGAGTATATACGCAATAATAACTAGAAGTTGCAGAATGCCGATAAAACACTATATTACTTTTACAGTTTATGGCTTAAGAGCAAAAGCAAGAAAAAAGTGTGTAGTAATAGTAATATATATAGTAGGTAGGTAGGTAGTTACATATTATTATGTTAGTTGGTGTTTATATATAGATTTTCTACATAATAATATGCTTGTAGGTCGTATGTACTTGCTATGTAAAATGAAATTACTTCGTCTCGTCTCTATGAGGGAATTGAAATCGGTTCATGTGACTGCATATTTGGAGTCTGGTTGGCTGGAAGGCTGTTGTTGCTAAGCTGGAAGATAGTATTACCTACAATAAGTATGTGGAGCTGGAGCTTAATTTAAGTTACGGATGACAAGGACGACATACACTACTACTGCTGGCACTGGCATTTAAAAGATGCCTTGAGCAGTAGGCGACAAAAAAATCAGAATTAGTCTGATTTTTGTGCATTCAAATATAATTATGTACTGTCGTGGATTTGATTTTGGTCCTACTACTACCAACACGAACGAACCGAAAATAATAGGCTACGTAAACTATAAATTAGTTTTTCCAAATACAAAAATTACTACTGAATGGATTCGTAATTCGTAATACATAATAACATGTCTATAATATTATTATGTAGTTTGTATATTATGCATAGCTACAGCTATTATTAGAGATGTGTGTTGTTTTTATTATTATAGTAAATATAATTTTAGTGTTTAAAGGGTCGGGATTCCATATTGCATATTAAAGATAGACGCAGGTACTATCCCGTGACAGCTTCAGCTAACAAAAACTAACAACGACAAGTCCGTCTGTATGAGTTTGTGCCCTGTGCAATAGTAGTTTACGCCTAAAGTAATGTAATTTCAACTTTCAGGGTCGACCTTACTTTGCTCGTTAGATACTACTATGGTGGTGTAGTTAATGTTAATAGGGAAGACGAAGAAATTGAATTGTTTCCCTTCCAGTTTTTTTTTCTTTCTTTTTTTCTAAATCGGTACATGCGGGCATTCAATCGATCCGAATCGCACCGTCTTCTTTTCTTATCATTAGTGGTGTGGCGGGGTATCTGGAAGCAGACTATTTTTCTTCTCCTAATCGATTTTATTTCAGTCATGGAAATTCAATTTTTAATTTGATTTTAGTTTAGTTGCCGCCACACATGCACTACTGTTGGGAAACAGAGCTGCTGGGGTACATGCATAATACAGGGTCGTTGTATACATATGGATGGGCTTGGTTGGTGGGTGATAACGGCTTGCAAAGGTATATGAAATCACTTATCTAATTACACAGTTGAAAGTTTTGATTTCGATTTTGATTTCCAACTTTAGATCGTATGCTTGTTTCCAGCTCGGAAGAAAATAATTAAAATTCCTCGTTTTCAATTTTGTTTGGTGATTATGCAAATTGGAAAAGTTGGTTAAAATTTTCAACGTAAAGTTTTAAAAGTGTATCATCGCGAATCCTGCTAGATTTTTTAAAAAAGTAAGTAATTAACGGAGAAAAGAATAATCATAGGTAAAATTATATAATGACGTTTGACGTTAGTATTTAAAAAAAATCTGCTTCGTCTTTTTTTATCGTAGTCGCAGCTCAGTTTTTTGTCTTGGAAATTATTGAATCGTTTTAAAGGTTCTTTTTTAAGTTTGAGTATTCTCAGTTTTTAAGAGGGGCGTTGCTACTATTGTTTCTCTGATGCAGATATTAAGATTACCTTCATGCATAGGTGTACAGTGTGGTATAGGAATATAGGCACATTAAAGGAGAAAAAAAAGCATTTACAAATGTTGTTGGGCATGTTCATACCATCCTTAATCTAAAGTTTCTGTTTTTTTATATATTTTATTATTATAAGAATTGGAGTTGATGATAATCTTTCAGGATGCCCCAGTGATTCCTATTTTAAAATTCATATGCCTATTCGTCTTTTGAGTTGAAGTGTGTACATTATCGTGACGATAGAAAATACTTTTTTTTACAGTATCTTATACAGTATCTGCATGCCTTCCTACATACTTGTACTTGCCAAATTACTTTACAATAAATTCTAGGTTGTTAAATTTTCATTGCGTCGCACCTTCCTATGTCTGTATTACCTAGCTTGTGAAGCTAGCTGTAGCCCTGTACTTAGACTCTGTAGCACCGCTGATTGTTAAAAATTTTGGCTTGGCTAGGCAAGCACAATAAAGAACACGATCTTTTTTATTATTATGGTGCTCTGCAAAGGCGTATATGAAGTCTTAAAATTGTAATCAGTACAATGCAATGTAATCATTGGAGTTGTGGTTTTGAATTTTTGTTCCATTATTATAAGCTGGGTGGAAATATATTATGGATTACCTTTCTTGGACTTGGTTTCATGTATTAGGCGTTGGACTCTGGATCCGATAAATAAATGATGTGTAATTAATTATTACTTCCTTTGAGATATTTTGAAGTGCCTTTGTATTGGCCGTACAGGTCAAGTGTGTTGTCAATATGGAGTCTATACATGACTGAAGTGGAATGAAAGTTAAAATTGTGACTGTGAGCAACAATTTTAACCTTTTTCAGATACTCCAATTCCAATAATGTTTTTGCTTTAAAAAAACAAGTTTTGTGTATATCATCGTGTAAAAACATAAAGTACAGTAGTCACTAATGACCCATGGCAGAAAGAAAACTTGAAAGTTAAGCTGATACAAATTTGTTTTTGTTTTTAAACCTACGCGAATTCAGGAACTGTGTTCGATGATAGTACGAAGACGTTATATGTATAGCACTTGGCGTTTACTATCTTTAAACATGTATTATGCAGTCGGGCTTGTAAAATGAATTATGTATGTTAGTAACGCCATTATTGATCCCGCTAGCAAGGCTCTAGTAGACATGTTAAATGTTAAAAATCATGGTATACTCAAGTCTATTTTGGTATAATTACTGTATTCAGACTTGAGTTTAGAATTATGATGCAGGGTTAAAGTCGAAGTATAGAAGCACTCACACTCTTTGTCTGTTTGATGCATATCTTCATGTTGTCTCTGTATGATTGTTTTGATTTGTGAGGCTAATTTCAACATTACAACTACACAAAAATACTGAAGGAACTTACATGGGAAAAGAGGTGAAGAGATATACTTATATATGTGGTAGACAAGTAAGTAAGTAGGTATTTATCCGCAAGACCCTATTTTTTTATTTGCATGCTAAAGTACAGATTTGATTATGTTGAGTCATGCCATAGAGTAAGTACAAAAGTACTGCAGAGAAGAGCTGTACCCCCTGTACCTGGTAGAAATCTTCCATGTATGTTTAATATGTACCTATTCATGTAGGTAATTACACGGAGACGTTTTCCTCGTTCTCGTCCCTGGTCTCTCGTCTCTCTGCATACTGCATAGAGCGTGCAGAGAGCGGTCTTGGTCTTGCTTGGTGTGTGTGTTGATTCTTTTATTTTCGCCAGGTCAACTTGGTGAATTGGGATTTGTTGGCTTTGGCATTTAGAATTAATATATAGAACGTATGCACCTAATTATTAAACAGTATACTGCCTAAAATGTAATCCATTATAATTATTATATATTTATATAATTACAATTTAAGATTCCCATTTTCATGACCAAGACAAATAAATACAAAGGAAGTCATAACATTATCTTTAATATTAAATGCATATTTAGTACATGTATCTACTATGGAGTAATTTAATTTTATATGAATTAAAACCACCTTGTCTGAGAGTTGTCGTCAATTTTGTACTTATAGACTGCCTTCTACCCTACCTACCTACTAATACCAACTACCAACATATATGTATACTGTACAAGTACCTGCTCAGGGCAAGGCAGACTTTGTTCTGCGCTGTTGATTTAGTTTATCCCATGCCATGGACATTTACTAAACTTATTAAAATTAAAAATAAATATATATTATTGTGAGTTGTTGAGGTTGAACGTGGAGCTTCTGCATCACTATGATTCGTGTCATCGTCATGCCTTTACAACGCAAAATCTTCCGTTTTATGATTATTCTGTTATTTTTGCAAACTACAGCGTATTTACTTATCCACATACAAATACACTGATATTTTATTTCACGTGTAGCATTAGTGTATAAAAAAAATAGTTTGAGTAGTACATAATATGCATTACTCTAGGTTATTCCTCCTCCTTGTATTATCTTACTGTCATCTTTAAATTTGTATTGTATGTAGATGTCTAGTCTAGCCTTACGCTTGTAGTGTATAGTGTTCTCAGTGTTTTTATGGGTTTTCATATCATGTATCTGTCGTATGATAGCGATGGGACTCTTCCCATTTCGATTTCCATCATCCATTTTTTTTTTCATTGAAGTATTTTTTCTCAAAAGACAGACGGCAATGAAAATCTGGAAACAATTACTAACTAATAATGGTATTTTATAGTAGAAAAATAAACCACTGCATTGTTGCACTGTTGACTGTGTACTGTCCACAAATATCAAATAATTAGTGGGATTGCCTCTTTTATTGTTGCTGATGTGATATATGTATATATCAGTACCAGTCATCAGTGTGTGCTACGCTACGTACAATTGTGTATGTGTATGTACAGCCAGTTGCACATCTAATTCTTGTAGTATTAATGATTTTAAGAATTTATAGCTGGGAAACAAAGTTTCGAAATTAGGAAAAGACTGCAGTTTGAACTGATCTAGAAGCTTAACAGACTTTTAGGGTACATAAATACAAAATCTACAATCTACGTCACGCTAAGCTTGTAAATAATCTATTAGTTGTAAATTGCATGCACGATGTATTCTATATATGATTATGGGCAGAGTCTGAAATTTCGATTTTGGATAGTCACCAAATGTGAAATTTGTCTAGGTCTGGTACAACCATATATCACAACACGTTATAAATAATGGATTTTATCTTTGTACGTATTGATTGAGTCCGTCAAATTATAAATACATAAATAGTAGTTAGTTTAGAGTGCGTTTGATGTTAACATTTGCGTGTACATACTATGTTGTTTGTGTATTTTTGTTGTGTGTACTTTATTTACTGTTTACGTGAAGGTAGCTTCTAGCTCTTGACAGCCTTGGTTAGTGTGATGACTATGTAAGGAATACAACATCCCCATTGTCTATTTCCACGATGATGATACATAGACCTTACGTGGTTCTACAGGAAGCAGTGGTAATGTTGGCAATGGCATTGGCATTATTCATAGTTTTAAGGCGAAAAAGTTTGTCTTACATGGATTAAAAACAACATTTCTTCATTGAGCTAATATGGTTATATATGTTATTTTGTTCCTGTAAAAAAACATACTGACTACATACACTTATATTTCATTGGTTTGAGTTTATTGAGTTTTCAATACTTCAGAATTGAAGCATGTAACTATGGAGCATTTAATATGTACCTTACTAATATGTACTTTCTTTCTATTGTACCATTGTTGTGATACATGCGGTAAAATATAAGTTTTTGGGTGTATTGGTACTTACCTTTATAGTGTCATCCTCATATATAGTCTGTAGCCTGTATAGAGGCGGACACGAAAGCGTATAGTCAAGCGTAGGAAGCAAATTCATATACTAGGAACATGTCGAATTGATGCTTACCTACATTTTCTCTAGAAAAAAAACAGCAATTAACGCCTACTACACACTCATATCTACATTTTGAATTTCCCTGTAAATTAAGCAAAAGTTTTATAATAATGGGCAATGTCAGTGTGCGATCCACATTCGTTGATGATTGACTTCATGAAAGTTGCAGCAGTAATTAATACCAAAAATATTAAGAAAGACTGTGAGGCTTGGGAGGCTAGACTGTCTGGGTATCATTTTATATATTTTTTTAAACGTATTTAATTTTCCAAACTTTGTAGCTTGGCTGCATAATATGACACTATAGGGTAAACGAATTACTGTTGTCGGGGGTGGTTTATATTATTAAATTGCATGTAATTATATATGTGGGGATTGAGGTGCGTCGGGGGCATGAGTCATGTCTGGATATTTATATTTTATTCATTTATGTGATGCACTTCAGAGAGAGAGAGAAAAAAAGGACAGAATTTGAGCTCTTGTCTTCCTTCCTTGCTTGCGTTGTTGCCGAATTAAGATAACATGTTTGACGTATACGTAGTTAGATTATTGTGATTGTTACTTTTGAATTTCACAGAGTTTTTGATGTACAGCAAAAGTATACGAACACGTACCTTGGTATTTATTCATTCATTCATTGCAGTGTGAGAGATTAGTAACAGTTAACAGAACAGCATTAGTCAATAGCTGATGTTGGTGTGGGTCTGTTTGTGTATAGGAAATTAAGTACGTGAGAGTTTTCATTTGAGAAAGAAGAGAGATTTGTAATCCTTTTTGGATGCTGGTTCGGCTCGGCTGATGATATGCTTATAATGCTACGGGGCTGCAGCTTTTTGTACGGCATGCAGATGTAAGCCTTAGTTCACGTGAAGGTCTGTAATATAAATGTGTAGTACTGTGAGTATAATCACGCATCTCCGTCGTCTGCCCCTCTTTGTATTATAAGCCTTTACTTGAGAAAACTTTTTAAGTTAACTAATAATAAAGTTTTGCATCTCTCCTCTCAACTCAACTCGACGTGTACTTGAGAAGGGCAAAGGAAACTTCTTAAAAGCGCTCTTATTATTCTCCGTTTGTTCTGTATACATAGAGCCACCATCTTTCCAAGAAAAGACGTTACTTGTTAGTGTCGGACTTTATTTGCAGAGCAAAGTAGAAAATGAATTTTGTGGCGTACTACATATACATGCATTGGTACGTGATGCTCATAACAACGATACGATATGATATATAATAGAGTATACTATAGTCTTTTTGCACGAAGTTCCTGATTAGTGATTAGGTATGGTGTATATTTACATGTAGATTCCCATTAATATATTTTATACTGACGATAATAGCAATAAATAACATTATTATTATATTATGTATGTAGTTTTTATAGGGCCGCCGTCGCTTGGAATTTAAATGATTGTAATGGGCTCCGATTGTCTACTTCAACATGCCTATCGGTTTGGCATAGTTTGAAAATTGGAGTAAAGATAAATAGAACGAAATACACTGTTAAATAATAATATTATTATTATTATTATGAATAATTTATTATAAAAATGTTAGTAACTTGTCAAACTTTAGTTTTAATACCATAATCCATTCATATAATTTTAATATTCTGATTTGCCTTAACTTTTCCGTTCGTCATAATAATATTTTCATTTTCTGCGTATTTTGAGAATGGGCGTAAGCCGTCTACTTATGAAGTATTCGTTTTCCAGGAAAACAAAACTTTTAAGATCTAGAAACAATTAGCACAAAAGAAATAATCTAAATAAGAAATTAGAGCTTCGTCTATTTGTCTAAAGTCTATACGTCTACGTACTGCATTCCGTTGCTAGTTGCTACCTATGTATTCAAAAATCGATATCTAATTATGTAAACATTTTATATAGTAGTTAAAGCATCATGTCAGTACATGGAAAAGTGTTTGTTTTAAAAGTGTATGTAATCGATCACATTTTGAATTAACTCAAAATTCCCAATCGTATTATGTTTGTACAGTGTAGGACAATTGTTCGTCTATGTCTGGAGTCTGGATGCCTCTTGTGTTGCCTTTTTTGTTATTAGCGCCGTCGTCGTATTCCAATATTGATGTCAATAGCCAATCGAATAGAATATACATAGAGGAAGAGTAAAATCATGGAATCTATTTTGCGATGGATTAAATTACATAGTGTCAGACTAACTAGTGAGAAAGATGTGTGTGTAATTATTATTCGCCATAAGGTAATTCGTATGCATAAAGTGTACTTTGCGCAGTAGAGGATATCTCAAGTGATTAATGTGGATTTGTGAATCCTGTTGTTATCTGTCTGGTTCTGGGCAGTGTATTGTATTGTTCAGCTCTCAAGTATTGGTACATGTCGTGGTGGTAATATCGCATCGTAATCAACACCAGCACTCGCATTAAACGATTGAAGTCAAGTGATTCTCTAGACTCGATCTATGTAAACGTGAAAGGGAGTACACTATTAGACTATGTGTGTAATTAGATAACTCTTTTTTTGTTTACATTCTGTATTCTGTCCCTCGTTATTTCCAACGTAAATAAATTCCTGAACCCATTATTACTGTAGAATATAGCACTTTTCTGGGATCATTCGATCAATAAAATTAATGATTTGGGTTTGACTTGCTTGTGTGCTAACTCTGAGCAGCATGCAGTGAGCATAAGTACATATCCCTCGTGAATGGGTTGAATTACTTAATTATAAAAAAGTGTCTCAATACACATATGATTACTCTTCACTACTACGAGTCCGAGCATCTGGTGCACTTAATTTAATACCAGCGTAGTATTTTCCTTGTTTTCACAAAAAAACTGCCAGTGTGAGCCATCTTTGATTTTGATAATTGAGAATAAAAGTATGCTATTGAGCATGTAAAAGGTTCTAACTGCAGATAATAATTCTAGTACTCATTTAAATTGCTACATTAACTCTATAGTTTAAGTTCAAGTGTTTGTATATCTGTGTGACATTAAATCGAAAATCAGACTTTCCGCATGTTGAATGTGTGTACAACAACAATGTGTACTTCCTGGAATTGTAAATTGCACCAATTAGTCATTTGGTGAGACATCAATCGTGACCGCGAGGGTAAATGTAAATAAATGTCTCGACATACCTATATACCTAACTAAACATTCATTATTTGCGTAGTGTATACATATCAAGACTACCTAATTATATCCAATCAAAAGCAACCTACTGCAGAGATATGTTGGGTTATTATTAAGTCTTATTTTTCTCGTTTTTGTGGCGCAGTAGTCTAATGTGTAAATGTATTAATGTATAATATGCTGATTTATTTTGGTTGTGCAATTCTTTTGCGCTACCATCGTTTAGGCACAACAGACAAAGATGCTTTTAATAATGTGCAGCTACGTAGCAGAAAATAAGCAGGCGTCCGTTACACTTCAGGCTATTTTTTATGCCTTTTTTTTCGTGTTAAGTTTTGTTATTGTTTAAGATTATTTATTAATATGATTTTTTTATCTCATATTAAGGGAATAAATAGATTTAATTGCTTGTGTTCTTGTACACTCTTAATAATTTAGGGAAAAAATTGCTACAATCCGGTAGCTATATATGACGCTACCGAATTTTGTAGCAAATTCGCTACAGAAATTGTGCGAAGAGCTTCCAACCTATTTAGGTGCTGAATCCTTACCGATAGGTAGCAATACAACGAAACGTCTCTACCGTTGCTTGTGATAATTCACTACCGCAGTTAGGGACAACGCGAGCGTTGTTCTCTACTACAAATCACGCAAGTTGCTTACTCCCATGTAGTAATATGCTTCCGAATTGTATGCAATGCAAGTTCTACTTCTGTAGAAACTGCATGGTCTCCTATCCTGTGCCCCCTCCCACTATTTCGAAATAGTTTTTCAAATAAGCAATAAAATAATAAACAACTACATTTTTTTATTGCATGTCATATTATGTACAAAATAACTAAATAACACCCGTCGCCCGACACCTTACTCCAGAGGAATGAGCGAGAAATTAAACACAATAACTAATGATTGCAGTTGACGACTATTTTAAGTTTATGCATGATGCTTTTAGGATATTTTTTAACGCGTTTCATTATTTTGATATTCCAGTAGGTATTTCAAGCAGCTCATCACTCCTAATTGCATAAATAAAACTTTTCACAAAACTCATAATTATATTGAGTGATGTGCGTTATTTTATGTATTCTTAAACAAGGACAGTCCACTTTTTTAATTCTTAAATACCACACTAGTCAGTTATTAAACACAATACCTAATTAATTAACAAACTTGTGATTTTATGCGCACTTTACTTCATGTGAGAAGTGTGAAGCACCCAAGCACCCTGAGTCCTGAGTTTACTTGCAACTGCAACAAACTAATTGCTAAATTTACAGTTTAATAAGAGTCAAGGGTGAAAAAGCTAACTAGTCGGTATCCAAATTAATCCAGATTTTCTTACTACTGAAGTTGATAATGATTAGCACCAACTATACTTTCCGAAATTGTAAAAGTAAGTGCACCGTATAAGCAAATACTTTAACAAAATTTTAACAGCAGTATGAGCTTGCGGTGTTATAAATCATAAAGTCCTACTTTCCTAACAATGCATTGGTAAGGTTGGACATGCGGTGGGTACAGCTTTTGGCTGTGCATTGCGTTCGGTTCGGTAAGGATTCGTCACCGAAGGAAGTAACTCATTCAATTATGGTGAAAACATCCAACACAATTCAATGCGTGCATGTAGCAGTAGTAAAGGTTGGTCACTATATGGACGCATTCACGCTAGTTGCTTGTAGTGACGTATGCTACTACTATAGACAGCAACCACCTCATCAACGTGCAGTGAAAATTTATTACAACGCAGTTGTAATATTGCTACAAAAATATGATTTTCATTCACGTCCGTCAAGAAATGACAACGGTTACTACTATATTATTTTGTGTGTACATGTATGTACAATGTATGTATTACGCGTGGAAATGTAAATCAAATCCGTATTTAAGGTAGGTAGGTAAGTAGGTACTTATTTTTAAGCAGTATAATAGTATGTTGCGAAAGAAAATTGCTGTCAGAGTGAGCTAGGATCTGCTGGTAAAGGATATTGAGGAGATGTGGTGTGACTCCTGTGTTATGTAATTAATTTAATAAACTTGAATTGGGTATAATCGCAAGGACATCGTATCCGATTATATTGTCCTGCGTTAATAATAACAACCCAAGTAATAATAATTCAAATTGAATCACAGTAGTATTAATTTCTGCTAAAACACTACATATAAGATCAAACGAAAGCAGAATGCAAAATGCATGAGTTTGGAAGTTACCTGCAGTTGAGACATGCACCCAAATGAGTATGTTAGGTAGGTACCTATATATATTAGATGTATTGAGGAGTTAGAAGCTCCGTAGGTTTTTAATGTTCTTGAAAAAATTATATTTTACCATTCAGAAATTATTTAAATTCAGTCAGATGCGTGGTAACGGTATTGATTTTTGTGTGTAATTTTATCCGTATGTACGTATAAACCGTTACTTTTTGAATGTGATACCTATATCTAGAAGCTAGCCACTCTCTGTTTGCTACATTTCTGCAGCAGGACATGTTTTGCTTCTACGAGTTCATTCACAGTTGGATAAAATTTAAATTTAAAAACATAATATGTATGTGAACAGTGATTTAGTTGACGCTGTGGTTCATACTGGTTTAATTCTTTACAGTGCAGTGCAGTTATACTATTTTTACAATTTAATGGTTTAGAGTTCCTGGACTCTTCCTGCAACTAAATTAGATAACAAAATAAGTGCCGCACTGTGTGACTATTGCTGTAAAGTGGGCATGCACAGAATGGACCTAGGTAGGTAGGTAGGTACTTGCGGAAGTTTTCTAGCTAGACGTTCTAGTTCGTATAGATAGCGGTCGGCCCTAACTAACACCTCACCTACAGCATGATTTTACTGTTTTCTAAAAACGCAGAAGTTGAAAGGTATACGTATTAATAGTTATGTTATAACCATACCATATTTTAAAATTATATTGCTGTTATTGGTTCTTTCTTTCTGAGTGTGCACTTTACAGTTTGAATGACCTGTGAGAGAGAGACAATTTTATTAAAATAAACTAAACTATAGTACAATGCTATAGTTTTTCCAAAAATTGGCAAACGAAATATACGAAAGAAATCACAGTTGATATCTGTATAATTGCGAATATGAAATTCAGGTGTACGTACCTATCTATATGTAGTACATATTATTGTTTTAGTGATTGATTTTGCACTATGGCAAAGGTTGATAGGTTATACGAGGCTGTAATTTAGGTTTCCCTCATTTTTCAGCTTTAATCGAAAAAAAAACTATTTATAAGAGAGCTCACGATCGCAGTATTGGTATTAGGCTGTAATACCAACATATACATACATAATTACTATAGTAGTGCCTTATTATCAAAATGTCAGTCGTTTATGTCTATAGCGAGACAGGTTGTCACAAAACACACCTTTCACTTGTGTTTATATATTTATATTTTTATTCTGAGCTGTTGCTATAGATAGGTTTGAATTGTGCAGTCGCGAACGGATGCTGATAGAGCTATATACTTGAACATTTTAGATCGGTTGACTGCGGCAAGAATTTTGCAAAAGTTGTGTATAATAATTTATTATATATCTCTCCCATCTGGATTATCCACAGATAATCATGATTATGATAAATTATTTTTATGCATAACATTAATTTTGAATGTCTATTTGCAATACGACTCCATAATATTATGCTCAAAGCAGCAAATGGAAAACCGTGTTGCGAATCTGGTTTTTATCATTGTGATCGGCAATCGACAGTATAATATATATATTATAGTGAAGTAACCGGAATTACGTTTCTAATAATTAGGAGGTTATAGACGTTATCTAATATTAGATACAATCCTAGTTAAAATAATTTGACGGTTACTAATTTATTATAATGTACTTATTATGATGCATGTATTTTTTGTTTTTGAGTGTTACGCTAAACATTTAAAAAATAAAACCACACATTATTTACATTTTCATATTTTAGCGTGAACTATTTACCTGTCTAGCAGTACTTACTACCAGTACTTTTATTGTCTGACGATGAGTATACAAGTTTTGCAAAATAGTCAACATCTATGGTATACGTTTCATTTCTAATGGTAATTCTATGATGTGCAATCGATATCTAATTAGTAATTATGTACACATTTTATATTTTGTGTTTACTGGATTGCCGTACATGATATAGCGTGAGTGCATGACCTTTTCTCAATACACGTAAGGGAGGGAGCATATTCACAGCACAAGGATTTTGCTCTCAGATAGCAAAGGATGTAAATATCTGTTTGTGACAGGGAAAATAAAATGTTCGTTAGTTAGTCTATTCAGTAGGTTTAATTCGAAGTCGAATTTATTTATATAGATGGTAGATGTAACCCTTTGTACATGTGTGGATATCGCTATCGCGTATTATTGGAATTGGAATAGGACTTATTATTACACTTACGATATCATATAAAAATAGATTGTAATGTGCAGTGATAGTAGTGTCACTAGTAGTGCTGTGGTAATGAAATAAATATCAAACTTGTCGACTTGGCGTTGGTTTGTCGTACGTGATTATTACATCTAGATTCTGTGAATGTGGTTGAACTCTGGGAATGGGAAGGTGGGTGTTAGTTAAAAAGGGAAGCCAATATTTCGGATTAAACTTATTAGTAATTTTAAATGCTATAATATATATGAGTTCATTCCACTTCACAAGAACTATTCAGGAAGTCAAAGTCTTGATGAGGTTGCGTTGTTTGGTGAGTAAATAAGTAAATGTATTATGTACTTTACTACTATTATATTTACTAATTTATTGTTTGTCAAAATTTTACTCAAATATTGACTTTTGATACTTGTCGTCTGAGATGCATATACTGAAGATATACTGATCTATGATGATTTTAAATAGGGGATTTCGGTTACAGTTCGAATTCGAACTGTAATCAATATTTTACTGTGGATTTTTAAAATGCTTTGTCCATGCATTGTTTTAGGTATATTGTTATATTCACTAAATACATATTTTCATGTTCACAATTATTACAGATTGTTTTCTAGAAGTGTTAATATTAAGTAATTATAAATTTTGGTGGAGTTTAAGTGTGTAGTGCTCAATACATAACAGTACGACAATATTTTTGAATTTTTTCTTTGCAGGAGCTATGTATCTGGATTTAGCATATCTGCGCTAATTTATATTATAGCTTTAGAAGTTATGCTTAAAATTTACATACTTATGTTTGTCACTGTGTAATCATATAATTATTTATGTAGCTATGGCAGTGCTTTTATTTTAGGTTGATTTTGATTTGTGCGTTGAAAGATGTGAGTGGGTGTTCGACGTCGACACAAAAGTACCAGCCTTTTGTTTTGTACTAACTTTTGTTTCTTCTCTTTTGTGATGAGCTCTAGTTGGATTTCATTATTTTATTACGTACCTTGTATTTTTTATTGTGACTCTTCAAGAAGAAGAAGGAGGCTAATGGGCTGTTGTTATAGATATTATTATGTGTTCGTGAATTTTTAGTCTCTCCAAAGGGATCGGCTCATGCTTTATTGGCATCGGGTTTGCTCTTGTTGTTAGTGAAGTTGTTGTTTTTGCCCTCCTTTATACATGGAGATTGTACATTGCGTTGCAGACGGAGACAACAAGATATTATTGTTGCAGTTTATAGGGAAATGTACCGTACCGGTGGAGTCTAGAGGGAATTAAAAACAACATTATTGGCTTGAGTGATATATGTGTATGTATATAATTACACATTACATAAAATGTAAAGCGTAAAATACATACTTTTGTGCTCATGATGTTGAAAGGGAGCTGTAGCCCAGGATTGTAGCAGGGTAAAAATAAAAATAATAATTTTTGGATTGTATAGCCCTGTAGGAAGTTTTGTATTTATATAGGTAGTGCTTACTTGCTCATTATTTCGCTTCGAACCTCATCTTCTCTTTTTTTCTTGGAACTTTGTTATTCCTATTTAGTTAGCATAGTACCTACCTATGTGTATGAACGTGATGGTATGTTATATAGTATAATTACCTGATGTCTGATTGTACGAAGTAAGACACGACAGAGATATAGCAGTGTCGTAAGGTTTCGGATTTTTTCCTGGGCCGGTGACTTCCAACTTCATGGAAGTCGGGGATTCTGTTTTCAGTCATAAATTGTGCAAGAACTTTTGAGAGCAGAGCGTCACTGTCACTGTTTATGAAGTACAGATCAAATGTATAGAGAACTTGCTGAGCGTGTGGACGGAGGAGTGGGTATGGAATTGTTTGTTTGGATGGTAGCAGTGAATTAGGGAGATTTTCTATTTGTATCCGTACATATGGGATGTATTACTAGTTAATGGTAGGTAATAAACCAATATGCAATCGTATTTAATTCATCGGCAATCATTAGTGTGCACACTTCCAATCAACATAATAAATAATAGCAATAGGAAGTCATGGTAATGCCTCATTTGGTTGGTATCCGATGCTTGCCTCCAAAATTTTACTTCGAAAGGCAACAGCAATGCTAGACGAACTGCTGAATTATTTAGTTCACTTTATATCCCGTTATCCGCTATAAAAATCTCTCAATTCTTAAATCTCGTCGATTAGTCATCTTCATGCGTTGTACATTTTTGTTGTCAATTAATTTTGATTTAAAATTGTATTTATAGCAGATTTTGTGCCTGAAATCGTGAAATATAAAATTATGAGAAACAAAATCCTTCGTTTTTTCTAAATTTTATGTGTACATAAACTGTTATAGAAAATGCAAATAAATAGGAATTTATTAAGTTTAATTTTGAGCAGTAATTTGTTTTTGTCTTTATCTAAATTGTGATTGCAATTATATTGACGTGATTGATATTGGATGTCATTGGAACCTATGCAGCTTACATTTTATACATGGAATTAATGTAGAATATAATTATGGTTTAGTAGATTGTATTAAATACTAATAACGCGTTAGTTAGGTTGATTAGTGTCGAGTGGCGAAGTCAGACCTACAAGACGTAATAATTATCTAAATTATTGAATTTATTTGCATGATATAATAAAGAAAAATTAGACTTGAACTTGAGGCCAGGTGAAATACTTCGATGCAGGGCTTGTGACTATTAGACTTGATTCTGCCTGTTCCGAAGAATAAAGTTAAGGCTAAAGGTTGTGCATGGAGGTCTGTACTAATATCCAGTAAAATCTAATTGCATTAATATGTTATTGCTAAACACAACAGAGCTGTATTGAATAAACTCCTTGAGCCTTGAATTTGGATGTTCAATATAATATCCAGACATAAAAAACAAAATGCACTGTTGCTGGGATGTTCATAAACATTGGAAAGTCCAAAGGCGGCTATAATCATGCGTCATGCGGCCTCGGTTGCGGAATTGTGGCTGTATCTAATATTAAAGCTATAATATAATTATATAATTATTATGTACATAATATATGCTATTTGCGCGTCAGTTGAGTCAGAGAAATAAAATGTAGAACAAATGTTGGATTTCGTTATTGTTCCTATTGTCATTTTTCTTATTTTTTCCTTGCAAGTTACGTTCATCTAAATATTCTAAATCTAAGGATGCGTGTTTTAAGTAAGCGCTCAATATTTGATGGTTAATGAATTACACTTACAACTGGAGTGTCTAATATAATTTTGTAAGCACTGTGCATATTTTGCAGAATTATTCGATCAATTTATACAAATAATTTTAATTATACTCAATATACGTAAGAGTGTCACTGACTTAAATGACTGAATACTCGAATACAAAAGTAATTGCTCGTGAACGTGACAAAGATCTGTTCGGGCTTGCTAACTAGTAAGAATGGGTTTCAAATTTCGGAAGGAGCATGCTTTTAATAATAACCCGTCTTTATAATTTCTTTTCTTGCTATAGATTTACGGGGATGTCGGATGTAGTGGATCCGGAGACACTGCTAGAATGGCTAAGCATTGGTCAAGGGGAAGAGCGCGACATGCAGCTCATAGCCTTGGAGCAACTCTGTATGCTTCTCCTTATGTCAGACAATGTGGACCGATGCTTTGAATGGTAAAACAATATAAATTAAAATGTGTAATTTACTATCCGTTGGTTAATTTAATGCAGCAAGATTTCGATTCAGCTATTAGAAGGCTTGCAATGTAGTATGGATTTGTAATAAATTTTCAGCTTAAGAATGTACAAAAATTGGCTATGAAAAAACTTAAAAAATGAATACTTAATTGTTGTTACACTACACCTAATTTACTGCAGAAAATAATGTTTTGTGTTGAACGCTTAGGTGTAGACTTTACAGTAGATATTAGTTATGAGATAATGATGGAAAAGAAATCTGAATCGATTTTTCTTGTTATTGCAGTTGTCCTCCTAGGGCATTTTTACCTGCTCTGTGTCGAATTTTCTTGGATGAGACAGCTACGGAGTCAGTACTTGAAGTGACAGCCCGAGCTTTGACTTATTATCTCGATGTTTCTGCAGAATGTACTCGGCGGATCGTGTCTGTAGACGGGGCAGTGAAGGCTATTTGCAATCGATTAGTTGTTGCTGAAATAAGCTCGAGAGCTTCGAAGGATTTAGCTGAGCAGTGCATCAAGGTATGTTATTATAAATATGCGTGTTGTACGGTTAACTATAGTTGCACTCTTTAAATTTAAAATGTGGTTATTTTATTTTGTAATTAATAATCTAAGTTTTATTCTACATGCTATGCAACTTGTAAATTTTTATCCGATTGGAATTTTATAAAATATTATTATTATTATTGTATTTGGTGTTTTTAATGCTTCTATATGGAAAAACACCAATGTTTTATTTGGAATTATCTATGTTTATTTCATATTAATATTTTAATACAATTCTTGGAGTCGACTTGTCTCGTTGAGCCATTTCTACCAATTTTTTTGTCCTTTATTATGTTTTCAAAAGTGACCTTTTTAGACGTAACCGCGATTCTGTACGCCTGTACGTGGTTACTATGCATAGAGTAATAATTACTATTAATAAAGATATTTACTCATCATAATGTATTGACCCACATTTTAATTTTGCAAAGATTATTATATTGTGGATAAAATTAAGTAGGAATTAACCTACTTGTATTCTTCTGCATTGTAAAATATAATAAAAGCCTTTACCGGAATCTAACATACTACAACATTCCGTCACTATACGATTGATCTGTACATGCCTAATTTTCGGTATTGCCACATTGTGTGTAGGTACTGGAATTAGTATGCACCCGTGAAGCTGGAGCAGTGTTTGAAGCTGGAGGTCTAAATTGTGTCCTAACGTTTATTCGTGACAATGGAAGCGTCGTGCACAAAGACACACTTCACTCAGCAATGTCAGTGGTTTCGCGGTTGTGCTCAAAAATGGAGCCACAGGATCCTTCATTGCCACCGTGTGTGGAGAGTTTATCCACTCTCCTTCGTCATGAAGATAGTCATGTAATTATTACATTTCGAAATTTGTTCATTGAATTTGAATTATCAATTTTCCACCTTTTTACGTTTAAGTTTTCAATTTGTGTATGCTGTGTAGGTTGCAGATGGAGCATTACGGTGCTTTGCTTCGTTATCCGATCGGTTTACAAGACGGGGCGTCGATCCTGCCCCACTCGCTGAGCATGGGCTAGTTCGTGATTTACTGGTGAGGATGTCGAGTTCATTAGGAAATGCAAGTGCGAGTTCAGCTGCAAGGACTCCAGCTACAGCAACGGCTGGAGCCACTGGAGTTTCTTCTGCTTCAAATACGCCGAATGAGCAAAAGAATACTGCGAGCGTGTCGACAATTATAAGCCTTTTATCCACCCTTTGCCGTGGATCTCCTTCCATTACTTATGTATGCTAAGTTGGATAAAATTCGAAAGTTCATTAAATTTAGATAAGGTGTATGCTGTGCTGTTTGCTTATGAGCCCTTCCATTATTATTTTGTAGGATTTACTGCGTTCAGAATTACCTGATGCTCTAGAAAAAGCTCTTAAGGGCGATGAGAGGTGAGTTCATTTTTTGTGAATTTTAAGTCAATTTGTTTATTTTTATTAGTAAAAGAGGTGATCTAATGAAGACGAATTTCTTCATTGTTCGCTAAACTTTAATGTGAGGAGACTACCTTTGTCTAAAGTGAGGACGGGGTAAGCAAATTGAAAGACGGGGTTTAATAAGTTGGTTTTTGTTGTTTTCCTTTTAAGATGTATATTGGACACAATGAGGCTAGTGGATTTACTTCTGGTACTTCTTTTTGAAGGAAGAAAAGCACTTCCAAAGTCAGGAAGTGTTGCAAGTGCTCGTTTAGCTAGTCTCAGAAGGCAGGATGCAACGGGTGAAAAAACACACCGTCAGCTTATTGATTGCATTCGAAGTAAAGATACGGATGCACTCATTGAAGCGATTGAGAGTGGAGGTGAGAGAGAATTTTTGTAGAATCTAAATCTAAAATAAGTCAGTAACTCAGGAGTGAATAAATTCCTGGCGTTTGGAATTTCGCATAAGATGTAGCCTAAGTTTGCGTGCGCTGCGTATTTTCTTTTTCTGTAACCTAAACTTATATACCACTTCGTTCTGTGTCCCAGGAGTTGAAGTTAATTTTATGGACGACGTTGGGCAAACACTGTTGAACTGGGCTTCTGCTTTTGGAACTCAAGAGATGGTGGAATACCTGTGTGATAAAGGAGCTGATGTGAATAAAGGGCAAAGATCATCTTCTCTTCATTATGCAGCTTGTTTTGGACGGCCTGCAATTGCCAAAGTGCTTTTGAAGCATGGGGCTAATCCTGATCTGCGAGATGAAGATGGAAAAACTCCGTTAGATAAAGCAAGAGAACGAAATGATGAAGGGCATCGAGAAGTTGCAGCCATTTTACAGTCTCCTGGTATGAACTTGGATTATAGTTTATTCTGCGTAATGGTGTCCAGTGATAATGCTTTTTAAATGTTAGATACGTGACAAATTGCAACTGTTGTTTATTAATTGAGGATATTTCTTACTCATTACCTGTAGGGGAGTGGATGATGCAAGCAGAAATAGGAAGAGAGCGAACAAAGTCTGAGTCAGAAGAAGTACCACCGGAAGCTAAGGGCGACCCTGAAATGGCACCTGTCTATCTTCAACGACTTTTGCCTATATTTTGCTCTACATATCACTCCACAATGGTTTTAGCTGTTAGGTAAGCTATAGACTACAGCATTGACTTACCAGTCGAGCCAAATTTATGATTTAGGGATGTTTATACTCAAGTTGTTACAAGCTGTATTGCATCTGATTGATTTGATATTTTTGTGCAGACGAGCAAGTTTGAATTTGATCAAGAAGATGATCCATTATATACCCGCCACATTATTAAATAAGTTGTGCAGCCCAGATGCTTCTACGTATACTCTTGGTGCTGTTCTTGTGGAAGTAATTGCAGCCGTTCTAGATAATGAAGAAGATGATGATGGTCATCTGCTGATCCTGAATATGATAAAAGATTTGATGGTGAAAGCTCAGGATATATTTGTGGAACATTTTGCCCGACTGGGAGTTTTTGTTAAAGTTTTGGCACTGTGCCCAAATGAGCCCGAGCTGACTAAGAAGGAGGAGACTCCCGAGAGATTAGAGACGGAAGCAGTAACACTTGAAGATTCAAAAGAGATATTGATTGGGAAACCGTATCATTGGCGGGATTGGTGCATCTGCCGGGGGAGAGATTGTTTGTACGTATGGAATGAAGCCGCAGCTCTAGAATTATCTAATGGAAGTAATGGATGGTTCCGGTTTGTGCTAGATGGGAAACTTGCTACAATGTATTCATCTGGTAGCCCTGAAGGTGGATCAGACAGCTCGGAGAACCGCAGTGAGTTCATTGAAAAACTTCAGCGAGCAAAAACAGGGATTAAAGCTGGAGTTCAGAGCCAACCTATTTTGAGCGTTGTTGGAGGACCGCAGCTTAAAGTAGGGAATTGGGCTTTTGCGTGTAAACGAGATGGAGAACTAAGTGTGCACAATACGGACGGCCAACAACAAACTACAATTCTAAAGGATGATTTACCTGGATTTCTTTTCGAATCAAATCGTGGAACACGACATTCATTTACTGCTGAAACAACACTTGGTCCAGAATTCTCAACTGGTTGGGTGGGGAAGAAAGGGAAGCGTCTCCGGTCTAAGCATGAAGCTTTAAAGCAAAAAATCAAAACGTTAGCTCAAGAAATTTACGAAGGTCATTTCCAGGCGGCCCAATCTCAGCCAAGAGGAGTTGTTGCTAAATTAGGCACAATTGTTGCTCAGATTGAACGGGCATGTTACAAACAAGTACGTGGGTAGTTAGTCATACGTGCTTAGTCGTACATATGTATACACTGGAAATTTATTAAAAGTGTGAAAATTAGCTGCTTTGATTAATTTTCTCCCCCTGCAATATTAAAACAATCGTAAAATGCATGTTATACTTTTTTTTTCGTTAGTCGGGACATCGTGAAGACTCGGTTTCGTGGCAGCAGGTGTTGAAGACGGCGTTGGATGAACTGACACGTTTACTGAAGGATGATAGTTTAGTCTCTGCGTATGAGCTTCATAGTTCTGGCCTAGTTCAAGCTTTAATTCGTCTCTTTGCCTCCGAGCACGAGCGAGACTACGAAACTGTTTATGGAAAATCCAGTCGACGAAGACACATGGCTATGCTTCAACAAAGAATCGACGTATTCAAGTCATGTTTGAAGGAGAGAATGCTGGATGGGATTAAAATCTGTCCTGGAGTGGCACTTGTCAAGAAGCTGGTTTCAGTTTTGGAAACTATAGAGAAACTCCCAGTTTTATTATATGAATCGTCAGGTGCTAACTACGGGCTTCAAGTTTTGACAAGGCGCCTTAGATTTCGATTGGAGAAATCTTCGACGGAAAGTTCACTTATTGATCGTACCGGAAGAACATTAAAAATGGAACCACTCACAACTATTGGCCAATTGGAAAGTTATCTTTTAAAAATGGTTGCAAAGCAATGGTAATTAGCGTGAACTTCAGTATACAATTAACAGAAGCTACCACAGATATATTTGGATAGGTTTTTATAACCGCTATTTATTGTTTGTAAATTCTTTAAAAATTGGTAGGTATGACTATGATCGGTCTACTTATACTTACGTGAGGAAGCTAAAAGAAGGGCAGCCAGTGTCATTCCGACATCAACAAGACTTTGACGAGAATGGAGTATTGTACTGGATCGGGACTAATGCAAAGTGAGTGGATGGCTTAAAAACGATTAGTTAATAGTAATTATTATTGGGCGGGTAAATGTATGTTCATGATTCAGTGAATCTCAAAATGTACTATTGATGAAATTGTTTTGTACAGGACAAGCAACGACTGGGTTAATCCTGCACAGTACGGTCTCGTGATTGTTTCCTCGTCAGAAGGTAGAAATCTCCCGTATGGTCGCTTGGAAGATATACTTAATCGGGACTCGTCTGCTTTGAACTGTCATACTAATGATGACAAAAAGGCTTGGTTTGCGATTGACTTGGGAGTGTGGATTATACCGAGCAGTTACACCCTGCGCCATGCTCGAGGATACGGACGATCCGCTTTGAGAAATTGGATGTTCCAGGTCTCTAAAGATGGGATTACTTGGACGACGTTGTACACTCATGTTGAAGACTGTAGTTTAAATGATCCAGGTAGTACAGCATCCTGGCCTATTGAGACTTCATCGGACGAAAGTCAAGGCTGGAGACATATTCGACTTCAGCAAAGTGGGAAAAATGCTTCCGGACAGACACACTACCTAAGCTTGTCTGGATTTGAAATCTATGGAAAAGTTACTGGTGTTTGTGACGATTTAGGTAAGGCCACGGGGGGATAAAAATCGATGCAATTATGGATAGAATATGGAGGGATGTTTTTTTCTTTTCTTGAAATGTTGGACTTCAGTCATAATAAGATTTGTTATGTTTGTGCGTGTTTAGGGAAAGCTATGCGTGAGGCTGAAGCAAATCTGAGGAAACAGAGAAGATTAATAAGAGCTTATATGCTTAAGCATATGTCGACAGGAGCTAGAGTTGTTCGAGGTCTGGATTGGAAATGGAGAGATCAAGATGGAAATCCAGCTGGAGAAGGAACAGTTACCAGTGAATGGCACAATGGTTGGATTGACGTAACTTGGGATCAAGGTGGTTCTAATTCGTACAGAATGGGGGCGGAAGGGAAGTATGACCTAAAATTAGCTCCAGGATATGACCCAGAGTCGGTTCCAGTGCAGGTGTCCGGAGTACAGTCCTCGTCAGTCAAGTCTTCAGGGAAAAATCCAGCGAAAGTGAAAAGTAGTGAGAGTAGTTCAGTAACGCCGTCAAGTTCAGGATCAGGAAAAGTTAGTGTACTCACAAGCAGAAAATGCAGTTCAACTTCTAGTCTTCCTGAAGCAATGGATGGGAATGTGATGAAGCCATCTGTCGCTTCAACTGACCAGGCATCGTCAGCAGATAATCTACTGGTGAATAAAGTTGCAGAGATGATGGCAGAATCTGTGCTGTCAACAGCCCAATCTGATTTGACAGAGTCTGTTATTGCTGGTTTGAATGCTCAAGATGATATTCACCCCATCACTAATATTTCTCCACCATCAGTTCCTGTCTCGGATCTAGCTACAATTGTGGAGTCCGTTTCCTTGGGAGACAACAGCGAGGATGAAGGGCTGCCATTACATCTCCCGAGTAAGCCGAGTGAAGCTCTTGGTGCTGCCCTAGCAGTTGCTCATGCAATGGGAATAGCTCACAAAGCCAGCAAATCCGTTGGGCATCTTACTAAATCTTCGGTAAGCACCGTTGAAGTACAATTAGAGAGTATGCAATTATATAGTTCTTGATTTATTGATTATGCCAAGGGATCACCTTCGAGCTGATACAAATTGTTGCTAGATGTGAACATGGTTTTATTTGTACTGTGTAGACTGATCCATCGGGAGCAGGAAGTTCTGTAGATTTTGGACATGAACGTTGCCCTTACGATGATGCTGAATTTCTGAATAGTGTCAAAAATGGAAAGAACGCCGTTCTCACAGCTGCCAGTCAAAAAGCTAGTGGTGGTGTTTCTATTAGTAGTTCAAGTGGAGCTGCAAGTTCAGCTAGTAAATCTCAAGGTAAATCGTCAAATATGAGCTCGATTGACGTGAGTGAACTCGCGCTTGCACCACCCGCACTAAAAGACGTAATGAAATTGATTGCGATCCGGCGAAATATTCGAGAAGAAAATGAAGCTTCTGCTTCCGCCGCTGAAAAAGGAACTCCAAATGGTGGGAGTGGGAAATCTCGTCGTACCTTAGGTAAATTTTCCTTTTGATTTACTATGCTTAGGTATGTGGGAAGTATGTAACCTAGATTTACATTAAGGTACTTAGTTAGTGGATAAGTAGATTTTACTTCAGGGTGGGTGTAAAGCAATCGGGTGCGGTTTAATTTTGGATTAGTTTTGTATGGAATCTTTTTATACTACTGTTTTTCTTGGCTCTGGGTGGTGTTGTGTTGTTTTTGTTCGAATTTCTATGTTTGCATCTGGTGACTTTTCATATACGTTTTAAATAATGTTTTAACTTTAGAAGATCTGTCATAATTAATCCTCTCGCATAATTACATTATCCAGAAAAGTGGATTATACCAAAGTACACTTATCACTATTATTTTGTATTTCTGTGTATCATTGTCCGTCTCGTTTTCCCCCGCTTACAGAGCATTCCCTTCGAATCTGTAATCAGTTATTATTTATTTTTCGCGTAATTTTTAAGTTAGGCAACTGACCAGTAGTTGTTTCCTTAAAAATATGTTTTGGTTGTTTGTCTTCTCTTACTTTTTTTGGATCTGTTTAGCATATGGATTACGGACTACAAAGTAAAAGTTTTCCATGTTCCTTTTCCACTCCTTTTCATTCATTCCATTATTATTTTACCCATCCAAGTTTTCTTCGGTGCAATATTGCCAAAATTAGTACAGCTATCGTATATCTTGTAATAGCACGCCCCGCGTACTCTTCAAATTTGGACCTCTCAGACCCGCGTACTATTACAGACCCGCGCATTATTACAGGATGTACGGTACCTTTTATAAAAGGCATCACAACTATCGTTATGTAATTTGACTACAGAAGAAAGACATTCTAAGTTGTCTCTAGACATGGCATGTTGTTGTTGCGAATTAATTTACCGAAACAGGCTGGTGTTGGACTAAGGTACTAATTTGTATCAGATACTGAAATGCGCCATTAATTTTGCCAGTTTTTGTCCTCACATCGTCATCGTTAACAGCTATTGAGGGAATTGCTAAGATTTATTTTGGGAACCTGAGGGGGTGAAGGGGGGAATGATATGAAAAGTAAATTCTGCTGGTTGAACTAAAGTTTTGTCTGAAAGTGCTTTGTTTCACGTTTTTGTTTTGTTTTCGTCCCGCACCCGGGATACGATTGTTAATGTGGAAGTTATATGAATAATTATACAGTATTTAAAAAAATATTTACAACTGAAATAGAATATTATTTTAGTGGTTATTTTCAGAATGAATTTTTCGCTTATAAGTTTAATTTTTTGCCGAAAACAATGATTAGGTACCATATATAAAGTATTTGTTTGATTAGTTTTGTTTAAATAAATAGGGTTTACTAAAAACCATGTATTAATCTAATCGATTTTAGTACGATCTTGTAGGCGTAATTTTAATATTATTAATATTACAAAATAAAAATCAAAAAGACACTTAAGTAGTAATAATGAAGTAAACATAAAGAACTGCGTAGTTAATCCATGTATGGGACAAACCAGATGGGTGTTTTGTGTATGTGTGACTCATAAAAATCTTGATTACTTGACCCACTGTTGTAGCATGGCTGGGCTCGAATAGTAAAGGGGTGTTGGGGCGAGGGTCAGAAAGCCAAGTGGTGGTGGCAGCCCCAGGAAGGGAAGTCAGTAGTACTGCGACCGCCACGTCCGTGACCTCCTCTTCAGCAATTTCCATGTCACCAAATCCTAAGAGTGTGTCCGTTCCTAATTTATCCTCCTCAGAGTCTCCCATGTCGAATTCCTCGTCGACCACCTCCGCTTTCTCCTCCTCCTCCCCTCTTTCCCCTAACAATAATAATTTCAGTAATACCTCCTCCTCTTCCTTGTTGGACAGTTTGAGTGCTATCGCTCGTGTTCGCTCGCTAATCAGTAGTGCAAAGTTTCCCTCTGTCTCACATAATAATGTTTTCTCCTCCTCTACCTCCGCTGCCAATAATTCGACAGGCTCCTCAAATCTTTATCCTACCAATGTCTCTTCTAATCATCAACATCATCATCACAATCCTTCTAGTCATAATCCTAACTTCCTTTTTGGACGTGCACCTCACTCTGTCTCGAGTCTGGTTAGAATCGCACTATCCTCCAATTTTCCAGGTTTGAAATCAACACACTAAAATTATTGTATATTGCTCATTTCTTATTATTCTCGTTTTCGCCTCTTGTTTGCGTCATTTGTTTTTTTCTTTCTTCGTCTTTTTCTTTTTGACGTACTTTCAGTACCGTTGTGATATTATTTCTATTAATCGTCCTTGTCTATTTCTCCCTTTTGTGCACATTGTTTCAACTAAGCTGAGGCTATACCTAACTGGGCTCCTTGTGAAGTACCAATATCAGACATATTTCTTAGCTTCAGATTATTTTAGTTAGGTGTCATGTTGGACTTTAATTATTAGTGCAGTGGTAGTAGAAAAGGATATGTTGCCTCAGATTATTACATGTGCATCATATAAATTGAACCTAAACTAATTTTAAATTAAAAATCCATATGACTCAATTTCGAATTTACCATGTATCCATTTTCAAAAATTATTTTAGCCAAGAAAATAATCTTTTTAGTGTCTAAATAGTTAAGTAAGGGCTAATTCTATTTGTTAGGAATTAATGTGCATAATCTGTGTAATCTGGAATAAATAATATTATGTTGAAATGTAAGGCCTTGACTTGCATGGATTCTGGGCGTTGTTTGAAAAAGAGCACCACCACCACTACGTACCTTAAATAATTATGTTATGATTCGGTACATTTGTTAAATAATTTATAATTTTACCTGTGGCTGAATCTCTTTGATAAAATTAAGTTACTAAACTGCTTGTTGAGTCTAAGTAAGTATGCTTAATTTATTTAATACTCACTAACTCTACTAACAAGTAGTGCCTCTGGAAGTGTGTATTCCACAACGTCAACTAACCAGCAGGACATTATGTAGCGTGTTGTTTATACAGTAACTTAATTAGTAGAAATTTTAAATTTTCTTTAACCCTTTAGTGTTTTCTAGTCTTATGTTTTGCAATATATCATTATTATTGGTGTTGTTAAATACTATTTAGATTTTGAATGGTTTTCAATTATTATTATTACTTATTTTTATTGTTGCGGAAAGATAGAAATTATTGCCATTCCATTTTTGACGAAGTTTAAAATAATGATTTGATTTATAACTATAATTAGGTGGATTGTTAAGCACAGCTCAGAGCTACCCAAGCTTGTCACCAAGTAATAATACAGGAAGTTCGGCTGGGGCCGCTGGCGTTTCGGCAGGAGCTCAAAGTTTGGGTCAAGCTTTGACCATGAGTTTAACGTCAACTTCTAGTGATAGCGAACAGGTAATATTCATTCATTGTAATTCATATTTTAAGAATTGAACTTAGCAACAAGTATGGTCAGAGGGTTGCTTATATTTTTGCGTTGTTATTTGCCTTAGATGTAATATTTATTGTATACATGTAATAGGATTTCTTGGAAACTTGCCGAGCCACAACTTTGTTGGCTGAGCTGGAAGACGATGAGGAGTTGCCTGAAGATGAGAACGATGACGATGAAGAAAACGAAGATGATTATATGTATGAAGAAGCGGTAAGTGGAGAGTTATTTTAATTAATTTTGATATTTTTATGTATTGTCATTGTGCACGTGGGAGCACGTTTGAAGCGTAAAGCTGTAAAGGGTATTAAATTTTGGGTTGTCTTATAAATTTTTTGTTTTACAGGATGATGAATGCTTCGAAGTACGTCCAGGTAAGAGACGATCCTGGGATGATGAGTTTGTTTTAAAACGTCAATTTTCTGCTTTAATTCCCGCTTTTGATCCTCGCCCCGGCCGTACGAATGTCAATCAAATTAGTGAAGTTGAAGTTCCACCCCCAGCTGAAAATTCCAGCTCAATGCAAGACTTTTTAGGACCTGAGGATGATTCTTGTATAGCTCAGCAACCGAAATTACGTCTTGTTTTACGAGGTCCATCTCTACCAGGGGTAAGTAGAAATATTCTATGTTCAGTTTATTATAGCGTTATGAAAAAAAACTATTAATTGCATTAAACATAGTACTGCTTGATGTTCTATTGAACCCTACTACATTGAAACTATTTACATGCCAACCAGTTTTTATCATTTGCTTTTCTAAATTCACTTTTGAAATAGATCCCTGATGTGGAAATTGATCTAAGTAGTAATAAGTCAACCATTTTCCAAGTGGTACAGGATCTGGTTCAAGCATCACAATTAGGTACAAAACAGGAGAAGCTACGTCGCATTTGGGAGCCAACTTACACGTGAGTTCCGTTGTAATAATATTTGAACGTGGTTTACTTCGTTGTGCAGCCTCTTACAAGGGAATAGTTTCACATGTAACCCGTCGATTTCAATGAGTTATGTCTACAAAAATCAGGCTACTTCTAAATAGTAGGGATCCAAAGTAACTCGAGTTCATTTTGCGTTGTTCGGTCACAATAGCCCACCAAAGTTTTAAAAAATTCAAATTTTGATATTTTGCCACCCTGACACTTTTACAGTTCTTGTCCGATTTTGATGAAATTTTGTTTTTTCTGATCCTTAGGGTTTTTTCTGAAAAGCAATTTCAGGATTTTTCAAAATTTTTTATTTTTTCGAAAAATTTTAGAGAAAACATTATTCTTGAGGCCTAATTTTATAGACCATTTTATTCGAAAAAATGAAAATTTTTGAATTTTGAAAAATCCTGAAATTACTTTTTAGAAAATAGTCTACACGTTAGAAAACGTCAAATTTCGTCGAAATCGGATGAGAAATGTAGATCCTGCCTACAGACAGGGCGGCAAAGTATTAAAATTTGAATTTTTTAAAACTTTGGCGGGCTATTGTGACTGAACAACATAGCTGGGCAAAAATATTTGACTCACGCTCACCTCATGAGGGGTACCTACAAAGGAGCATGCACTCAGCCTCACCCTCACGCTCACACCATCTAAAACTTTCGCTCGCACTCACCCTCAGGAGTGTCATTTTCAAATACAAGGCACTCACCCTCTCCCTCATGATGCATGCCTCACCGTTTAATGCAGAATTACAAAAATCAAATAAATGGCAAAGTAAAAGGGGGTAGAGTTTAAAGTAACAAAATTATAAGCAATATTCTAAGGTAAATAAAGCAAAAACGGCCTTAGACAGCGTACTACATACAGTATTTTTCTAATTTATAAATACGAAAATTCAAATTTCATCTGCTTACTGCTGCCGTGAGATGAGCGATGAGTGCAACTTGCATGTCCTCACCCTCACCCTCATAAGGGGTTTGCTGGGTCCTACTACACTCACCCTCACTGTGATGGGTGGACAAAATTTAAATCTGCGCTCGCACTCATCCCTCACCCTCACGGCAATGAGGCTGAGGGTGAGCGCGAGGCATGCCCTCATCCCTCATGAGGTATGCCCACCTATGCTGAACAACGCAAAATGCACTCGAGTTAATTGGATCCCCACTATTTAAAAGTAGCCTGATTTTTGTAGACATAACTCATGGAAATCGACGGGTTACATGTGAAACCATTCCCTTGTTAGTGTAATTCCTAGTTATTAAAATGTAATGAATGTTTATGTATGTGTTTAGGATTGTGTATAAAGAAGAGAAAGAAAGTAGCAGCGGCAAGGATGGAGAAGAGAAAGAATGTTTAGATGCGTATGGTCTGAGTGTGATAGGAAGCCGAACGATTTCTCCTTCACCGTCTTCTTTGTCCCAGCCAGCTTGTAGTGTGGAGGAAGTAATTAACTTGCTTCGTCATTTGTACTCACTAAGTACTTCCAATAAACCAGTTGAAGATACCCTTATCAGCTTGGACAGCAGTAGCTCTGCCAAAGGCTTCTTTGTATCCCACGATGAATTTATGAGCAAGAAAATCACAAATAAATTGGCGCAACAACTTCAAGATCCATTAGTCTTGGCGTCTCGAGCATTGCCAACTTGGTGTGAAGATCTCACTTACTCGGCCCCCATGCTTTTCCCATTCGATACGAGAAACCTGTACTTTAGTTGTACTGCTTATGGAACATCAAGGTACTGATTTCATTTTAATTACAAGGTCAGAGAATAGTGTAATTATCCTACGCCTGGGTGTATGAATGCAGCAAGAGTGTTTTTTTTTAATTTGCCCTATTCTGTGCTTGCACTGTAGGTCTATTATTTGGCTTCAAAATCAGCGAGATATGATGACATCAGAAAGAACGCGTCGTCGAGAAGATCCTCATGAATTTAGACTGGGACGTTTGAAACACGAGAGAGTGAAAGTTCCCCGGGGGAATAATCTCCTAGAATGGGCAATACAAGTAATGAACTTCCATGCAAGCCGTAAATCAGTGTTGGAGATTGAGTTTGCGGGTGAAGATGGAACAGGGCTGGGACCCACATTGGAATTCTACGCCCTGGTAGCAGCTGAGTTGCAACGAAAGGATCTGTCGATGTGGTTATGTGATGATTTGCCCGACTCTAATAGGTAGGCTGGTTGCACCATTTTAATTGGAAAATCGTTGCATCCTGCTGGGAATATCTTTTTAAGGTTGTAAACAATGCTTTATTAAATCATTTAGATATGATCAGCCCTCAGTTATTGATGATTCCACTGTGAGACCAGCTGGATACTATGTACAAAGACAAAGTGGAATTTTCCCAGCGCCATTAGTTCAAGATAGTAGTTCGTGTGAGAAAGTTTGTCGTTACTTCCGATTCTTGGGGATTTTTATTGCTAAAGTACTTCAGGATGGACGTCTGGTTGATCTCCCACTCTCGCGACCATTCTTTAAACTGCTCTGCTCAGGAGAATTCGGCAGTGAAGCTCGTGAACGGTAAGAAAGTTTCGCAATATTAATCCTTCGAGCAAATCCGTAGTCGGAGAGAGTAATAGACTATTCTGTATGAATATACCTACATTTCTATTTCAAAATGCGTCGTGAAATAAAGTAAGAAAAAATGTAGGTACTGCTGAGGAAACCGAGAGTTGGTCCGGGCAAGGATGTAGTGCCGTTCACTTTGGGTGTGTAAACTTATCCTTGCCCGGACCAACTCTCGGTTGCCTCCGGTTAATAGGTAGTTTGTATACATGAATTTGGGTGCCCCGTGATGAACAAAAAAATATACGACCGTTTTGTCATTGTTAGTGCAAGAAACGAGAGAGTTGCCACTCCAATCTCGGAAGAAGACATAATGGTTTCCTCCTACATTTCACAAGAGAGTGAGAAAGAAATGGAATTGGATCCACCCAAATATCGACTGATGATGGACAATCGTCCTTGGCACACTGGAATTTTGACTGTTGAAGATCTCATGGAAATTGATTCTCCTCGTGCACGTTTTCTGCAACAGTTACAAGAATTGGCAGCTCAAAAACGCCATATCCTTCATGATAATTCACTGTCGGAGTCGGATAAATTACGCCAAATTCAAAATCTAGCCCTACCACAATTAGCAAGTCAAGAGCCAGGCCCAGCTATCCGTCTTGAAGAATTAGGACTGAATTTTCAATACTCACCTTCTTCTCGTGTTTTTGGCTTCGGCGCCATCGACCTCTGTCCTCGTGGAGAGTTTGAAGACGTAACTATTGAGAACGTAGAGGACTATGTGGAACTTTTGACAGACTTTTGTTTGAGCAAGGGGATTCACAAACAATTAATGGCTTTGAAAGAAGGATTTGATCTTGTCTTCCCTATGGAAAAGCTTGGTGCTTTCAGTCCAGATGAAGTTCGTCTTATGCTTTGTGGTGATCAAGCTCCAAGCTGGACTCGTGAGGATGTTCTCAATTATACTGAACCTAAATTAGGATACTCTAGAGATAGGTAAGTATCAAATTCAAATCTCATTTTGAATTTTGACTGAAAAACAAAGTTACTAAATTGGAGCGGTAGTTAGTATTTTTGTTGTCACTTACTTGTTTGTGTAATGAATGAATGGAAATTTCCTTACAGCCCGGGATTCCAACGTTTCGTGAACGTTATGGTTTCGTTGACCAGCGAGGAGAAGAAATCCTTCCTACAGTTTACTACAGGCTGTTCATCTTTACCTCCAGGAGGATTAGCCAATTTACACCCTAGACTAACTGTTGTTCGTAAAGTAGATGCTGGAGAAAGAAGTTATCCATCAGTTAATACATGCGTTCACTATCTTAAATTACCTGAGTATCCCTCGGAAGAAATTCTAAGAGAGAGACTTTTGGCTGCTACAAAAGAAAAGGGATTCCATTTGAATTAGATAGATAACAAGGTGTTTAGTAACATTATATTGTAATTATAATCGTATATAGAGTATGACGGATTATTGTTATAGCGGTTACAGGTTCATGTTACATTTATTACAAAAATAAGTGTATCACTTACCGAACCAGAAATGAAATGGTATCAATATGTTATTATAAATATAATTAAGAGTTTCTTCAATACCAATTTAATTAGTTTCTCAGTAACTTCTTCAGTCCCTAATGTGAATCTACCCGAGGAGGTCGTACTAAAGTATTTCTCTCGTCGACAATAATATTATTTTCATGGTAGTGTGTGCTTTTGTGTTAGCTTTTTATGTATTAAAAAATTCTATTCTTTTGTTCTTATTTTTTTTTGGCTCTATAGATGGAGATAAGATTAAAGAATTGAATTTTTGATTTTAATTTTACCTGTTTAGTGTGATGTAACGAAATTAATTGTAAATCCTTTCCTGGTGAGATAAAGATAAGCATATGAAATATATTTCATTTGGAAATAATTGCTTAAATGTTAGTTATTATTTTACTCCTCTGCGGACTTGATTACAATTTGTTCCCTTCTACTTTTTAATGAGTAAGATGAACTTTTAATTGTCTGTAGTATGTTTAAAAAAATATATACTTGTAATAAAGTTAATGCTTACATTTGTTCCATGCCTTAATTATTTCTTTTATAAATATAGGTCAATAGTCTGCATAGTAGGACATCAATTATTTAATGCATTAATATTTTTTACTACTAGCTTTGCTTGTCCCTTGGAATAATTAATAATAATAATTGTATTGTTTCATAAAAAATAATATATTCACTTCACTATCATTGAAATTGAAATTATTAGCAGAATAGTGATCATTATTATTATATTGTCATTTTACTAATCATTATTGTTAATTCATTATTTATTAATTGGTAATGTTATCATTCGTAGATCATCTTCACTGTGTATGAAGTAATACATAATGCCTGTAGCGTATTTTATTATGTCTAGTGTAAAAAATTCCGAAATTGTCTGTTCTTTGTTACGTATTTTAACCGTTTGCGTATTATATATATTCATGTCAACTGTTGCATTCAGTACAGAAGGAGAGTCTCCAAAATGTTTTAAGCAGGGCATACAGTTTTACTACTACAGATAAATAAATATCGGCATATTTACTACTATATTTTTTGGAACAAATCAGATGGCATTGTTATTCTCCTTCTGTGTTTTATTAAAAAAAACCAAATTAAAAGCTTTTATTATCACTTAGTATAAAATTTGGGATTCGAATCCGTAGATTTCGGAATTGTAATTCGAAATTTGATTATTCAGTCAGGATGCAATTGCTAATTTTTAATTTATGGTTGGTGCCTTTATGCGAAACGAAAAAGATGAGGAAACGAAAAAGGCGAAGCGATGCGTTGGCCCCATATATGGTTGTATTGTATACTCGGTATGTAAAATCAAAGTCGAATTTGCTTTCCAAATGACTTTGGTGTAATTATGTAATCAATTTAAAATAATGTTATAAATATATCGAAAAATTAATCTATTATCACTAGCATACATAAAATAATATCTAGGTAAGCATAATACATACAGTAAACACATAATATATAATGACATCACAGTAATTATTTCTAGCAGTTAATTATTCAAGGATGATAGTACATACAAATAATGATGTTATAATAAATTAGTAAAAACTTTAACGTTGTATCATGGCAAAATCTCTCTGTAAATAAATGAGTTTGGGTGCGTACATAATAGAAAAGCAAACTGGAAGTACGTCTGTAGCATGTATTTATTGTTATTAATCTGGAATCATTGGAATTATTCATAAATAAGGGCCAAGCATGTAAGTAATCACTGCCCACAGCAGTAATAACAAAACAATAGGGAGCTTTACTAGTAGTGCCCGGTAGTGTCCAACATTCGCACTAAATGCATGAAATCCACTCAAATGACTCATGAATCAAGTGTAAAAGCTATTAGGGTGGTACACAAATGGCGCCATTGGTTATATACTGTGGTCAGGTCGTCAAGTTATGACACTTAACGTTAAAGATAGCCTTTTACGCAAAGGTTAAGGAGATAACGATGTCAATGCGGGTGGGTTTCAAAAATTAAGAATTTTGATGGCCCCATTTTTGTTAGCTCCCTTATGATGTTCAACAAAACTTACTAGTTAGGAGGGAAACTTCCATCTTTGCATGCGCAAAAAGATGGAAGCATGTACCTACATGTCTTTGTTCATCTACGTCGAAATAATTAAGTCGCATTTTAATACTAGCGACTTGACTGAAACCACTACAGCCGTGTAAGTATCAGTGGGATCAACCACTATACGAAAACAATAGTTTCTTTCTTTTTTTTTTTTGATTAATGCGTTAATCAATCTGACTTATATTTCCTTATATGTATTACTTTAATATTTCAAATAAAAATAACATTATAATTTTTTAAAATAAAAAAAAAATCCAATTCGCAGACCATCCACCTAACCACCCCCCCCCCCCCCCTCCTGATTGGCATGCAGCCTTCAGACATGAATACAGTGCCCCGTACCCTTAAATACGCTCAGTGTTATAGACACACTATAAACATAGAGTGAGAACTATACTGACTAATCTCAGTATACTCCTATACTCCTATTCGAGAATACCGATTTTGATGCCCATGATGCATAATATCGTCGACGAAGAGGCAAATATGATCATCTCCATTTCGGACTAAAAGCAATTATGATCATCTCCATTCAGCACTAAAAGCAATTATGATCATCTCCTTTTTTCACAAAATACAACTAATCTGATATTTTAATGATTAGTTAAGGGTTTACTAGTTCGAAACTGAGTATATTAGGGGTCACCCATAAATGACGTCATCAAAATATCCTCATTTTACGTTCACATGACCCCCCTGCCATCAGATTACCCGTTACGTAAATAGTTATCTTTAGCATGCAACACCATCAATATCCAAGGCGGTTGCTAGGCCATACCCATGACATCATTTATGGGTGGCCCCTTAAATTTTTTAATCTTTCAATAATGATTTGTTGATGAAATAATTTAATTAAATTAATAAATTAGTGCATCATTCGTGAACGAAAGAATTAGTTCATCAATAAATCATTATTGAAAGATTGAAAAATTTAAGGCGCCACCCATAAATGATGTCATGGGTATGGCCAAGCAAACTCCTTGGATATTGATGGGGTTGCATGCTTATGATAACCATTTACGTAACGGGTAATCTGATGGCAGGGGGGTCATAGGGACGTAAAATGAAGATATTTTGATGACGTCATTTATGGGTGACCCGTAATATACTCAGTTTCGAATTAGCAAACCCTTAACTAATCATTAAAATATCAGATTAGTTGTATTTTGTGAAAAAAGGAGATGATCATAATTGCTTTTAGTGCTGAATGGAGATGATCATAATTGCTTTTAGTCCGAAATGGAGATGATCATATTTGCCTCTTCGTCGACGATATGTAGTAATGAAAAAGGAAAGCTAATTATGTCGTCAATTTCAATTGAAGGAGGACATAAGAATTTACATTTCTCAAGTAATCAATTTCTTCATCTTCGTTTGAGGCTTGGTAAGATCAGCAATGTCCTTGTTTAAAAAACAACATTTAAAAGAAGAGGCTTTCCAGGTTTACTGTATACTGGGGGAGACGGGAGATGGTAAAAATGGGGAAAATATATAATTCAAGGATCTAGAGGGGGGGGGGGAGCTTGCGTTCGGCTAACGGAGGCCAAAATTTCAAAGTGAGTTTTTTCTACTCCTCGTCGGGGTTATAATCGAGCAAAATAAAATATACGAGAATGTCCGATTGCCAATGATTGTACCAATTCGTTTTGTTTATATAACCCATGGGAAATGCATTGCCCGCATCAATTATTACAGTAACTATTGAATTTATTGGCAAATAAAATTTAAATCTACTTCACATACCTACAAAGAAAAAAGCACATAATACACATAATTTTGCGCATTGAAATTGAAATTGAACTACAGCTAAGTATGTCAGCAGTCAGCATATATAACTTTTAAACGTTTTTCGCGTTTTTGCAACGAAGTAATTTTAAAGATATTCGGTTTTAGAGAAATGCAACATTCTACAATTAGAATACATAAAATATTTTCATTTTAAATATTTTAATGACGGGGTATAGTATATTATATTGCAATTAAAGCAATTAAGTACTTGCAATTAATTTAATGCCTCTGGTCAATGTAAAATGTAAAACAGTGAAACCAAACCAGTGACGAATCCAGTGTTTATTAATGCCATTAATGCCAATGCCAATACAGTTAACACAGTACTTTACTTGACAGCAGTGCCACTGCCAGCCAAGTGCCAGAGAAGTGAGAAGTATTAATGAACGAGGCGCAGGCAGCTTTCATCGAGCAGAAACCGCCTACCTTGTCATACGGTGCAGGAACCGTGCTTTCCCGCAGAAAGTCAAATACGTTGAATGGAATCTTAAAACTGGCTTACTGGATTTATTGGTTCCTCTCACATTCAACATTGAAAAGAAAAGCCAGTATCATCTCGCCGAGGTCGTTAGTTATAAGTGGAGTCAGAGAAATTTTGATATATAAGCTGAAATTTTCTGTTCATTTTGTTGTTTTGCAGCTTGTCAAATCTAAATCTAACTAGTAAGGTATACAGAGGACGAGTTCAAGTCTCACTCATGACAGTTTTTGATTTTAGATAATAATTTTAAGGTTTTGTGATTACAAAAGTTGACATGGCTACCAATTTTTTTGTTCCTGGGTGGTAAAGTGCAATCTAAAAATCTAAATCTATAGCAACGGAAATAAAAATATATTTTTACCATTCCTGGATGCAACATACTGGACAGTGGGCAGTATTTATTTAGTGTTTAGTGCTTCTACATGGTGTTTGTTGGAGTAAAGTGCAAAAGTGCAATGATATGTGATACGATTAATAATTTATGAAAGTACTACGAAGAATTTGAGTTGCGGAAATTAGTGGAGCTGGCTTTTACATAATATATAATATTGTGAATTGTATTTAAGGTATGTAACTTTTTGAAGCTTTAAACTTACAAAGTATTAATTATATCCATCCACACTCAACCCAAAGTCACAGTCAACGTTGACAATCGATGTATGCATGATATGATATATACATGGCATTAATAATTCATAGTTGCCAAGAATGTAAATGCTGCTAGTAGTGCTAGTAATACATAATATGTAATAGTAAAGGGGAAGCGAAGGTTAGCCGAGGCTTAAACCCAAGCTGTAGATCCTGAGGTTGTGTCACTGTCACTGAGAGTAGTGTAGTGGGGTGTCCAGAGTTGGGTAAGAATGCTCGGCTACTTAGAAGAGATAGGAAAGATATCAACACAACACACATTTCCCAATGAACTGTCTGTAAGAGCATTTGCTGATAATCGGACGTTAAATAAAGTTTTTGTTAATATGTAATAGTATGCAATGTCAAGTGTAGGAAGCAAAGTTAATTGTAGTAGAGTATGCCAAAGCCAAATCAAAAAACAATAGTGCTCATAATTGTCATAATAATCTGCTGGATGTGTGTTGTATTACGAAAATGGAGTTAACTGATGACGACGGGCTGCATACAACATTGACCATTTGTATTAGTATGCAGCGTTATCTGTTTAAATGCTATCATAGGTTTTAATGGTTTTACTATTACATTGAAATGGTATCTCACTATAGTTAGTTACGTAATATTCGATGGAAGACAGTTTTTTTATTACGGTGTATGTTCTGGGATCAAAATCGAGGTAAGAAATTTTATGGTGTATGGTTAATGGTTGGTGTCAATAGAATTTTGGAATCTTCATGAGAATTGAATTGGATCTTCAGAGTTTACCATCCCTGTAAACTTTCTTCGATCATTGCTGGTTACCCATCCGATCGAATGATCGACGTATTGTCATCCTTCATCGATAACTGGTTGGGTGCTGGCTGGTACAAACTGGCAGTCCGATTGTGCTAGTTTGTTCTGGACTTCCGGGCAGATTTCTCCCCAGTTGTGATTGTGAAAGAATAAAATCAAACCAAAAATATACATTCTTTTTTGGAAACAAATTGTAACAGTATAGCGGAACTAATAAGACAATAATAATAACTGGTAAAAAGTAGCACTTTTTGATTATCGGACTATGCCATACAAATACAAAATGTTCAAGCGATCATGACACTAAATGTTGGAATAGCCACCACTTAATTTTATGATTTTCCTGAAGTGTGTCCTAGTACTTTTAAAAGATTTTTAGAAATAGTAGAACCACTAGAATTTATGTATAATAATGCTATAAGCCATGAGCACATGCTATGTCGCATAAATGAACTAGAAGTGAAAAGCCATTGTAGTTTGTGTGGAATTTTGTTATTTACATGTCAAGAAGTCAACACACTGCACTAGTTTACAAGAAGAAAGACGGACACTAATATTAGTTCTATTGAGATTGAGTAACATTCATTAAATGTACCGTAAAACACCAAATAATAATAACCTGGGCTACCATTACCTCGGCAAAGAATGACCTAAATCCTAAAGGGGCTATACATGAGATGAGCTACTATTATTTTCAATTTTTATCAGGTTGTGTGGTCAAGGCGTGTTTTGGATAAACACACAGTATTGAAAATATCCCAAAGTTAGAAAAAAAGGTGGGTAGTAATTTTAAACTTTCAAACGTAACATGCAGTACTGATTTTGTAAATATTGAATCTTCCTTTGGTTAAAGGCAGGAGTAACAGTAAAATGAGGCAGTTCCGAACGGGAGGAAGTAGAGGAAGCATTATTTGTTTAATAGTCCTTTCTTTAAATAATTGAAAAAATTGGAGAATTTGAATTTCAAATCTTAAATTCAATATTTCGACCGGACACTCACTCAGTGTGAATGTATATAAGTGTATGAACCATTTGATCGGTAATGATTAAGCGAATGTAATAAACTTAAAGCCAGAGGCACGATCGTAAAAGTTTTTCGAATATTTTTGAAAAACTCTAAATAATTTTTTTTACAAAGGCCTACTGTGACGAATTATATATCGTTTTCAAGCTCTTCGAAAGATAAAAATTCGGTTTTTGACTTACGCAACGCACAACAGTTACCGAAAATTTGTTTTTGAAAAGTTTTTTTTCAACAACAAAATTACAAAATCTTTTGTGATCGCTCCGCCGCGCCTTTAATTTTAAGTTAATTAGACTCTACTAATCATTACCATTCGAATGGTGTATTTAAAATTATAAATTGTTAAAAACCTTGCTAAAATTGACTCTTTAAAAAAGTTATGCTGTATTTTCAAATATAGTTAACTTGTGAATGATGTGATTTGTTCTTACTGGTTTCTTTATGGCAAGCGTAATAGTAGCACCAGTTGTAAATAAATATTTACTTTCTTCTTCTTCCCTACTTCGCTCTTTAAAATTGGTTTTTAAGTATTTCAAAAGACCTTTGATAAATCAACCTGTTGATAAATTACGTAAACAGATAGTAAATAAATAATAGCAGAATAAAATGGTATTATAGCTCATTGCCGAGGCATATTATTTGAGAGGGGACATTATTTCTTATTTTTTGACTGGGTTATAATACGAGACGGGCTCCAAAACTGGAGATACTGTACGATGTTGTTTTACGGTATGTTTTCCGTCAGATAAATGAAGAAAAAAATCCAGTTCCAATTTTGAAAGTTTAAAAGTCGTCACTTTCATATTATGTATGCTCTGATGCTGAATTTACATGTGATTGTCTTTTTCACTCCAAAAAATTATTGTTAAGCTATTAGCACATCACAAATTTAATGCAGTAAATAAATTAAATCATAACGTATTGGGTATTACTTCCGTTTAATTACTTATGTACTTCACACATATATTCCCTGTTGCACTGGTTGCACCCTAACTAAAAATTCGTTATAAATTGTAAGTAGTAACATTAATTCAAACGTAAAAGTAGCCGGGTCAAAAATCGACAAGAGAATTAATTGTGCAACATGCAGAATTTAATGTATGATTTGAATGAATGTACTTTGCGTTTTCAACCAGTTTTTATTGGGTTTGAGAGTTGAGTGTGAGGGGGTTCCCGGAATACTCATAATTGAATGCCTCAATGCCTGCGAAACGTCTATTACATACTGTATGCTGTTACGTCTTTTTAAATATAATCTAATTGATAGTTGATAGTCACCCTGAGAAAAACACGCAAAACATTTATTAGGGAGCATTGAAATTTATTATCTCAAAAGCTATGAATGTTCCATTTACAAAACCACACACCGCACCAAGACCGACCAGCACAGCACTCCTCTCACACCACCACACTCCATTAGTTCAATATATGACTACGATTAGAGGACATAATATAATAAGAGGGAACTAGAAAGGAAATATACGTGGCCATGCCATGCCCTACCATGCCATTACCCGTTCTTTCATTTCATTAACCATCACCACACACACACCACTATAAATACTAAATACATTTTGATAAAAAATCATAATTGTTTATCTCTCCATTCTACATACAATTTTACAATTTACATGGAAATTGTGTAGGATTTGGGTTTCACGTAATCCTAATCGTAATCGTAATATCGTATGTCCAATGTTTCAGGAAAGGGCACAAACACTGGCACAGCCACTGCCACAATAGCTACCATCACCAACACCGACACCCCCGACCACTGCACTAATTTAATATATTGATTTACGTCTCCGTGAAATTCTTTAGTTTAAATTTAATCCTTAGTAGGATATATATCGTCTGTGAAGAGCCAAAATGACCCATATCTAATTTAAGCTAGAATCAAAATGAGCTATTTCATAAAAAAAAATGAGAAACGTGCGTAAAATTTTAATTGCGGGTTTTTAAAAATTGTAAAATTTTCTATTTGCATATTTTTGAGAATTGCAAAATATTCTATTTGCACGCTTTTGAAAAGTGGAAAATGTACTATTTACATGTTTTTGAAAATTGTGTAAAATGTTCTATTTACATGTTTTTGAAAAGTGTACAATATTCTACTTACATGTTTTTAAAAAGTGCAAAATATTCTATTTAAATTCTTTCAAGACATGTTTCAATAATTTTGTAAATGATAGTGAACTAACTTGTACAGACATAAACTTAATATATACATTTTGTTTGGTGCAATATTTTAAAAAGAGGAAAGGCTGACGACAACACACAATAATTTAACAGTTTATAAGACCTATAAAATAATTATAAATATTAGCAACATCTATGTATTTGTGCATTTTATCGTTAAGACATAATCCTACCGAAGATCAAACTATACTTTGTATGTAAACGCACTATTAATTGTAATTTAAAGGGGTTGTAAGGGCTCAGGCCAGATATCAACCAGATGAATAAATATATCTTTAATAATTTTGTAAATAGTGGATTTTGTTTCTAGCTACAAATGGATATGGGTCATTTTGTTTCTTCACAGACGATATATACATTAATAGATGAAATTATTATGGGACCAGTGCCAGTGGCAGCGCGAACTCGCGTTATAATAAACACTCGTGTTTGTAAGGGCCTGCATATGTACAACAATTGGCATTATTCTCAGCATGAGTTCCAGTATCGTGCAATAGAAAATTGCATATATGCACCTACTTACATTTAAATTCCTTCGTTGGTTTTGGTTTTAGTTTATAGGCTTGGGTTTCAAGTTTTAGTTTTAATTTGAGTTCCTCTCTAAATGAAGCCAAATTTGCCTAATGACTATGACTTTTATTTTAATTCCTCATACTATACTCATTAAGGTCAGGATTCTGACTGAGGATGGGGATGGGATAGGGACACAAGTCCTGTCTGTGTCTGTTTGTATGTGGAGGACAGTGGGACAGAGACAAAGAGAAAGTTGTCTTTTATTCCTCCCGCCCACTACTCCACACTCCTGCTGATGCTGATGCTCTGCAACCTCGCTCCTCGTTTAATGAGACTTTCTCCTTTATCCAACTCCTAACAATGTGTATAAATATATTATATGTAATTATGCTTAGAGAGAGAGAGAGACTAGACGGGGAAACGAGAACACGAACAACCAACTTATTTTCTTAGGCTTCGTGTTCGTCTTGGTCTTGGACTTGGCCTTGGTCTTTTTGAGTATATAGAAGATGTCGCCAAGTTTTGCTTACATTGCATGCATCCGTGACTTTAGTTTGGGTCTTTTGGTTTGAGTTGGAGAGCTGGAGATGAAATGAAATGAAATACAAGAAACATTATTACTCTTTTTCTCAGAACTAGAACCAGCACCACACCAGTAACTTGTATAAGTTATGGACCTAATTTAGAAGATGAGAGGGAACGGATAGAGCCTTTTGCAAATTCAGCTATGTACTACTAATACACATCGTCTGTGAAGAACCAAAATGACTCATATCCAATTTAAGCTACAATCAAAATGAGCTATGTCATAAAAACAAAATGAGAAATATGCGTAAAATATTAATTAGTAGTTTTTTCAAAATGTAAAATGTTCTATTTACATGTTTTTTTCAAAGTGTAAAATGTTCTATTTACATGTTTTTTTCAAAGTGTAAAATGTTCTATTTACATGTTTTTTTCAAAGTGTAAAATGTTTTATTTACATGTCTTTTTCAAAGTGTAAAATGTTCTATTTACATGTTTTTTTCAAAGTGTCAAATGTTTTATTTAAATGCTTTCAAGACCTATTTGAATATTTTTGTAGATAGTAGATATTGCTTCTAGTTAAAAATGAAAATGGGTCATTTTGATTCTTCACAGACGATATAAGTATAAAGATGAATGTAACAGCATTCCTTTGTTAGTCTGTGTTCTGATCTGCCCTATTGATATACTCATATAGCTGGAGTGCTATGCAACGCTCATTTGGAAAGTATGGCATAGCAGCAAACATGGAAATTTTACCCACTAAAGTGAATACTCTTCTACTCATTTTGCTGTATATATATTAATGTTACGTAAGCATTTAAACGTTTGCGCACTTTATTATAAAAAAACAATGTACTGTGACTTTGTATTACAAACACTATGAAAAAACCATTACCAAACAGAGTAAAAAATAAAATGACAAATTAGGAATTACTTAAATATTTTATTCAGCATTGCGGTGATCTTTTCTATTTTTTTCTGGTGGCAATGCCGGTCGTTGATATAAGACTTGGTCACAAGGCCACTTTAAGCCAGCTGCCAAATATACATACATAGTGAGTAAGAAATTACTTATTTTCTGCACAGTTGACTGTATTGCCAGTAATTCTTTTTGTTTTTCTTGTTCTCAAGTTAGAAGTTGTATGCACAGAAAAATATTTTAAATGGTGTAAATATAAATATTAAGCTTACACTTTTTTCAAAAGTTTTAAGCGTTTTGAAATTAAAATGAAAATTTTTTTTTAATAATTTATTACAAAAATATTAAAAAAGAAAGTAAAAATGATTTAATACTTTTAATTCCTATATCTTATGCAATTATTTTAATTTCGTAAGTAAATAGGTAATTTACACAATTGATTATCATTACTTAATAATAATTTTCAATTCATTTCTTTTCGTAGAGTTACGGGGATGTCGGATGTAGTAGATCCCGAGACACTGCTAGAATGGCTGAGCATTGGTCAAGGGGAAGAGCGCGATATGCAGCTCATAGCCTTGGAGCAACTCTGTATGCTTCTTCTTATGTCAGACAATGTGGACCGCTGTTTCGAATGGTAATATCTGTGAAATACAAACAATCTTTTAAATACTTATTGCTAATTATGCTGATCAATTAAATTGGGTTGACATGCCATGTTAGTTAGTGAAGGTTATGTCTACATAAATTGGCAACAATTATTTTGTTTTGAATTAGTTTTACTTTTTCTATAACATCGTATTGCATATTAAAAAAATGAATGCGTATTTCCTTCTTGACAATAATATTGACTTCACTGGAAAGAACAATATCAATATTGTATGCCCAAAGTCCAACGCTTAGCAAAAAATGTAATAAAAAGACTTTAGAGGCACGTATATATACATACGCATACATAAGTAATTCTAATGTGTGATATTTTCATGAAAAATAAACGTGGACCGCTTTTCTTTGATTTTGTTTGCAGTTGTCCCCCTAGAGCGTTTTTGCCTGCTCTGTGCCGAATTTTCTTGGATGAGACAGCTACAGAGTCAGTACTTGAAGTGACAGCCCGAGCTTTGACTTATTATCTTGATGTTTCTGCAGAATGTACTCGGCGGATCGTGTCTGTAGACGGGGCAGTAAAGGCTATTTGCAATCGATTAGTTGTTGCTGAAACAAGCTCGAGGGCTTCAAAGGATTTAGCGGAGCAGTGTATCAAGGTAAGTCATTATATAATAATAATAATTGTTCGCGTTGCTTAACCCTGCGAATTTTTTAATTTAGGTATTTAAATAAAATAAGTTAATCGTATATTATCGATCTGGGATTGCGTAATCGAAGAATGCATTATCTTATTTATCTTTTTCAATTTTTGGGTTATCACGAAATCACGATCAAATTGAGTATCTAACTCGAAAAATTATTTAGTCAAATAATGTTTAAAATTAAATTTTATAATAATTGCTGAAAATGCTGAAGCAAAGAAAACATTTCGCAAATTTTAACATTTACGTTTTTTTTATGTTGGCAATAATTATTTGGGAGGTCAATTTGTACAATTTCGTAAATTTTCGAAAAACAAATCCTTAGTGTTTTGGACTTGACTACCTTTATAAATGTTTCATTGTCCAAGTCAGTGATTATTTGCGAAAGATATAGCTGGCAAAACATCAAACCCATCATCTTGCCCTCCCGTTTTATCCCTATCAGAGGAACTTGGACAACTAATGTTTAGGAATAATGCATTAATTTTAATGTGGAGTAATTTATGCTTTTATTTTGTCACAACGTCGACGTCTGTTAACCGACTTGAGGCTCTAAATTGTTATGAGTTGTTTTTCTCTGGTGTTGCTTTGCTTGAATGGGAAATACATTTTGTATATTATTTAAAGAAATACCAGTCTAATTCTCGCATTCTTTGTTTGTAGGTACTGGAATTAGTATGCACCCGTGAAGCTGGAGCAGTGTTTGAAGCTGGAGGTCTGAATTGCATCCTCACTTTTATTCGCGACAATGGCACCGTCGCTCACAAGGATGCACTTCACTCAGCAATGTCAGTGGTGTCGCGGTTGTGCTCAAAAATGGAGCCACAGGACCCTTCATTGCCACCGTGTGTGGAGAGTTTATCCACTCTCCTTCGTCATGAAGATAGTCATGTAATTATTACATTTCGAAATTTGTTCATTGAATTTAAATTATCAATTTTCCACCTTTTTACGTTTAAGTTTTCAATTTGTGTATGTTGTGTAGGTTGCAGATGGAGCATTACGGTGCTTTGCTTCGTTATCCGATCGGTTTACAAGACGGGGCGTCGATCCTGCCCCACTCGCTGAGCATGGGCTAGTTCGTGATTTACTGGTGAGGATGTCGAGTTCATTAGGAAATGCAAGTGCGAGCTCAGCTGCAAGGACTCCAGCTACAGCAACGGCTGGAGCCACTGGAGTTTCTTCTGCTTCAAATACGCCGAATGAGCAAAAGAATACTGCGAGCGTGTCGACAATTATAAGCCTTTTATCCACCCTTTGCCGTGGATCTCCTTCCATTACTTATGTATGCTAAATTGGGTCCTTGAAAATCATACTAAAGTTCATTAAATTTAGATAAGGTGTATGCTGTGTTGTTTGCTTATGAGCTCTTTCATTATTATTTTGTAGGATTTACTGCGTTCAGAATTACCTGATGCTCTAGAAAAAGCTCTTAAGGGCGATGAGAGGTGAGTTCATTTTTTGTGAATTTTAAGTCAATTTGTTTATTTTTATTAGTAAAAGAGGTGATCTAATGAAGACGAATTTCTTCATTGTTCGCTAAACTTTAATGTGAGGAGACTACCTTTGTCTAAAGTGAGGACGGGGTAAGCAAATTGAAAGACGGGGTTTAATAAGTTGGTTTTTGTTGTTTTCCTTTTAAGATGTATATTGGACACAATGAGGCTAGTGGATTTACTTCTGGTACTTCTTTTTGAAGGAAGAAAAGCACTTCCAAAGTCAGGAAGTGTTGCAAGTGCTCGTTTAGCTAGTCTCAGAAGGCAGGATGCAACGGGTGAAAAAACACACCGTCAGCTTATTGATTGCATTCGAAGTAAAGATACGGAGGCACTCATTGAAGCGATTGAGAGTGGAGGTGAGAGAGAATTTTTGTAGAATCTAAATCTAAAATAAGTCAGTAACTCAGGAGTGAATAAATTCCTGGCGTTTGGAATTTCGCATAAGATGTAGCCTAAGTTTGCGTGCGCTGCGTATTTTCTTTTTCTGTAACCTAAACTTATATACCACTTCGTTCTGTGTCCCAGGAGTTGAAGTTAATTTTATGGACGACGTTGGGCAAACACTGTTGAACTGGGCTTCTGCTTTTGGAACTCAAGAGATGGTGGAATACCTGTGTGATAAAGGAGCTGATGTGAATAAAGGGCAAAGATCATCTTCTCTTCATTATGCGGCTTGTTTTGGACGGCCTGCAATTGCCAAAGTGCTTTTGAAGCATGGGGCTAATCCTGATCTGCGAGATGAAGATGGAAAAACTCCGTTAGATAAAGCAAGAGAACGAAATGATGAAGGGCATCGAGAAGTTGCAGCCATTTTACAGTCTCCTGGTATGAACTTGGATTATAGTTTATTCTGCGTAATGGTGTCCAGTGATAATGCTTTTTAAATGTTAGATACGTGACAAATTGCAACTGTTGTTTATTAATTGAGGATATTTCTTACTCATTACCTGTAGGGGAGTGGATGATGCAAGCAGAAATAGGAAGAGAGCGAACAAAGTCTGAGTCAGAAGAAGTACCACCGGAAGCTAAGGGCGACCCTGAAATGGCACCTGTCTATCTTCAACGACTTTTGCCTATATTTTGCTCTACATATCACTCCACAATGGTTTTAGCTGTTAGGTAAGCTATAGACTACAGCATTGACTTACCAGTCGAGCCAAATTTATGATTTAGGGATGTTTATACTCAAGTTGTTACAAGCTGTATTGCATCTGATTGATTTGATATTTTTGTGCAGACGAGCAAGTTTGAATTTGATCAAGAAGATGATCCATTATATACCCGCCACATTATTAAATAAGTTGTGCAGCCCAGATGCTTCTACGTATACTCTTGGTGCTGTTCTTGTGGAAGTAATTGCAGCCGTTCTAGATAATGAAGAAGATGATGATGGTCATCTGCTGATCCTGAATATGATAAAAGATTTGATGGTGAAAGCTCAGGATATATTTGTGGAACATTTTGCCCGACTGGGAGTTTTTGTTAAAGTTTTGGCACTGTGCCCAAATGAGCCCGAGCTGTCTAAGAAGGAGGAGACTCCCGAGAGATTAGAGACGGAAGCAGTAACACTTGAAGATTCAAAAGAGATATTGATTGGGAAACCGTATCATTGGCGGGATTGGTGCATCTGCCGGGGGAGAGATTGTTTGTACGTATGGAATGAAGCCGCAGCTCTAGAATTATCTAATGGAAGTAATGGATGGTTCCGGTTTGTGCTGGATGGGAAACTTGCTACAATGTATTCATCTGGCAGCCCTGAAGGTGGATCAGACAGCTCGGAGAACCGCAGTGAGTTCATTGAAAAACTTCAGCGAGCAAAAACAGGGATTAAAGCTGGAGTTCAGAGCCAACCTATTTTGAGCGTTGTTGGAGGACCGCAGCTTAAAGTAGGGAATTGGGCTTTTGCGTGTAAACGAGATGGAGAACTAAGTGTGCACAATACGGACGGCCAACAACAAACTACAATTCTAAAGGATGATTTACTTGGATTTCTTTTCGAATCAAATCGAGGAACAAGACATTCATTTACTGCTGAAACAACACTTGGTCCAGAATTCTCAACTGGCTGGGTGGGGAAGAAAGGGAAGCGTCTCCGGTCTAAGCATGAAGCTTTAAAACAAAAAATCAAAACGTTAGCTCAAGAAATTCACGAAGGTCATTTCCAGGCGGCCCAATCTCAGCCAAGAGGAGTTGTTGCTAAATTAGGCACAATTGTTGCTCAGATTGAACGAGCATGTTACAAACAAGTACGTGGGTAGTTAGTCATACGTGCTCAGTCGTACATATGTATACACTGGAAATTTATTAAAAGTGTGAAAATTAGCTGCTTTGATTAATTTTCTCCCCCTGCAATATTAAAACAATCGTAAAATGCATGTTATACTTTTTTTTTTCGTTAGTCGGGACATCGTGAAGACTCGGTTTCGTGGCAGCAGGTGTTGAAGACGGCGTTGGATGAACTGACACGTTTACTGAAGGATGATAGTTTAGTCTCTGCGTATGAGCTTCATAGTTCTGGCCTAGTTCAAGCTTTAATTCGTCTCTTTGCCTCCGAGCACGAGCGAGACTACGAAACTGTTTATGGAAAATCCAGTCGACGAAGACACATGGCTATGCTTCAACAAAGAATCGACGTATTCAAGTCATGTTTGAAGGAGAGAATGCTGGATGGGATTAAAATCTGTCCTGGAGTGGCACTTGTCAAGAAGCTGGTTTCAGTTTTGGAAACTATAGAGAAACTCCCAGTTTTATTATATGAATCGTCAGGTGCTAACTACGGGCTTCAAGTTTTGACAAGGCGCCTTAGATTTCGATTGGAGAAATCTTCGACGGAAAGTTCACTTATTGATCGTACCGGAAGAACATTAAAAATGGAACCACTCACAACTATTGGCCAATTGGAAAGTTATCTTTTAAAAATGGTTGCAAAGCAATGGTAATTAGCGTGAACTTCAGTATACAATTAACAGAAGCTACCACAGATATATTTGGATAGGTTTTTATAACCGCTATTTATTGTTTGTAAATTCTTTAAAAATTGGTAGGTATGACTATGATCGGTCTACTTATACTTACGTGAGGAAGCTAAAAGAAGGGCAGCCAGTGTCATTCCGACATCAACAAGACTTTGACGAGAATGGAGTATTGTACTGGATCGGGACTAATGCAAAGTGAGTGGATGGCTTAAAAACGATTAGTTAATAGTAATTATTATTGGGCGGGTAAATGTATGTTCATGATTCAGTGAATCTCAAAATGTACTATTGATGAAATTGTTTTGTACAGGACAAGCAACGACTGGGTTAATCCTGCACAGTACGGTCTCGTGATTGTTTCCTCGTCAGAAGGTAGAAATCTCCCGTATGGTCGCTTGGAAGATATACTTAATCGGGACTCGTCTGCTTTGAACTGTCATACTAATGATGACAAAAAGGCTTGGTTTGCGATTGACTTGGGAGTGTGGATTATACCGAGCAGTTACACCCTGCGCCATGCTCGAGGATACGGACGATCCGCTTTGAGAAATTGGATGTTCCAGGTCTCTAAAGATGGGATTACTTGGACGACGTTGTACACTCATGTTGAAGACTGTAGTTTGAATGATCCAGGTAGTACAGCATCCTGGCCTATTGAGACTTCATCGGACGAAAGTCAAGGCTGGAGACATATTCGACTTCAGCAAAGTGGGAAAAATGCTTCCGGACAGACACACTACCTAAGCTTGTCTGGATTTGAAATCTATGGAAAAGTTACTGGTGTTTGTGACGATTTAGGTAAGGCCACGGGGGGATAAAAATCGATGCAATTATGGATAGAATATGGAGGGATGTTTTTTTCTTTTCTTGAAATGTTGGACTTCAGTCATAATAAGATTTGTTATGTTTGTGCGTGTTTAGGGAAAGCTATGCGTGAGGCTGAAGCAAATCTGAGGAAACAGAGAAGATTAATAAGAGCTTATATGCTTAAGCATATGTCGACAGGAGCTAGAGTTGTTCGAGGTCTGGATTGGAAATGGAGAGATCAAGATGGAAATCCAGCTGGAGAAGGAACAGTTACCAGTGAATGGCACAATGGTTGGATTGACGTAACTTGGGATCAAGGTGGTTCTAATTCGTACAGAATGGGGGCGGAAGGGAAGTATGACCTAAAATTAGCTCCAGGATATGACCCAGAGTCGGTTCCAGTGCAGGTGTCCGGAGTACAGTCCTCGTCAGTCAAGTCTTCAGGGAAAAATCCAGCGAAAGTGAAAAGTAGTGAGAGTAGTTCAGTAACGCCGTCAAGTTCAGGATCAGGAAAAGTTAGTGTACTCACAAGCAGAAAATGCAGTTCAACTTCTAGTCTTCCTGAGGCAATGGATGGGAATGTGATGAAGCCATCTGTCGCTTCAACTGACCAGGCATCGTCAGCAGATAATCTACTGGTGAATAAAGTTGCAGAGATGATGGCAGAATCTGTGCTGTCAACAGCCCAATCTGATTTGACAGAGTCTGTTATTGCTGGTTTGAATGCTCAAGATGATATTCACCCCATCACTAATATTTCTCCACCATCAGTTCCTGTCTCGGATCTAGCTACAATTGTGGAGTCCGTTTCCTTGGGAGACAACAGCGAGGATGAAGGGCTGCCATTACATCTCCCGAGTAAGCCGAGTGAAGCTCTTGGTGCTGCCCTAGCAGTTGCTCATGCAATGGGAATAGCTCACAAAGCCAGCAAATCCGTTGGGCATCTTACTAAATCTTCGGTAAGCACCGTTGAAGTACAATTAGAGAGTATGCAATTATATAGTTCTTGATTTATTGATTATGCCAAGGGATCACCTTCGAGCTGATACAAATTGTTGCTAGATGTGAACATGGTTTTATTTGTACTGTGTAGACTGATCCATCGGGAGCAGGAAGTTCTGTAGATTTTGGACATGAACGTTGCCCTTACGATGATGCTGAATTTCTGAATAGTGTCAAAAATGGAAAGAACGCCGTTCTCACAGCTGCCAGTCAAAAAGCTAGTGGTGGTGTTTCTATTAGTAGTTCAAGTGGAGCTGCAAGTTCAGCTAGTAAATCTCAAGGTAAATCGTCAAATATGAGCTCGATTGACGTGAGTGAACTCGCGCTTGCACCACCCGCACTAAAAGACGTAATGAAATTGATTGCGATCCGGCGAAATATTCGAGAAGAAAATGAAGCTTCTGCTTCCGCCGCTGAAAAAGGAACTCCAAATGGTGGGAGTGGGAAATCTCGTCGTACCTTAGGTAAATTTTCCTTTTGATTTACTATGCTTAGGTATGGGGGTAGTAGGTAACTTGTTACGTTGATACAAAACCGAGATAGCTGGGTAAAGTGTCCAGTTTCATATCCATGCAACCAAATGGACACGGGCAGGGTTTGGACAGCTAGCTATCTCGACTTTGCATCCAGAGAATAGATTCATTTTAAGGTAGGTACCTAGTTTAGTAGCAGTAGTAGATTTTATTTTAGGGTGGGTGTAAAGTAATCGGGTGTGGCGTTAGTTTTGGATTATTTTTGTGTGGAATAATTTCACACTGCTGTCGGGCATGGATTCTGGGTGGTGTTTATTCCGATTTCTATATTCTATATATTATTTGTTTTGGGCGGTTTTTCATATTCCTATAAAATAATTTTGAACTAAAGGGAACAATAGCTTCTTAACGCAGAAATTTCTTCGATTATTGTAACAATATCCGATTTATGCCACACCAATAATTTAATCTCACACTTATTCAACAGTTTTTAGACTCATACGTTGTTTTGAATCTCATTTCATTCGCCCCCCCCCCCCTCCACCCGTTCCAGATCATTCACTGGTAGTATCAAAGGTTATTTATTTTTCTAGTAGTAACATTTACGTTAGGTCTAGGACTAGGTTGACTAAGGTTAGTAGTTGTGGTTCCAAAATATGTTTCGCGTATTTCTCGTCTGTTATACTACTTTTATACACTCTTGACATGAATCCTATGTAATTATTACCATGCAATTATATGACGCAGCGTGTAATCCTCTTAATTCTTGTCCTCTTTCCCTGCTTGTCATACTTCCTTTTATTTGTTATCAACATTTTTTAGCATCATATATAGGTTTAACTCACGTTTTGCAAAATAATTTAAAAACATAAAAAGGATCTTTCTATGATTTTAATGTATCAAAAAGGACTTTCAAAGTTATCGGTAGATAAGGCATGTTGTCAGTTGTCGTTGTTGCGATTGATTTTTAAGTTCCTTTAACAGATTGTACTAAAATATTTCCTTTTACCTAATTAATTGTTTTGTGAGTTTTGTCAGTTTAACTTCACATGATCAAATAGTATTGTTTGTAAATCGTGTAATGTTAATGATAGTGACTACTTACAGGGAAATTAAAAAGATATATAAATAGATATATTAATGTATTAATGAAGTAAACATAAAAGAACTGCCAACTGCGTAGTTTCATCCATGTAAGGGATAAACCAGATGCGTGTTTTGTATATGTGTGACTCATAAAACTCTTGATTACTTGACCCACTGTTGTAGCATGGCTGGGCTCGAATAGCAAAGGGGGTTTGGGAAGAGGGTCAGAAAGCCAAGTGGTGGTGGCAGCCCAAGGAAGGGAAGTCAGTAGTACTGCGACTGCCATGTCCGTGACCTCCCCTTCAGCAATGTCCATGTCACCAAATCCTAAGAGTGTGTCCGTTCCTAATTTATCCTCCTCAGAGTCTCCCATGTCGAATTCCTCGTCGACCACCTCCGCTTTCTCCTCCTCCTCCCCTCTTTCCCCTAACAATAATAATTTCAGTAATACCTCCTCCTCTTCCTTGTTGGACAGTTTGAGTGCTATCGCTCGTGTTCGCTCGCTAATCAGTAGTGCAAAGTTTCCCTCTGTCTCACATAACAATGTTTTCTCCTCCTCTACCTCCGCTGCAAATAATTCGACAGGCTCCTCAAATCTTTATCCTACCAATGTCTCTACTAATCATCAACACCATCATCACAATCCTTCTAGTCATAATCCTAACTTCCCTTTTGGACGTGCACCTCACTCTGTCTCGAGTCTGGTTAGAATCGCACTTTCCTCCAATTTTCCAGGTTTGAAATCAACACACTAAAGTTATTGTATACCTATTTCTTTTTATTCTTGTTCTCATCTCTTGTTTGCGTCATTTGATTTTGTTTTCATCTTTTTGTACACTTTGTTCCAGCTAAGTTGTGGCTATACCTTACTGAGCTCATTATATAGTATAGGAGCAGTATCAGATTAATAGCTTCAGATTATTTAAATTACCTAGGTATTTTTCGAATCTCGTGAGAGAATGTGCGTGCTGGTTGTAGGATTTTTCCTACCCGGACTTTTCCTACCCGGACTTTTACTACCCATTTGGCTTCTACGCGGATTTTTCCCACCCGAATTTTTCCTACCCAAGACCAAACCTAGGACTTTTCCTACCCGAGACTATTACTTAGTACATAGAAATAAAACAGAAGCACAACTATTTATGAGTGCCCCGTAAACTAACTCCAGGTTATAATAAAATGCAAAAGTTGTGGGCATATCATTGCGCAATGTGTAGTTTCTTTTTTGTACATGGGTAGGAAAAGTCCTTGGTTTGGTCGTGGGTAGGAAAAGCCCGGGTAGGAAAAATCCGCGTAGAAACCAAATGGGTAGGAAAAGTCCGGGTAGGAAAAGTCCGGGTAGGAAAAATCCGTTTACCGTGCGTGCTAGCTAAGGATAGCATTTGACAATAAAGTATTCAAACCAATAAAATGCAATTTTGGTTTCGTCTTATAAAATTATCTTTCCCCAGAACTGATGCATCTTAATTGTTAGTTTTTGAATCTTTGGTTTATCAGGAATATTAGCGTGAAATAATTGAATGTAGTTTGTAACTAATAACTAGGTAGCTCTTCTTGTGTATTAGAGTGCATACTTGTATGAGCTTTTACTATTTTCCACAGTCCCATAGTTTAACAGAGTCAGTAATAATGCCAGTACAAGGGTGAGGTGCCTTACATAGAAACTGTTGAAATGTGAGAATTTGTGGTTTTGTCCCGCACTGATTACATTCTTTAATTCTTATTTGATGAACATCTTAAGATTTTACAGGTGCCTTAATCTGTTTGACAACGTTCAGTTGTTGAAACATCTTGCTGTTGCTTATAGATTCCAAACCCAAACATACAAAATTAATTATTACTATTACATAATTAAAAACTAACTCAACTCTACTAGCAAACAGTGCCTAACTTATTAACATTCGAAAATTTAAAAAAAATATGGAACCTTCTTGTATTGTGTTGCATTAAAATTTTTCAATATATTATTTGTTTCGCTTACTTTTGTAAATATTAGATGTTAATTATTATCTATTTTTGTAGCTTTTGAATGATGGGCATCTTATTGCTATTGTATTTTTGTCGAGACTTGTTTGAAATAATAGTTTGTTTATAAATGTACTTTAGGTGGATTGTTGAGCACAGCTCAGAGCTACCCAAGCTTGTCACCAAGTAATAATACAGGAAGTTCGGCTGGGGCCGCTGGCGTTTCGGCAGGAGCTCAAAGTTTGGGTCAAGCTTTGACCATGAGTTTAACATCAACTTCTAGTGATAGCGAACAGGTAATTTTCATGCATTTTAGTACACATTTTAAAAGCTGAACTTAGCACCAAGTTTTGCCAGATTGTTTATATGTGTGCGTTAATACTTATCTAAACTTTTCTATTTATTGGGTGCATTGAAAAGGATTTCTTGGAAACTTGCCGAGCCACAACTTTGTTAGCTGAGCTGGAAGACGACGAGGAGTTGCCTGAAGATGAGAACGATGACGATGAAGAAAACGAAGATGATTACATGTATGAAGAAGCGGTAAGTGGAGAGTTATTTTAATTAATTTTGATATTTTTATGTATTGTCATTGTGCACGTGGGAGCACGTTTGAGCGGAAAGCTGTAAAGGGTATTAAATTTTGGGTTATAATTTTTTTGTTTTACAGGATGATGAATGTTTCGAAGTACGTCCAGGTAAGAGACGATCCTGGGATGATGAGTTTGTTTTAAAACGTCAATTTTCTGCTTTAATTCCCGCTTTTGATCCTCGCCCCGGCCGTACGAATGTCAATCAAATTAGTGACGTCGAAGTTCCATTCCCCGCTGAAAATTCGAACTCAGGACAAGAATTTCTGGTAACTGAGGATGATTTTGGTGCCACGCAGCACGCGAAATTACGTCTTGTTTTACGAGGTCCATCTCTACCAGGGGTTAGTTTGAATAAATTCATTGTGCTAATATCAGAAAATACATTTCACTAATATTACAAAAAGAAATATAAACAAATTGTAACTATTATTTTAGTGTTTTTGCATTTTTTTATTTAATTAGGTCCCAGATGTCGAAATTGATTTAAGTAGTAATAAATCCACCATTTTCCAAGTGGTACAGGATCTGGTTCAAGCATCACAATTAGGTACAAAACAGGAGAAGCTACGTCGCATTTGGGAGCCAACTTACACGTGAGTTCCGTTGTAATAATATTTGAACGTGGTTTACTTCGTTGTGCAGCCTCTTAGTGTAATTCCTAGTTATTAAAATGTAATGAATGTTTATGTATGTGTTTAGGATTGTGTATAAAGAAGAGAAAGAAAGTAGCAGCGGCAAGGATGGAGAAGAGAAAGAATGTTTAGATGCGTATGGTCTGAGTGTGATAGGAAGCCGAACGATTTCTCCTTCACCGTCTTCTTTGTCCCAGCCAGCTTGTAGTGTGGAGGAAGTAATTAACTTGCTTCGTCATTTGTACTCACTAAGTACTTCCAATAAACCAGTTGAAGATACCCTTATCAGCTTGGACAGCAGTAGCTCTGCCAAAGGCTTCTTTGTATCCCACGATGAATTTATGAGCAAGAAAATCACAAATAAATTGGCGCAACAACTTCAAGATCCATTAGTCTTGGCGTCTCGAGCATTGCCAACTTGGTGTGAAGATCTCACTTACTCGGCCCCCATGCTTTTCCCATTCGATACGAGAAACCTGTACTTTAGTTGTACTGCTTATGGAACATCCAGGTACTGATTTCATTTTAATTACAATGTCAGAGAATAGTGTAATTATCCTACGCCTGGGTGTATGAATGCAGCAAGAGTGCTTTTTTAAATTTGCCCTATTCTGTGCTTGCACTGTAGGTCTATTATTTGGCTTCAAAATCAGCGAGATATGATGACATCAGAAAGAACGCGTCGTCGAGAAGATCCTCATGAATTTAGACTGGGACGTTTGAAACACGAGAGAGTGAAAGTTCCCCGGGGGAATAATCTCCTAGAATGGGCAATACAAGTAATGAACTTCCATGCAAGCCGTAAATCAGTGTTGGAGATTGAGTTTGCGGGTGAAGATGGAACAGGGCTGGGACCCACATTGGAATTCTACGCCCTGGTAGCAGCTGAGTTGCAACGAAAGGATCTGTCGATGTGGTTATGTGATGATTTGCCCGACTCTAATAGGTAGGCTGGTTGCACCATTTTAATTGGAAAATCGTTGCATCCTGCTGGGAATATCTTTTTAAGGTTGTAAACAATGCTTTATTAAATCATTTAGATATGATCAGCCCTCAGTTATTGATGATTCCACTGTGAGACCAGCTGGATACTATGTACAAAGACAAAGTGGAATTTTCCCAGCGCCATTAGTTCAAGATAGTAGTTCGTGTGAGAAAGTTTGTCGTTACTTCCGATTCTTGGGGATTTTTATTGCTAAAGTACTTCAGGATGGACGTCTGGTTGATCTCCCACTCTCGCGACCATTCTTTAAACTGCTCTGCTCAGGAGAATTCGGCAGTGAAGCTCGTGAACGGTAAGAAAGTTTCGCAATATTAATCCTTCGAGCAAATCCGTAGTCGGAGAGAGTAATAGACTATTCTGTATGAATATACCTACATTTCTATTTCAAAATGCGTCGTGAAATAAAGTAAGAAAAAATGTAGGTACTGCTGAGGAAACCGAGAGTTGGTCCGGGCAAGGATGTAGTGCCGTTCACTTTGGGTGTGTAAACTTATCCTTGCCCGGACCAACTCTCGGTTGCCTCCGGTTAATAGGTAGTTTGTATACATGAATTTGGGTGCCCCGTGATGAACAAAAAAATATACGACCGTTTTGTCATTGTTAGTGCAAGAAACGAGAGAGTTGCCACTCCAATCTCGGAAGAAGACATAATGGTTTCCTCCTACATTTCACAAGAGAGTGAGAAAGAAATGGAATTGGATCCACCCAAATATCGACTGATGATGGACAATCGTCCTTGGCACACTGGAATTTTGACTGTTGAAGATCTCATGGAAATTGATTCTCATCGTGCACGTTTTCTGCAACAGTTACAAGAATTGGCAGCTCAAAAACGCCATATCCTTCATGATAATTCACTGTCGGAGTCGGATAAATTACGCCAAATTCAAAATCTAGCCCTACCACAATTAGCAAGTCAAGAGCCAGGCCCAGCTATCCGTCTTGAAGAATTAGGACTGAATTTTCAATACTCACCTTCTTCTCGTGTTTTTGGCTTCGGCGCCATCGACCTCTGTCCTCGTGGAGAGTTTGAAGACGTAACTATTGAGAACGTAGAGGACTATGTGGAACTTTTGACAGACTTTTGTTTGAGCAAGGGGATTCACAAACAATTAATGGCTTTGAAAGAAGGATTTGATCTTGTCTTCCCTATGGAAAAGCTTGGTGCTTTCAGTCCAGATGAAGTTCGTCTTATGCTTTGTGGTGATCAAGCTCCAAGCTGGACTCGTGAGGATGTTCTCAATTATACTGAACCTAAATTAGGATACTCTAGAGATAGGTAAGTATCAAATTCAAATCTCATTTTGAATTTTGACTGAAAAACAAAGTTACTAAATTGGAGCGGTAGTTAGTATTTTTGTTGTCACTTACTTGTTTGTGTAATGAATGAATGGAAATTTCCTTACAGCCCGGGATTCCAACGTTTCGTGAACGTTATGGTTTCGTTGACCAGCGAGGAGAAGAAATCCTTCCTACAGTTTACTACAGGCTGTTCATCTTTACCTCCAGGAGGATTAGCCAATTTACACCCTAGACTAACTGTTGTTCGTAAAGTAGATGCTGGAGAAAGAAGTTATCCATCAGTTAATACATGCGTTCACTATCTTAAATTACCTGAGTATCCCTCGGAAGAAATTCTAAGAGAGAGACTTTTGGCTGCTACAAAAGAAAAGGGATTCCATTTGAATTAGATAGATAACAAGGTGTTTAGTAACATTATATTGTAATTATAATCGTATATAGAGTATGACGGATTATTGTTATAGCGGTTACAGGTTCATGTTACATTTATTACAAAAATAAGTGTATCACTTACCGAACCAGAAATGAAATGGTATCAATATGTTATTATAAATATATAATTATAGTTTAAGAGTTTCTTCAATACCAATTTAATTAGTTTCTCAGTAACTTCTTCAGTCCCTAATGTGAATCCACCCGAGGAGGTCGTACTAAAGTATTTCTCTCGTCGACAATAATATTATTTTCATGGTAGTGTATATATGCTTTTTATGTATGTATGAAGAATTTCTGAATTATTTTTGCTCTATAGACGAAGATAATATTAAGTTAATTTTTAACTTATATTTTAACCTTAAAAAGCGTCGTTGTTTTTTTTCAGATTTAATGTATCCTGTGTAGTTGCAAATCCTTTACTTTAATGAGACAAAGGTAGATATTACATAGAGTTCTTGGGGAAGCGATTGCTTAAATGTTAGTAATTACTGTGATCCTTTGAGCTTGATTGCTTCATTTTCCCCTTTAATTTAATCGAATAGGATGATGAAATTTTAGATATCTAGTGATGTAATAAATAATAAATATATATATATATATACTTGTAATAAAGTTAATGCTTACATTTGTTCCATATGCCTTACTTATTTCTGTGTCTTCTAATTATTTTCATTATTATTGTTGTAAGTGTCTGACTTAATTCTTTACTACGTATACCAGTAGGTTTGCTTCTTTGATGTAGGCTATGAATAATTATTATATTTCTTCCTGAATACAATATGACAATATTATTCATTATTATGGAAATTAACAGGGTATTTAATTCATGAAGTAATGCAAAACGTAGTGCTTAATATTTTCGAAATCTTCTAATGTTATTTTGTCGGTTGTATTACCATTTGTCTCTAAATCTATAGTCTCCTTGAAAACTTTATCTTGAAATAATAGGGGTGCAAAATGTTTAGGTAGAAGTTGTGGAAAGTCAATAAATTGAAGTTGGAACTAATTTTTTTCATCCGGTGTAACTTACAATACCACATAACTTTTTTTAAACCAAGTTTTAAATCCAATTTATGGACTTTTCTTAAGTTATATCTATCTATAGATTTTGAACCCTTATTCTGTGGAAGTTATCCATGACCCAGTATACGAAAGTCGATGGAGATGAATTGTCGAGGCCTAGAAGACGAATGGTATCCGTACCATTATTATCCATATCATTAATCATTATATATTGCTTTTAAGTATAAACACTCATTATCCGTGTTTGTCAGTGCATTCAATAAGAAGGAAAAAACTCAGAATCCTATATTATAAAGTCTTGGTCGAGATTTGCATTATTTATAAGCTACTTACCTGCTTTGTGTTTGTTTGGATACATAGAATAATTGTACTAAATACTACTCCCCTCTCTTTGTGTTATTAATTAAAGTACTGGAATTCAAAGATTTCGGAACTGTAATTATTTGAGTCCATTTAGTCAGAAGAATAGCATTGATTTCTAATTTATGGTTATGGTGCCTTTTATGTAAAGCGAAAATAAAATTGAATTAAGCTATGAATACTTCAAGGAAGGCAGTGCGATGCGATAGCTTCACTTAAGGTTGTAAAAGGTGAAAAAATCCAAGTCGAATTTTGGTGTACATATTATCAATGTCTTAAATTGATCGAAATGAAAAATGAAACTATTATCAATAGCTATTACATACACAACATACGATTATAAGTATATAAGCATAATAATATATCCACACCTGTACAACTAAAATTATAATGTTATTATAATGACGTAACACAGTCAATGTCCAAAATAGTAATAGTATGTATAATGATGATGATATTAGGCATAGATATATTATTACATTACATAGTCGGTGTGTATCATAGCAAAAATATCTCTGTAAATAAATGAGTATTGATTCGTTAGAAGCAAGAAATACCGAGCAGAAAAATGTATGTATCACCGTTCTACTGTATACCACTTTATTTACATAATTATTCATAGACCCACCCAACGCTTAGGAGGTATAGTAAACTCAGTAAAACTAAATATGACATTAAAAACGTCTAAATTGTAATTGAAATTAATGTGTATGAAATGTAAGCAAGAAGACAGGACTTCTAGCCAACCATTCGTTCTTATTGACCGTTGGTAATTTGGCTGGTTTTGCAACAAATTGATTTCCTAAAATATCTCTTAATCTATAACTTTACAGTTTTAATCTCTTAGCACTCCTCTTTATACTCCTATTTTTTGCTACTTTTTATTGGAACTGGAAATTAGATGCAGTTTTTAACATGTACCCTAGCCATAGCTGTAGTTAATATTCATGATCATGGGGAAAAAGTCAAAATCGCTGATAAGGACTCGTGGTTGATCTCTGTGATCTTCTCGATTTTTCATAAAGGGCAAGATCCTTTGGTCATGCCATATATTATATACATAGCTACTTTGAGCTCTTGATTATGAAATCTCTTAAATGGATCGGCTCAGCATATACGGAGAATAGTGTACAGTGTACAGCATTGCCCTTGACTCAAAAGATCTTTACACGTCTTACGCACTTAGAGTACCAATGAATTGCGTAATTAAATGTATACTGCAAACGAAACGATAGCAGATAATGCATAATATAGTGAGTAAAGAGTCAAAATGGTCCATGTTCAATTTAAGCTAGAATTAAAATGAGCTGAAGTCCTGCAAACAACAAATTAAGATAAATAACTAAAATGTTACATGCGTGTGTTTTTGAAAAGTGCAAAATGTTCTATTTACATGCTTCTAAAAAAAGCAAAATGTTGCATTTAAATGTTTTTGAAAAGTGGAAAACGCTCTATTTACTCGTTTTTCAAAAGTGCAAATTGGTCTATTTACGCATTTTTTGAAACATGCAAAACATTCTATCTACATATTTTTCAAAAGTGCAAAATGATCTATTTACGTGTTTTTTGAAAAGTGCAAAGTGTTCCATTTAAATGTTTTAGAAAAGTGCAAAATGCTCCATTTACATGCTTTTATGATCATGATATTTTAATTCTTGTAGATAGTGCATTTTGTTTGTAGCTAAAAATCGAAATGGGTCATTTAGGTTAGGACAGACGATACTTATGGAGTAGAAATTAGAAGTACTGAAACACGCAAACAACATATTTGAATGTTAGGGAGCGTTCACAAATGATGTCATCGCATTTGGCCATTTTTCTGACCTACCTACCCCTCGTCACCCATGTTAAGCATAGGGCAAATCGTCACTTTTCAGACCCACCTACCTACCCAACCGATGATATCATTTGTGAACGCTCTTAACGTAATAATACGTGCTACGTTGTTACGTACGTATGCGTATGAAATAGAAAACTGAATATAATAAATTGCGTAGCAGTATGATATCCATGATGCGTACCACTTTAAAGCATTAACTACATATATGTGTCCAGGTCTACTGGATAATTATATTAGTACTTACATAAAGTCAAAGTGTCAGCAGTAGGATGTGTTTAGCAATAGGCTGTATTTAATTTAATACTATATTATCTTTGATACATATCTTGGTTTTTATTTCATGACTATTTACAATTTAAAATATTTACAAGTTTTAATTTCATCGTACTTGTATCTCCTTCAAATTGTAGCTGTCAAATTAGGGCTATTATTTTAATTTAAAAGTCTTTTTAATGTTAAGTAGCACACTGCTTATTTATTGCTACTGTTTTTTCTTGATTAAATTTTGCCAACTGCAATTACGTACTTACTGTGATTCTGCAGTTTAGTTACAATGCTGCTGAAAAGGCTGATTTCATTTCATAAAAATAAAAGTGCTTCAATTTTTAAGTATAATGTTAATGTCAAGTCTTACCATTATAATTCAAATTCAGGCATCTATGGAGGGAAAAGACCGAAATTAAAGCATGGTTTGGAAGGTCAGTGGTAGTGGTTTGTAAAATGTTTTACCACATATATCTATACATGAAATAATTTTGATTTTTGTGAGTGTGATATTGGTATTGGTCTGGAATGATTTTCAGTTTCTTCGGAGATTGACGAAAATCGTGCCGTGTATTCCAATTTAATGAGAGCTGCAACCACTTTCCGAGAGCATGGCCATCGAATTTCTCAGATTAATCCGTTGATTCCAACTGTCAGCTGTGATGATAGCAAAAGACTGTAAGAGAAGGCTACTTACGTCGTAAAAATAAATATATCCGCCGCCTTATGTTGCTTAAACACATTCTAATTCTTACACTTTTTATTTTGAAGGAAAGACGTCCCAGAATTGGACATAAGTAGATATCGCTTAAACAATGGTTCTCAAAATTTTAATCCGGAAGGGGTATTGTACGGTCGTGAGTTTGAGTTTGCAAAGGAAGCTAAAGTTTCGGACGGAATCAAGTTTTTAATGGATGTGTATACGAATAAAACAGGATATGAATTTATGTATATTGAAGTAAGATCTTTTTAAACGACTATTTTTTATTTATTTTTACGATGCACTCAATTTTCATATTGCATAAGTAGTATTTGTCTAAATTTTATGATATATTTTAGAAAATTTTACTTCTATCTCTATCTGTGAAAACGGTGATCGATAAATTATTAGTGAATCATTAATTCCATGTACCTAAATATGTATATAAATAAATTAAAGGATGAAGCAGAACGAGAATGGCTCACAAAAGAAATTGAATCTCGTTCATCAGATGAAATCTCTGCCGACCAAAAGCTGGAGATCGCATTGGAAATGATAAAATCTCAAAACTTCGACCATTATCTAGGGAGTAAATTTCCAACATTAAAACGCTATGGAGGGGAAGGCTGTGAATCTGTGATAGCCTTTTACATGGAATTATTTCAGTCGTGTGGTCAGTTTTAGAAATTACTATTGATTGCATATTAAATATTTTTGTGCTCAGGCTCAAAGTCATTTAGGGAGGAAAAAGACAATTTAAAATTGAATATTTATGCATTAATTTTACTTACTTAGTTCATGCAATAATTAATTTAATTTGTCATTTAAAAAAATACGTACAATTAAGCAATACTAAACTAAACTACATCAGAATAAATTATGATGCACTTTTAGCTAGGCAGGGTATTGATCACGTCGTGATCGGAATGGCCCACCGAGGCCGACTAAACTTTCTCACTGGACCACTCAATTTCCCTCCCGTTACGGTTTTCCGAAAAATAAAAGGTTTTCCTGAATTCCCGCCCGAAGTCCCTGCTTCGGGAGATGTGCTCTCTCATCTGGGTAAGTTTTATCTGATCCTCCAGATATTTTGTATTTTACTTTTATGTATCATTAAAGCTAAAATAATTATTACTTTTTATGAAATTATTATCCAGTATTTTTGGCCATATAATCCGTATGATATAACTGATATATATATATACATATAACTGATATAACTGACGAATAAAGTTATCTTTAAATATAATTCGCAGGAACGTCAGTTAACTTACAAGCAAATGGGAAAAGCGTCCACGTCTCACTTTTACCAAACCCTTCGCATTTAGAAGTATGTAATTAATGCAACTGATTTCAAATAATTGAAAATGTTTTCAAATTAAACTGGCTTATTCCTATTACATTTTAGAAGTAATAAGAATGTTATTCTCGTTTTTATTATTACAGACGGTAAATCCCATGGCTGTAGGGAAGGTTCGGGCGAAACAGCAGACTTTAAAAAGTTACGATTACTCAACAGATGCAGAAAATGACACACCGCGCGTCCTTTGCTTCCAGGTAATAATTAAAACAAAAGGATTTGTGTATTAGGATTGAATAATGTAATAATTTTAATGTTCATCCGTTTTGGAAATATGTATTGTATTTTCCATTCTCCCATGGAATTTTTTTTACTTATATTGCATACCCTTAGTAGAATATAATTCGCAATACATTATTTGTTAAATAGTCAAAACCTAATTTTCTCGAAATTATAGATTCACGGTGATGCTGCTATTTCTGGACAAGGGATTAATCAGGAAACATTAGGATTTGCCAACGTTCCAAATTTCCGTGTTGGTGGATCCATTCATTTAGTAATAAATAATCAGATTGGTTTCACAACACCGCAGGAACTCGGCCGATCATCACGGTACGCCACAGACATTGCCAAGTCCATCGGTGCCCCTGTCATTCATGTGAATGGAGCTTGTCCAGAGGTTTGCTTCGTTTTATGGTTTCTCAGAGTTTTTTTTCTTTGAAAAAAAATACTAGTACATTTTACCCTAAAAAAATAATTTTCAGTATGCGCGTAAATAATATATTAAAGAATTATAGCATGTCTTATAATCTGACCATAATTTATAGGATGTAGTGAAAGCGGCAAAATTAGCTGTGGATTACAGGCAAAAGTTCGAGAAAGATATTTTCGTGGACGTGATTTGTTTCCGCCGCTGGGGTCACAATGAGCTGGATGATCCAACATTTACGAATCCTGAACTGTACCAGTTAATTCATTCTAGAAAGTACGAAATACACAAAGAAAAGTAAAACTGTACCGAGAAGTGCAGATAATTCGACGGACTGTGAGTGAATTTCCTAGTTAGTGTATCCGAATCTTAATTTATTCGTACAGATCAATCCCAGACGAGTACTGTGACAAACTAAAGGAGGACAAAATATTGTCAGACGATGTGCTTAGGAACTGTTTGGAGGAGCACAACCGAGTTTTGAATGACAATATGAGTCAAGTGGATGAGTACAAACCGATGCCTTTCTACCGAAACTTACAAGAGCAGTGGGTGGATATTATTCAACCAGGGAATGTAAAAACGACTTGGGAAACAGGGACTGAAATTGATTTGCTCAAATATATCGGTGCCAAGTCTGTAGAGTACCCTGAAAATTTTGTAAGTTGGCTGGCACACATAAATTATTTCGTAATAACATTTTCGTACGGACTGGTGTAAAGTTTTTAAGTTATTCTTGTTTTTAATTTTGATATTTTTTACACGCTACGTAATAACATAGGGAATTCATCCACATTTAAAGAAGCTCTATGTTGCAAATCGGCTTTCAAAAATTAATGCTGGCACAAATATAGACTGGGCTACTGCGGAATCACTCGCTTTCGGCTCATTGCTGTATCAAGGTTAATTCATTTGGTCTATTTAATATTATATAAACTACATACTTAATACAAGGGAATGTTTTTACATGGTACGCGCCAATTTCAAAAAGTCATATCTACAAAAATCAGGCTCCTTTCAAATAGTAGGGATCCAAAGTAACTCGATTGCATTTTGCTTTGTTTGGTCACAGTAGCCCGCCAAAGTTTAAAAAAATTCAAATTTTAATATTTTGCCGCCCTGTAACTTGTACAGTTCTCATCCGATTTTGACGAAATTTGGTTTTTTCTAACGTTTAGACTCTTTTCTATAAAGTAATTTCAGGATTTTTTAAAATTCGAAAATTTTTATTTTTTTGACAAATTTTTGAAAAAACGTTATTTTTAAGGCCTAATTTTATCAACCATTTTTTTCAAAAAAATGAAAATTTTCGAATTTTGAAAAATCTTGAAATTACTTAGTGGAAAAGAGTCTAAGCGTTAGAAAAAACAAATTTCGTCAACATCGGATGAGAACTGTAGAAGTTACAGGGCGGCAAAATATTGAAATTTGAATTTTTTTAAACTTTGGCGGGCTACTGTGACCAAACAAAGCAAAATGCAATCGAGTTACTTTGGATCCCTACTATTTGAAAGTAGCCTGATTTTTGTAGATATGACTTTTTGAAATTGGCGCGTACCATGTAAAAACATTCCCTTGTTAGATATATAGATGAAGGTATGGTGCACGCACGTACCTTTATAGCTAAAACAGCTATTTCTGTGGACACCTCTACAATTATATAAAATATTTCAATTGCATTCTTAAGTATTTTTGTCTACATAGTTAAATCCAGTAGTATAATAAATTATATTGATTATTGGGAAAGACTTCGAAGTTCGTTTGAGTGGGGAAGATGTGGGGCGTGGGACATTTTCTCATCGTCATGCCATGCTCGTGGATCAAAATAATGGGGACATTATCGTGCCATTAAATTCATTGCTGCCGAACCAGAACAAATTTTTAGAGGTAATAATATGTGTCATATCGTCTGTGAAGAACCAAAATGACTCATATCCAATTTAAGCTACCATAAAAATGAGCTGTCATACAACAAAATGAGAAACATGTGTAAAATGTTAATTAGGAATTTTTGAAAAGCGTAAAATTTTCTATTTTCACGTTTTTCAACTATGTAAAATGTCCTATTTACATGTTTTTAAAAACGTGCAAAATGTTCTAATTAAGTGTTTTCGAAAAGGTATAAAATGTTCTAATTTCATGTTTTTGAAAAGTGCAAAATGTTCTATTTAAATGCTGTCAGGACATATTTGAATATTTTTGTAGATAGCTGATATTTGTTTTTAGCTAAAATTGGATCAAGGTCATTTTGGTTCGTCATCGTCACAGACGATATGACAAAATTTGGCTGAAGCTTTTTATTTTCTTTTGGAAGGAAAATTTATTCAAAACTAAGAGTTAACATGTTGTTTTACTTAAATTGCATAGTAATTCGATTTGATACATTCTAGGTTGCAAATTCAACACTATCAGAAGAGGCTGTACTCTCCTTTGAATATGGATATAGCATTGATAATCCTAATAATTTAGTTATTTGGGAAGCACAGTTTGGAGATTTCTTTAACGGGGCACAAATTCCAATCGACACTCTTATTTCATCTGGGGAAAGTGAGCAAACCCTTCACATACTAACTATACGGGGAAAATTTAATTGATGAATCAGTCATTTATTTTGTGTTTTCCAATGGTATAGTTTTTTGCACATTCAAATTCGTTGTGCCTATATAATATATAATCTTTCATTGTTTTTTACTTTAAAAATTTCGAAAATATAATTTCAGCCAAATGGACAATTCAGTCAGGTCTCGTAATGCTTCTACCCCATGGCATGGACGGGTCTGGCCCAGAACATTCTTCGTGTCGAATTGAACGATTTTTACAACTGACTGATTCTAGTGAGTCCATCCAAACGGATGGAGATTTCAATAATTTACAAGTTGTGAATCCTACAACACCTGCTCAATATTTTCATCTGCTACGTCGCCAGGTAAATAAAAGCGTATAATTATTTAAGCCAGGTCTGATGTGCATTAAAATGATCAATTTTTGATGAAGCTAATCCTATATGGAAAACAAAATGATTCTTACACAATGTTCACAGGTAATTCGAAATTTCCGAAAACCCCTCGTAGTGGTAGCGCCCAAGACTTTACTTCGCCTATCCGCTGCTACCTCCTCCCTTACTGACATGGGGCCAAATACGCACTTTCAACCAGTTCTTGGTATGGTGTACATAATTATTATAAATGCATAATATAACATTACGTTTAAAGTGTAAATTAAATATCGTCTGTGAAAAACCAAAATGACCCATATCCATTTTCAGCTAAAAACAATATCAACTATCTACAAAAATATTCAAATATGTCTTGAGAGCATTTAAATAGAACATTTTGTACTTTTCAAAAATATGTAAATACAACATTTTGCACCTTTTCAAAAACATGGAATTCGAACATTTTACACTTTTCAAAAACATGTAAATAGGACATTTTACATAGTTGAAAAACGTGAAAATAGAAAATTTTACGCTTTTCAAAAATTCCTAATTAACATTTTACGCATGTTTCTCATTTTGTTTTCATGAAATAGCTCATTTTGATTGTAGCTTAAATTGGATATAGGTCATTTTAGTTCTTTACATACGATATATTATTTTTATTATTTGAATATTATTTCTACTTTCTACCTATTTACATAATTTGGAACATTGTTGAAATACTTCGCCGATTTTGACGCATTATAGCCCATTTTAAAGCCCTTGAAAAAATATAAACGTTGGGGGATTCATTTTTCACTTTTGGCCCATACAACACTTTTTAGAGGGAATTTTCAAAAATTCGCCCAAATTTTCGAAAAAAAACTGGTTTTTTATTGAAATTTCTGAAACTGTTGGAATGTCTCTCTGAACTGGAATGCAGTTTTATTCTGCTAATCATTGCCGTTCGAATGACATATTATTTGAACCCAGTTTCAGTGAGTCACCGGTCTAAAAATCGAATTTTCAGTTTCGACAAGATTTTGGCGGGAACTTCAAATTGTCTCCTATCACTGTTACACTGTTATCTAATGGGGCCGGACACAAATAACGCCATCCATGAAGAGGGTATGTCACATTGAAAAAACACTGCATGCTAGACATAGCTGTTTAAGCAATGCTTACGAGGGTGACAAGGAAGGTGGGTCGAAAATTTCGTAAATTTGGGTGACATCATTAGTGTTCGGCCCCAAATTGGTCTATGATCTATTGTCTGGATACAAATTCGTGATAGCTGCGCAAGGTGTCCAAACCCTGCCGTGCCCATTTGATTGCATGGGTTTGAAACTGTTTGGACACCTTGCGCAGCTATCACGAATTTGTATCCAGACAATAGGTCGCTCTATCGTGCCAGGAATTTTCATGACGAAATATATATTATTACATTACAACCACGTTACATGACGTGACATACTTAATAATACTACATACTGTCATTTCGCTTATGCTGACAGACAGAATAACCATTTGTCATAAAAGTTCTTATATTACCGCCAATGTCTAAGGTTGCTCAGCTGGTAAACAGACAATATTAGTTCTAATTCAAAAAGAATTTCATTCTTCGACGAGCCCATCAGCACATTATCCCACACACCGACGAAATTAAATAATGTTTAAATTCAATTTAATATTATTATTTCGTCGAAATCGGCCAAGTATTACAAAAGAATTGCAAATTATGTGAATGGACATAAATAAATAAAACTATACATAATTCGTCGAAGGGGAAAAATGAGAATAACAAATAACACGATATAGGGTAGGGTCGTCTAATTGTGATCGCTTTTTGAAAAACTTTTGGTTGTGCTATCCGTAAAACTTAGTAGAAACAATTTCGAAAGCAACGACCCTTGAAGTTTAACAAACATACAATTTTGAGTATTTCCTTCTTTCATAAAATTCTGATGGTTAATCTTTCATCTACAAGAGTTTAAAGAATTCACTCTTGGTTGAGTTGGAAGTTTGTTAAGTCCGGTAATTGTGATACGTCTGCGTCTAATTGTGATCGACTAATTTAATGTCGAAAGTAATATTTTTTAAACTCTAAAAACGTAGTAAATGAGCTTTATTTGTTGTATTGATGTAATTGTGAATGACTGGTCATTCCAATCGTCGTTTTTAATTTGCTGTATGCCCACCAAAGTTTATTGCGTTGATAGTATCAAACTGAATGTGTTAATAACTCTAAAACTCATATAACACGCTAAATTACGTGTATGAAAAATTAGCGTTCAAAGTGTGACATTATAATACTTTTAACCTGCTTTTGCAGTGAAATATCCATTATTTATACAGACAAATCAGCACAGTTCAGGTCAAAGTCAGTGTATTTTCCAATACTGCAGTTGCACGCTTAATAGCATTAGTATCACATTTACACGTCACACCGAAGCGACTTACGTTTTCGAAAATAATTTACCAAAAGAAAGACCAAATTATAATTCAATCTGAATTGAGCTTATCTTGTGCCTATTAACCACGGTTATCTCTCGCATAGTTAGTATTATTGAGAATATTTTCGGAACAGTAATTAAAGAGGTTTGAATATAATGAAAACAAACTCTTCTCACTAATTAAATGGCAATCATAGATGTTTTGATTTTTTTCTTCAACAAGATATCCGAATTTCACGGCGAAGATCAACTATTACACACTCATTGAGTCGTTGATTAAAGTAACACAAAATTCGAGCATTGGCTGTCGTTCGTTAGGAGACGGTTTCATAGTATCACAATTACCTGATTATCACAATTAGACGACCTTACCCTACTTACTACATATTTACTGTTAATGCTGCCCTTGTTTTGAATATAACATAGTATTACTTTGCTTTGTGGTTTGTAAATATTGAGCAGGGGATGACTCGCTAATAGTTAACGCCAAAGCAAAAGAAGTGAAGAAGCTCATTTTTGTTTCCGGGAAACACTACTACGCACTGAAAGATAAGAGAGATGAGCTAAAGGATGCAGCTTGTGCTATCATTCGAGTGGAGTCACTCTGCCCCTTCCCCGTCGATGAAATCGAGAGAGAGATTTCAAAATATCCTAATGCCAAAAGTAATTTTACTTTCAATTTCAACACCCTCTTTTAAGTACTATCTCCCTTATTTTTTTTAACTAATCTGTGCTTTCGTTTTCTATAATTTGTAAGATTTAAAATAAATTTGCGCAATTCCTTGTATTACAATTTAATTTTGAAAAATAGTAAAGATTTCATAACTTGATTTATGACTACAGGATTGATATGGAGTCAAGAAGAGCATCAGAATCAAGGAGCTTGGACATTCATTCGGCCAAGATTCCAAAATCTGTTGGGAAAGCAGGTACCTAGTGATACCACCTACACATACCAATACCAAAGACAATATTAATTTTGACAGCGGGTTGCTGAAAATAATTTGTCACAAAATTAGACATTAATTAATTATTATAAAGTATATAATTTTGTCCATAGAATTTGAATATAATTTATGAACTTTTTATTTATACTTGTGCTCATCAGATCGAATACGTTGGAAGAGATATTTTAGCTGCTCCGGCCGTTGGAGTGAGTAAACTACATCATAAGGAGGTTGAAACTATTCTTCAAAAGATTTTTGGGATTCCTTAAATAGTTTTGTGAAAAAATTGCTCATCCCTCCGAACTAGATTTGGACTACATTTTACATCTTACTTTGATCTTAATAATAAATTCAACCCGTTCTGTTGTATACCATATTATTTATTTATGTAAAATTTATAATTGGGTAGATACACATTAATAAACGAAATCTTTCGGTTTTTAATTTGTCATATAATAGTTAAGTATCAAAAATGGTTTATTGAATTATTCTACAAACTCCAGGATTACCATAAATATTATACATTAGGTATGAGATCCTTATTTATAATTTCGGTTCGTACTTTTTACATCAATGAAAGACTCAAATTCGAAATTACGGCAATTACAGTGCTTGCCAATGTAGTTGTATAAACTGAAAAGGAAATATAAATGCTATCACGTTAATAATTAATTAGAAAGTAAGTAATAATTATTATTACTAAACCAAGTAAAATTATATTATAAATCAATCATGAACAATAAATGTAACTCGTGTCTTATTCAAAACAAGGTTAAATCAAATGAAAATCAATCAATTTTATGTAAGGAGGTTATTGTACTTCAATCTACTCAATCCATATATGTACATCATATTCTAACACGTGGAAAAAACAGTCAAATCTAAAAGTCTCATTATATCCCCCGAGCTGGGCTCAACAACTTGAATGAGATTTTAATAAATTTTATTACTAAAGTCATTAGGATCGGAAATATATTAGACAGGTCGAAATTTAATTGCAACAACTAGGAATGGAAATGAAATTGGAATGTCAAACTAGATTTAGTTCTTCCGTTTCCACTCTTGAACACATTTTTCCATGGTTTCACGAGCCATGCGTGTGAGCCCATGGTCTTTCCCCAAAGAGCGAGTAAAGCCCTGCAAAGTTTTTCTGTACATTGTCAGGGCTTCAGTAAGGTTCCCTTGTTTCTCCAAAACACCCCCCATAATATACAGAGTTGTTACTGTCTCCTGATCCTCCGGCCCCAAAATAACTGACCTTTTCTCATACACTTTTCTATACATATTCAGGGCAACGTCCAATTTCCCCTCTGATTCGTGAACTTTCCCCATTTTCAATTCGGTGGCCAAGGTGTCGGGATGGTCCAGTCCTAAGAGGCTGCATCGAGTGTCATAGACTTTTTTACACAATTTCAGGGCTTCTTCAAACTTGCCTTCATTGACAAAAACGAGGGCAAGGTGCAGTTGAGAAGTTAAACAGTGTGGATGTGTAGGTCCCAAGACACGAAGTTGTTTTTCGATGGCATCACGATGCATTTTAATTGACTCCTTATACTTTCCTTGGTTACACAATAGCATTGCCATATTAATCTGCGTAGTGAGTGTAGATGGATTATCCGGGCCAATGATACGGCACTGCTTTTTATAAACATCTTCGTAAATTTTCAGAGCTTCATCATACTTTTTATGCTTATCCAGGAGCGTTGCGTAATTATTCTGAGAGGCCAGTACTTTAGGGTGATTCTCTCCCAAAATTACAGCTTCTTTTTCGTAAACTTCTTGTTGTAGATCCAAAGCTTTGCAATATTCACCTAGCTTGAACAAAACGGATGCCATATTATTTTGAGTACTCATTGTATTTGGATGATTCGGACCCAAGGTAACTTGTAGTTTCTCGAATAGCTGTTGCTGAATTAGTAAAGCTTCTTTAAGTCTTCCACATTTATCCAAGGAAAGGGCCAAGTTTGACTGAGCTCTCAAAGTCTTAGAAGCATTTTCTCCTTGGGATCCTTTATATTTTTCAAAAATCTGCTTGTACAGTTCCAAACTTTCGTCAATTTTTCCTTGAACCTCTAAGAGGTTTGCGATGCCATCTTTTGTAGTTAATGTTTCATCATGATCGGAGCCTAAAATCCTCGTTCTCTTATCGAACACGTCTTTGAAAATGTCCATAGCTTCATGATATTTATTTTGCTCTGTCAAGGAAAGAGCCAAATTATTTTGAGCTGCAAGTGTATTGAGGTCGTCAGGTCCTAAAACTTTTTTGATAATACTTGGCGATGCAGTGCTGTGGCTTCAATGTGATTTCCGAGTTCATCCAGAATTGATCCAATAATTAATTGTACTCCCAATGTATCAGGGTGATCACCACCATATTTCTCGAGTAGAATTTGATACTGAAGTTGGCACACTCGCAAAGCTTCGGCAGCTGTAATTTTCCCTTGCGTCATTAAGAGGTAGGAAACTAACCCCATAATTTCTATCTGGGAAAAATAAAACACAGAGTTAGTTTTCAGTACTGTTGAACGGGACTGCACTGCGAGTACTTAGAGTAGTCTTTTTCGGCATAGATAAAAATGGTACGGGGTTTTCGTTGAAATACATACGTTGACCTGAGAATCAATTTTACGGTCACCACAGGCCTGGTACTGCCAATTTAATGATCTTAAAGTGTTAATTGTGCAATTATCTTTAATTTGCGCCTATAAACCTCATATTGGAAATAAAGCCATTTAAGAATACGTATGATTTTCCATTGCCTGTTTCGCTTTTGCTCCGCCAGGGCGTGTACTTTTGCAAAGGGTTCATTTGTCTAATTATCATTAGTTTTTAATGAGTGTAAGATCAATATATATACCATATAGGATTAGTCATTAGTTTGAAATTACCTTCCCTTTACTCCCGACACCCGATGCAGACTACACAGACTAATGCTCAATCCAAACTTTGAACTTGCAAATGAAGAAACAAACTTTGGTCCACGTTCAGTCCTGGACACCCTGGTTCAGGTTTACAGCTGTTGAAACAAACAAAAAATAATTCAAGTAAGCCATCAATGAGACAATAAAAACAACGAATGCTGAAAACGGAACGGGAATAGTGGACAAGACAAAGAAACGTCGGCTTCGGCTTTAAGTCCTAACTCGGTCATCGGTTAACGACCACCGAGAGATTTTTATATAATCGCAACCTAAGTATCTGCTCTTGGTTTCAACAACAATTAACTCTCACCCACTCGTATTCTAAAACGAATCAACAAACAAAAATAGTTCTTACCTAGAAGATTTGCACTTCCACAAAAACAAGTAAACCACTCTAAAAATCGAATGACCGGCAAGTGCTGAACACAAGTATCCACTTCCTTCGTCAACGACCTACTAAATACCTACGTAAAATGTCGTTTCTTGCATTGCTCGCTGCTTCTTTCTATTTCCACAGCGTCAAGCAGCACGGGATCGTTCGTAAAAAATATCATGGATGACATGATGTATTTCTCAATAAACTCAGCCTATTATAGATGATAGAATAGAATAACAACATTTTTAACATTGCCTTGATTGGAGACGGTTTTAGGACCCGCTTACCCAGATAATGACATCATTTACGGACGGTCTCTTTTAAGGTAATTTTCAGTCCGCTTGTCGTATCTCATTTCAATTTTGCCTCTGATCAGTTATCACTTTCAGTTTTCTCGATTCCTCGACTCACATAACGTCGCGTCTCTATGCTCTCGTCACAGGCAAGTGATCCTGCCCTGGTTCCGGTTCCTGATTTATTCCTGTCTGCGTCGCGTCGGTTTCTGCTTGACTTATTTGCTTGTCAACTGACGAGGCACATTCTCCTCCCCTTAATATGTACTTATTAAGCTATTTTTAGCTCTAAAATTGATCGGGCACCCAGCGGCAGTCACGTAGCTAGTAGCAATATATCATAAAAATTGCCTCAGCTAGCGTCACATTTTTTAAAATCGCTACAATAAAAATTGCTTGGAACGAAATGATTCATTTCAAATGAATGAAATTGCTCCATTTTTTAAATTGCTTGCACATAGCTTGCGTCAAAGTCAATTACAGAGGAGCGTCAAAAAATTACATACAGCCCCAGATTTAAGGAGACTTCAACTTACTAGTTAATGTTGTCAACATGACTTTTAAAAGTAATTGTGGTGCCAAAATATATGACAATTGAAATATCTATATATAGTATCATTTTTTTTAGCTTGTGCCTGAATTGTTCTATGAAATAATTAACTGTGGTTTTAGTTTTTGAGCTGTGTAGAGGTCAATCACGGCTTTTATATTATAATATGTTCAATCTTCTTTTGCGTTGCTAACTTTTGAGATTTAAAATTCAAAATGAAATGAAAACTAACTTTCAGCAAACTTTCAGTATATTTAGTTGACCAAGTGGCATTACATATTATAAAACAAGCAGTGAATAAATAAGAATTTTAACTTTTTAAATAATAATTTTTTACATCGCATGTTTGTGTACGTGTCTAACTCTTAAACCACATAATTAATCAGTACAAAATTACTACTAACTACTATATATTGTAATTTATAAGTTAATCTGAAAGTACAAATTGCTGAGCACTAAAACCGCGGTTTCCAATTCTTCCAAGGCTCTATTGGCGTGTCGCTATTAGTTTTCTCATCGGGATCGCTCAGTTAACGTAGGTAATTCCTGCTAGTTAGTATTTCCCTCTAGTTTTCTTCACGATGACATCAAAATACCTATCTGTACCTGTTTCCACAGCCGACGTACAGTGAAAGAGAAGCTATCATTATATTTCTCTTTTAATCTTTTATGTACTCAAAAATACTTATAGTGTGTGGTTTTGACTTAGTTTTGACAATGGGATGATATTATAATTGATCTCGTATGAGTTTGTGAACTTTTTTTAAAAACTTTTGTTTCTGTTTATCAGATCAAATACGTTGTAAGATACTCTCATAAACAAGTATTTAATTATTCAGGACCCAATAATATTCCTCTTCGAGAAAGAAATCATCTCTGCTTTCTTTTTGTATAATTTTGTGTAATTCCTTTTATAAAAATTTAATTTGGCAAAATATAGTTAGCTTAGCAGTTTTGTTGTTTTGATTGTCTACAGGATTGATATGGAGTCAAGAAGCGCATCAGAATCAAGGAGCTTGGACATTCATTCGGCCAAGATTTCAAAAACTGTTAGGAAATTTTGGTATCTTATTACCACCTATACCAACCAATTACCAAAGACAACATTAATTTTGACTGCGCGTCACTGTATCATAATAATAACTGTCCCAAGAGAACATTAATTAATTATAAAGTATACAATATTGTCCGGAGAATTTTAACAATGTTTATGAATTTATAAACAAATTATTTATTGTATTTGAAGGAGATCCAGTAACATGGAGTTACTGAAGTGCCGCTCAGGCCAATAAATAGGCATCTCTTAATAATTAAAATATTGCAGAACATTGTGTTTATCAGATCGAAAACGTTGAAAGAGATATTTTAGCTTCTCCGGCCGTTGGAGTGAGTAAACTAAATCATAAGGATCATAAGGAGGTTAAAACTATTCTTCAAAAGACTTTCGGGATTCCCTAAGTAATTACGTAGGCATCAAAATTTAACATCACTCCGGTCAGGACTTGATTTGGACTACATTTTACGGCTAACTTTGCAAATTGAATTTTTAATTAAAGTGTTCCCGTTGTAACAGATTATTTATTCATGCAAAATTTATAATTGGGAAGATACATAGTAATAAACGACTGTATGCACTTTTGCTAACGGCAACAAATTTCAGGAAAATGAAAAAAACAGGAAATTACGTGATATGTAATTAAAGTGTGCTACAATTACATAGAAAACTATAATGTAAGTAAAAAAAAGTCAGAAATCTTCGTCAAATTATTTCTTTTTTAGCATAATGGCAGCAGCTTCGCAAAATGGGCCAGTGCGACTGTGAACGTCAACGCCACGAACTATAAAATGGTATCGATTTTCATCAGTGAACTGAAAAAATTAAACATACGCATTAAAATTGAAACCGTCACTCACATAAATTTCTTAGCTTAACTCTACCATAGCATATAACTCTACTCCTGAATCTAGAATATACCAGAGGACCGCAAGAAAAAATGATATTTAATCATTAATTTTATTTAATAATTTATGTTGTGAGTTGCGTAGGCGGAGGAAGCAGCTGCTACTGCATAGTAACTTTCACGTACGCAACCTCTGCTCTAAACTTAAATTCAACTTTGAAATTCTGCTTATTTACTTAACCTCTTACTGGTAAATATATCAGAAATGAGTAATGATACATATTATAAAGGAATTTCACCGGTGTCAAAGTGCATGCCATTGGAAGCGGAAGTGCCTCCACATCTCCAACTAGTTTCCACGAACCCGGTTTAGGCTTATTACACAAGAGTTCTTGGCAAGCATAAATTTGGTACTTCTGAATTTCAGCATGATATGGTCCAAGCTTTAATGTCCAGCACAGCTTTAATGTTCCTTGTTCCTGCTCCGTCAGTTCCAGGTCAGGTCTAGGAGGAATGTCTTTCGAGCATCGTCTCGGATTGCTCACAATTGCTGACGGTGGCAAAGGCGGCTACACACATTCAATGAAAAAGTTCAGACGTTATTTAAGTACACGCTTCTTACAATAACAGTTGCCAGTGAAATTAAACAGATGTAATTAGTCATTTGCTTCTTTGACTCACGAGAATAAATTTTTTGCCAGCTTCTACAGCGGCTCTAGTATTCACCCTGGGTACCTGACCCATAGGCCTTACAGTCTGATTAGGCATCCTCAGTCCAACATGATTGTTGCTTATCACTTTGTTGGAGTTACCTTGAGTAGCTCCTTGCTGCTGTTCTTGTCTGGCAACCATGGATGCATTCATTTGTTGTCCAAGTCCTTGTTGTTGAAACTGTTGTTGTTTCACAATCATCGGGGTGACAGCATTTGTTTGCTGTTTGGCAACTGCAGAGGCTACCATTATTGGCCTCATCATAATTTGACCACCAGCGTTAATATTGATGGGCCCTCCTACGTTCCCTTGACTACCCTGGACTAAACCTCTTAGAAGCGATATACTCTGGGCAGATACAGGCCTGCTCACCTGAGCTCCCATTTTAGGTGCACTTCCCTCCGGAGACACAAATACAGGTCGAGTCTGGTTCCCACTCGCTACAATGTGATAGTTCCCACCATTTTGGACAAGGTGATACTGCGGTCCTGAAAGCAACACAAAAAAGTACTCCATTTAAATCACATTGCAGTTTGAAGTATGATTTCATGTTTCTTTTTCATGTTTCTACTCATCAAAATTATATCCAGTGCATATAAATAATTCTTTGTTCATTATCTTACCTTGAATGACCAAACAATACTGCACCCCATTTTGAAATTGTCCAACTATAGTTTTAAAAATAAAATAAAATAATTAGTATAAATTACATTTTTAAGACACAAACTACTTCGCCTCTTATTTTGATCGTTTCAATTAACTACGCCATCAAAGCTTAAATATCACTCAGATACTCAGATCCGGCATGATATTATAAAAACAATAATTCCTATCCTTCATACTATCCGAGTGTCCAAATAGTACTTATATACTCAATAAATCCATCTTAAAGGATTAACTCATTAGTGAATAAGACTATAAGACCTTGATTTCACTAGAAAAGTTAACCATTGTTAGCCTTAAGAAACTCGCTTTCAGATTTAACAATGGTTAATTCTGAAAGCGTGTTTCTTAAGGCTAACAATGGTTAACTTTTCTAGTGAAATCAAGGTCTAACAAATAAATACACGGTATCTAATAAATACTATCTGAACATCATTCATTCATTTAGTGGGGTTATAGCATTCCGGTACAAAAATGTGACACTCACTAACTATGTAAACCCAGTCACCAGTATGGGGTCTCCAATATTTTTCAAAAGCAATGTATGACGTATTAGCCTATTACATTCATTGTTTTTAATCTCAATGATTAATTAAAACTGAGTACATAAATTAGCCTCGAGCAAAGAAAATAAATTACAAAACTTACAATTATTAGTATTATTTCTTCCATTCAGCACAAGGCTGGATGCGGGGGTGACAATGGCTGGAGGTAGTGTGCTCGTGCTCGAACTCCTCAGACTCGTCACCATGGCATCAACATCAGTCAAGTCAACAATCTCAGGCTCAATATTACCAGTTCCGGTTTTTGAAATTGGAAGTATTGGAACCATATTCGATGCCCCTTGAATTTGAAACATGGGATCACTTCCATTTAAATTTAGAACTTTGGATGTCATGGCTTTAGCAGGGTTTCTCATAACCATATTTTGTCGTTGTTGCGGCTGCTGTTGAATAGCTGGAGATAATATTGGAAGACTTTTTGAATTAATACTGACTCCATTCGCACAACTGACTTTAGGGAGAGTTAACGTCATTGGCGAGACAGTAGATACTGGGCTTCCACGCCTGGGCCCGCTGCCAACTTTCCGAACCTTATATTGAGTTTCAGTTTGTCTTGCAACCGCAGCTGCGCTGACCGATGGCTTCACCGTGGTTCGTTTCAAAGCTGGGTGCACGTTTCGATTCAAAATAGTCGACAATGGAACTTGGTCTGGAACGTGCTTTAACAGAGAACTACGTTGTTGTAATTGTTGTGACTGATGGATACGAGAGCTGGGCGTTTTATTTCCCGACTTTAGTACAGATTTTTTAGGCTCCATTATAACTGGTTTGGGGAACTCTGGCTGGGACAAAGATCTTGACAGAGGCGGGGGTAATAATAAGACCTAAAAATACTTGAACATTCAAAGAACCATAAAATCGTCTGGGTTGATTTGTTTTATTTACTGTCTTCTGATACTCTGAGACAAACAGATTGCTTTCGGTGATTCTGCTTCCTAAAACGTTAAGGACAATAGAGAGAGAACGTAAATATTTATTTACAACTGGCACTACAATTACGCTTGCCATACAGACACAGTAAGAACAACATACAATATCTATTACACATATACAACAATATCTATTAAAATCACATTTTTTAAAATGGTTCAAATTTAATTAACTATTCTCGCGGGGAAAATCAACATGTTTACGACCGTGCCATTATCCCCAATTTCCCCCCTGCCACGTAAGTAGCAAGTGAGTATTTGAGTATACGTAAGCAAGCATGTAGAAGAATTGGAACCGGAACAACGATCGAGCCAAAAAAGTAAAGGGCAAAAACAATTTATTGTTATTAAATATATTTTTCTATCCGTTAATTAAAACTTCATGTAAAAACTACATTAGGTGCGAACATGTAAATCTTAAAAAAATTGAAATTTTGTGATTTTATTTAAGCATTAATTTTAGGAACTTTTCAAAATCCCTAATGTTTAAGTCTCATGTACCAAAATAAAAGGTTTTGTCTTAATCGAAATCGATATTAGTCCATGCTATGGATGAGGGAACTATCCATTAGAATGCACTTGTAAACCACATTTACCCCTGATGGAGGAATATTTGAAACTTAAATTCACTTTTTCCTTCATAGGAGGAAAAATTATGGAGATCAGTGAAAACGGTTGTAGGGACCTGTCTGTTCTTGGTTTCACAACATTTAACTTCTTTATAACTTTATTATTCTATTTGTGTCCATGTTCGTGTATGTGCTATTTAACTGGATTCATGAAATAAAACCCAGCATAGTAATAATAACTCTAAAATGAATCAACAATCAAAAATAGAACCTACCTATGAACTAGTAATAAGCTTCGGACCGACAACAAATTGCAGGAGACTGGAGATGCGGATTCCATTTCCCTCAAGGCTCTACTCTACTGCTATGTCGTTTCTTTCATGCCACTCGCTTTTCCCTCCCTCTCGTTGAGATAGGCCAGCAACGTTCAACGGCCAAACGTAATTCTCACTAGTCAGTAATTTCCGGGAACCCAAGCGGGAACCCCCACTTCGCTCATAAAAGTGCCTACGAGCGGAGAACTGCGACATCTAAATGAGTGCGCACCAAACTCTCCGCTTGCATGTTAGTCTGATGTTAGGAAATCCTGAGGAGCTGTTGTAGTAGGCAGTTCCGCCCCTCAACTGAAAGGGCGCTGCTGTGCAAAGTCCCCATTCAAATGTAATGTTGAGGAGCTGTTGTTGGCCCACACGTAGAGACGGCGCGAGCGTACGCAATGATTTTTCCTATGTGTCAGGCGACACTACTTGAGAAATGTCCTTGCAAAGGAGTTTGATTGCAATGCTGAATCATACCAGTACTCATTCCCAATTTCCCTCTAGTCTCACGACGACATCGCGTTCCCACGGCCTTCGTTCATTTTCTGTTGTACCCGGACTCCGGCCCTGTTTCATTTCCGTCTGTTCGTTATTACGGTTTATTTACCAGTAAATTGACTATTTACCGCGGCGGGAATCTGGCTCCTCCCATTAATTTAAATAAAAGTTTTCCATTGATAATATTTGGATTAAATAGCGCATAGCCTGGAAAATACTCCGGGGATCGGACCATCGCTTACTAATTAATAATTTCATATTTATTATCATTAAAAAACAAGGGGCTTCGTCCATTGTTTAAGGGCATCCTTAACAGTCATATGGAGCAGCAATATGTATTATATAGTGTTATATTATGCTTTTGTTATTGTTTTGCTTTTACGATTAATGTATAGTTTTATTTATTTGTGCCTATTTACATAATTTAGTACGCTTTTGAAATACTAGACCAATTTTATTTCTACCTATTGACCTATTTACATAATCTGAAACCCTTTTGAAATACTCGACCAATTTTGGCGAAAAAATATACCATTTTGAAGTCTTTGAAAATATAAAAAATCGTAGTATTCTTTTTTCACTGTCAGCCCATATGACACTTTTTATGGCGATTTTTCGATTAGAACCCGTTTTTTCTTCAACATTCAAAAACAGTTGCAATACCACTGAGCTTGAACAAAAGTGGATTCTACTAATTATTACCTACTTAATTAAAACCTAATTTATTACCAATCAAAAATCATTTCTCATCTAATATTAAGCTAAAACTCATCACTGATACCAATTTATAAGCAATGAGGTTATACATACTTTTGTCTCCATGTAAAACTCTTATTTATTACTCATGTTCTTACTAGTTAGCAATTTGTTTACTGAGTTTTTGAGTGTATGGGCTCAAATGATACATCCTTCGAAAGATAATAAAATGATTAGCAGAATCTAATTATGGTCGAGTGCTGCGATAAATTTTATCAATTTATGAAAGTTTGTGAAAAAATCGTTTTTTTAAATCTCTCTAAAAATTGTTGTCCAATTATATCGAAAAAACCGATTTTTTTCTTGAAAAATCGCTATAAAAATTGTTGTATGGGCCAGAAGCATATTATCGGATTTTTATTTTTTTAAGGGCTTCCAACTGAGCTATCACTCGACAAAGTCCCTCAATTATTTTAATATTGTTCCAAATTATGTAAATAGGTAGAAAAGGTAGAAACAATATCGAATTGCCATAGCCTGAAACCTCGACACCTGTAGTACTCGCTTACTCCCCCCTGGAAATTTTTGTATAATATTACAAGCATAAGGAAATTGGAATCCCTGTTCGAAAATTTTAAAAATTTAACATAGACATAGAGCCCCTCTTAGATTTTTGTTGGTTTCAGGGTATGCAACTGTAACAAATTGTAAATCTCACTATAACAATATGAAGTCACAATTTCAGTGCCCTCCTATCCTGAACTGAAGTACTAAATTCCCATTTTTTATGAAGTAATGATTACTTACCGCATATCCTATAATAGTACGCCCCGCGTACTATCCAAATTTGGACCTCTTAGACCCGCGTACTATTACAGACCCGCGTAGTATTACAGACCCGCGTACTGCCGTTTAATAGCGTGTTAAATTGACCCGCGTACTATTCAAACAGAGACCTCTCAGACCAACGTACTATTACAGACCCGCGCACTATTACAGACCCGCGCATTATTATAGGATATACGGTACGTATATATTTATTTATCAAAAGCAACGAATGCAATGCAATATGAACGTAATATATATTATTGAAATTATTGCAATAATGTAGTCTGACAAACTCAATGGATCAGTCTGGCATAAGGATCTACAATAATAATAACATAAAAAACGCTTTTAACAAGTATTGAATATCAGTAAAAATACATTCATTTTCTGGAAGGGAATGCTCGTTTGTTTAAGTGGTGAGGAGTTGACAATGGAATGATATTACATAATTTAACCTATGAGTTTATGAACTTTTTTTTTAAACCTTTTGTTTGTCAGATCAGATACGTTGTGAGAGACTCTCATAAGTATTTAATTATTCAGGACGCATAAATTTTGCTCTTTCGCATCATTTTTCTATCAAGCGCTTGTATGTATTTTTATTACTTTGGCCTTGGGTGGCAAATGTCCTAGGTTTCGTGCGGGGTAGTAAATGTCCGGGTAGCAAAAGTCCGGGTAGCAAATGTCTGGAAAAAATGTCGTACAACCAGTTAACATAAGGAAGTTGGAATTTGGAATATTCTTCAAAAGGTTAATTTTTGGGGTTTCTTAAATAATTATTAATAATTATGCATCGAATGTAAATCAATCAATTGATTTGGACTTAACATTTTACATCTTTCTTTAAGCTTGATACATAATAGTATTTTATGCTCACTAGTCAGAATCTATTCATGAATGTCATTCGAAAATTTAAAGGGTTGTCGGTTGTAAGGGCTACGGCCAATATACAACTATATACAAATATATTCACTGTTACTTAGAGCGCAATTGCTCTAGTTAAAGCATTCCCTTTTTAACAACGAGCCAGTTATGTATTTATATGAATAATTGTATGGATTAATAAACGGCAACTTTTGGTTTTCAATTTTTTGTCATATATATTGATTATAGTTAGGTATCTAAAAATGGTTTATTGCAATTTAGTTCATTTTGTATTGGCACTAGTTACATGTTACATAGGTTGTCAGTACAAGCACAAAGTGTGCAATATTAGGTAGGTATATCTATATAATTTAAAACTTCATAGTAACTAACGCATGTATTTTCGTATTATTCACAGTCGATATTCGATTACTCTCGCTCGATGAGCTACAGAGAAAGACTTTTACCAAAAACTAAACTTGACGACACTTTCCTTTACATCCAACAAAACTGAAAGGACTCACAGACTCACTAAGCAGTCTAAAGTCTAAGGAACACACTTTTGTCACATCTAGGTTAGTATGCTATAACACTTGGAGCAATTAGTCTACAAACTCCAGGATTACCAGACCTGAACTGATTGTGAGTATTTGTGAGCGAGACCCATACATATTATAAGCTGCATTCTATGTATGAGATCACCATTTTGTGGTTTCCCTTTGTACATCACTTGAAGACTCGAATTCAAAATTACGGCAATCACATTCGTTGCATTGTAGTAGTGTAAATTAAAAAGAAATTATAAATGCTGTCACGTTATTAATTGATTAAATAATATGTAAATGACAATTAAATCATGTAAGTAATAAATTGAATAAATGGACAATTATTAATACAAAAATGGAAAAAGTAGGAAATCGGACAATTATTAATACAAAAATGGAAAAAGTAGGAAATCTGGTGTGAATACTAACTTTAATTAACATGTGAAACGGTGATTGCTAGCAGCTATATAAAATTAAACTAACTACTACCAATTTATTATTATAACAAGTACAGATCACAAAGCCACAAATTAAATACAATCAATAAACAGCGTCACGAACTATTACCAGTGCATTTCCCGAATTATTACAAATTAGCAGGTAATTTTATGCAGTTCTCATATCGTCTGTGAAGAACCAAAAAGTGACTCACATCCATCTGTAGCTAAAAACAATATCCACTATCTACAAAAATATTGAAATATGTATTAAAATCATTTAAATAGATCATTTTGCACTATTAAAAAATATGTAACCAGAACATTTTCTACTTTTCAAAAACATGTAAATGGAACAATTTGAACATTTCAAAAACATGTAAAAATGCAACATTTTGAACATTCAAAAAAAAATAAAAATAGAACATTTTGAACTTTTCAAAAACATGTAAATAGAACCTACACTTTTCAAAAACTCCTAATTAACATTTTACGCATGTTTTTCATTTTTTTTATGACATAGCTCGATTTGATTCTAGCTTAAATTGGATATAGGTCATTTTGGTTCTTCACAACAGACGATATCTTCGTGCTTCAAGTTTTAATAAATTCTCACAAGTAGTCACAAGCTTAGGTAATAGCTCTCACAAGATATAAGCGGGTATATTTTTCGATTATATAAATATGTACTATCGAAACAGATTTAGATTATACTATCGATATATTGCTTTAGTTTATTTTATGCTATCGATCATTGACTTTATAAGTAAGGTATCAACACTGTCAGCACCTCTAAATTGAAGTGATCTACTGCACTTGTGACGTATTTGCGACTGCCACATTTTGTCGCAGCCAGCAATAGTTTACAGGTGGAAAAAGACAAACGTCCATAAAAGTCTCTTTTCTATCACCAGAACTAGGTTCATTGAGATTCTTAGTTAATTATTAAAGACCGAAAATTTAATAGGAAGCACATATTTAATTACTAAATTACTACGTGGAATGGAAATGAATCTGGAATGTCAGAATTGATTTAATTCTTCCGTTTCCATTCCTGAACACATTTTTCCATGGTTTCACGAGCCATGCGTGTGAGCCCATGGTCTTTCCCCAAAGAGCGAGTAAAGCCCTGCAAAGTTTTTCTGTACATTGTCAGGGCTTCAGTAAGGTTCCCTTGTTTCTCCAAAACACCCCCCATAATATACAGAGTTGTTACTGTCTCCTGATCCTCCGGCCCCAAAATAACTGACCTTTTCTCATACACTTTTCTATACATATTCAGGGCAACGTCCAATTTCCCCTCTGATTCGTGAACTTTCCCCATTTTCAATTCGGTGGCCAAGGTGTCGGGATGGTCCAGTCCTAAGAGGCTGCATCGAGTGTCGTAGACTTTTTTACACAATTTCAGGGCTTCTTCAAACTTGCCTTCATTGACAAAAACGAGGGCAAGGTTCAGTTGAGCAGTTAAACAGTGTGGATGTGTTGGTCCCAATACACGAAGTTGTTTTTCGATGGCATCACGATGCATTTTAATTGACTCCTTATACTTTCCTTGGGTATGCAATAGCGTCGCCATATTATTTTGCGTAGCGAGTGTAGATGGATTATCCGGGCCAATGATACGGCATTGCTTTTCATAAACATCTTCGTACATTTTCAGAGCTTCATCATACTTTTTATGCTTATCCAGGAGCGTTGCGTAATTATTCTGAGAGGCCAGTGTTTTTGGATGATCCTCTCCCAAAATTACAGTTTCTTTTTCATAAACTTCTTGTTGTAGATCCAAAGCTTTGCAATATTCACCTAGCTTGAACAAAACGGACGCCATGTTATTTTGAGTACTCAGCGTATTTGGATGGTTCGGGCCCAACATAACTTGTTGTTTTTCAAACACTAATTGCTGCATTTGTAATGCTTCTTTAAGTCTTCCTCCCTTATCCAAGCATGCAGCCAAGTTTGACTGAGCAGTCAAAGTCTTCGAAGCATTTTCTCCTAAGGATCCTTTATATTTTACGAAAATCTGATTGTACAATTCCAAACTTTCCTCAGTTTTTCCTTGAACCTCTAAGAGGTTTGCGATCCCATTTTGTGTAGTTAATGTTTCATCATGATCGGAGCCTAAAATCCTGGTTCTCTTATCGTACACGTCTTTGAAAATTTCCATAGCTTCATCATATTTATTTTGCTCTGTCAAGGAAAGAGCCAAATTATTTTGAGCTGCAAGTGTATTAAGGTCGTCAGGTCCTAAAACTTCTGTCATTTTTGATAACACTTGACGGTGTAGTGTTGTAGCTTTAGCATGATTCCCAAGTACATCCAGAATTGATCCAATAATTACTTGTACTCCCAATGTATTAGGATGATCACCACCATATTTTCCGAGTAGAATTTGATACTGAAGTTGGCACACTCGCAAAGCTTTGGCAGCTGTAATTTTCCCTTGTGTCATTAAGATGTACGAAGCAAAGTGGGGTTCCATAATTTATTTCTCGGAAAAATAAGTTTACACACAGATTTAGTTTCCAGAGCTGCTCCTGCTCAACGGGTCTTTTAGGAGCGACAAACACGACCTTAAAAATATAGCAAAATAATTTTAATTATTTACTTACTTACGACTTTCAGTATTTTAAATAGCAATTATTCACCAGAGTATCCACCTATGAAAATTACTAATTAAGTATCGCTCAAAGTTTGTTAAATATTAATGTAAGTAGCAACTACTTATCAACTACATGATTACTATGAAATTACCTTGAGTGACTGGCGACGGAGACAGCAGACAAGGCTACTTAGTTCCCAATTTGTAAGCGACGTGCAAGTTGGTTGCAACTCCAAAAATAAACTACGGTCAACGGTTGGCGGTACACAATGTTCACAGTTGACAGTTGACAGTCAGTCCCGCGGTCCGTTCACAAATTCACAGGTCACAGACAGTCACAGTCCAGTTGATGAAACAAAAAACAAAGAATTCAAGTAAATATTCAGTGCAAATGCAGTCGATGCAAATAAACTGAACACAGCTTGACAAGACTAAAAATTCTTTTTAAAGTGTCTAACTACACCCACGACCTTTACCTACACTTACTCCACAGTTATTATTACATTTACTTAGTAGTAGTAGTAAATAATTGGATGATAATAAACTAACTAACAAAAAGTATAATATTATATTATTGAATGTAGTAGCGTGCTCATTTTTCCCCTCGACATAAATGTGAGTGAACGGCACACACTTTGGACAAACAAAAGAACCGTGCCATGCAAAACACTTTGACGAAGCTGTAACGGCAACGGCAACGGCTTGCGACTCACTTTCACTCTTACTTTTGGAATCGTCCGTAAATGATGTGATGGGTAAGGTCAATGGGTCTGCTTGGAGACTGATGACACACAATATCAAATACAGCCATTTTTCGCAATGGTTAACTGATGATAAGGGGGTCATGGGGTCCTATAATGGGGATAGTTGAATAACGTCACTTACGGATAATTTCTTTGCGTACGACATACATACGACGTATGTACATTTATTACTATATACCTATTCTTTAAAAAGGTTTAAGCTTCGCGGGCAGCATGTAGAATCCTAGCAGACTTTCAAAGTAACCCACTTAACCCACCTAACCCACCTAGCTTTTGCCAATGTCATTTGAATGGTAGACTTTTTAAATTGAAAACTTCAACTCTACTCATAATAATACTGAGATTTTGCAAACATTTAACTAGCTTCATCTCGATAAACACGTTAACATAGTCACTACATTAACTACTAAATAATTAACTACAATATTTTTACCATACACAATACATTTAAAGTATTGATATGAAAACTTGCGACTATAATTCTCACTGTGCCTTATCAAATAATAAATTAAAAACAATTACAAAAAAACTCCACAATAATCATGATCTATAACTTTTATTTATGGTCGACACTGCTACCATTTAACAGTCTTAACAGGTTTAATTTTTGGCTTTTAAAAAACATAAATTAGTGTATTTTGTTGTATGGTTCGGGTATGTAATGTATTGTAATCACGACCACGGATAATAATGAAATTTGCGCTGTGTATGGTAATAATATTGTGGTTAATTATTTAGTAGTTAATGTAGTGACTATGTTAACGTGTTTATCGAGATGAAGCTAGTTAAGTGTTTGCAAAATCTCAGTATTATTATGAGTAGAGATGAAGTTTTCAATTTAAAAAGTCTACCATTCAAATGACATTGGCAAAATCTAGGTGGGTTAGGTGGGTTAAGTGGGTTACTTTGAAAGTCTGCTAGGATTCTACATGCTGCCCAAGCTTCGCTCCTAATTTCAAAACCATGTCGATCGAACAACAGTAGATACAGCAGTTTTCTCAACTTGTACTCAATGCTTCTGGTTCTACAATCTTCTCGGGGTCGTCCGCAAATGCCGTTATTGAATTATCCTCATTTTTAGAATCCTATGATCCCACCTGTCATCAACTTAACCATTGAGTAAATGCCTATCTTTAACATGGAATGTAATCAATATCCAAGTAGACCCGTTGACCCTATCCGTGGTGTCATTTACGGACAATCCCCTACTCTTTTTTTACTACACGCTCAGAAATGTTCATAACCGTAATATTTGTAAAAATCAGGTTTACAGCATTCCTGTAAAAAGTAATGGAGGTGCTCGGTAAAAATATGAAAAAGGTGTTATCGAAAAATTGATTAAATATTGTTTACAGAGATATTCGTAACTGTGTCACATTTACCGTTACCTCTGTTAACAAATAACTAATTACATTCATAAAATGCGGTTTACAATAATTTTGGTAAATATTTTTCAAATTTTGAATTTTCGTGTCTGAATTGCAACCAATGAACTTTGCTGACATTAAAATCCTTCACACAAGAAATGAAATACCATAACCAGCGACGAAAAGTAATTGACGTAGGTACCTAAATCAATGTGGTATCATTTCATTTTCATTTTTCTGGAGAGTATTCGCAACAAACAAAGGGAAAACAACGAACAATAATAACAAAAGTCAGAACTAGAAAACGTATTTCAGTGGGCACAGAACAGTTACGTTATTTTCTGGGTTTCATCTGTTTTTTAATTGGTATAATTAAGACTTCTTATAACTTATAGCCCTTAGTTTTTAGCAGTTGAATAGTGTTGTGACTTGTTAACAATTGTTTGTGAATATTGTGATTTTTGGATACAAGATTATGCACAAACTGAGTTGAACTAATATTCTCTAATAATCAAATTATCTTCTCAACATCTATAGTGACTGGTGACCAATAATTATTAGTGCGACAGAGTTTAGTTTTAAAGTGACAAAAAACAAAACTCGGATTTTTCCAGTCAGTGAACAGTGTATTTATACACCCTGATTAAGGGAACGTTGTCCTCTATTCGAATATTAAATCTGTCTTTAGTAACAAATAACTTTTCTTTGTTAAAATAAAGCCTTCAGTTTTGTAAATGCTATTGAAATTTATTTTCATATTTTGGTTTAATTCTTGTTATTCAATTTTACCGGCACCACTATAATAGCATTTAATAAAAAAATCTGTTAATTCCTTTTATTGTTTCCTCTATTGTAATCATTAACAGGAATATTGTTAGAGCTTCAATACAAGATTCACATTAATCAAGCTAACAGGGTGAACAATAAAGTTTACAGATTCTATCTGTAAATGTGTAACAAATTATTACGGTTACTAATTCTAACTGCTTTCAATATAGAGGCTCACTAACGTGTCACCTCTATTACTTTTTACAGCTGACGCTTTAAATCTCGGCAATATTTTCTGAGCGTGTAGATAATTCGAGTCAAGCTCACTTAATGTCAGTCAAAGATGCTATGCAATGTGTAGTATCTTAATAATGTATCTTTACCAAACTTAGTCAGAAGTTATTATTATGATCATTAACTGTGGCTGGCCTAAAAATAATTACAAGGTTAGCAGCATCTGCATTTTTTTTTTTACATAAATCCACGATGCTTTATCCCATAGCCTACCATAGCATAGGTATATTTCTATTTACTTACATACTTAATTAGTATAGGCCTTGGTTTGACAGACTGACAGGTTGTACTTAATTGAAACTAATGTTCATTCACTCACTGCGACATAGAAAGAAATTGCATAAAGAACTATTTAAGAAAGGAAAACCACGACTGTTAATAATAAGGATATTTGTGTGTTTAAGAAAATGGTACAGTTTTTGTATCTTACGAAACTCCAAGTTATATGCTATACGCTTTGCAATGTTTCAAAATTGTCGACGTTCATTCCGTTCAATACAATGAAGTCACATAATATTTTATTTTATGATATTATAATATAATGCTATATAAGTATATACATGAATATCTACCTAAGGGTAAAACTGATAGACATGAAATAAGTAAAGCATAAAAATGTTTATCAAGTTTTGAATTATGTGTAGCATTATGTAAGTGCATGTGTAATTATCAAGCAACACCTAATGATTCTAGAAAAATGAACATGTTCCCTACTTAGGTACATATAAGTTAGTGCAAAATACCTATAAATACCTATATGCCTGAATTTAACAGCTATATTTAAAAATAAACCCAAGGGTGCATTTTATATATGAGAAGAAGCTACATAAACTACAAAATAGTAATAAATCAGTTGAACAACAAAACAGTGCCGAACTTTTGTATATTTTTTGCAATGCTCAGAAATCGAATTCGAATCTGATTTATTTATTTAAACAACCATTCAATCAACCAATGCATCACCTTTAAGTTCGCGTATAATCACAATATAGTCAAACCATTTTATAGATGCAACAAACAAATTATTTACACACCTACAGAGGAAGCATTTGAAGTGGAAGGTAGTAATAAAATAATAAACAGATGGAAAAGAGGAAAAGATTAATAAATTACAACTGCGATCGGAGAGTTGGCGGCAGCGAAATAGAAAATCTACAAAGAGAGAACAGAGAGAGAGAAGACAGAAAATATCTACAGAGGAAAGAAGGGAATTTAGATTTTGAAATTAAATCGAAGGAAGATACACATTCAATACGGGGAGTGTTCTTGAATTTGAATGCTCCTGTTTCCTTTATTCAGCGCTTACATGCATTGTTGAGCGTATTGGACTTGCATGGTTTGGGAAGGCTTGTGGGCAAAGTTGCGGAATTCACCACTTTGGATTTGGCTCTTGATTTGTTGAGCTTGTTGACCTTGTTGCATGCAGTAGACCTTGGTGGGCTTCTGGGTCATTTTCTTGGGTTGACTGCCTTGGGGACAGCTGGGCAGCTTGTTGATGGTGAAGCACATCTGGTTGGCGTTGTGTGGGTTCTTGAGGGCGCGTTGCTTGTAGACAACAGATTGTTGCTGTTGTTGTTGCTGCTTTTGTTGTTGGGGTTGTTGTTGTTGTTGTTGGTGGCGGCGGGAGTGACGTTTGCCGTTAAATTCCTGGGATTGGCTACCGCTGGCGCTACCGCTCTGAGACTGAGATTGTTGGTAACGCTGGGTTTGGGTCTCTTGGGAGTTGGATCGAGACTCTTGGGAGCCGGATTGTTGCTTGTTTCTGTATTGGGAGGAATATTGATGGCCTTGTTGCTCTTGGGATTGGGATCCAGATTGTTGCTGTTGCTCTTGGGATTGGGATCCGGATTGCTGCTTGTTTCTGTATTGACGGCGTTGTTGCTCTTGGGAGCCGGATTGTTGCTTGTTGTGACGTTGCTCTTGGGAACCGGATTGGGAGCCGGACTCAGAGGAGGAGGAGGATCCGTAGCTGTATCCCTGTTGTTTCATTTGTTGCTTCATCTGTTGCTGTTGTTGTTGACGGTATTGGTGTTGGCGGGTGCGACGTTGCTCCTGTTCTTGAGCGTAGTTTTGACCGCGTTGGTGGTTCTTGGAGACGTAGCGTTGTTGTTGCTGACCTTGTTGCTCTTCCTTGCGGACTTGACGCTTGACTTGTTGGTCAACTTGGCATTGGCCGGAGGAGGATTGACCTCCGAGGGGCTTGAAGGCGTAGCTGGCGACCAACAAAGTTCCGGAGCTGAGGGGGAAGTCCTTGGGACTGCGCATCTCGGCGACCTTCTCGTTGTTGAAGTCTCCGCAGATTCCGCAGGTGCGGTTACGGAAGGAGTTGTCGGCGTAGACGATGACGCGCTCTCCGTCAGTGGCCAATTGGATGCGACGTCCAATGAGTTGAACTCCGCCGTTGGGCATTTGCATCACCTCGGCGATGGGCTTCTTGGCCCAGCGTTGTTGGTTGGGAGAAGCCACGACGTAGGGAAGTCGGACTTGCTTGCCGTTGACAAGGACGGTCATGGCGCTAGCGGAAGCTTGGAGGTGGTTTTGCTTGTTTTGGCGACTGTGTTTCTTGCCTCCACCGAAGATGCTGGCGACGTAGGACAAGTGTCCGGGTTGTTGTTGTTGTTGTTGTTGGTGGGACTGTTGTTGTGTTTGTTGTTGTGTTTGTTGTTGTTGTCCACGGGGAAGGATTTGGATCTTGGTGCCGGCTCCGAGGAGGACGGTCACGACGCGATCCTGGCTCTGGTGGAGGTTCTTGACGAGGACGGCCATTGGGTAGCGTCCGGAGCAGTCCTTGGCCAGAACGACTTGACATCCCTTGACGGCCTCTTGACGGAAGGAGTAGGTGACGTTGTCGAAGGTGTTGACGTAGTTCTTTTGGATGGAGCACATGGCATCAGATTGGACGCGGAGGAGACGGTCCTTGATGTTTCCGTACACGGTTTGGGAGGCGGTGAGGGGGAGGATGGCCTTCACGAGCTTGTTCGTCTTCATGTTGTTGAAGGCGAGGACGGAGCGGGGGCTGCGGATTTGGAAGGAGACGAATTGCTTGTTGGGAGTGATGCGTCCGCTCAGTTGGATGGTTCCCTTTTGGACGGAGCCGCTCTCTGGGTACTTGTCTTCGGACAGGTACTGGACGAGGAGGGCCTTCACGACATTCTCGACCTTGTTGGTGTAGTTCAGGACTTGTTGGGGCATCTCGGAGTGCTGTGGAAAAAATATTCAAAAATCCATTGTTATATAAAATGTGTCTACTTACTGTATATTCGACGTGTATTCATTTTTACAAGTAAAATAACTAAGCACCTTGATTTGGAAGTTCCATTCGTTCAAAGCAGCGGCTTGTTGCTCAGCGACGTCCATGCAGACTTGGGAGATTTGGAATCCCTTCTGCTCGTCACGGATGCACTTCTTGGCTTGGGGAGATTTGGTGCGGGCCCATTCGGTCATCTGTTGGTCACGACGGAGCTTGCCTTGGATGTTGAGGAAGAGGGGCATGGATTGGCAGTTGGAGCCGGCTTGGATCTTGGCCTGGACCTTGACGCTCAAGTTGTCTCTCAGGAGGGTCTCGCGACGGATGGCGACGATGTGACGGCTGGCCTTCTTGGGGGTGTCGAGGGTTCCTTGGAATTCCAAGCAGCCTTGGAACTGTTGTGCGACGGAGCCGCTGAGGATTTGTTGGCGGAGGGCTTGGAGGGCCTGGGATTGGGGAAGGGACTCCACGGCTTGCTTGCAGGCGTTTCCGACGGAGAGACGGAGGAAGAGTTTGCCTTGGGCGTTTTGGACGAGTTGCATCAAGTATTGGATGGACTTTTGGGTTCCCTTCTGGAGGGGCTTTTGGTTTCCAACCTGGCCACGGAGCTCATTCAAAGAGGCCAGAGGGGACTTCTTACCCAGAAGAGCGATGGCAATGACATTTCCGCGTTGTTGACGACCTCCACGACGTCCGGAGACTTGTCCGGATTGTCCACCGTGTTGTTGTCCATGACGGGATTGTTCTTGGGATCCGGAACCGGATTCACTGGAAGAGGAGGAAGACTCGCTGCTGCCAGAGAAATCGAAAAGTTCCCTGGATTGGTATTGTCCTTGTTCTTGAGACTGGGACTGTTCTTGAGATTGAGATTGAGATTGGGACTGGGATTGAGATTGGGATTGTTCTTGAGATTGGCTTCCAGATTGACGGTTGAAGCGTCCGTATTTCTTGAGGGCTGGGGTCCTGGTGGAGGATCTGCTGTGTGGGCGCTGGGTGGTGGAGCGTTGAGATTGGGTCACGGCGGACTTGATGTAGGAGAACCAGTTTTGGCCTTCTTGGGACTCGGAGCTGCTAGAGCTGCTGGAGCTGCTGGAGCTGCCGGAGCCGGATTGACGGGTTTGCTCCTCAGAAGATTGCTCTTCGCTGGACTGCAATTTGCGGGCAATGGAGATGCGTTGGGTCTTGGCGGCGAGTTGGAGAACCAGGGTCTTGGTCTCGGACTGGTTGATGTCGAGCACGATCTTGCGTTGGACGTAGCGGATGGAGTTGGATCCGAGCCAAGCGGCGTTGAAGGCGCAGTTGGCGGTGTGGAACTTGCTCACGAAACGGGACCAGCCGGACACGTTCTCTTGCTCAAGAGGGAATTCGGATTTCTCTTGGACGTGGATGGCGAGTCCGAGTCCTTGTTGTCCAAAAGTGTGGCTGGATTGGTACTGTTTGTACTCCTGATCCTGTCCGTTGAGGGCCTTGTTAGCGTGGACGATCTGCATCTTGCCTCCTTGGGGAAGGACAGTGGGCCAGAATTCGTCGTTGATGATGGCGGTGTAGGGGTATTGGTGGTAGGTGACGAGGTCGATGGTTCCGCTGGGGGAGCCCTTGCTCAGGTGAGCGGGGGTGATGGCGAGTTCGAGTTGGCCCTGTGGGGCCTTGCGGGCGACGGCGGAGAAGGGGGCCTCAACGACGAAGTGACGTTGAACACCAGCTTGGTACTTCTTGCCGGTCAAGGGGCACTTGAAGGAGAGTTGACGGTGGATCTTCCAGGCCAAGACTGGGGAGAGATCGGCTTGGATGGCATAGGCGGAGCCTTGTTGGTTCTCAAACTTGATGGATCCACGGATGGAGATGAGGGCGGGCATGCGCATGTGGTACACGAGGGGGATACCCATGATGGTGGGCATGGCGTGCATGGTCTCGGTCATGAACACGGCCTTCTGGAAGTTCACGTTCAACTTTCCTCCTTGTCCGCCTTGCTTGGCGCCTTGGACGAGTTCTGTTAAAATGGTATCATTCATTAGTTCACACGCTTACATCGTGGCTTAACAATACATATAAGTAAATCCTGCATAAAGACAAATGATCTTACGTTGGGCGAGTTGCTCAATGGATTGTTGGTCGAAGGTCCAGAGACGTTGGATCTCTTGACGGAGGTTGATGTAGAGGGATCCAGAGACTGGGGTCTTCTGTTGACGGGACTCAATGTTCAAAAGTTGGTGGATTTGGTTCATGTAGTCGTGCTTCTTGAGCTCCTCTTGGCCCTCTCCCTTGGTGACGGCGTTGATGAAGGCGCTGGCCAACTTTTGGATGGTGTTTCCGCTGAGGGCGACCTCGACGGGGGCGACGGTGGCGGCTCCGTTTCCGAAGTTGAAGATGTTCTTGTAGTACATGTAGTTGGGGACGATGGAGTCTTGGGACTCGAAGAATTGGAAGTGTTGGGCAAATCCGGTGTTGATGTCCTCAACGAACTTGGCGGTGTGGATGTTGTGGGAGCGGAGGATGGAGGCGTCGATGTGCTTGACCAATGGGAGCACGGCGCGTGCCTTGTACTGTTGAGCCCAGGTGGCGGCCTTGATGGGGCGCTCGAGGTTGGCGAAGCTCTTGAGGGAAGAGACGATGAAGGAGCGAACATCGCGGGATTGTTCGAACCAGGTGGACATGGCGATTTGTTGCCAAAGAGCCACATCGGCGTAGGTGCAGTAGAAGAGGAGAGAGAGGGCGGCGTTGCGGACCTCGGGATGCTCACCACGGTCGAAGGCGGCGGAGACGAGGACGGGCAGGACTTGCTTCTCGATGACCTCATCGGTGAGGATGTCACGGGACTGACGGTCCACGGGGTGAACTTGCTTGTTGTTCGCGTTGAGGACGGAGCGGGATTGGACGAGGTTCTTGAGGGCGAAGATGGCCTTGACCTTGATCATTGGCTCGGTCTCTTGGTCCATGATCTTTTGGACGACCTCAATGGTGTTGGGGTGTCCGAGGTTTCCGAGGGTGGCGAGGAGGGTGATGACCCAGTGTTTCTCTTGTTGGTCCTGTCCGTTGGACTGGATGCGCTTCTCCAGGCGTTGGATGAAGTAGGGAACAAACTTGCGGGCGACGTATTGTTCGCTGCAGAATTCTCCGTAGAGGGCGACTGGGTAGCGGGTGTTCTTGATTTGCTTATTCACGCAGGCGTTGTAGACGAGGGTGGAGAAGGAGAGCATGGCCGTGGTGCGGACTTGTTGGTGACGCTTGACGACATCGGACTCGATCAATTCCTATGGAGTTTTAACAGACAAATGTGTTAATAAACTGTCATACAAAATTATACAATTATGTTGCGTATATTTATAATCAATTAATTTTAAATATTGCCGCCACTTACAAAGTATTTCTCGAGGAGGGCCTTGGTGGGGGTACGGATGTACATGGGGAGGGTGGACAAGGTTTGGGCAGCCTCTTCACCGCTCAAGTGACCGGACTTGATTTGCCCCAAAAGGTAGTTGATGGTGGGGTTGGTTCCAGCGATGGCCAGAGCGTCCAAGAAGATGCTGCGGCCGACTTCCTGTTGTTCCTGTCCCTTGACGACCCATTTGCGGGCGAGTTCCTGGATGGCAGGGGCGTGGAGGACGCGGAGGACCTTCACGACGGTGGAGATCTTGGACAGAACCTCGCGTTGGGCGATGGAGTCCTGCTCGGTGGACTTGGTGAGGTCACGAGTGATCTGTTGCATGAGTTCGTTGACACGCTTCTTCATGCCATCGCGCTTCAAGGGGGTGATCAACATGGAGCTCAAGGGAGCTTGCTCAAGAGTAGGTTGGGGCAATTGTCCCTTTCCTTCAGCGGCTGTAAAAGTACATTTTGAATTTTAAAATTAGAACGTTCAAAATTTAGAATGGTAATATTTTAAACACAAAATAAAAATATCATAAAATTGCTGACTTACAAGAGCGGTATTGCTCTTGGCTGCCTTGCTTTTGTTGTTGCTCTTGGCTCTCGGAGGAGGATTGGCTGCCGGATTGGCGACGGGATTGACGACCAGATTGACGTCCGGAGTGGCGACCGGATTGGCGACCGGATTGAAGGTAAGCAGCATCGTTCTGCTCTTGGCTCTCGGATGAGCTACGGCGTTGACCGCTGTAGTTTTGTTGCTCTTGGGATTGGGATTGGGATTGGGATCCGGAGACGCGGTTCTCGTTGCTCTCTTCGGAGGAGGATTGACGCATGAAGTTGCCGTGTTTGATTTGGCCGTTCTTCTGCATCTGTTGTTCCTTGGGGTCGAAGGTGTAGACGAGGTTGTTGATGGTCTTGGAGTTCTTGATCTGGACGGCGTGTCCGTTGCTGATGGAGATCAAAGTGATGTTCTTTTGGGCTCCAGCCACGACCTTCTCGAGATCTTGGAGGCCGGTGTAGAAACGTTCTTGTTGGGTCACCTTCAAGATGGTGAAGTTGCGACGGTTCTGTCCGCAAGCCAAGTAGCGGGAGACTAGAGCGCGCTGTGGAATTTCAAATAAATTGTATCGTATTAATTTTTTCCAACTTTTAAAATAATATTACAGTAAAAATACTTGCATGTATAATTCCTTCACTTACTTGCCACAAGGAGCCACCAGCGTTGTCACCGGGACGGAACTTGAGCATGGCGGGGGTGGTGTAGGCGAGGACGGGTTTTTTGGAGCAAGCCGTGAAGTTGACGGTCTTGATGATCTCGTAGATTTGGTCGTTTTGGTCGCAGAGTTGGTCGAAAGCGCGGGGCCAGACCTTCTCGCCGGAGTTCTCTTCGCTGCTCTCGGAGGAGGAGGAAGAGGAGGAGGCGTCAGCGTACTGGCGGTAAGCCTTGTAGCCGCGGCTTTGGCTCTGGTGCTTGCCTTGAACTTCTTGGGACTCGGAGGAGGAGGAGCTGCTGCTCTTGCTTCCGCTTCCTTGACCGGGCTGAGCCTCCTTTTGGAAGGGGAAGGGAGCGTCGAAGGGTCCGTTTTGACTCACGGTGTAGTAAGTCTCGCACTCTCCGTGAACGGTCTCCTCAACGGTCTCAAAGAAGAAACCGGACTCCTGGTTGGCGACTTGAGGGTTGACAGAGTTGGTCTGACGGTGGAGGTTGCCCTGGATGACCACTTGGGATCCAGTCGTGTCCAGAGTCCAGACGGAAGCCATGGCTTTCTTGATGTTCACGGCCCAGGTGGGGAGGTTCCCTTGGACCTTGATGGACTGAACGACTCCCTTCTTGAGGACGATGTCCATGGGAGAGGTCAAGTATTGCTTCAATTCGCTGGGAATTGAGGCCTCTTGACCCTTTTGGCTCAGCTCGGACTCTCTCCATCCTTGGGGCAGCTCTTGGTTACGAACCTCGATGGCCTTCAAGCTTTCGGTCTGAAACGTTAAAAATGTTTGCAAATTAGTTCTACATTTTTCTATGGGGGGTTTAAGAGCACTTTTTAAATTTAACCACCAAATAAGTATTAGAAATATATTTTTAAAAAATTATTAGAATTAAATTAGCAATATGAAAAACGGGAAAAATGTAAATGCATGATTACTTACTTGGACATTGATGAGGGAGGATGATTTGGGGGTGATGAGTTGGATGTACTCCAGTTGAAGACCAGAGTATTGGTTGTCAATCTCGGAGATTCCGGTCATGACCCGGCCAGTGACCTTGTATCTGTACTGCTTACCCGTTTCCCAGGCATAGTCAGCAGAGACAAGACCTGCTGTGATTTTTTAGAAAAAAGGTAAAGTTATTATTTTGTTAATTTGTACAATATAGAAATTCAATCCAAAACCCAACTATTTTTTGCACTTTTGAAAAGCATGTAAGTAAAACATTTTGGACTTTTTAAATGATGTAAATACAATATTTTGGACTTTTGAAAAAAAATGTAAATCCAAAGTTTTCAATTTTCAAAAACATGTAAATAGAATGTTTTGCACATTTAAAAAATATGTAAATAGTACATTTTGCACCTTTTAAGAACAACTAAATGAAATTGTTTTCACATTTCAAAAGCATGTGAATTAAAAATTTAAAAAAATTAAATCGAAAAAATTAAATACAGAAATTAACAAGGATTTAAAAAATCTTACCCAAGAGGCACAAGCCAACGAGACAAGCGACTGCCTTCATGATGCTGAATCACAGGCAGAAAAGACTTCTAATGAATGCAAGGTGCACCTTTAGAAAACTGGAAGGTTGAAAGAAATAGAGAAAGGTGACAGCAGAAGAAGAAGAAGCTGGAATCTCAGTAAATCCAAAGATCTGACTGAAACTCGAAGATGATTTGTAACGGTGGGTGATGGGGTTTATATACCCGTAACTTTCTATACATTAACTTCCTTCTGAATTCATTAATTCATTCTCCCGATCAGTGTCCATATCACAGCTGATTCTGCTAAATCCGCGTTTTAGCATAATCATAATTTTGTCATCTTTTGCCTGTGCTGTAGGCTGTAGTGCCTGTAGTTCAGTGTTCACATTTACGAGTCACTATGTAGAGAGACACCATGTAGGTAGAGCAAATTGCATTTTGAAATCATGTAGTTAGAATATCTTGCATTTTTTAAAATCATCTAGTTAGAATAGTTTGCCACTCAAAACCATGTAGTTAGAACATTTTACACCTTTTCAAAAATATGTAATTAGAAAATTGTGCACATTTTCAAAAATATGTAATTAGAAAATTGTGCACCTTTTCAAAAACATGGAATTAGAACATTTTGCACCTTTTGAAAAACATGGAATTAGAAAATTTTGCACCTTTTGAAAAACATGGAATTAGAACATTTTGCACCTTTTGAAAAACATGGAATTAGAACATTTTGCACCTTTTCAAAAACATGTAGTGAGAGCAAATTGCGCTTAAAATCACGTAGTTAGAATGTTTTGTATTTTTAAGTTATGTAGTTAGGTTATTTTCCAACATAAAACTTTGTAGTTAGAACAATTCGCATTTGGAATCATGTAGTTCGAACTGTTTGTGACTAACATCATGTATTTAGTGGATTTTGATTTTTTAAATCACGTAGTTAGAACCATTTGCAGTTTTAAAATCCATATAGTTAGAACGTTTTGCGTTTTAGAATATAATGCAATTAGAGCAATTTGCAATTTTCATAACCATCGTATTATAAATTGGTCAGCTAAAACGCTTATTTAAATCAAAAGTGGAAGGATACGGATTTGCTTTTAAAGTAAAATGGAAGGACACGGATTTGATCTTTCGCCCGCGATATGTGATTATTCGCAAAACCCTTTGCGCTGGATGTAAATGTATTACAACAAATAGGGGTACTGTGAGTGAGGAATCAAAATGACCTATATTCAATTTAAACTAGAATCAAAATGAGCTATGTAAAAAATACTGTACTTATACGAGATAGGTACGTAAAAAGCTATAATGTTCCATGATGTCTTTTTTTAAGTGCAAAATATGTTATATGCATGCTTTTTGAAAAGGTGCAAAACGTTCAATTTAAATGCTTTAAAAAAAGGGCAAAATGTTCTATTTACTAGTTTTTGTAAAGTGCAAAACGTTCAATTTAAATGCTTTAAAAAAGGGCAAAATGTTCTATTTACTAGTTTTTAAGGTGCAAAACGTTCAATTTAAATGCTTTAAAAAAGGGCAAAATGTTCTATTTACTAGTTTTTGTAAAGTGCAAAACGTTCACGTGCATTTTTCGGAAATGTGCAAATTTTTCTACTTACATAATAATAATAATAATAATGATTTATTGCCAGGGAAGCATTCATGAAACAAATACATAGATTTTACACAAAACAAGGTTATTATTAAATAGTAGAGTGTTCCAAAGATTGCA